>CM060933.1:67842500-69092500 GCA_030765085.1 Allium cepa
GATTGAAATGATATATATCCGTATCATTTGACCTAGGCTAGAAAACTATATACAGACCCGTGGTTTATGTAATATTTTTGAAAATGTTTTAAAATATTTTAAAATGTAAAATTTATAATATTTTGATAATATTTTGATTTAAATTTAATTAAAAATGATTTTGTAGAAATATTAGTGATTTTCTATAAATTAAATAATGAATTAAGTAAACGGTAAAGTAGAATTTGAACTATAAGTAAATTTTGGAATTTGTTTTAAAAGGGAAATTATGTAAAGTAAAAAAAATATAATATTTTGCTTTAAAAATGTATTTTAAACGATTTTATAAAAATAATAATGATTTTTGAATAAGTTAAAATGTTAAACAACTGAATGTTTAAGTAAATTTTGAAATATAACTTAAATGTGAAATTTTAAGTTTTGTTTTAAAAAGTGAAATTTTAATTAAGTAAAATTTATGGAAATAAGTTATATTTTGTAAATTTAAACCTAATTGTTAAGTTAATAATTTAATTAAAGAAATGGAATTTAATACTTGAATTTAAATAAGAAATTATGTTAAAATTTGATTTTTGGATGAGATTTAACTTTATAAAAATCATAAAAATAAGAGTATTGAAATGATGATTTTAAAATATGAAATTATATTGTGTTTATAAGTTAAATGATTTAAATTAAAGATTAACTATTGGTGAAATTTGTATTTAAACCCTGAATTTGATTTAACAGCATTTTTGAAGTGTAATGTAAAGGATATTACAGCATTTTGTAAATGCTGTAGTTGTTTTAAATGAACTAAAAAGTTAATTGGAAATAAAGGCTATTATAGCACATTGTAAGTGCTATAGTGGTTAAACTTAACATTTAAAGTTTATTTGAAATTTAAAGAAAATCTATTACAGCACTTAAATGCTGTATTTTGTTAAATGAACTGTTTTAAACTATAACTTTACGTAGCATTTTTAAGTGCTACGGAAACTGAATTTTATTATTTTATTAAATTTTAATGAGATTAATCTTTGGAATAATATTTAAATTTTTGAAAATCGAATATTTAACTATTAAATATAAGGAATTGACTTTTTTTTTATGAAAAGATTTAATCTTTAAATATAAACTCCTTTGAAATGTAAGTTTGAAATGTTGATTAATTTCTAGATAAAATGAATGGTTTTAAATGGTATTTAAATGAATTAAAAATGAATGATGTTTTGAATAATACTTTGATATTTTGAAATGATATTTGTTGATTTATTTAAGTTATTTGATAGATAGATATTTAAAATATATATATTATTTAAGTTTATTTAAATAATATTGGATTTATGAAATGTGAGATATTAAAGCTTTGAAATAAAATGGCTTTGGTTTTGAATTATAAACTATCATTGAAATGATATTTTGATATATTAAAATGATTTGAAATGAAGTTTTGGAAAGATATGATATTTTGATATTAAAAATGTTTTGAAATGAAGCTTTGGAAAGATATGATATTTTGATATTAAAAATGTTTTGAAATGAAGCTTTGGAAAGATATGATATTCTGATATTAAAAATGTTTTCAAATGAAGTTTTGAAAGATGTGATATTTTGATAATAAAATGATTTAAAAATGAATTTTTGAAAGATATGATATTTTGATAATAAAGTGATTTGAAAGGAAGTTTTGAAAAGATATGATATTTTAATATATTAAATTGATTTGAAAGGAGTTTCTGAAAGGATATGATAATTTAATATATTGAAATGGTTAGAAATGACTTGATATTTATTTTGATAAATATTTGAATTTGAAAGATATGGTATGTTGATATATTGAAATGGTTTTGGAAATGATTTAATCTTTATTTTGATAAAGATTTGGATTGAACAGGATATTTTATTTTGAAGTATAAAATATTGTTTTAAAGTTATAACCACGGGTTATAATAACGATTGGTTGGCAAAGGGACCGGGATCGGATATTTGGCATACTCTCTGTCGATACCGAAAACCACTTTGATAAACGTGTATGCGGTGGAGATTCCAGAACGAAGTAGGTTAGTTGGCGAACGCTACTGGAATGAAGTAAGAGAACGCTGATGGATGGCCTAATTATGACTAAAACAGGAGCTATACCGGGCTACACAAAGGGTCGCACCCTTTTATTGAGCATGCTTCTTCGGAAACCATTCTATTACTTTTGTGATTCGATATGGTGGCGCCACTTTGATTCGGAGTATTGCTCGAGGTGGGCGGAAGCTGCTGGCTTGCCGTCACCACCGGTTCGGGAGTGCAAACGGTGTATCCACCCTGGCATTGCCTCGTGTGCCTTGTCATATGTTCCTTATATCGAGCCCGCTACGATTTTGGTTTAAAGATCCGACCGCGTTAAGGTTCACCATCCCCTTAACGCTATTTTCTATATGATTATACTTTACTGATTAGACACTACTGTATATGGCGCAATATACTGCATAGTAAATAGTTTAACGGATCCTTAGAGGATGGACGGTCCCAAGCATCTTCTAAGTTACTGACGCAGCGTGGGAAGCGAATTCGATGTTGTAAATCGAATCCCTCCAGGATCTCACACAATTAGCGGAAATAATCGGTGAATTCGACGAAGAATCGATGGATTTCAGAATACCGAAAGGCCCAAATCCGTTGATCACGAAGATACCGGATTTTAGCAATCTTCGACACGTTGATCGCGCACGATTCCGTGAAGAAAGATCTACAATTCTTTGAGCGTTGATCAAGCGCACTTGATTCCGGAATTGGCTTCAACAATCGTTGATTCGAGCGCACTCGAATGCCGAAGTGGAGATAGGAGTTAACACTCGACTACCAATTTAAAAATGGAGGCACAAAACACAAACCATATTTTATTCAAAATTTCAACAACCCTTTTACAAATGACTCACACTTCTATTTATAGGATATTACAACTCAACACAGGACTTAAGAAAATTACATCACAAGCCGTGCGACTTTAAAGACATGACCTAAGAAAAATACAACAACCGACTTAAGAAAATATCAACGAATGACTTACAACATCACGCGACTCATACAACTTAACTACAGTGACTTAGCCGCTTCTCACGACCTAAGTAATCTTTAGCACCCAGAGCGACTTAAACAATCTTCGCGACACAAGAAATGGCAGCGACTTAGGCTTCTTCGCGATATAAGCTTCTACGCGACATAAAAAAAAGGGCAGCGACTTAAAGTAATGTCATTCGCGACCTAGATAAGTCGTTCGCGACATATGGAAGGTCGCTGCAAATAGGGGAGTGTCGATTTTGATTTGTTCGCGACCTAGGTAAGTCGCTCGCGACATATGGAAGAGGAATGAAGGTCGTACGCGACCTATGGTGAAGGACATATGGATCTGCTTGCTCGCGACCTTGGATATGTTGCTCGCGACTTAGGGTTAGGTCGTCATATCGTTCGCGAGCTTGCATAAGTCGTTCGCGACCTATCGGAGCTTCTTGCACGCGCGACTTAAGAGACACGGCCGAGCGACTCAAGGCGGCAGAGCGACTCAACGCGGCGGAGCGACTCAAGGAGGAGGATTGGTGATCTCGAATTGATTGAATTGAGGTATGTTCTTCATCATCTTCCCCTTGTTGGAAGGAATTCGTCCTCGAATTTACACTCTCGTCATCTTTGATAGGTTCCTCTTCATAATACGGAATTAACTGTTTGACATTGAAAACATCAGAAGTATGAACCTCTGCCGGCAATCTTAACCGATACGCATTATCACTGATCTTCTTCAAGATTTCTACTGGACCAATTTTTCATGCTTTCAACTTGTTGTAAGTTCCAACTGGAAAACGATCTTTCGTCAAAATGGCATATACAAAATCTCCTTCTTTGAAGACAACACTTCTTCGTTTCTTATCCGCCATTCGTTTATACTTCTCATTCGTCTTAAGCAATCGTTCCTGTACAACTTTGTGGCATTCCTGTAACTCATTCACCAAATCACTAGCCCGCTTAACAACTCCCTTTTGATATGGTACTGTCGTTAAATCCAACGGTCCCTTTGGTATGGCTGAATATACAGCTTGAAATGGACTGAAACCTGTACTTCAGTTAATTGCATGATTGTGAGCAAATTCAGCTTGACACAACTTCAAATCCCAACTCTTCAAATTGTCTTTCACAAGACATCGTAATAAATTTCCCAACGATCTATTCACCACCTCTGTTTGCCCATCTGTCTGCGGATGGTAAGCGCTACTAAAATTCAGTTTTGTTCCGACCATCTTCCACAAACTCAATCAAAAGTGACTTAGGAATCGAGTATCCCTATCAGAAATAATGGTCTCCGGTAATCCATGCAATCGATAAATCTCTTTAAAGAATAATTGAGCCACTCGAACTGCATCCGCTGTCTTCTTACAAGCTATAAAATGTGCCATCTTCGAAAACCTGTCCACTACAACATATATAGAATCATTTCCCCTCTGAGTTCTCGGCAAACCCAACACAAAATCCATGCTAATATCAACCCATGGTTTAGTAGGCACGGGTAATGGCATGTATAATCCCGCATTCGTCGTTGTTCCCTTCGAAACCTGACAGATATGACACCTCTCCACAAATCTCTCTACTTCTTTCCTCATTGACGGCCTAAAATTAGATTGTGAAACTAACTGTAAGGTGCGATCGCGTCCAACATGTCCTTCTTCATGTAACTCTTTAATAATCTTCATTCTCAAGCTGCAGCCTGGTATGCATAATCGATTTCTCTTGAACAAGAATTCATCAACCAACACAAATTCATCAGTACTCCCATCCTTAACTTTCTCAACAAACTTTGCAAAGTAAGGATCCTCCTCAAACAACTCTGGCAATAATTCGAATCCTGTCACTTCAACCTTCAACGTTGTCAACAAATGATTCCTCCTGCTCAAAGCATCCGCTACACGATTTGTCACCCCTAATTTGTGTTTTACGACGAAAGTAAATTGTTGTAGATATGCTATCCATGAAACATGTCTCGCTGAAATCTTGTCCTGCCCTTGTAGATGTTTCAATGCCTCATGATCGGTATAAAGAACAAACTCTTTCTGAAACAAGTAATGTCGCCAGTGCTTCACAGCTTGAACAATCGCGTAAAACTCTACGTCATAAGTGCTATATCTCAACTTGGCTCCAGACAGTTTTTCACTGAAATAAGCAACTGGTCTTCCATTCTGGCTTAATACTCCACCAATTCCCACTTTCGAAGCATCAGTATGTAATTCAAACAACAACTGAAAATTCGACAGTACCAGAATTGGTGTTGTCGTCAAGAGTGTCTTGATCTTCTCAAAGGCAACCCCTGCTTCCTCTGACCATACAATCTTCTTTCCTTTCATGCAATCGGTTACTGGTGCCATCACACTGCTAAAGTGTGGAATGAATCTTCGATAAAAAGACACCAACCCATGAAAACTCCTCACTTCCGTAATTGTCTTCGGTTGTGGCCAACTCCTGACAGCTTCTACTTTATTTTCATCCACTTGAATTCCTTCCTTTGACAGAACATACCCTAGAAATAAAACACTGTCCGCCATAAACACGCACTTCTTTGTTGCTGCATAAAACTGCTCTTGTCGTAGAATCAACAATACTTCTCGCAAATGCTGGATGTATTCTTCCGTACTCCCACTATAAATCAAAATATCATCAAAGTAAACAACCACGAACTTCCCAACAAATGGTCTAAAAATCTGGTTCATCACTCTCATGAAAGTACTAGGAGCATTTGACAAACCAAATGGCATAACCAACCATTCGTATAAACCCTCCCTTATTTTAAAAGCAGTCTTCCACCCATCACCCGGTCTAATACGAATTTGATGGTATCCACTCTTCAGGTCAATCTTGGAAAACACAACAGCCCCACTCAACTGATCAATCAAATCATCAAACCTCGGCATAGGAAATCCGTATCTCACAGTGATCTTGTTTAGTGCCCGACTGTTCGTACACATCCTCAACGTTCTATCCTTCTTCGGTACTAATAAGGCTGGCATGGCACATGGACTCAAACTCTCCTGGACACGCCCTTGTTCTAACAACTCCTCCACCTGCCTTCTCAGATCTTCATGCTCCTTCGGACTCATCCGGTAATGTGGCCTGTGAGGTAACACTGACCCTGGCACAAGATCAATTTGATGTTGAATATCCCTCAATGGCGGTAATTCCTTTGGCAACTCCTCCGGAAACACATCACTGAATTCTTCCAATAACGGCTTCACTTCCTCTGGAACTTCAACTGATTCAGTAGCTTCATGTCCAATCAACAAAAACACTTCAGGACTCTCCTCTACTTCTTCAACAAATTCTTTCAAAGTCAATAAAGTTTTCAGCTCCTCAATCTCCTCAGATTTACTCTCTCCCTGCTGTCTCTTCTTTGGAACTAAAATAGTCTTAACGCCTTCAAACATAAAACTGTAGCTATTGGTTCGACCATCATGCTGCACTGCTCGATCATACTGCCACGGCCTTCCCAAGAGCAAATGACAAACATCTATCTCAACTACATCACACCAGATCTCGTCTTTATATTTCTTCCCAATAGAAAATGGAACTCGAACTAGCCTGTCCACCTTCACCTCTCCTCCTTTTCTTAGCCACGCTAACTTGTAAGGATTAGGATGTTTCTCGGTTTTCAACTTCAACTTTCTCACAACTTCAGTAGAGATAATATTATCACAACTTCCTGCGTCAATCACAAACTTACAAACTTTTCCCAGAATAGTGCATGTAGATTGAAAAATGTTGCTCCTCAACCAACTAGCCTCATCCTCTTGCTTCGGTGTTAAACAAGATCTCCTCATCATTAGATTACACCCTTCATCTCCCGATGCGATATCCTGTTCATCTTCCTCCACTGGACTAGAATCACCTTCACCAACATCCTCACCTTCAATTTCAGCAATCATCGTTCTCTTCTTTAGTTTTGGACATTCGTTACTTTTATGACCCACTTCCTGGCAATTATAACATTTGAAACTGTTGTTGACCCTTGCTTTCGCAGCCTCATTCACAACTGGTTTACTGACAACTTTAGAAACATTGGAACTCCCACTAGCACCCTTCACTTGATTGTTGGAATTTGTAAACACACCACCTCCTCGTCTTCCCTGCTTCTCCCAAGCCAACGCCTTCTGGTGCGCTTCAGCCACAGATCTCGGGTCAAACATATTAACCATATCCTGGATCTGCATTCGCAAACCTCCAACAAACCTAGCAGTCAATTGTTCCTCTGTCTCCATAATGTCATTTCGAGCAATCAGTTGATAAAACTCGTCAGCATAATCATTAACAGTCTTTGTCCCTTGCCTCAAGTTCTGCAATCTTTGATACATGAGTGATTGATAATTGTAAGGTAAAAATGTAGCTTTCATCAATTTCTTCATTTTCTCCCAATCCACAACCTTCGACTTCCCCATCCGTTCTCATGTAAGTTTGGTTTGCTGCCACCATGCCATAGCTCTCCCTCTCAACCTAGTAGCAACCAACTTCACTCGACGGTCTTTCGGAACCTCCTTGAAATCAAAGATCTCCTCAACATTAGACAACCAGTCCAAGAATTCTTCTGCAACCATTCCACCCTTGAACTCTGGAATCTCCATCTTCATTCCCGATTCCCATCTACGATCATCCTCTACATCTCGATACTAACGTCGTGTTTGAGCTCTATCTCGATAATGAACACTTCCTCTATCACCATCAAACTCCTCATCAAAATCTGAAGTATATCGATGTCGATCACGACCTCCAACATCTCTGCTACCACTCCTTCGATCAACATTCCTATCACGATTATCAACACTTTTATGATCTTGATCTTCTCTTCTCTCCCGATCTGAATGTATCTCTACTTCCCCCATGGTTTGATTCAAGTGAAACTCTTCTTCTACTTTGATTCATTTCAATCATCGTTCTCTCTAATCGACCAATTCCTTAATTCAACTTTTCAGTGAAACCCTCGTTGATTCGTTGCTCCATTTCATCGGCCTCTTCTCTTCCATACAAAGCATTAATGTTGCGATGACGTAGAGCTCGTCTCGGAGGCATGATTGAACTTCAAACAAACTCAAAAATAAATTCCAAACACTTTCCGAACTTTGATCCTAAATGAGATGGATCGAAATTCTCAACTTGTTGCAACTTCTCGATGAACACGATGAACACCAAACTTCTCAACAATTTGCAAATTCGACCTCCAAACTTCAAATTCTCGAAACCCAAATCTCCAAATATTGCAAACTTCTTGCGATCTAGCTCTGATACCAAGCTGACGCAGCGTGGGAAGCGAATTCGATGTTATAAATCGAATCCGTCCAGGATCTCACACAATTAGCAGAAATAATCGGTGAATTCGACGAAGAATCGATGGATTTCAGAATACCGAAAAGCCCAAATCCGTTGATCACGAAGATACCGGATTTTAGCAATCTTCGACACGTTGATCGCGCACGATTCCGTGAAGAAAGATCTACAATTCTTTGAGCGTTGATCAAGCGCACTTGATTCCGTGAATTGGCTTCAACAATTGTTGATTCGAGCGCACTCGAATGTCGAAGTGGAGATAGGAGTTAACACTCGACTACCAATTTAAAAATGGAGGCACAAAGCACAAACCAAATTTTATTCAAAATTTCAACAACCCTTTTACAAATGACTCACACTTCTATTTATAGGATATTACAACTCAACACAGGACTTAAGAAAATTACATCACAAGCCGTGCGACTCTAAAGACATGACCTAAGAAAAATACAACAACCGACTTAAGAAAATATCAACGAATGACTTACAACATCACGCGACTCATACAACTTAACTACGGTTACTTAGCCGCTTCTCACGACCTAAGTAATCTTTAGCACCCAGAGCGACTTAAACAATCTTCGCAACACAAGAAATGGCAGTGACTTAGGCTTCTTCGCGATATAAGCTTCTACGCGACATAAAAAAAAAGGGCAGCGACTAAAAGTAATGTCGTTCGCGACCTAGATAAGTCGCTCGCGACATATGGAAGGTCGCTGCAAATAGGGGAGTGCCGATTTTGATTTGTTCGCGACCTAGGTAAGTCGCTCACGACATATGGAAGAGGAATGAAGGTCGTACGCGACCTATGGTGGAGGACATATGGATCTGCTTGCTCGCGACGTTGGATATGTCGCTCGCGACTTAGGGTTAGGTCGTCATATCGTTCGCAAGCTTGCATAAGTCATTCGCGACCTATCGGAGCTTCTCGCACGCGCGACTTAAGGGACACGGACGAGCGACTCAAGGCGGCAGAGCGATTCAACGCGGCGGAGCGACTCAAGGAGGAGGATTGGCGATCTCGAATTGATTGAATTGAGGTATGTTCTTCATCGGTTACTTGTACTTTTACTACAGTTCACTTGAGTTGGTTTACATTGTATAAGTATGTATGTCCTGACTCGAGTGTTTGTATTTTTTATTTACGCTCGGGTCAGCCCGAGTATTCACAGATTTGGATTTCCACTTTCTGGAGATTGGAATCGCTGGAGATTATCTGCTTATCTAGTCTTATTTATTTCGGTGTTGTTGTTGTATTCTGCTTGTACTTAGTTATCATATTGAAACTTCTATTGTATTTTATTTAACTCTGATATATTTATATAGTAGCTTCATGAACTACTATTTCTTTTACTTCCGCTGCATTATTAAATACTCTGTGTCTGTGATCTGTGATTTTTATTTACTGTATATTTTGAGATTTGCTAAATTTTTATTTACAACGCGGTATTTTGAGCAATTCAATTCTGGCATGAGTGTCCACCTATACACTTATAATGGATGCGAATGGTTGAAAATACCGGGTCGTTACATTGAATCTATATAATTCGAGAGCTTAGTTACCCCTAAATTGAGGGTTTTAGCCTCTCATATTTGTTATCATATCAACAAATAAATATTGCAACGTAGAACAAAAAGAAAAAGAAAAAGAAAGCTAAATGAAATAAAAGCTATTTAAAAAGCAATAAAACTATTCTACTTGCATGAATAAATGAAACTACACTACTAGCATGAAAGGAAATAAACAAGAAAAGAGAAGAGCGTGTATTGAAATTGCATAAAAAAGAATAACATAAATAAAATGGCTAAGTAGCCATGAAAAAAAAGAGTGCTATGTTTTATTTTTTCTAAACTCATGAGCTAAGAGAGCCTAAACTAAACTAAAGAGGCTAAGAGAAGAGAGGAAGGTTACATGAACATATGAGGTATTTATACATGTTTTAAAACCCTAATCCATTTTTTGGAAACTACCCAAACTACTCCTCTAGGAAGTGTGACCACCAAGTTATCATTAGTATAGGATAATCTTCCATTAAGTGTGCATGTAACTCTAATGGTCTTTTAACATATATACTAGCTCCTAATTGTACATCATGGTAACTTGGTAGGTGGGGTCCTCCATGTTTCATAAAATGAATTATTTCTATCTTCGTTCCTTTGTATTCTCTTGTGCATGCATATTTTCCATGAAAACAACTTCCATTTGAAGCCAAATTCCTACAAAATAATATAGAAATTTTTAAGTAAATTTTCTCAAATTAATATGTGCACAAAAATGACCATTTTACCCCTATATGAAGATGAATATGTGACGATTTGAAAATAATTTGAATTTTTGTTTAAACATGTTAAAACACCCAATATGATCATTTATTTAATTTAATTAGATTAAATATAAAAGTAAAAATATGCACATTTACATGCACATCAATTACCCCCACACTTATCTTTTTATTTGTCCTCGAATAAAGAAAAATTAAGATAAATCCTTTTTCGTAGGAAACACGATTGTACTGAGCGTATGCAACAAGCCGTTAAACCTCTAGGTGAACCTAATAGGACAAGTGTTGTCTCGTGAGGGTTTTAGCGGTTACTACCTATAAAATCCAAATGCGAAATGAAAAGTTCTTAAATGCAAGATTGATTTACAATGGGATGAATGCAAGTATTTTTTAATATTTACAATTAAGGATTTTCTTTTAAAATGATAAAGATAAGTTAAATGTAAGTTGTTTGCGTCAAAATTGGTCACAAACACCCAATATCGTGAAAGCACCCGTTTATCAACACAGATCAGCAATAACAACCACAGAACTCAGATCTAAGAGATAATAAATGCAGCAAATCACAAATAACAGTAAACAACACAGGATTTATAGTGGTTCGGCGTTCGTGCCTACGTCCACTTTGAAGGTTCTCTCTTTATTTCTTCACTTGATGATATTAATCAATTACAATGGACTATAGTTGATGATAGCTTTGAAATCCGAATACAACAGCGATGGTGATGAATTGAATTCAGCAGAGTCTGGACATGCTATCTCTCTCTCAATTCTCTGACCCCCATTCTGAATGAACATGGGCTCTATTTATAGGTGTGGAAGGCTGAAATCCCGCCTAAATCCCGGGGAGGCCGCTTGTCACGTGAGGGGGGCCCACAGGCCCGCATTCTGGGAATCCGTGCCCAGTTTGGGACCGATTCGAAGTGAGGTTCGAATCGATCAAAAAGGCATCCAATCGAGGCGAAATTTGGTGTGGACATTCTTCTATGTATACGCAAGCTTCTGTGAAAATTTCATAGCATTTGGATCAAAGGATTGAGAGTTATGATCGATTCAAGATGGTGCTCTTCGGTACGCTGTTTGCTTCGAACCGATCCTATGGGTTCGTTCGAATCGATCAATTTGAACCCATAGGGTCGAATCCATGCTCCTGTGACGTGGAGTTCGTCCTTCGTGTCGTTCCACCTATCTCTCCGAGTTGAATAAGTCGAGTCCTAGGTTTTAGCCGCGTTGACCAAGTGGGTTCGAAGGTTTGGATTCGAAGGAATGCTTCGAATCGATGGAGCCAGTTCTCATTCGAATCGATCCAAATACGTGACTGTGGATCGATTCGAAGTTGCTTCAATATGGGGATTCGAGGGATCCTTCTTTGATGGACTCGAGGGTATGGATTCGAGGCAAGGTGCAGGACGGGTTCGAAATATAGCAACTCCATGGATTCGAACCCTTTAACCTTGAGGGATACGAAGAGAGGTAGCATCATGGATTCGAAGCTAGGTGGTCTGGGTGGATTCGAGGGAGATGGAGTCGAAGCCGATGGAGTCGAAATCGGCACTGGCTGATGGATTCGATCGATATCTCTTCCTATCGATTCGAACATGGAGCCTGCTTGGATGGGTTCGAACTTAATGGTTTCGAACTAGTGAATGGGTGATGGATTCGAACCGAGCAAGGTTCATTTCTCTTACATTGGATCCATCATATCTTGAGCATACGAACTCAGATTGACTTGAAACTTGAAACACTGGCTTCTACAGCTTTGCTTGTCATGTCTTATCAATTGTGGCCTGATCCGGACTCGGACAAAATTCATCGATATCCATAGCGAAGTGAAGTACAACCAATTTCTGAGACGAACTGTCTTTTGTTTTCGAACAATCTTTTGGTATCACGGCTTTGCCAAAAAGCGGGATAACACTTGCCCCTCAGAACATGCCTTGCGGTAGGAAGGTGTGTTTTGAAATGCCTTGAGTTGGATGTTCATATCCTATCACCAACCTGTAAAGAATTTGATAGTTTCATATGTCTTCAATGACGATCGTTCGGGATCGAACTATTTGGGATGAAGCGCGGCCGTTCATGTCAAGCGCCTAACTTCAAATGACGATCGTTCGTGATCGAGTCACTTGAGGTGAAGTGCGACCGTGCGCGGTCAAGCGCATAAATCCATGCGTCGATCGTTCGAGATCGAGTCATCTGCGGTGAAATGTGACCGTTCAAGGTCAAGCGCTTAACCTCAAATGACGATCGTTCGTGATCGAGTCATTCGAGGTAAAGCGCGACAGTGCGCGGTCAAGTGGTGGACCTCAAATGACGACCGTTCGCGATCGAGCTATTTGAGGTGAGATGAGTTGTGCCGTTCGTGGCGTGTTGTGCCTGTTCGAGGCAAGTTGTGACCGTTCGCGATCGTGTGCCGTTCGGGGCATTTTTGTGACTGTTCCATGTCGGGTACCGTTCGTGGCGAGTGGTGACTGTTCGAAGTCGGGTGCCGTTCGAGGCGAGTTGTGACTGTTCGAAGTCGGGTGCCGTTCGAGGCGAGTTTGCGTGCCCGGGAGGGCTTGATGTTATGGATGCCAGGGTCACGTTCGGGTGAGTTCCTGGATTGTTTGTGTGCCTGTTGGAGGCGAATAAGTGTGCCCGGGGGGACTCGGTACTGTTGATACCAGGTTCACGTTCAAGTGGGTCCCTGGATCATTTGTTAGGGTATATCACTATCTTAGAGCATGCCTAAGGACCGTTCGCGACCCCGTACATGTGCAAGCAGCTTAGCCATTTCAGAGTTATCAGAATCAAATATCTATTCAACAGGTGAATTTTAAAAACAGAAATGTCCAAACAAACCAAGTCTAAATTTCCAAATCAAAACGAAACAAGAGCAAAGTAAGGATGTCAAAGTGTAAATTATCACAATGATAGGGTGAATAGCCATTCAGAGCATGCCTGTGGACCGTTCGTGATCTTGTACATGTGTAAATGATTAACCCACGTTAGTGAGAGGTTTACTACTTGTTCATCGTTATTTCAATTAATTGATGATCAAACGGTGTCCCGGTTCAGGGCCACCCCTGGCTGATGTAGACGGTGGCCGCTCCGGCTCCACCGCTGAAGCTCGCCTCCTCACATATTGAAGGAGCATACCATTCCTGATATGCCCTTCCACCTCGTCCTTCAGATGCCTACAATCATTAGTATTATGACCATTTAATTCATGAAATACACAAAACTTATCTAATCTCCTTTCGTCAGAAGTTGGAACCCTTCGTATCGGTCTACGATAGGGAACCTGCTCTTTGGTATCCTGATAAATCCTCTCCAAACTCTCAGTCAGCTCGGTGTAAGTAGTGAATCGCGGCTCCCTCCGTTGCCGTTTTGACCTGTCATTATAATCCTCAGCCCCACGTTTTCCTTTACCCTTGTCTGAGTCCTTTTCGAGAGGCTTTTTGTCTTTAAGCATATAAACTTCTATTCCTTCTCCTTCTTCTCTTTCTGCATTCGCATCCTCTAATCGTAGAAACTTTTCTGCCTCGTTGTAGAATTCCTCTAGATCCACGGGTGGATCTTTAGTCAATGAATTTTTGAACTCTGTGCCGTCAGCTACTCCGAACACAGCTGCCATCACCACCATAGATGGATCTGCTCGATCCACCGAAGCTGCTGCTGCATTGAATCGCGCTAGATAACTCCTCAAGGTCTCTCCGGCTTTCTGCTTTAGGGTTGCCAAAGTCATCACATTCTTGGGTCTCGTAATGTGAACCCTGAATTGCCTCATAAATCTCTCAATTAAACCATTCCATGTTCCAATGGATCCACTCTCCAATTGTCTAAACCACAACGCTACAATATCCGCCAAGTACAATGGAAAGCACCGGGCCATAACCTCCTCTGATGCCCCCCAGCACTTCCATATGCCTCATATACTTCGTTAGATGAACCGTGGGATCCGTTCTCCCGTCGTACATGTCCAATGATGGTAATTTGAAATCCGGTGGGTTCCTAACTCGTCTGATTGCTGGAGTAAAAGGACTCCTATTAACATCTTCCAAATCCTTGTTCACTAATCCGCCTCTCATGTCTCGCCTGACTATCTCTGCCAATCTGTCGTTGTCACCGAGATGCAATCTTCGTTCATTAATTTCAACCTGCCCCTCGAGCCCACGAGGGAATTCTGAGATCTGCCCCCTTGACTGAGAGTTCACTCCTCTACTATTCCCGGGTTGCGCAGATGTTCCTCTTTCTCTCTCTGAAATTGGGTCAACGTTCTCCATGGGTGTGCCTCCTAACCCAGGTGCTACGCCGGATGGTCCTGCTTCGTTCTGAACCCCATCCGTTCCTCTGTTCTGTGCTCCAAGTAGTCCAATTTGCTGAAATAAGCTCTGAATCAACTCCTCCTGTCTCTTCATCATTGTCTCCATTTCATCCCTAGTGATGAAGATCGACGCTTGATTCCCTCCTGAGGAAGCCTCTTGACTCCCTTGGTGTTCACTTCTCTCTGGCCTTTGCCTCCTACTTGTTTGTCTCGTCATAACTCTTAGATCTGAACTCTTGGATTTCCAAATTCAACCTCTCCTGAGTTCAATTCTCAGTGAAAGCACTAAAGTGTTAGCGCCAAAATTGGTCACAAACACCCAATATCGTGAAAGCACCCGTTTATCAACACAGATCAGCAATAACAACCACAGAACTCAGATCTAAGAGATAATAAATGCAGCAAATCACAAATAACAGTAAACAACACAGGATTTATAGTGGTTCGGCGTTCGTGCCTACGTCCACTTTGAAGGTTCTCTCTTTATTGCTTCACTTGATGATATTAATCAATTACAATGGACTATAGTTGATGATAGCTTTGAAATCCGAATACAACAGCGATGGTGATGAATTGAATTCAGCAGAGTCTGGACATGCTATCTCTCTCTCAATTCTCTGACCCCCATTCTGAATGACCAGGGGCTCTATTTATAGGTGTGGAAGGCTGAAATCCCGCCTAAATCCCGGGGAGGCCGCTTGTCACGTGAGGGGGGCCCACAGGCCCGCATTCTGGGAATCCGTGCCCAGTTTGGGATCGATTCGAAGTGAGGTTCAAATCGATCAAAAAGGCATCCAATCGAGGCGAAATTTGGTGTGGACATTCTTCTATGTATACGCAAGCTTCTGTCAAATTTCATAGCATTTGGATCAAAGGATTGAGAGTTATGATCGATTCAAGATGGTGCTCTTCGGTACGCTATTTGCTTCGAACCGATCCTATGGGTTCGTTCGAATCGATCAATTCGAACCCATAGGGTCGAATCCATGCTCCTGTGACGTGGCGCGCGTCCTTCGTGTCGATCCACCTATCTCTCCGAGTTGAATGAGTCGAGTCCTAGGTTTTAGCTGCGTTGACCAAGTGGGTTCGAAGGTTTGGATTCGAAGGAATGCTTCGAATCGATGGAGCCAGTTCTCATTCGAATCGATCCAAATACGTGACTGTGGATCGATTCGAAGTTTCTTCAATATGGGGATTCGAGGGATCCTTCTTTGATGGACTCGAGGGTATGGATTCGAGGCAAGGTGCAGGGCGGGTTCGAAATATAGCAACTCCATGGATTCGAACCCTTTAACCTTGAGGGATACGAAGAGAGGTAGCATCATGGATTCGAAGCTAGGTGGTCTGGGTGGATTCGAGGGAGATGGAGTCGAAGCCGATGGAGTTGAAGTCGGCACTGGCTGATGGATTCGATCGATATCTCTGCCTATCGATTCGAACATGGAGCCTGCTTGGATGGGTTCGAACTTAACGGTTTCGAACTAGTGAAGGGGTGATGGATTCGAACCGAGCAAGGTTCATTTCTCTTACATTGAATCCATCATATCTTGAGCATACGAACTCGGATTGACTTGAAACTTGAAACACTGGCTTCTACAGCTTTGCTTGTCATGTCTTATCAATTGTGGCCTGATCCGAGCTCGGACAAAATTCATCGATATCCATAGCGGAGTGAAGTACAACCAATTTCTGAGACGAACTGTCTTTTGTTTTCGAACAATCTTTTGGTATCGCGGCTTTGCCAAAAAGCGGGATAACATAAGTTTTGGTCATCATCACTAATTTTAGTCATTTTACTTGTCAAAATTTCCTATAAAAATTAAATTATAATAAGCAAATAGACTATAGTTTGGCTAATTGTTTCGGTTAATAACACAATGTAACTATGAAATGGATCTTTTGTTGATTATCACTGCTTTTCAAAGTGGCATTTTCATTTCTTTTCAATAAGAAGTCAATTCAAACAAGTCAAAATAGTTCTTAGATTTCAGTTGCTTACTCTCTCTTATTTTAATTTTTAATTGATATTAATAATATGTACATATGCCTAACTCAGAATGCTGAAGCCAGATATATTACCCATGCAATGCCTTTCGGACTTACGTGAAGAGAATACAGAGCATGACGAGTGAACACACAAGTGTGAACATCTATCAACTGTAGACATTATTAATAAAACAATTTTTATATACATACATCTAACTCAGATAAACCGAGGCAAGATATATTGACCGTACACTGCCTTTCAGGCTTACGTGAGAAGAGTATAAAGCATGGCGAGTGAACACACAAGTGTGAATACATGACTTTAGACATTAATAAAAAATATATACATATATACAAAAAAATTGTTTTTCTTTTGCGTTATTTTTTTTGTTTTTTAAAGAGAGAGTTTTGCAAAATAATCTTTGCAACATTTAACTTAGAAGATAAGAGATGTTATATCCTTTACTTTTAATTCACCACGTTTTTAGACAAAGATTTTCCATTAGGATGTACTTCATAATTAACACGTATGAATCTTCCTATATACTAGTTAAACCATCGTTTTTTGTAATTAAACTTTGTTCTTATTTTTGTTAAGACAAATAAATTTTCAAAAATTTCAGTATAATTAATCAAAACCATATATTTATCCTATAGTGTTTCTTTAGAAATAAATCAAAATGCTTTAAAAAAATTGATTTTTTTCTGAGTTTTGGAAAGAAAAATGCAAAAAATAAACCATGAAAAAACAAAAAGGGGATGAGACCCCCCATGCCTGATTTTGACTGCATCCCTACAGTCAATCCAAATGAAAGGAGAAAAATAAAATAAAAATGACCTATATTAACATGAAAAGATTATTATTCATAAGAGATTAGAAAATATACCGTACCAGTGCAACCGAAGGTTTAAGTACCTTAAGAAAAACAACCACTATAATATTTACGAATCACCGTAATATTTATAAATGGTTATTGCTCTACCGTAGCCTAGACGTCAAGAAATTAAATTGTCGAAAGAGGATAATTTGTTAATATACAATTAAGCGTTGTTGATGTCTAACCATTATTATTAATCAAAACTCTAGGATGAAATGCAAAACAGAAATTAAACGTGTATTAACAATGCAACTACAAATGAAATTTGTTTTTGAATTTTTTTGAAATGCAAGATAAATAAAAATAATAGATAGAGATTAAGAGCAACAAATTTTTCTATAAGCAAGCAAGCAGTTATTCTTTTGGCAAGCTTAGCAAAGCAAGCAACTTATTCTTCGTTATCTGCTTATGCGACATGAAAATAAAAATAAGATATACATACATACATACATACATACATATATCTTTAATAATAGTTGTAATAGCTTTGGTGTCACACTTTTTTGGTATCAACGTGAACTACCAAAAATACCCCTCTATATATTATCCAATCCTAATTACTTAAAAACAGGAATTAATACTAAATTTCTTTTACAAATTCAAATGTCCATAAAAGTAGGATCTAATAACTAAATATGCTTTAAAATTCAAAACGCTTCTAAAAATAGGATCTAAAATTAAACCTTCTTTACAGATTCAGAATACTTCTTTACAAAATATCACTTGAAAGTAAAAAATTATTTTTTTGATTGATTTAAACATATATATACAATTTAACAACAATTCACGCGCGAAGCGCGTGCTATTGCACTCGTGTGTATATATATATATATATATATATATATATATATATATATATCGTAAAGATAAGAATAGAACTTAAAACGATTTATAACAAAACAAATTTAGAAAAAAGATTTTTTTTTTAGAATAAGACAAAACAAAACTAAAAACAAATTAAACAAAACTAAAAATAAATTGAGCAAACTCTTTTTCTTTTTTTAACAAGGATGGAAGGAAAAAATTTAAAACAAAACAAAACTACACCATATATAAAAAAAGAAATATGTACTCGGCCTAAAACTAAACCCGGCCCACTCCACAAACACAAACGAACGCCAATTAAAAAAATTCACAGAAATTAGAGAAAAAAAATTACGAATTCACGAATTCACAACACAGCCTAACACAAATCGCGAACACGCAATTCTTAACTAAATTCTCGAAAGCAAATTGTGGCGATTCGGGCCCACAAGGCGATGAGGTTGCAGTCATTGATTTGGGAGAAGGAGCTAATTTGATGTTTGGAGTTTGGGGACTTGAAGATTGGGGCTGAGGAGATTGTGGGAGTTCGATTATGCTACGGGATTTGAAGCGATGAAGGGAGGCGATGGCGACTTGGTTGAAGTGGCGATTTCGAATTCGATTTTGGGGTCGTGGAGATTGGGTTTCTTGTTTTGGAGTTAACTGGAGTTGCTAGCTGGTGGTGTTTCTGATTGGGTTGCTGCCCATGGACAGGGCAAAGGCTAGTGTGAAGTTGTATGCTGTCTGTGGGGGTGTGGCAGTTGTTACAGCAGCGTATGGCAGCAGGCAGTGGAGACTAGGACTGGGTGTAATGGAAGTTGTGTTGCTTGAGGTTGTTGTAGTTTGTGTGGTGGTTGTGTGATGTATGATGAAGAAGTTGATGATTGGAGTGGTGATGGTTCTGGAGGACAGTTGGCGGTAGTGTTTGAAGTTGAGTAACAGAGATGTGTAAATGTTCAAGTCATAGTAGCTGGGTGGGATTATTGGAAAGGCTGTGGTATGTAGTTGTTGATGATATGTTGAAGGTATGTAGTGGTGTGGCTTATGGTGAAGTTGCAGTTGTATCAGTTGCTTGTACGGGTGCAGCAGAGGGTATTTGATGTTTGTTGAACAGTGAAGGGGTAAGTGTTGTTGTACAGTGATGGATAAGGCTGTGCAGTGGGCGGATGGTGACTGTAGATGGATGTTAGATGGTGGAGTAACGTTGGAGTTTGGTGCAGTGTGTAATTTGATGAGCCTGAATTGCTGGTGATTGAATGATGTGACAGTGGCAAGCGTTGTAAATGGTTTGAGTTAGTGTAATGGTTTGTAAGCCAGAAGTGGAGGAGATGGTGGTTGGTTTGTAAGGCAGAAGTGGTTGCTGAAGTTTGTGGTCGTTGAGGCAGTTAGTTGAATGGTGCGATGCAATAGTGGCAAGTGATGGAGATGGAGTGTGTTGTAAGTAGTGAGGCAACAGTGGGAGATGGTTCTAAAGGTGCAGTGTTGGGTTAGTGGTGATGTAGGAGTTGAGTTTGTGAAAGGTTGTGGAACGGGTATTGACAGTTGTGGAACTGGTTGCAATGGAAGTTGTGGTTTGGCAGTAGTGGTTTGACAGTTGTGGATGAATTTGATTGTTGGAGATGGTGGAGGAGGTTGACAGTAGTGGTTTGATGAAGCAAGTGGTATGAGGAGGAGCTTGGCAAGTGACAGTAGGTTATTTAGGAGGTGAACGGAGAAGTACAAGTGCACATAGATGTAATTGTGTACAAAAAAGGCACATGGATGGAACAGTGGAGATGGTTGCATGAATTATGGCGGTAATGTATGTTGCTGGGCATAGTAGAGTTACTGTTAGGTGGCGTTGTGGGTGCTTTTAAGTAGGAAATGGAGTTTTGTATAACTGTGGTGAAAGACAGTTTATGTTGAGAAATATGACGGAAGTATGAAATGGTAGAAATGTGGATGTTTAACAATCTGAAGATGGTAGAAGTATGAAGTTGTTGAAGTAATGTCACAATAATTATTTTTCTGAAAGTTGTAAAATAAGAACTTGTAAATGAAATGGAAAATCGAATGGAATTTTTTTTTTTTCTTTTTGAAATTGTGTATGCTTTTTTTAAAAAAAATAATGAAAATGCAAAAGGAAAAGGAAACTAGAACAACAAGCATAAAAACAAATGCACACAAAAATGAAACAAACACACAATATATTTTTTCTTTTTTTAAATGCAATACGCACACAAACAAAAACACAATAAAAATCAAACGAATAATTCAAAGAATAGAAAATTAAAATCGAATCAATTACTCGACAACGGCCCTAAAAACTTGTTAATCGACAGAAATTTTATCAGTTTAGAAAACCGTCGAACGAATTTTGTGATAAAATTAACCGCAAGCGCACGGTATACAAATATTAGTAAGTGGCGAGTACGGGTCGATCCGCAGGGAATTGTTAAATTTTAAATTCTCTACTCAATCAAATTAAACCAAAGTTGAGAGTTATTAGCTAAAAATGTAAGAAAAATGAAAAAAAGAAAGTGATAAAAATATGAGAGTAGAAAGACAATTTAGTGATAATTTCCACTCTCTAGATTTATAAATCAACACAACATGAAATTATTATCTCTCTTTTTTGGTCATTAGTTGGTTTAATTGATGTGCTTATCATAAGTATGGCCTATTTGTGCAATTAATTATCTCAACATAAGCCATTAAACTATAACACACCCCTTAAACCACTTACAAACTCATCTCTACTGCTAATAATGAAAATTCGTTGAACTAATTTACTCTGTGTCTTTTAAAAATTCCAAAAATGCCTTGCTTTCCGTTTACATATTTACGCTCGAACAAAATATCAACGTATATGAAAACACAAACAACCGTTACACAAACAGCCCGTATGCGAAGCACAGACCCATACTTGAATGAAAAATGACAATAAAGTTGAAAATAAAATATAGTTTAAGTATGACCTAATATAGACCATCAAATTTTGATTTCAACATTCACTTCATTACCATCATCATATGTAGATGAAGAGGTAATTATTGTTTGTGATTTTTTAAGCATTGTCTATTTGGTGTCAACAATATAGGCTATCAAATTCAAAACAAAAACATCAAGTTAAATCACCTCAAGCGTTGTTATTAAGCACAAAAAGAGAGTATATATTACCAAATTATGTTGAATGTATATAATTAGAGAGCTTCATTACCCCTAAATTGAAGGGGTTTAGCATTTTATATTTGTAAAGTTAAAATTACCTCTTGCTTCTTATGTTTGTATAATTTTGCATGATATAGTTAAATCTGACACAAAATAATGCTTGCTTTATAAGCTAGAAAATTGACATTACTACTATAATTAGCAATTAATTCAAAAAAAATTGATTTTTTTAATAAATTGTTGATATGTCTTATTATAATGCTGAATTGGATTTTAGATAGTAGAAATTAGACCAATTGTGGGCCGTATTACTTTAATTATTCTTGTGTGCAGTAAAAGTAATAAAAACATGCATTTAGAATTTTATATTTTGGGCAGATACAATTAGAAATGTGGCTTTTTCAAAAGTTGACAAAGTCATTCGTTAATAAGTAATGTCATGAAATAGTATACAGCTGCTCTCATATCATAACTTGAATTCTTGAAGTTTTAAGGAATAAATTGAAAGATATGTAGAAGATAAACATTTATGGGCAAAGAGAAAGAAAATAAAAGAAAATAATTGTTATATCAAATAATTTTTTTTATGTCATAGCAGTTGTTTTTACCGTTATACCAGCTTTAATACCCACCATTCCAAATTTTAACTTTACAAAGATACATGCTTTAAAGAAAATTACATCTCACGGAAAATTTTGTGTTATAAAACAAATTCATGTACTTCTTGGAGGACCGGATGCTCTAGTTGAAACCAAGGGAGGAGTATTTGGGTTGTTAAAATTTGATCCATAGCACTTGGTCCATTTTAGAAAAATTATATTTGCTAAATTATATCAATTATTTAATCAAAGCAAGTGATACGATTTCTTGACCTTTTTTTTTGAGAAAAATGTGTGATCCTCTACGAATAGAGGAGAGCACACATGTGAATATCTATATCACGGGCATAAGGTGCTGCCAACATGCCTGGCAGGTAACAAAAACAAAATACATATATCAAATCTCAGGTACTCCTAAGATGAGTTCCGGCAAGGCCACCACCCATCACACCTCGATATCGAGCTCCGGCATGGCCACCGCCCCATATTAAGGTGTTAGAAATACCTAAAAAACTAATGAAAAAAACAAAAAATACTGGATGATGTCACAAACTAATAGGGAAGCTCCAAACATCTGAATCAGGAGGGGTGAATAAGCAACTGCTCTGAAGTGGATCTGCTGAATAGAGAAACCGCTCTGAAGGCTCTGAATAGGAGGAAGGAGTACCAAACTGAAGAATAGATCCTCCTGAAAAAAGTATTCCATAATGAAGATAGCAAAATCCTATTTTATTTACCAATTTGATTTTTGGAATCATCCATTGGGTCCTCCATAAAGTGCAGTGATGCGACGACATGTTTCTTAACCCTAATATTCTATCAACCGGTTGCGATTACAAATTACCAAACATGTCAACATTCATAATCCACTATATGAACCCATACTCTCCTTTGTCCTCATGTCAACATGGTTTCCCAACATAAAATATATCAATCTTTAACATAACCAAATTCACTCTTCTTGTAGACTACTAACACAAGGTCAAATTAGAAAATTCCTCGCTCTTAAACCCGCTCATGAATGCTGGAAAACTTTGGCTGTGAATTTGATGGTGTTGATGAACTTATGCAACTACGACGATGATTATGGTGGCAATGACAAGGCAGATGTTGCTAGACATGTTACTATGTTGTTTCCTTGTAACGATGTTTTCCTCACGTGTGTAGATTGAGTTAATAAATTCATATTCAAGATACGATGGAGTCCTAAATGTTTATCTATGTAATTGACAATGTTCACACTTGCAAAGTTGGTTCAGAAATCAGAACCATCATTGGAAACAATAGTGACAAGAGTTTGAATTTTGTAGTCTTGTAGTGTTACAAAACTTGAAATTTTATCGAAAAGAGAAATAATTAGAAGAGAACATAAATTTTAACCATGAAAAGTTAGTTTTTTTACATGCTAATGCCTATTTATAAGCTTCAAATGGCTACCTTAAGAGGATGTCTATTTGTTAAAAAGTAGTCAAAAATGACTTTATACATAAAAAGACCCAAACGATCTACATTTGACCATTTGAAATTTTTACATTCAATCCAGTGTTCAATCGGTTGATCACTAGCTCTACTAGATGATTAGTTGGTGTTTTCTAACTTTTTGTCCATTATTTTCCAGTTTTGGGAGAAAACAAGTTCAGATCATTCCAAAATTTGTTAAAAGAAATTATGATCAGTCAGTATACCATTATGAATTACAATGTATATTGTTGCAAAATTTCCATGACAGGGCTTGGCAAAATTCCAAATAACTTTAGATCATGATATAGAAGTTGGAAATTTGCATAATAAGTAAATTATATTATATCATACCTTCCCTGCCTTATGATTATAATATGAACACACTGGTAACCAGTCAATATTGCCTGCTCTCCTCTATTTATTCTCTTATGTGTTTATTGCATGGAGCTAACATATGCCTTTTATATGTAGAGTAGTGGATTTATTAAATTTCCTAATTTTTATTAATAGTTGGAGCAGGTTTGCAAATTTTTTGTCCGATCTCAAACTTTCCAGAGTTTCCCAAATATATGCACACGAGTTCGTAAGTTTGAATCTTAATTGTGACAAAGCTTAGTTTTTATTTCTATTTGAGAGGTTTGAAAAGGATCCCAAATTTGAAGCTTTGAAAAAGGCCACAAGTGGATAACAATTTTCACATATTTATCCTTTTCTCCTTTTCTAATGTTTCTCTATTTTCAACACCAATAAATCAGTATACGATTTTCATTGTTTCAGTTTATGCCGAGCAACACTTTTTATTATATTTTACTTTATTTTGAACATTGGTTCTAATTTATATGTTACAGGATCGAATCCAAGATCTCAAGCAACAATTGGAGCTAGATACCATACCACTTAAGGCAGTAGTTATTATCACACTCTATTTTTATTTTGTATAACTTTTTGTTTATTTTGTGAAAAAATGCATTTTAAAATATTTGAAAATGAACGACAATTTTATCAAAAACTTATTAATTTTTAAATAACATTTTGTTACGAAATTCAATTTTTTTTTCAAACTTAATAGCTATTTTAAAATTTTGTTATTGCAAATTTAAGATTATATATGTATGTGTATTTTGTTTTTTAAGTTCTATGATTCAGCATATGTATATAAATGTATCTTTGTTTTTAAGTTCTAGAATTCAATATTTTGTAATCTATTTTAACTGTATATTTTTATTTACCAAATAAAAGATGATCGATACTACATGCAAAAGTCAATTGAATATGCATTTACTTCAATAGTTTTTTATCCACATGCGCATGTGTGCAAACTAATTAAAAATATTGACATGTATTTAAATATAAACAATTTGTTAGTCCTTGTGATGATAGTTTTGATAACAACAACCTTAGAATAAGATTATAAAATATAAATACTAACATTATAATTTAGATATATACGTATATGCAGGATTTAATTATGCAGGTACCAAGAATGAAGACTGTACAGTATAGAGATTCAAGATATCAAGATTGAAAACTCATGAGTATCAAGATTATCAAGAGCTCAAGATTTCAATAACAAGTATTTTAATTAGGAATTTTGTTAAAACTCCTAGAAAAGCACCGACATCTTAAAATCCAATTCATTCGTGGAACGAAATCCATTTCGAGCCCGTTAAAGGGATGGAACCCTAAGTAGGATGGAACCTACGAAAAATCTAGTGGAACATTGTTTTGTATCCACTAACTTTTATTTAAAATGTTTTACGAAATTATATCTAGTTTTCAAAAATGTTTTCAAAAACTTCCTTTTCAAAGAATCAAAAACATCTATCCTGGTTTTAATATTTTTAGCCTCAAAATAATCTTTATTTTCAAAATCAAATTATCCTTGGTTTTTAAACTATCTTTTAATTATAATATATTTAACTTTCAAATATTTATGCTTAGATTTAAATATAAAATTGTAGTAAAAATTTATATACATCAAAACATTATTCTATATATTTATTTATGTATTTTAATTATAGTTAAGCATATTTATAAATTTAAAATAGTTTTAATATAAGATAGAAGTTATTTTCAAAGAAAAACGAATCACCAAAATTTCCTTTGGCATGTCGACATCCTCAAGTATCCCATGTCGACATGATAGTAGTTAATTTCAAAATTTGAATTTCAAAGGAAGTGTCTATCCGTCATTTTCTTTCACGAATGGACATGACTGCTGTTCTATTATAAATAGGGTGGTTTTGAACGAATTTGTATTCATATTTTTCTGGTTTTCACTCCTCTTCTTCTTCCGCATTTCTTCATACACATTCTTACCATTACTCTGCCGAAATCAACATTGAATCTAACTTGATCATTTTTGGTTTGATTCTCTATCACTATCTCAACAAGATCTCAGTGCTAGTCAGAGTTATAGGTTTCTTTGTAATCAATTTAGCGAGAAAAGGTGTGATTGTAGCCTTGGAAATCAATCAAGTGAGAAAAGGTGTGATTGTAGCCTTGGAAATCAATCAAGTGAGAAAAGGTGTGATTGGAGCCATGGAAATCAAATGGGTGAACTTGTTGCCCCTGAAATCAAGTATCTCTACCCAGAGAATTGTGAATCTGGAGTGGTGTACCTCGTGGCCTTGAAAACGAGGGTGTAATTGTACAATTGCTTTTGCAAGGAAATCCGTACTTGTGTGCAGGAATGGATGTAGGGTAACTCCAAACCAGTATAAAATCCAGTGTGTTCTTTCCTTTATTGCTTTTACTTTATTTCTGCATCTGTGTTTGATTCCGTGATCATATCCGTGTCTGAGTATTGTATACTTTTGTGTTCAAATTAACAAAAACCCAAAAAAAATTAGTAATTCCTTAAAACACTATTCACTCCCCCTCTAGTGTTAATCTTAGCCTTAAGATCTGTATTCCGCATTTCTCGCATTTGGTATCAGAGCAAGGTTTTCAAAGTTTTCATAATTTGAATTTTAAAAAATTTTAAAATGCACTTTTTTTTATAAAATTATTAACACTATTTTTTTATGAATATGTCATGGAACCATCATGATATTGTTGTTCAAAATTATATTTAGTTGTTTTGAAAAGTCGCTTGATTCTTTAAAAGGTTATGTTGTTTTGCAGGAGAAGAATTATGTCTAATGACTATTGGTTAAAAGATACCAGATAACCTTTCATCAATCAAGAAGAACAAATGGATATATAATGGCAATCGACAATGAAATAGGTACCAGATCAATATGAAGCTTTTGATTCTCATCTACAACTTGATATGATATTGTACTTCTCTCCATCTGCTTCGCAATGTCACTGGTTTCGTGCGAATCCATCAAGAAATGACCAAGTTATGGTCAAATGAAGTTTTGGTGAACAAAGAGAGAAAGAAAGCAAAACTATCAATGTTTGAACTTGGCTATCCAAAAATGAAAAACTATGCACGTGATTTTCTATATTTCTCTTACTATTCGGCCTGTTTCACCACAATACTGTCCAAATTCATCACCGAACTATCACTGGATTGTAGCCTTTGCCTTCCTCTTCGATTTTCCGCTGGTTTCATCCAATTCCGTTAAGAAACGAAGGAGAAATGTCTTCTAGAAGTTTGATGGTGAATATAAAAATGGAAAGAAGAAGAAGAAGAGAAACTTTTATCATTCAAAATTCAAATTCAAACTTTTGACGCCAAGTTGGTCAATCTACTAAATCATCTGCATCTTTCTCATACGGTCTTCAAATTCAGCAAATGAACATACTACGCAGATCAGAAAAATGAACCCGTCGCAATAGAACAGATTTCGTCGTTAAATTCTTTTTATAGGAGTCCATTCATATTTATAGTGGTTGATGACAATGGAAGAACAACAAAGTTAGAAAGATAGAGTGCAAAAATTGGTACGCTTTACTATTATTTCATCTTTATTGTTGCATTTAGGAATATATGTTTAATCATTTCGTTAGGTATAGAAATTTATCTCTTTTATAAGTTTTGATATTTAGGTCCATATATTGGCACACCATAGTATAAATTTCGATATACCAATCTAATTTTTTTTTTAAAAAAGTGTTTTCTTTCAAATAAAATCTTACTACTAATTTATTACAACTATATTAAGTAGAAAAGCATTTTTACATGCATAATGCCAAGTGTCTTTACACATGTTTTCTCATTATTTTTTTATGTTAATTAAATACTATAAAAAAATTGAGTAAAAAAATCAATTATTTATATGTCAATATCTAGTCGTAAAATTAGTGCAAAATCATGTTAAAATCAGGCCCAGAACTTTAGATAGCATTTTTGAAACGCTGTTTTTGCTTCTGTTATGCTGCAAATACGTTTTTATAGCATTTATGTATTTCAAAACGCTGTAGTGTTTTAGAAACTTTTCGCAGCATTTGGTAAATACTGCAGATTCTGTTTTATAATGTTTTGAATATTTTAAATTGCAAAAACTTTTTACAGCATTCTGTAAATGCTGTGTTTTCTACTTGAAACTTTAAATTATGTAAAAATATAAATTAATAATTTTTCTCTATTCTTTTTAAAAAAGGTTATTTTCTAACTTATATTTGAATATTTTAAAATTAATTTCATGTTTAATTTTTTTAATTAATTAAAACTTTTTTAATATAAGAGGCCTTAATATAACACATGTTTATTTTAGATTTTCAATCTTTGTTATTTAATATTTCATTATGATATTTTTTTAAAAGATGTTTAAACATGTTTCTAAATATTTTAATCAATAATAATTTAATATAAAGGTTTCAATTAGTAAGTTAAGTATTTTATAAACATGGAAGCTTGGATTTTTGAAAAAAACAAAAATCAACCAAGTTAAAAAAATTATTATTAAATAATTAAGGTATTGATTTTTATAAAAACCATATTTGATCATATATAAAGTTTAAATTCATATTTCATAGAAATTTGATTTTGATATTAAGTTTGATTACTACTTTTCATGGATATGTTATAGTTTTAATATCATTAATTACCTTTAAACTCTTGTCTTTGCTACTCTTTTAGTTCAATTCATTAGTTTCTTTAACCTAAGTTTAGTAATTGGTGTGTATTACTTTGTTTGGTTGAAGCAAGTTATAATAAATTGTTTGATATGTGTATACATACATACATACATATGCATATACATACATACATACATACACATACACATACATACATACATACACATATATATGTTTGTCAATTAGATATTACTTATCACTCATGTTTATCTTATAATATGGGTATCTCTTACCATAGTATATATATCATCATATCATGCTGCATATTATTATTATTTTTACTTCGTTGTCATTTTGTTTCACATTATATATCATTATGCATCCTATTTCATATCACATTTCATTGCATATTACATCATAAATTACAATGCATGAAATATCATAATCGTTTGCATTACAAGTTGCACTTCATTTTTCATATCATCTCATGCTATATTGCATATATCATACATTTCATACTGCATTACAAACTACATATTGCATACATGTATACATAACGAGTGTATTTTATTCATCGAGAGTTTGTAGTATTGTCTTGTAATATAGGATTATTAGTTTTTTATTTGTTTGGTATGTTTTAATTGACTTGTTTGATTGAATTGATTTGTTTTACTCGATTGACTTGATTAACTTGTTTGACTTGATTGACTTGTTTGACTTGACTGACTTGTTTGACTTGATTGATTTGTTTGACTTATCAGACATGATTGGATTTGATGTGTGTGTTGAAATATACTTATACATATTTATGTATTGAATAATTATAATATAATTATGTTAATGTCTTTCACATTTCATTTACTATACTTTGTTCTATTATCAGTTTAAGGGGGAGTTTTATAGTTTTATGGTTTTAGGATGGTTTCTGTTGATGACAAAGGGGAAGAAATATAAAATAGGATAGTTAAGCAAAGATTAAGGGGGAGTTATTAGTTTTCGGGGGAGTTATTAGGATAGAAGTAATATTTTATACACAAAGATTGTCATCCTCAAAAAGGGGGAGATTGTTAGTCCTTTAGATGATGGTTTTGATGACAACAACCTTAGAATAAGATTATAAAATATAAATACTAACATTATAGTTTAGATATATATGTATATGCAGGATTTAACCATGCAGGTACCAAGAATGAAGACTGTACAGTATAGAGATTCAAGATATCAAGATTAAAGACTCATGAGTATCAAGATTATCAAGAGCTCAAGATTTAAATAATAATTATTTTAATTCATTATTATTTTAATTAGGAATTTTGTTAAAACTCCTAGAAAAGCACTGACATTTTAAAATCCAATTTATTCGTGGAATGGAATCCACTTCGAGCCCGCTAAAGGGATGGAACCCTAAGTAGGATGGAACCTTCGAAAAATCTAGTGGAACATTGTTTTGTATCCACTAACTTTTATTCAAAATGTTTTACAAAATTATATCTTGTTTTAAAAAATGTTTTCAAAATCTTCCTTTTCAAAGAATCAAAAACATCTATCCGGGTTTTAATATTTTTAGCTTCAAAATAATCTTTATTTTCAAAATCAAATTATCATTGGTTTTTAAACTATCTTTTAATTATAATATATTTAACTTTTAAATATTTATACTTAGATTTAAATATAGAATTATAGTAAAATTTATATACATCAAAATATTATTCTCTATATTTGTTTATGTATTTTAACTATAGTTAAATATATTTATAAAGTTTAAAATAGTTTTAATATAAGATAGAAGTTATTTTCAAAGAAAAACAAATCACCAAAATTTCCTTTGGCATGTCGACATCTTCAAGTACCCCATGTCGACATGATAGAAGCTAATTTCAAATTTTTGAATTTCAAAGGAAGTGTTTATTCCTCATATCCTTTCCCGAATGGACATGGCTGTTGTTCTACTATAAATAGGGGTGGTTTTGAACGAATTTATATTCATATTTTTCTGATTTTCACTCCTCTTCTTCTTCCACATTTCTTTATAAACGTTCTTACCATTACTCTACCGAAGTCAATATTGAATCTAACTAGATCATTTTTGATTTGATTCTCTATCACTATCTCAAAAAGATCTCAGTGCTATTCAGAGTTATAGACTTCTTTGTAATCAATTTAGCGAGAAAAGGTGTGATTGTAGCCTTGGAAATCAATCAAGCGAGAAAAGGTGTGATTGTAGCCTTGGAAATCAGTCAAGCGAGAAAAGGTGTGATTGTAGCCTTGGAAATCAATTGGGTGAACTTGTTGCCCCTGAAATCAAGTATCTCTACCCAGAGGATTGTGTATCTGAAGTGGTGTACCTCATGGCCTTGAAATCGAGTGTGTAACCGTACAATTGAATTTGAAAGGAAATTCATACTTGTGTGCGGGACTGGATGTAGGGTAACTCCAAACCAGTATAAAATCCAGTGTGTTCTTTCATTTATTGCTTTTACTTTATTTCTGCATCTGTGTTTGATTCTGTGATCATATCTGTGTCTAAATATTGTATACTTTTGTGTTCAAATTAACAAAAATTCAAAAAGATTTAGTAATTCCTTAAAACACTATTCACCCCCCTCTAGTATTAATCCTAGACTTAAGATCCGTATTCCGCATTTCTCACACAGTTTTCATTTTAACAATTGATAAAACGATAAATTATGAAGTTAAGTCCGATAAAATGAACAATACTTCTTATTTTGATACACTGATTAGTGCCGAGAGCTATAATAAAATATCCATTAAAAATATTTTCAACTTTGCCATATATAATCATTTTGCTATTGACATTGCTCTTAAGATTGGAAAGAGGATGAAAAACAGTTGCTACAACAATATCCAACATGCGTTGAACCACCACATACGCTTATATTACACCTCTCCACAATTTTCGAAACTCAAACTATAACAATCTCCTTTGCATGGAGCAAGTGGCGTTTATGTTGCTTATTACATTTGTGTTATTTTCCTTTTTACGTGTGGAATGCCGACATATTGTATTGATCACTTTGTCTTGCTCATACAAAACACGTGTCCATATACTGATTATTTTGCCTACATACATGCCGTTAGATCTTTCCTTCATTACAAGTCATGTAAATATTTAACATTATGCAACCATTCACGTTATTAATCTTTACTTACCCATATTAACTGCAATAATTATTGAATTACTTATAAAATGCTAAAGACATTCATGTTCTCTTACTTGAACCACAATCGCCTTATAACGTAATTTTCACAACTTTCTTATTGGTCATGTGTAAAGTTGTTTTCTTATTAATGTAAGCAATAATATGACGCTCAATGCATGCATATGAATTTCATCAAAAAAAGATACTTTTTGAATAATTTCTTATAAATTATTTTGAGTCCAACCTTTATTTCCAAATGAAAATATTGCATGCCGCATAATGTGCGCAAACTGTAGTCATGTACCAAGTGGCAAATAATTAAAATCGAACACACACCTTTAACTAAATTTTTATTAAATACATATCCAAACACAAAGCATGACTGGTCAGATAGATATTTTTCGCGAAGTATACAAAAGTATCATCTCATAGTTCAGACTACGAGATTAAAGGTCATGAATATTGGTTATTTTTTGGAATACTAGACTAAAAATAGGAGTTTATGAGTTGCTAATGCAATCACCAATCGATTATCCCCAATCACTATCTGTAAATCCAAGTAATCCAAGAAACTTTGAATCCTTCACTGGCTTGTATAGAATACCATAATCAATAGTTCCCTGAAGATAATGTAAAACTCGTTTGGCTGCTCCAAAATGAATCTAACTTGGGTTTTGCATAAACCTGGACAATAAGCTTAATGCAAACATTATATCGAGCCGTGTAGATGTTAAATATAAAAGACTCTCAGTCAAACTCCGATATGTAGGGGCATTAACTTTTTCTGCACCATCATCCTGCTTGAATTTTACATTTACTTGAAATGGAACCTTAATGATTTGCAACCAAACAACTTAAATTTTCTTGACATGTCTTCAATGTATTTCCTTTGTGATATAAAAATGCCATCACCTCCCTGGTGGATTTCTATTCCAAGGAAATAATGCAGTAAACCGAGATCATTCATCTCATAAGTCTTTAACATGTCATCTTTAAAATCTTGGATCATTTGATTATTACTTCCTGTTATCACCAAATCATCAACATAAAGAGAGATAATTAAAACTTCCATACCTTGAATCTTGATGTATAAAGTTGGCTCGCTCTTACTTTTCTTAAATCCAACTTTCATGAAGTATGCATGGATTTCAGTGTACCGGGCCCTTGGAGCCTGCTTGAGCCCGTACAAAGCCTTTATTTATATGTACACTTTATCTTCCTCCCCCTTAATAACAAATCCTTTCGGCTGCTCCGTATATATTCTTCAGTGAGCATCCCATTTAAAAAAGCTGAGTTCACATCGAGTTAGTAAAGAGGCCACTTGTTTTGAGCTGCCAAAGCAATCACAGCTCTAACTGTTTCAAGCCTAGCCACCGGAGCAAACGTTTCACAAAAATCAACTCCAGGTTTTTGTGAATATCCCTTGGCCACAATTCTTGCTTTATGTTTCTATATAGTTCCATCTGAATTTATCTTTGTCTTGTAAATCCACTTTAGTCCAATATTTTTTCTAGATTTTAGACGTTCCACAAGTTCCCATGTTTGATTTTTCTCGATCATTTTGATCTCTTCTTCCATGGCCTTCCGCCATATTTCTTGCTTTTCTGCTCCTTCGAACATTGTAGGTTCGACACAGACAAAGTTACATCTCTCATACACATCATGTAGGCTTTTAAACTTTCTTGGTGGAGTGCTTTCTTGAGTCTCCGGGCTTGATGACGCTGCACTTGATCTATTTGGAGACTAAGGTGGAGTATTTTCAGGTGGTTGATGAGAAACTTCTCCATTTGTTTCATTGTCTAATGGAGAATCGTTATTTTGATGTTCCTCCATTACAAAAAGTAGCTCCTGTACTTTATTATTTTTTCGATGCCAGAAAGCTTTTTCATTAAAAATATAACATCTCTGCTAATCAATAAATTTTGAGTCTCCAAATTATATAATCTGTATGCTTTAGTTTCATCATCATAACCCAAAAAAATACATCTTTCACTCTTTTCTCAAGCTTGTATCTTTTTTCTTTAGGAATATGAGCATAACACATACTACCAAATATTTTAAAATTACTCACCTCTAGTTTTGTTCCACTCCAAGCTTCAACATGAGTTTTTCTTTGAGCAGCTTTAATAGGACATCTGTTCAGAATATAAATAGCAGTATGAACAGCCTCTGCCCAGAATTTTGTTGGCATGTTTTTCTCATGAATCATTAATACGCACTTGTGGTATGCTATGTTACTTTATCATCCGAGACAGCATTGATCTATTCATCTCAGCCTTCCATTCAGATCAACGGCAGAGATTCTTTTATTTTTGTGTTTTGGATTACTAGCCATTTTTGGGCTTCTGTATATTAGGCCCACGACTGTTTCATATATAATGTAACTTTTGTACAGCACTATTTGTGGGAAAACTGATTAAATAAAGCAATTATTCTTTACATTTTGCAACGTATACAATCTATGATATCTGATTTTCCTAATATGGTATCAGAGCGTCAGAAAGCCTAACGGCAGATCAGCAATTTCTTGCATCATCTCTTTTATCGTAAGATTGATATATCTTTTATCTCCTTAGTTAAAAATTCATCATCGGAGATCTTTTTCACCTTCCTCTATTTTTTTTAACCGATTCTCATCACCGAAGAGGTTATACCATCTTCGACTCAAATGCATCTGTTATATCACCATCAGTTCATTGTGCCACGCCTAGCAAGAACTTGAATACATCCAAATTCTTGACCGGCTGCATCAATTCCATATCTCTAGTGCCTCGCCAATATTTTCTTGGCTGCATCAAATATTCAAGAAGTCAGATTAGCCATCTATAAGAATGGGAGACAGAGAAATAGGCGATGAAAGATCATCGACTACTTCAAGAAATGACAAAGGGGAGATCACTGTAACAGAAACAGCATTAATCAAACCCAAAAGCCAAGTTATCAACATCCCACTTGATGATGACAACTACATTATATGGAAATATCAGATTGAAATAGCTTTAAAAGGATATGGACTTCAAGACTACATCAAAGGATCCATAGCCACGCCACCTGCAGTTATAGAAGGAGAAAATGGAATCACTTCCACAAATCCAGATTATATTAGATATCAGAAACAAGACAACTTACTGTCATCATGGCTGCTATCATCCATCAGCCCAAGTTTGCTATCACAAATTGTTGGCTGCAATTCATCTTATGAAATTTGGTCATCAATAGAACGAATATTTAGTTCACAATCAGCCGCAAGAATTATGCATTTTAGAAGACAATTACAAAATGCAAGAAAGAATGACATGCCAATGAGAGAGTATCTTGCGAAAATCAAAGGCTTATGTGACAGACTCAATGCTATTGGCCACAAAGTTTCTGAAAATGAACGAATCCTCACCATAACAAATGGCCTTGATGATGAATATGAGTCAGTGGTTACATTTATAGCATCACAACAAACCCTACCAGATTTGGAATCTGTTCAATCTGCCTTACTTGCCCATGAAGGCAGAATTGAACAAAGAAAGGCCATGCAAAATGAATTTTCGATCAATTATGCAAGCAGTTCAAGAAATAAAGTGCAGCAGTCTAATACAGCAAACAATGGAAATAAACAAGAAGGTCAAAGAAATTCTCACAATCCAAGAGGAAGGGGAAGAGGAAGATGGAATAATAACAATAGAGTAAAATGTCAAATTTGTGAAAGATTTGGTCATATAGCCAGCAGATGCTACTTCAGGTTCAATAAAGAATTCACTGCTACACAGCAAATACAAAGAAATCCCAACATCAACATAACACAACTTGAACAACAGCAGAAGTGCAATAGTGAAGATTCAAGAAATCAATCAGGCAATTCAGAAGAAGCAAAATTGGACAACACAAATCTGGATGATTGGTACCTAGACTCAGGGGCAACCAATCACGTAACCAGTAACCTTCAAAACCTCAATTTGGGCAACAAAAGCTACACAGGTACGCAAACCATACATTTGGGTAATGGTGAAACAACAAGTATATCACATGTTGGCACAGGAACCATTCAAGGTAAAAGAAATTTATATTTAAACAATTTACTGAGAGTTCCTGAAATTAAAAAGAATCTAATCAGTGTATCTCAATTTGCTAGTGACAACAAAGTATACTTCGAGTTTCACCCAAATTTCTGTTTAGTTAGGGATCTTATAAATAAAGATATATTGTTGCAGGGTAGTTTGAGTAAGGGGCTGTACAAATTTAGTGCTGTGAAGAAACCTGAATCCACCATAAAGAAGCATTGGTGCAACAGTGTTCACACCAATGAACACAATGGGAAAAATACTTTAGAACATTGGCATTGTAAACTAGGGCATCCTAGTATGAAAATTGTACAAAGATTCTTGATAGATAAAAAAATTTCTTTTCAGAATAGTGATACTTCTGATATATGCACACATTGTCAATTAGGAAAAAGTCACAAACTTCCTTTTACTGATTCAGAAACTATGTATAAAAACCCTTTTGAATTGATAGCAGCAGATTTATGGGGACCAGCCCCATTGAATTCCACACAAGGACACAGGTACTATTTATCTTTTGTTGATGCATACACTAAACACACATGGATATTTTTTCTCAAATCAAAGGCTGAAACTTATGATACTCTAGTTCAGTTCATTACATTTGTTGAGAAACAATTCAGTCATAAAGTGAAAATTGTGCAAACTGATGGAGGCAGCGAATTTTACCCACTTAAAAAATATTTTCAAAACAAGGGTATATTACATAGAATTACTTGCCCTTACACATCTGAACAAAATGGCCTTGTTGAAAGGAAACATAGGCATATAGTTGACACAGGCTTAACATTATTATCACAAGGGTCTTTACCTTTAAAATATTGGCAAGAAGCTTTTGCTACAACTGTTTATCTTATAAACAGAATGCCAAGTAAAATCCTTGATTACAAAAGTGCTCATGAAAAATTATTTGACATCAAACCTGAATATGATCATTTAAAAACATTTGGTTGTCTGTGTTTCCCCTGTCTCAGGCCTTACAACAGAAATAAACTAAGCTTAAGATCAAGTCCATGCACATTTTTAGGATATGCTACAAACCAAAAAGGATACAAATGCCTTGATAAAAGTGGTAAAATTTATATATCTAGACATGTGATGTTTAATGAAGATCATTTTCCTTTTGCAGACAGAAGACTGGGAAGGAGTGAAACTACAGCAAAACAATGTGCTGAAAATGTCAAAGTGCATTTGCCTACCATTCCAGAATTAGTCATGCAAAATGAACAACCAAGCAATAAGAGACTTGAGAGATTACAATCTATTGCAGAAACTAAATCTGACTATAGCACAAATGATACACTTGAGTGGCCATCACAACAAATTGAAGAAAACGATGAAATGCAATCATCTGATGACTTAGCCTCTAGCAGCAACAAAGCAACTACCACTGATGACTTAGCTTCTAGCAGTGACAAAGCAACTACAACTGATAATAGAGACAACATGCAGGATGCAGGCCATCATATGATAACAAGGTCCAAAAGTGGAATTTTTAAACCCAAGATATACAATGCTAGTATAGATACCATTGAACCAGTTACATATGAACAAGCAGTTAAGAGCATAGAATGGAGAAATGCCATGAAAGATGAATATGAAGCACTATTAAGAAATCAAACATGGGATCTGGTGTCACCTCCAAAGGACAAAAATATCGTGGGATGCAAATGGACTTACAGAATAAAAAAGGATGCAGATGGAAAAATAATAAAATTTAAGGCAAGGTTAGTTGCAAAAGGCTACTCTCAACAATTTGGTTTTGACTTCAATGAAATTTTTTCCCCAGTTGTTAAGCCCACTACCATCAGGATCATACTTACTATAGCATTAAACAATCAGTGGAAAATCAAACAGTTGGATGTACACAATGCCTTTCTTAATGGAGACTTACTAGAAGAAGTATATATGCATCAGCCAAAAGGATACATCACAAAAGGAAATGAAGACAAAGTCTGCAAACTGCATAAAGCTATTTATGGTCTCAAACAAGCATCAAGAGCTTGGTATGAAAAGCTCAAAGCAACATTGACAAAACTAGGATTCAAACCAACCAAGTCAGATAACTCTTTATACACAAAAACCACAAATCATGCAGCAACATACATATTGGTATATGTTGATGACATTCTCATCACTGGAAGCAATGAGAATGAAATCAGCAAAACAATAGAGCTGTTGGATAAAAACTTTGCTATAAAAGACTTGGGTACAGTTAATTATTTCCTTGGAATTAAAATTAGTAGACCATCACAAACAGAAATGTTTCTGTCTCAAAAACAATATGCTTCAGAAATTTTGGTTCATGCTAATATGGACCAAGCTAAGCCACTACCTACGCCTATGGTGAGCAATTTACAACTGTCCAAAGCTAAAGGAGAGCCCATCAACAACATAAAACAGTATCGAAGTATTGTAGGGGCTCTATAATATTTGACTATTACCAGACCTGATCTATGTTATAGTGTTAACAAAGTTTGTCAATTTATGCAAAATCCCTTAGACAATCACTGGAGAGCTGTTAAGCGCATTTTAAGATATATAAAGGGGACTCAAGACTACGGATTACTATTAACTCAAAACAAGGACATAAATTTACAGGCTTACAGCGATGCAGATTGGGCAAGCGACGCTGATGATAGAAGATCAACTTCGGGCTACTGTATTTATTTAGGTGGCAACCCTGTTTCTTGGTGCACCAGAAAGCAATTCACTATATCACGTTCAAGCACCGAAGCCGAGTACAGATCAGTAGCTAGCACCACAGCTGAAATAATATGGATCGAAACCCTAATTCATGAATTAGGGCTTCAGCTACAGGAGAAACCACTGATTTGGTGCGATAATTTGAGCACAATCTCCTTGTCTTTAAATCCCACTCAACACTCTCGCACTAAACACATCGAGATAGACTTGTTCTTCGTCCGTGAACGAACAACAACTGGAAAAATCGAGATTAGACATGTTCCCTCTCTCTATCAACGTGCCGATGTCCTCACTAAGTCTCTCTCTTCCAGAAATTTCACAAGACTAAGAGAGGAAATGAAAATTATCGATGGAAGTAAATTCAATGGCGGCTAGCAGAAAGATAAAAACCCTAGCTTGGTTTGAGGGTGGATAATACGCACTTGTGGTATGCTGTGTTACTTTATCATCCGAGACAGCATTGATATATTCATCTCAGCCTTCCATTCAGATCAACGACAGAGATTCTTTTATTTTTGTGTTTTGGATTACTAGCCATTTTTGGGCTTCTGTATATTAGGCCCACGACTGTTTCATATATAATGTAACTTTTGTACAGCACTATTTGTGGGAAAAATGATCAAATAAAGCAATTATTCTTTACATTTTGCAACGTATACAATCTATGATATCTGATTTTCCTAATAATCATCGACCTGGCCATCTCTAGCATGGTGCGATTTTTTTGCTTAGCAACGCCATTTTGTTGAGGGCTATAGCTTGTAGTTAGTTTCTTCCAAATACATTCATCTTTGTAAAAATCTTGAAATTTAGTTGTAGTTTATTCTCCACCACTATCACTTCTGATCACTTTGATTGATTTGCCACTTTGATTTACCACCGAAGCTTTAAATCTTTTGAAAGTTGAAAAAGTTTTCGATTTTTCCTTCAAGAAATAAACCCATGTCATTCTTGTATAATCATCAACAAAGATAAGAAAGTACCTATTTTGATTAAGGGATGGAGTTTGCATTGGACCACATAAGTCAGTATGAATTAGTTCCAAAGCTTCTTTTGCCCTCCATGAGCTATATTTCGGAAAAGAATCCCTATGTTGTTTTTCCATCACACAACCTTCACATACAACAGCCTCCCCTGTTAATTTTGGTAGCCCGTGCACCATATTTAGTTTCTGTAGCAGCTTTAAACCATTGAAATTTAAATGGCATAATCTTTTGTGCCATATCTCAATATCCTCTTCAACTTCTCCCCATAAAGCAACTTCCCTTGCATACTTGAATTCAAGAGAGAAACTTCTATTCCTGTCCATCTTTATTTTTGCTATTAAGATGTTTGATTTATCATAGATTTTGCAGTAATCCTCTTTAAATGTGACACAATTACCATTTTGAATGAGTTGCCCAACACTTAATAAATTTTGTTGCAGATTTGGAACTAATAAAACATTATAAATAAGTTTTGTTCCCTTCTTTGTTTTGACTGCAATCGTATCTTTTCCTTTAGCTTTCACTAATTCTCCATTTGCCATCTTCACTTGAGAACTAACTTCTTTGTCTATGTTGAGGAATGCTTCAACATCTCTGGTCATGTGGTTACTGCACCCACTATCGATGTACCAAATGTCTACTTTTTCATCTGTAGCAGCTGATTGACAAGCATAAAACAAATTTTCTTCTTCCTTTTTTTCTTCATAAAAATTTGCTTGCTCCTTTTCGTTATACCAATAATTTTTCTAAATATGACAAAATATTTTGCAAGTGTGACACTGCAGTTTGCCATGATGCCAACATTCGCTAGAAGAATGACTTGATTTTTTACAAATTGTGCATGAGGGTTTAGAAAATATGGAACTCATACAAATTGTGCATGAGGGTTTAAAGCTATTTATTTATTTGTTTTTTTGTTGTTGAAAATAATAACTGAACTAATATGTAATGTAATAAATATTTGTTTATCAATGTAAACTTCTACTGATTTTGATTTTCTTCTTTAATTTACGACTCCTCTGTACATAGATGAAATATAAAGCTTCTTTCTTTTATTGCATCACATATTCTATAGATAGAAAACACAGCCGTGCTGGGAAATTTTCATATCATTAGTTACTACTTCGGTCTACACCCTTTATTCTTACACATAGATGAAATATAAAGTTTCTTTCTTTTATTGCAACACATGTTCTATAAATAGAAAGAAAGCTACACCCACTCATTTGTTACTGTTTTCTTCTTTTCAAGTTGTAACAACGGTGCCAATGTAGCCGATGCCGACCATAAAGAAAGCTCGAGCTTGCAGGAATAAGTAGACCTAGAAGTAATCTCGGCCATACATTATATCAAAGATTCCACAATATACAAGATAAAATCCCATGCATATCTCCAACCAATGAACTCTACATATACTGAAAAGAAAGAATAAGTGGTCAGTATATATATATATATATATATATATATGTCGATTATTACTTATGGAATTCACATATGGAGAAATGACGATCAACGGTAGAATCAGGCTAGAAGATCGGAGATCCAAAACAAGTTAGTCGTATATTTTATTTTGTACCATCTCTCATATGATGATTTCACATATACACATGAACACAAACTTAATTTTTTTTTTATGAAAGTTATATTTTTCCTATTTTTTAGAAATAATTTTTTTAAAAAAAAAACAATTTAAAATAAATAAGGCAGCAAAGTAAATGACACCTGAAAAAGTAAATACGGACGTTTGGAATTATTTTCAACCGTTTGAAATTTATACTCTGACGTAAAACTCTATTTTTGAACTGCCAACTTTCTATTTCTTTTTGTATACTTTCAACCTTTTGAAACTAAAATTCAAACAGATGAAATGAAATTCACCATCTGAATTTTAATTTTAGACATCTGAATACATTTTTTGAACTCTAAACTTTCTATTTTTATTCCTGAACAATTTCAGCCATCTGGATTTCAAAAATCAACCATCTGACCTGAACAAAAAGAAGCGTCTCTTCATCGAAAATCGGAATTTGAAGATATATCTTCTTTTCTAAAGGTTGCAACTCTTTCAACGGCTACAACCTTTCGATAAGAACTATTTAGCGCTATAAATAGAATTGAAATTCATGTTTTTAACTAACCAATTCTTACTTGCTTACAAACTCTATACTTTCTATATACTTACGATTTAAAAAGCATTCAATTCTTCAATTATTATGGAGATTATAGAAAGGGTGTACTATATTGACTCGTACATGCTATTCAAGAACACACAAAGTCGTATTTCTTTTATTTTATTATATCAAGTCCCATTGAAGATCTTTAGGCACAAGGTCTAGACGATTTGTACTATACCTATTCCTCCGGGTTAAGCAGGGCTGTGGCTAGTGAAACTCCTAAGAGGTGCTTAGAGATTGGACGTAGGAGAGGTGCTCTAAAGCAGTATAAAATCTTGGTGTGTTTTCTTTATTTACTTTACTTTGCATAATTACTATTATTAGCTTAATTTAGTTAACCATACTTCTACTATACGATCCACTAGTATTTTTCATACCGAGTCTTCTTTGAACCCATCGCTCCTTGCACTTGATCGGCAGGGGAATATGCTCCTCGCTAGCCTATTGTCGAGTAATCGATGATGACGATGAAGACAAGTACATCGAGATAGAGTTCGAAGAAGAAGAATATAAAGGAGAAGATGAAGAAGAGGAGGGTGAAGATGAATATGCTCCTAGCCCGTTTATGAGTAGTTTCCTTTATTCTCTTGATGTAGCGGATGGGGTGTTGGGTTCGATCTTTGTTGTTTAGGAGTTTACAAATGTGTTTGAAGAGGTGTCTGGTTTACCATCTCACCGTGAGATAGAATTTCGCGTTGATTTTGTTCAGGACGCTAAACTTATTATGTTGCTTGTTCATATGCTAGCACTGAAGGAGAAGTTGGAACTAACTAACCCGATCAGCAATTCATTGCATAAAGCTTGATTCGACCTTGCCGTTTGAATTAAAGAGCGCCTATCGTCTTTGCTATGAAAGCAGACGGTCCTTAAGATCGCATGTGGATTACCGCGAGCTAAACAAAACGAACTATTAGGAACAAATATCCTTTGCCTAGGTAAGCGATGGTGCGATGTAGGAAGCTAACCCTCTTGAGATTTTTCAGGGTTTTAGTATGCTTGTCACTTGTGTCTCGAGCGGGGAAATCTATGAAGGAATTAGATAATAAGTTAAACGTTTAGATGCTAGAAATCCAAATGAAAGAAGAGCAAAGAGGAAAAAGATCTTACTCTTGGAAAGCTAAGACCTATTGATGTCATACGAGCATCGGACAAAGAAGTACTCATTCTTGAAATATAAACGTTTTTGTGGTGCTCTTCAATGACCTTGCATTGGCACCAGGCCTCAATGATCATATCAGGTAGTGAATCACGCCGATGTTTGAAACTCAAGATGTGAGTTAACTCTTTGAAGTTTAGAGGTCATTGGAATGGTTCATAAATAGCATGTATAAAGAGCTTAGTAGGGCATATCCATTGGGATGGACTGGGAGGGAGCTTGCATAAGCTCTTGGAGAAACATGCACAAGAACGAATTAAAAGGTAGTACGGCGCCACTAGGCACAGGTATCTATTGCAAGTCGTATAGCCCATCGAAGGATTGTGCGCTCGTTGGTCCTAATTAGGGAGCAAGATATTTCTCTTGGGATTCCATGTTGTCGAAGGTGGTCTGGAGCATTTTGATAATGAGGATTGTTGGCACCTATTCGAGCGGATCGTCTAGAACTCTTAAGGCAATGTGCTCTTTTGAAGGGGGAGGTTGTTCTTGAATTGGTTCCACCGGAATGATCGTTCTTTCTAATCCAACTATGATCGAACGTTTAGGGTCCGAAAGGCATGGAAGTTAAAGCCTGAGCAGTGGTAAACCCAACTTAAGAGGAGTTGATGACTCAGTCCAATGTTGAATCTGAGAGAGTGGCTGGTATTTCTAGATTGGAAAACTTAGCGTCCAACATGATCATATATGATTTATTTCATAATTTTTCTTTAGATGTGAACCCGTGTGACCGATGCATAGAACCTAATGGATATCGACGTTTGTCACCAATCGGATTTTGGATCCCGGGCAAGTGAAAGTGTTATTAATCTATGCAATGTGAGTCCTATGTTCTGCATAGAACGAACCGACCATCCAATGTAGACAGCTCACTCGTGCTAGGAAAACGAGCCAAGTCGCACATAGGAACTATACGTCGGGGTTTACCCATTACCATTGGATAATCGATAATGGAACCGCTGCTCAGAGGGACGCGGACGTCTATATTTTGCAGGAACACTGGAGGTGCAATGATTGATATGCTATGCAATGGAATCTTTCGAATATTGGAAACATTCAGCACGACCATTCTTTGGAAAAGAACAATCTTACCGAACTTTGAAATGATGGTTAGTGATCGACCAAACCCCATTAGAAAGTGCATATATGCTTGGAAGTTTGCAAGGAAGTGGTTATTGCAAGGACAAAGGGAGACCCGGAGCAATATGTGTAACAGCTAGGGGTCTACCTATGAGGGATAAGGAAGTCTGCAGTAGCCAAGGAAAGGTGGGGGTCGATCACGTTTTAGTAATCTCAGGCCAGTCATTGGCCAAGAATGAAGCATAACATGGTGAGCGGCGACCCAAGATCACCACCATGGCAGTAGTCAATAGCGACCTAACTCAACATTTCCGGATCTAAATACAAGGCTTAACAAGGATTAGATCAAGTTCTTTGGAGGAGCAATAATGATCGAGACAAGGCTCAAGTGGTGGTAATGATTGGTTGGAGATAGTGGGGGCTTCAGGTGCTCGATGGCAGTCGATTTGGAATTGGAAATCAAAGAGTACAAAATGGTCGGCAAAGGAAAGTTTGGCCATGAAAAGGTAGAAAGTGGAAAAAGTGAGAGTGGATAAATTTTTTCTAAGTGTTGGCTTTTATAGTGGTGACCCGAGAGGAAAAACAAATTGATACCAACCTGATTGCGTCGGTACCGATATGGAAATTTAGAAAAATGGAAATGAGAAAAGGAGAACTTCTCACCTGGCTAAGGCGTGGAATAATCTACAAAGTGTAGATCTTGTTCTAATACAGAGAGCGGAATTTCTATGATAGAAAGCGGTTGAACAGGTATCCACGAAATGGAGAAAACACACTGAGGCAACTCTTGGATAGCTAATCGACGTACATAGATAATTGTGAATGCATCACTTGTTCCAAAGCACGCTTTGCTTCCAACAAAATAAAAAAACAACAGGAATTGATCAAAGAAGTTGGAGCAAAATTCGAGCTAAGGAAAGAGCTTGATATTGACCACTTTTTGGTTGGTACTAGTCACTTTTTCTATGAGATTGTATCGATGTGCCTTCATATGATGTTTAGTTTTTTTTATTTTACCCCGAAGGACTGTCTTTTGCGGTATCTCGAAGTTAGACATTGTCACTCAATGTTGATTCAGAGGATTACAAAGGGTGGATCATCACACCTACGTAGAAAAGTGCAAACTTTCTTCTACTTTTTCATCTGTCTTTGAGACTCCAAATAGTGTGAAATATTCATGAAAATACTAATATATGAAGGAGGTTATATCCAAGTTTGGAATGATTTGGAGATCATTTGAGTGGTCATAACATAGTTCCACTATATAGACTTGATAAACTAGCAAAAACAGTGCACGATCTAATTTTGTCTTTGAAGCTCATCTTAGAGTGCCGCTATAGATATTTTAGTGATTTGTCAAGTCATCTTGACCATTTATAGATTTCCTCCATACTCCATTAGTTTCATTATATGTTTATCTAGAAATATATATCTCTTTACTTCGTCTTTTGATACCATGAAGTCATGGTCACATTTTATTATCTGGTGTACCAGAAATATCTTGATGAAATCATTAGCATCATTGTCATATGGTTCTTATCATCAAAATACGATATATGTCTTCCTCACATACATGAAATTTCACTCCCATTGATCTTCCCCTAGGTTCCCTTCTCTTTCTTTAATTATTCCACCATTATTATCGATCGATACGGTTCGATAAACTAAACCAAAATTCAGCCAACTTGTCCATGTGGATCTATATTGATCCAAATGTTTGAGTTATTGCACCGGCCAATTTTGACCAAGTTCAAACCATTCATACAGTGATGTCTTTGCCAATCCTTTCTCATCCGTTCCAGCTCCTCAACATGACATTTCATGCACTCTAACATGGAAATCACATAAATTCTGCCCAATTATGCATTTCGGCAAACATCTTAAAGTGTTCCTCAAAACACCTATTTTCAGATGATGAAATCTCTCAAACAAAAACAACGATTAAATCACATCATGTTTACGTTAATATAAGCACATAAAATCCTTAAAACATTTAGTATAATCATATGCACATCAAAATCAATATCCTTATCCCTATCTGTATCCGTATCTCTAAGCTTACTAGCTACACATTCTTTAATGTTTAAGGACCGTAATTGCATTTATAGACATCTAGGATGTAAGTGAATTATGTTCTTATGACATTAACTTAAATCATTCAAGTAGGTTTCTATCATTTTCTCTGAGCCGTTATCGTATAAATTAGATGTATGACACATCCAAACCTGTCTTAGATAGATCATTGTTTACAGAACACCTTTTGATAATTTTTATTTGTTTCAAACTACCCCTTTCATTATTATTTTGAAAATAATTTCATGTATGTTTGATAACTTTTATACATGACAATTAAAGCAAAACTAATAACTCAATGCAGTTTAAAGCTTTATGAGCTACTATAGTGTTTTAACAACTCTAAATGACCTGTGTAAACCCTGGGTGGTGTAGTACACACCGATCATTGTTAATTGATTTTGAACATTGATTATTACATAAAATAATCCATGATTAACATATGTAACTAAATATATTATTACAAAATATTTTGTAAGTCTGGATCATTACAAAAATCGATGATCACTGGATATAGAATTTTCCCAACATATCCTTCTTGTCTCATAATGGAAATGAATGAACTTTATAAAACTTTAGTGGTACCATTAAAAACATCAAACATATGATATATTTTGTTAAAAGATGCCGCCTTACCTAAAGTTTTATGTTTGAAAAATTTGGTCACGTATGTAGTTCTACTTCTCAACGAAACTTCACAAACCTGACCGATTACAAATCAAATGACGATGAAGTACACAAGAATTACAAATGTGGGTAAATAAATTTTGTACTAGATCGAGAGTGATTTGGTTAGAAGAAAGAGCAAAGTACATATGGTGAGTGTATTTTGATGAGTAAATACCATGAAGAAAAGTATGCATGGCAAGGGCATTATGGAGTAAATGTTGAATGTAATTTGGAAAAGTGTCAATATTTTAAGTTGTTTAAAATTGTGCACTAGTCACTTTAACTTTTTTATAACTAAATAAGTCCTTAGGAAGTTCCATTTTCTTAGCAAATATGAATGTTCGTTGAGTATGTAATTTTGTTATCTAAAATATCATGAATGTGTAATTGATTACCTTAGTTGTTGGGTCATGGAAACATTGACTATTGTATTATATCCTATTAGCCGATCATCTAGCTTGCATGGTACACCATTTGGTAACTTATGAATGTAGTGTTAAAAAATTAGACGTTGGATTATAATTAATGGTATACTTATTAGATTTTTTTCCTTTTACCCTTTTCCTGCCAAGAAAGCTCAACTTTATTTTATGTTTTTTCTTATTTTCATAATATAAACTAAAATAATTCCCTCTACCCACCTACTTGCAAAAGTAAACAAATAAATAAAGAAAACTAGATGTATCATCTAGCAAAAATTAAGCTTGTACAAGTTTAATATAACACATTTTAGAAAACTGGATACATTTAAAGAACAAGGAGTAACACATATAGGAGAAAATAATACGAATACAAACACCAAACAAAAGATATTATACTAGCTAATTCATATCAAACACGTACAAAATAAATAACAACCACACAATTTGTTTAAAAACAAGAAATACAAAAGATTGAAACAATCGCAAAATTGCAATTGCTGAGTATTAGTTTGAACCTAAAATTAAATAATTTTATTAATATAACACAACAAATATATTAATATAACACAATAAATACAATGAACAAAAATATAGTTTTAGTTGAATCAACCAATGTGCTTCATGTAACCATTCCTTTATTATGGAGAAATACGTAGTTGATAACATACACACCGAACACTAAGAAAAACATGTCGAATAAAATTTATGATATAGATTTACCAACTTTCTACTTTACACTTTTCATACCATCAAAATAAGATTTCATTATTAACCCATCTTCATTAATTTCCATACTATAAATGAAGATAATATCTCTTTCCTACTTAAATTAAGGCCATGGAAATAAAAGAGAAAACAAATAATGAAAAAAAGAATACAAATAGCAAAACGGCGTCTCTGTGTATATAAGTCCCACGTATTTTCCACTTAGACATGTAACTAAATAATTATGTTAATGGAACACTATGCATAAACCATGCTTAATTGTTGCAAGTTGGACTAAGCTAACCAGCCCTGCCCACAGATCCCTAATCCCTGCACCTGGCACGCTTAAAACACTATTCGTGTATATATACACACACACGCTCTTTTCATTTCCAGAAAGTGCATTACTAAAGTCACCGCCCCTAGGTGCTCCGGGCACCGCGGTCGGCGGCCGACCGCCGGGGTGCGGCCGGCCGCGGTGTTCAAAGCAAATCCAAGAAAACCACCGCACTTTCAACAAAACCACCGCTTCATTCTTCGCTCGTTTTCATTGAAATTTCCCCCAAATCAGGTGATTCTGAATTTAATTAAAAGTTATTGCTTCTTGTGATTTTGATTCTGCGATTGTTTAGAGTTTTGCTTATTTTGTATTATGCTTACTGTGATCTTGTTTAAATCTTGTATTTTCCAGTTTATTTACTGTGATCTTGTTGTATATCTTTTGTTTTCCAGAAGTTGGACTATTAAGGAACGAGTCGCGAAATTCATTACTTTATTGCGTTAGCTTGTTTTCTGTGGCATCACCCAAAGTCTCATCCCATATTACACTTTATTTATAATTGTTTAATTTCGTTTTGGGGCAGTTTGAATTATCGCTGATAACTGAGACCTAATTTTAGCTATTGGAAGTTGCTTTGTATAGCATTTTTTTCTGTTTTGTTACTACGTTATGTATGCGGTAATTTTTCAATATTTGATTCCTACACTTCCTATGAGAAGTGGAAAAGGTTACATCCATTTATATAAAAAAATAAATATAATTGGTATTTGATAGTATTTATCTAGTATTTAGTTTGCAATGCAATTTCACATGATTTGATAATATTTCCTATCGTATGAATATATGAAGCATCATTGAGAAATTGGATTATTCAATGGGTCATTCTGAACCTACTTTCTATCATCATTTAATATTAAATTCTTCCCTCCTTCAAACTACCTCAAGTTACTTATCAGAAGCTTTCAGAAACGCCAGAAGAAAATAAACATGCAATAGTTTAAGTGTCAAGGATAACGGCTTGATACCAGACTGTTAGCATTGCAGTTTAAAATCTCCTTATCTCGCCCGAGATCTCCCTTGACATCTTTATTTTTTATTTATTTTTTATTTTATTTTCTCTTGCAATTGGGTGGGATAAAATTTCAAATATAGTTTTAAACCAGCTTGAGCTCATCTCACCGAAATATTATTCTCAACCCAATAAAACAGATCAAGAAGGGATTGAAAAGACAAATAAAAAACATTGAACTTTATTTCGACGGTAAAGAAGTGTAAAAAATTAGGTCGCCACTCTCGTGACTCGAACTTTTGTTGGTGGTGGCCTGCTTTGATACCACTTGTTTCTAACCCGTAACGAACCCAATTAGGCAGAACTCACCTCTAGAGCTAACTTGTAAGGGGAGTGTGCCTAATAGGTTCTATACACATCGCAACTCCCGTACCAAGCGATGTGGGAGATGACATATAATCAATCTTTTTTAGCATGAAGTGACATATTATTTCAGCATGAAGTGTCTGATTTTTGTATTTTATTTTCATGATTATTAAGTTGATTCAAGTCTTTATTACTTTTCTCAGGTACCTAGACAAATAACAAAAAGCCAAATATATTAGAGTAGTCATGCATTGATCGACTCACACAGGTAAAATTAAGAACGCAAGACTATTATGTTGACACTGAATTTTATTGTCTGATTATGTGCATGTTCAGAATGAACCGTTAAATATAACAATTTTTAAGAAAAATATTCATCAATTCACGTTTTACTTAATAAATAAGCTCAGGTTTACTCCCTATCCAGTTCCAAGTTGGAAGTTTATGTTCTGAATATTTTTTAATGTTATATTTGTACAATTTCGCATGGTATAGTTAAATTTGACACCAAGGGAGGAGTATTTGGGTTGTTAAAATTTGATCCATAGCACTTGGTGCATTTTAGCAAAATTATATTTGCTAAATTATATCATTTATTTAATCAAAGCAAGCGATATAGTTTCTCGAAGTTTTTTAAAAATATTTTATTTAGCTATTTGATTTCTGGAATCATCCACACAAGCAAGCTCAGAATTGCTAACAAGGAATGGAATAGTCTTTACCATGAACTCAGGATGCGGTTGAAAATGTTGGATTTTGTAATACAATATTTCCAAATCAAAATAGATTTTGGGGATATTTTGATGAAGGTGGATTTGTGGCTAAAATACATTGTCACTTTTACGGATTGTGCAGATTTTAAAGATAATTAATTGCCTTTTTTATTACACTAAAAAAGGAAAAGAATTATCTACGTGGGAAGAATTTTTTTTGGAAGATGGAAATAAAAATGGTTGATTAAAGAATGCATTTAATCAAAACTATTATAAAAGGATATGCATATGGTCCATTAATTAGGTGTGTTAGAAAAGTATTTTGTAGGATGTTCGGGATTGAGATTTCTTCTCAATTTTAAGTCTCTTTTGTATTTTCTTGGTTGAATCAATAAAAGTATTTTGTTTTTGGAGAAATTAATTTTGTTTGCTTTCTTCACTACTTTCTCTTCTGAATCTAATTATGTAGTGATCTTGGAAAATTCTTAACAGAAAATCTGCATCGAAAATCGCGACATGATCGCATTGTCTGACATAATGTTTTTTCAGTCCTTCGCGGAGAGCTCCAGCTTTGTACCCATTTCTGTTAGGTCTGATCTCGTACTTGATATTGACGTTCTCGTTTGCCCCTTTTTTACACTCTTGCTCTTTACGATTTGTAACAAAACGTTATTAGTCAGTACAGCCTGTATTAGAACGTAGAAAATAATGTGTTATAAGATAGGTATTGCTCATATACTTATAAGATATTAGTATAAGATAGGTATCGACATAGTAAGTTATGACATACGGTTAATCTCTGGTAATTCACTGAGTTAAAGGTGTAGATCCGTGTGCCATGACTCATAACACTGGTTAATTCCTGTGTTACAGCACTGCTAGATTCATGTGTTATAATGTATAACGCTAGTATTCCCTGAATTAAATATATGTGGATCTACATGTCATAAGAGTGGTAAATCTCTATGTTATTGCACTGGTATATCCTTTTGTCATAACTTAAAAACACTATTATACCATAACACAGTGAATCTGTTTCTTATAACACTGTAAATCCCTATGTTATAACACTAGCAAATTCCTGTGGGATGATGTATTACGGTTCATAACATATTTACCAACTTTACACTTTTCATAGCCGAGAAAGCTTTAATTTTTTTTACTATTTACATTATAGAGCATTTAAATTTTCACAACATAGAACATACACTATAATAGATCCCTGAATTGCATGCATAGGTAGATCCATGCATTATAAGACTGTCTTTCTCTATGTTCAGGGGCGAATCCAGAATCTCTTTCTAGAGGGGTCGAAGAGAATTCAAAATCGATAAAAAATTATTATATTAGCATACTAGTATATCTGTAACATTTTTCCTTCACTGCAGGTTTGCACATTCAAATAGCATATATGAAAACTCACCAAAATTATAAACAATTAAGAAAAGAACACTGAAAATACCAAATTTCAATAATATCTAGCACTTAAATGCAAGTATTTCATCATCAATCATTTAACTTCGCTTCAGCTTCAATGAAATAAGCAACAAATAAGGCTAGAGTCGCAGTAGCTTTTGGAAATGAAGACAAGTGAAAATTCGCTAACAGCTCCCTTAATATTTTTATATTCTCAGAGATGTCATTGTTGTACAATATTCAATGCTTCTAGCACTTTTTAAAACTTGAGGGGGATCAGCTGACCCCCTTTAGATACATGTAAATTCGCCTTTGTCTGTGTTATTTTACACTGTTTTAATATGATAAATTCCTATGTTAAAAAAGAAGATTGTGTTGCTCGCTGTTTTAATATCTAAAATTTCAAGATATCAGTTATTCTATGATAAAAACCATGTGGATCTGCAATTGATTACCTTAATTGCAGGGTCAGTCGAGTCATCGAGCACCTGGATTATGATCCTATCAGCTGGCCTTTTTAGCCTGCATGCTGCCCCAATCGACAACTTGTATACCTAGCATCAAGAAATTCATGGTAGATTACCAATTCATAAGAATCATAACATATTTACCGACATTTTGCCAAAAAAAGCTATTAACTCTATATAATTTACTTTTCAGGATCATATCTATATGGAAATTCTCACAGCTACAATTAAACAAGAAATATCAAGGAAAGTACCTCTTTCTCATTATACATGGGAACCTGAACCAAAACCATAGGATGGCTTCGATTAGCCTTCATCTCCTCCATCACAGCATCAATATTGTACTTCATGTACCTTTTCCTTCCTAAAACCTTCACGCGCAGTATCACAAAGGCCATGTAAACCCTCTCCACAAACAACATGAGCGACATCACTGCACAGACGTACACAGCGATCCTCAAACCCGGCACTATCACGGGCTTCCGGATCCGGTTCCATGCATCCATCAGCTCTTCTCCTACTCCTTCATTTGCATCTGTAACTACAGGATCGAACACTCCAAAGCTTTTCATGGTTTAAATTTGATTAAATTTTGAGTATAGAGTTAAAGAATGCAATGCTGCATGCTGATTACTGAGAGCTCGAGGGGGTCGCTATAAATGCAATTTGGGAAGCGTTTGCAAGGCGACACATCATTTCAATACTTTTTTGGGTTTGTTTTATTCATAACAAATGGCTAGCATCTTGTTTTCATCTCCTTTTTTAGACGATTGAATTGCCCATTGCGATTTATTTTCAATTTTTAACGTTCTTTTTTGGTCGTAGGTTCATAATTGTTGGATAATATGGAAAATCCAAAGAAACGGCTTGCTATGGGCTCGAATGGTGGATTTTCAAGCTGTTTTTTTTGGGTATGTTCACACTTTGCTAAAACGGGTTTGTCCGATGTGTAAAGGTTTCATTAATTTCATTTACAAGATTGATTATACTATCTTTGTGTAAAAAGTTTCATTACTTCCATTTACAAGATTGATTATACTATATTTGGTTGTTTTTGGTGTAGGCTGAACCATAAAGAAGTGCAAAATTGGTGAAGGAAGCTGGAAAATTCCATGCATGGTGTTAATTGAATACACTGTTGTTTATTAATTGAGCAGATGTATGAGACCTGAGATGCAATGAATTGATTCATTTCAATTTGTATGCTGTAAAGAATTTGGGTTTACAATTACATTATTATTGTGTTATTGTGCTTTTATTTCTACTAATTTGTGCTTAATGATAATAATACTATTGCTATGTGGTGTTATAAAGGTTTGATCATTATAGTGCATTTTTTTATTGTCAGTTGAACAATAAAGTCGAGATTTGGCTTGTTGGGAAAGTGTGACGATGGTTTCTATTTTATCTTGTGATAATTTCGGTTCATCAACAATTTTTTTAACACTTGGGAGTTCCGTTTCGAAACTCATCGAATCCAAGGATCTAACAAAGTACATTTTCTGATTGTGAAACGAATGGTACTGGCTTTTTCCGTGGAATTAGCGTGGCTTTTCTTGTAAAACAGTGCTTTCGAAATTTGTGTTTATGACCAATGGGTGATAAATACACCAAAATTTGACTGCCTTTCCTCCGAAGATATTTTGTTGTATAGCGAATGTTCACAATTATGCATTTACATCGTGCAGTTAAAGCTTTGTAAAATCCTTGATATAGCGCGTAGCGCTTTTCGATCGTTGTATGGCGGATGTTCACAATTATAGCGCGTAGCGCTTTTCGATCATTGCACGTTTTCAATTTAGCATTGTTACACGGTTTTCATTTTAAGTCTCCGCTACATCCGTCAAATCAAGGCTTTTTAACATTCGTCTCAGCAACATTAATATAAAAAAGTTGATTTGACCGATTCTTTTTTGAACTAAATCAACAAAGTTAGGGTAAAACTTAATTTTAAGATCAAGTATTGAATATAAGTTAGAAATCTATTATAGTCATCAAATTTAGACTATGCAAATTACGATATTCTTCGATTTTATTATTTAAGATTAATTAATATATATTTTGCCGCACAAATGATGTGAGAATGAAAATAAATTAACTTTTAATATTTGTTTTATATCAAATGACTTTTTTTTTCACCTACGCTATTTTCTACTTCATCTCCGTTTTATCCTTGCCCTAATCTTTTGTGTATGTACTACTAAGTATTTTAACTGCACATCATTTACATCAAAAACGTTAAAAATATGCAACATAATATTGAATTTGTTTTAATGAAAAAACAATATAAGTTTGAGAAGTGAATTGTGAAAGCATCATATGTGAAACCTATGAAATTATGACCGAAACAACGAATATAAGCGAAAAAAAATGAAGGAAATTTTTCGGAAACACCCTTCTAAGGTTTTAAAATATAGCGTCGTCTCTCGTTATAAACTTGTTATAAAAAACACCATGGTTTTTTGTTTCGGTCAAACTGCAAATATTTGCAGTGCATGCTACAGATATTTGTAGTTTTGCAGCAACAAAAAAAAATCAATAAATAAAAAAGTTTATTTTGTTTATAGTAATCCACAATCAACTACATTTAAGTTTCGAAAAAAACAAAAATGAAAAGTTTATCGGGAATAAATTTATGGGTATAACTTAAAACATGCATTTGAAAAGAGTCTTTTGTATATCAAACTTGAAAATGAGGGGTAGATCCAAATATCCAAAGTATATCAGATTACACTTCCCCCCCAAAGTATGTTTATGTGTGAGCTAAGCATGCTTTGAAGCGAGACAAGTGACCAAATCTAAATCCGCATAAACACTTCCACCACTCGATCTGTTTCCATAGAACATCCTATCTTCATCGAGAATTCAAATACCCTTTTTCCATATAGTAGACAAGTCACGTCTTTTCGAAAAACATAATGTTGCAGTTTACCACCCATAAACTTCATTCAATACTTATAATCATTTGAAAGTTGCTCTACATCATGGCTAGGTAAATGTATCCATTTTATAATCTTTTTTCTTTTTTCTGTAGATTAATGGATCGATACCGATTTATGCTCCTTCACCCCTATATAATAAACACTTAGAAAAATTTCAGTCCATCGTTTAACATAGCATTTAAGTCTTTCTATCTTCCTTACACTCAATGTACACAAACTAGGGCTTCCTTCAACCTTCATTCTCAAGCTCTCGTTATCGATTTCAATCATCAATCCAAGGTAGGATTATCGATTTTCTATCCCACTTCACCTCGTACCATCGCCCTCATTGTTGTCGACCCATGCTTCCACGGTCATCGCCAGTTGCCACTCCATTTGAAACTATTGTCGATCGATCCATCCCTTCGATCTACATCGATCAATCCTCCTGGATTGTATTAAAGTTGAGACGATTGACCAAGAAGTAGCTCCACCAGGGAGCTTCTGGGCTAAGCCCGCTTGTTAGTCGCTTGTAGATGGTCACATGACGATCTAATAGAGTTTAGCTCGCAACCCGAGCAAAAAGCATGGATCGCTAGCAATCCATGGTCTATGGATTGTTGGCGATCCATGTAGCGATCCATGGGATTGGCTCGCGTGCGAGCTAAATACTAAGCTCCTCTCTTCATGTGCTGCCATGTTAGATCACAAGAATTCTGTGGCTTTGTATGGATCGCTAGCGATCCATACACTTAATGTATTTTTGCATTTTGTCTTCTAGTCTCCTTTGCTCCCACGTGCAATAGTTGTTCATTGATCCACTGATGAAGTTTATGGATCGCTGGTGATCCATGATTTATGGATCGCTACCGATCCATACACTTAAGTCTTTATTTGGACTTTGATGTCTTGCATTCCCATTACCTTGTATTGACGTTCTTCAGGTAGTCCCATTACGCGTTGCTTTGTTTTGATGATGATTTACTTTCACATTTGGTTGCTGATGATTTACTTTTTATTCCCACTACCAGGAAATCCTCTCTTTTGAGTCAAAGAAGGATGATTTTGAAAGTGCGTTGTAAAAATGCGATGCCGGGATTAAACGGCTGGAGGAGGAGAAGGAAGCATCGCTGTAAGAGAGCAATATGAACGACGAGCTGCTGAAAGAACTGAAAGAGGCTCATGGAAGAATTGAGATCGTCTATAGGGACGAGATAAAAAAGCCTCATGCCAAAGAGGTGAAATTAAAAGAAGAAGTGGCTGCTTGTAGCGCAACGATTGAATCCCAGAGGAAAACTATCTTCGACCATGACCTTATCGTTGAGGGGCATAACAAGACTATCTCTGATCAGGCTGCGACGAGTGCCCGATTAGAGGACCAAGTTACGTAGCTTAGCGCCAATAAGTCTCACGTTGAGGTCGAAAAGGCCGCCGTTTCGACGAATTATCCGGAGCTTCAAAGCCGAGAGGAAGATGGGAAAAATGGACGAGACCATACTGAATTTCTAGGTCGACTCTTTACTTCATTACGGGAGCCTTCGCGACAGCGGTGACGTTTGCACTGCGCGGAAGCTGGGGAACGCCTGCCTTAACGAAGAATCAAAGAAGGCATTGTTGGAGGGTTAGGAGATATTGCAGATTAATAGGGAGGAATAGATTGTTGATGCCGCCATGACTGCTGCTGTTGGAGCACTTACAAAGCCTTTCACTTTTGGCGTCAGCGAAACATCAGAACAGCCCCGCAATTTACCAACAAGTTCTGGGCTTGGGCTTCCCCTCAGTTAATAAAACCGTCTAAGGAGGATGAAGGTGGTGAATATGAAGTTGACATTCTTGGCCACTCCTCCGATGTAGGTAAATCTCTCGCTTCTCTCGAGTTCGAGAGTTTTCAGCTTACGCTGCAAGAGGAGAAAGAATTTAATGCTTTTCTTTTTTATCTTATTGGTCCGTCTACCCTTTATGTTGATGTGCCAGCTTCCTCGACGCCTGCACCCGCTGCTATTTCCACAGCCTCCGTGCTTGTTTCTGTTCCTATTTCAGTTTCAACGTCCGTTTCTGGTTCGCAGCCGGGGCCGGAGTCCGAAAAGATAGTCGGACTTTAAGGCTTGGATGACCCTTCTTTATCTTTAGAAGGTGACGTAACTACGACAGAGGTTTAGGAGAAGGAAGTTCAAACGGAGCTGCCTTGCAAAACTCAACATGAATTGGTCACTACCAAGAATGAGAAGATTGAAGTGAACAAAGCCTCAAAGAGCTCCCACAAGTCACAGAAGCGCAAAGCGAAGGGCGAATCTTCTGAGAAGGCTACGGAGGAAGAGGTGGATGTTAACGCTGAGGATTTTTTTTGATATTACTGGCAATGACACCACCCCCGAGATGAGGCAGAAACTTTGAACAAAGGGCGGAAAAGGGAATGGTAGAAAGAAGCGCTGAGGCGTTTGGATGGCGATCGATCTCATTTTGATTCTTTTGAGTCATTTGTTCAAGTGCAGAGTCTACACTTAGTATTTTTGTTGTGGAGTCTGTATTTTCCTTTTGCTGGCCGGTATTGTGTGGGTACGGCCTCCACCTTTTGTCCCTGTATAAAGAAAATTATAAGCAATACATTGATATTTTGACTGTACCTTTATTTGTCTGTTCATATGTGTCATGTGCACTTGTGCTTGTTTTATTTACACTTATCCATTTCTTATGATTGTTGCCGAAATTCTTTATTTGGAGTAACATTTTTTTGTTTCGAGTAACAGAACTTGTGAACTTATTGTTTTCAAGTATCTTTACTTAAATTTCGGTGTATGCCTCCAGTTCACAGGGCTGTTTACTTTAAACAACTGACAAATGACCAGTAACTTAGGTTTAAATAGTCTACACGTTAACACTTGAAATTTTACTAAATCACAAGTCAATTTTTCATATTCAGAAGTTTTGTAACTTGAACACGTAATCCGAGTTTTTGTCATATTTCGGTGAGTACGTAACATATGTATGAATGAGGTGTGCATACTGTATGAGTTGACCATAGGCAAGTACACGTCGTCAACGTTTAATGTAATAATCTGTCGTACTCCAGTTTGGTTGGAGTCATCCCCATTGTTTGTGACTGTTGGAGTGGCTTGATTATGGATATTCTTGTATGGATATGTTTCCTGGCATTTTCGAGGCAATCTCGGGACTTGAAAGTGCATGCGACTTACGAGATATGCGGATTTAGGATTGGTATGTTCCATCGATTCGGAATGGTTTTGGAGCTCCTTGGTATTGCCTACCTTCGGGTAATGTGAGGAGTTTATGCTTTAGGAGCGTGATTTCACTGCTTCGGGAGTTAACGCGCAGCTTATGAAATACGCTGCTTTTGAGATTGATATGACCCGTCGGTCCAAAATGGTTTTAATGCTCTCCAATGCTGCCTATCTTTGGGCAACGTGGGGAATTTAAGTCTTAAAAGTCAGTGCATGATTTATGGAGTGCGCGGCTTTTCATGCTCCTCGGTGTTGCCTATCTTCAGGCAGTGTGAGGAGTTGGTATTTTAAAATTTAGTATGCGGCTTATGAAGTATGCGACTTTTCGTACTCCTCGATGTTGCTTATCTTCGGGCAACGTGAAGAGTTGATGTTTTGAAATTTAGTGCATGTCTTATGAAGTGCATGACTTTTCGAACTCCTTGGTGTTGCCTGTCTTCGGGCAACGAAAAGGGATGATATTTTGAAATTTAGTGCATGGCTTATAAAATGCGTGACTTTTCGTACTCGGTGTTGCCTATCTTCGGCAAAATGAGGAGTTGGTATTTTAGCCCTTTCGATGTTGCCAGGGCTACATCGATTTTTAGAAGGCAAAGATTGGGTTTCCCCGATCAACGGTTTGAGTCGATTTGCTTTCATCGACTCGGCAGGTAGTTATTATGAACACAGTTTTGTTGGTTCAACAAATGAATCAAATTTTATTAAGGAAATTAGGGCAGATCTTTGCCTATTTACAATGCCCTTGGCATTCGGGAATGGCTTATTTGTTGAGATATAGAGAGTACATAAAGTAGTTTTCAAATGAAATAACGAAGGAGTGACTCGCTATTCCATGCCCTAGGAATTTGGACTCCGTTGACGGTTGTCAACTTGAAAGTTCCATACCTGAGCTTTTGATTGATGACATATGGTCCTTCCTAGTTCGGTTTGAAGGCCCCAGAAATGGGGTAGAATCGCTTAAGCACAAGGTCTCCCACTTCAAAGGTTTGGTTGTGAACTTTGGAGTTGAAGTACCGTGCAACCCTTTTTTGGTGGGCAGCGGTTCTCAACTCGGCTTAACTCACTTCGTTCATTGCTCATATCTAACGATACGAGTAAAAGATGCTCGTTTTGCTTTTGATTAAAACATTACCTTTGATGCGAGAGGACCCCTAATTTAACAGGAACCATTGCTTCTGAGCTATATGCCAGATCGAATGGAGTATGGACGGTTACCGCTTTGTGGGTAGTTCTGTAAGCCTATAGTGTGAGTGGAAGTTCATCAACCCAATTTCCTTTAGCTTTAGTTAGTTGCCTTTTGACGACAGATTTGATGATTTTGTTTATTACTTTCATTTGCCCGTTTGCTTGTGGATGAGCTATTACTGAGAAGCTTTTCTTAATCCGGAAGCGTTTACTGAAGTCTTTGAACTCAGTGCTTTCGGATTGAGTTCCATTGTCAGTGGTGATTTTTTATGGCACGCCAAACCTGCAAATAATGTTTTTAATAACAAAATTAATGACTTTCTTTGTGGTTATGGTGTCCAGCGGTTCCGCTTCAGTCCATTTCGTGAAATAATCAACCGCAACTATAACATATTTGGCTCCTCCTTTCGGTATCGGTAGGACACCAATCAAATCGATCTCCCACATTGCAAATGACCATGGAGTTAGCATCTGCGTTAGCTCTGTTGAAGGAGTTCTTTTAATTTTGCTAAATCATTGCAGCGATCACATTTTCTGGCGTAGTCTGTAGCATCGCGGTTTATTGTTGGCCAGAAGTATACATACTTGAGGACTTTCTTCGTAAGGGTTTGCCCCCAGTGTGGTTTTTGCATTCGCCGTCATGCACTTCTTTCAGGATTTGTCGGGCTTTGTCGTCGGACACATATCTAAAATGGGGGGTTGAGAATCCCCTTCGATAGAGTATTCCATCTTGTATCATGAATCACGGTACCCCTTGGAGAAGCTTTTTTCGTTGATTCCGGTCTGTCGGAAGAGTCCCTACAAGTAAATATTCCTTTATCGATGTCATCCACATATTTGGTTCAACAGTGATCTCGAGGATCCAATCGACGTCCATTTCTTCTATGCATTGGTTGGTTAGAGTCTCCACTAGGACTAGACCCAATGATTGAGCTTCTCCGATGTAACGACCCGAAATTTTCGATCCCGAAAATCCCAGATAGTTATGAAAAAGAAGAAAGAGATAGAAGAAGAAGAACAGAAACACCAAATATCTCACATTCGAAGCGGATAAAATATAATAATAAATAATAACAGTTTACAAAAGAATACTATATCTGTCGATTACATTTAATCTACATCAGAGTTTCACATATATACAGTCACTGAACATATGCAATTAGCATGACTCAGATTAACAATAATATAAACACAACGAAAATACTCTATACGCTCTTTCCATCCAGCTCGTCTCCTGAGCTCCAGAACAAACCTACCACGAAATCTATAATACTCGGTCTGACCCGAGCATTACACCAAAGTAACACCCGGGTCAGGCTAGAAACCAGCGTGAGTAAACTCATCCAACATGGAATAAAAGCATGCAACTTATATAGAACCCGGGGTAACTCAAACAAATTTTACAAGTCCACAATATGTTATAGACATAACTTATTTCACACATAAGTACCTAAGTGCCAAAATTTAGATCAAATGGTCCAATTTACTCAAATCGTTTCATTCCAACTTATTAATCTCACATATCAATTTATAAGAATTCGAAGTGGTTTCGGGTATTTCCCAATTCCCGATCCCGGGCTCTTCGAGTCACATGTCATCCTAACCCAAGTTATACAAATGAAATACACAACATCTCATATCAGAGATATCAACCCATTCAAAGCATCCAATACCGTTCAATCATCCATAAGCAAAGCTTAATCACATACAAATCAATCCAATTAATTCTAATTGAATTTCAAACCTCAATCACTTAGATTCCTTCATTAATTAATTCCAAATCAGTTAATCAATCAACCATTCCCTATCCTTCATCTTAATTGATCACCCTGGATTAATTATCTTTCAATTACATTCAAATAATTATCTTTAATTAATTTCACGATATTAATTATTCTTAACCCAAAAATCAATAAGTAATCTTAATTACTTCATAAATTAATTAACTATTTTAGTTACACTAATCATTAATTACTTATATTAATTAACTTCACACATGTCACTTATTATTGAATAACTTATCTTAATTAATCAATCTTTAATTACATCGTTAATTATATAAATTATCGATTTCCAATTTTATTTCAATTTATCCTAATCTAAATTAATTACATTAATTAAACCACAATATTAATCATACTTGATTTACCTTCACCTAAAATTATCTACCTTTTATTTACTTCATTAAATAAATTAATTCTCCTTAATTCATTATCTTAATTTATCTCTCGATTAATTACACAAAGTAATTATATTTTATTAATTGCATCAAGTAATTATTTATTAAACCACCCAACGATCATTCTAATTAATTTAAATTAAAATTAATTAACCCAAATCATTAATTAATTCAATTAATTAATTATCCATTTTATTTATCCTTCTAATTTGATGAATCACAATTCATTGAGCCCCTATTGTTAATGAAAACATTTTCTTATTTATAACTTAAGTTTAAACAATTTAAAATCCAAAAACTTCGAGTCAAACCACAATTAACTCAAGAACCACCCAAAAACCATAGTCACATCATCATCAGTGCACAACCAATCAATTTAATCATCCAATCAATTATTTAAATTTAACCACATAAATTTAAATAAAAATCCAACAGAGTGAGATTTACTCACCATTGCTTTCAAGTTGCAACCCTTTCCAATCTCGACCCGATTTCTCTAACCTTTGACCTTATATAAATAACCATATGATCTATTAATATTTGGAACAATCGGACAATTAATTTTCATTTAATAGATTGCTCATCTAATGATTTTATTTTAAATAAATAATTAATTTTACATTAATTTTAAATAGAATATCTTTAGTGACCAAAATTGTTAAATAGGTTAGTTAGACAAATAATATTTTCATAATCCAATGTTTTAGAACTAATCTAGTAAGTTTAGAAGTAAGTTTAGAAGGTGTATATGTAAATCCTTTATTTCCCTGTTTTATTTTTGAACTATATATATATATATATATATATATATATATATATATATATATAATTTCGTTACTGTAAAACTTTATATATAGATTTTTTTTCTTTTATCCGGTTTATTGTATATATAAATATATATAGATCCTTACTGTAAAATCAATTTCTGAGCTAAATATTTTTTTTCTCTGACCTATTTATATACAATACATAGACAAAGTTCAAAATAAAAATCTAGTTCCTTACTGCGCATATACAGTATCGTAAAAAATAAATCTTTGATAAATATATTTATATTGAAAATAAATTATACCTTGATTTCATCACGGTCGAAATCAAAAATCGCGCAGAACCCAAACTTTCCCCCACTGCCTAGTTGACCACAACCAACTTGAGCAGCCTCCAAGTCGCATGCCAAAATCGCAGCCACCTCCAGAGACTCTCCTCCTACACTTCAGCACGCCTCAGCACTCGATTCCAAAACCACGAAACCACTTGAATCGGGTCACGGCCTCGTGCGCTCCACTCACATCGAGCACCAAGCATCGTTCCCTCTTCCAATTACCTAAAATCGCAAGCCCTAATCCCGAGCTACAGTTCGACATCCCATGATTGAACGACTTCACTCGACGTCGCACCCTTCGATTCGAACTACCATGGTGAAGCTCATCGAGAAACTCGAATTTAGGATGTGGTTTCGGGTTTCAAGATGAAGTATTGGGGAAGAAGAGGATTTTCGAAATCCGCTATTTGAATGAACGGCTTCGACCATTTTGTTTTGAGTTGCAAACGAGAAGAGGAACGACAAAGAGAGAGTTCGGCCATGATTTTACATTTTGAATTGAACTCGATTTTCCTTCTTTTCTCTCTGAAGATTTCTTCTGAATATTCAAAGTACACGGCTTAATAAGAGAAAGGAGACAGCTAGGTTGACGCAAATTCAGGTCTAGGGTGGCTTGCATACAGTTATAGGGTGGCTGAGTTGATTTTTTATATTTTTAAAATTATTAAAATATCTCGTTACGCATAACACAAAATTTCGAACCCCGAATCAGACATGCCAACAGGCATTTATAAGGTTTTACCCGCATTCCGAACACAACGGAACGTGTTTCGAAAGCTAATTCGATCATATGCGCGAGTTATAGAAGTAAACGATAAATTTTAAATTAAATCGATTAAAATAGTTTCTAAGCGTTTTGAGTTGCCAGGGTCAAACAACAACTCCGATTGCTACGAAAATTGAAATCCGATAATAACCAACTATTACGGATCTAATGGAACTAGTTTCATCGAATTCCGACATTGTGCCTCAGAAGGCTATTTTTAAATGTCAATTTAAACGATATATTATTAAAATTGAACAAATTACCTTTAAATTAAATTTCAACCATTCTATTATCTTCAGTATCATCTTTATAAATTTTATAAGCCTTCAAATTATTTTTAACAGGCTTAAAATTCCAGATTCAACATCTTACCCAATTTCGAATTGTATAATTTAATTATCAAGTAAATATAAATATTAATATTTGGAATTCAAGTTTAAAATTAACCTTTAAATATTTAAAATCAATTAATTATCCCAATTTTAAATTGTTCAAAATTCTGGGTTGTCACATCCGAAGCTTACCAGTTTAATAATCTGCCTTGGTGTTTTGCTTCCGTGGAATATGAGTTATAGTGTAGTGTTTGATGTCGCTTAGCAGTTCTTGTATTTTGGTCAGGTACGAGGTAAGATTCTCCCCACGAACCTGGTATTTCCCTTTTACTTGACAGACGACCAGTTGGGAGTCATTGTATGTGTGAATAGATTTCATCTTAAGCTCTTTCATGGCTTTCAATCCTGTAATCAGTGCTTCGTATTCCACTTCGTTGTTTTTAGAAGGGAATTCCAAGCGTAAAGCATAGCTAATGAATCGTCCTTCGGAGTTTAAGCACTACTTCTGCACTCGAAGAAAGGTTGTTACATGCGCCATCGACAAAGAGCTTCCCTTGTGTGTCTACTTCCAGCTGAACTTCTTCCTCGTCATCTCGTACAGTAAATTCGGCGATGAAGTCTGCTAATGCTTGCCCATTGAAGGATTTCCTTGGGTGGTATGTGATATCATATTAACTCAGTTCTATGTTCCACTTGAGAAGTCGTCTAGAAATTTCAGTTCGATATAACACTAGCTTAAGGGCTGGTCAGCCAATGCTTTAGTCGGGTGAGCCCGAAAGTTGGGCCGTAAATTCCTGGATGCAATCAAGAGGCAAAACGCTAGATTTTCCTGTTTTGGGTGGTTTTTCTCTGCTCCAGTGAACTGCTTGCTAATGTAATACACAAGTCGCTCGATTTTTACTTCTTCACGCACGAGAGCAGCGCTTAGTGCATAGGGTGAGATTGCTAGTTAAATAAATAGGTCTTCCCCGTCCACGAGCTTCGATAATATCGGCGGAGCCTCCATGTGCCATAGCAATTTTTCGAATGCTGTTTGACTGGCTTCACTCCATTTGAAGTTCTTCCTTCCTTTCCTCAACGCATCGAAGAATTGTATACACTTGTCGGAAGCTTTCGAGATAAATCGACTTAGTGCTACGACTTTTCCATTTAAGCTTTGCAGTTCCTTCTTATTCTTCGGAGCTTGGACTTCTCATAGTGCCATTTTTTGTTCTGGATTTGCCTCGATGCCCCTGGTGCTTACGATGAATCCTAAGAATTTTCTGGAGGCTACTCCGTAGTGACATTTAAGTGGATTGACTTTTAGAGTATTTCGAACATTTCAGGGAGGTTATCCAGTGATTAACAGCGGCTCGTGATTTGACCAACATGTCGTCCACATAAACTTCCATCATTTTCCCGATCAGACGCTTTAGCATGTTATTTACCAACCTTTGATAACTTGCCCCTGTGTTCTTCAGACCAAATGGCATTACTCTGTAGCAGTATAGGCCTAGGTTGGTGAGGAAGCTGGTGTTTTCTTGATCGGGTTCATGCATTAGGATTTGGTTGTACCGGAGTATGCATCCATTGAATGATAGCAGCTCGTGTCCTGCCGTTCCGTCCACAAGTTGGTCTATTCTAGGGAGATGGAAGTTCTTTTAGGCAAGCTTTGTTTAAGTCCAAGTAGTCGATAAAGGTTCGCCACTTCTTATTGGACTTTTTGACTAAGACCGGATTAGATACCCACTTTGGATAAGTTGCATCACGGGTGAAACCGTTGGCCATTAACTCCGACTAAGACCGTTCGCGACCTAGGCTGCACCTCTTTTGCTTTACTGATGTGAACTTGGGGTCAATGTTGAACGCGTGACATGCGATTTCTGGAGACACCCCACACATATCGGAATGCGTCCATGCGAACAAATCCAAGTTGGCGTGAAGAAATTTAGTAAGCTCCACACGCGTCTTTTTTCCAATGTGCGATCCAATTTTTAAGACTTTAGTTGGGTCCATGTCGACCAGGATGGACACCGCCAATTCTACCGGCGCCGTCCATTCCTCCCCTGAGCTCTTTTTTCTATGGTCCAAAGCCTTATCGAATCAACTATGGTCCCCAAGTCAGGGGTGGCTCTATAGTTGTTATTCGAAGGGTTCACGAATGTGGAGAGTTCTCACCATGTCCTTCCCTTTTTTCTTCCTTTTGGATTCGCGTAACTCTGCAATGTAACATTCTTTGGCAACACACTGATCTCTTTTCACCACTTCGATTCCATTTGCAGTAGGAAACTTCATGGTTAGACACCATTGGGCCAGAGCTGTTTTGAAATATGCTAGAGCGGGTCGCCCCTAGAAGGCCTTATATGTTGACATTTCATCCACAATTACAAAAGTCTAAATGAGGATGAGTCTTCGATCGCCCTCTCTAAGCTCCAATGGCAGGTCGAATGTTCCCACAAGTTGCTTGGGCTCGCCAGTGAAACTATGGATCTTCGTTTGGCATGTAGACATGCTTTTCATGTCGATTTTTATCTGGTCAAAGTACATTTGAAAAGAACATTAACAGAGCTACCACTATCAACCAACACTCGCCAAACAATTGCGGGACCGATTCCTACTGTTACCACCATTGGATCGAGAGTTAGAGCTTCGATCCCTTCAGTGTCCCAATTTCAGAATATCTGTCATCACTCAATACTTTCTGCAGCTTGGTAGGGGTTTTGTCTTCTTATGGGAGACATGATCCCTTTGGAGAATGCTTTAACGAACTTGCATATCGCTCCATCTCTCCCCAACTTCATTGTGCGAGATATGGTCCCCCAGATATTGTTCCAATAACGAATCTTTGGGAAGTTCGTTTGGATCCCTCCTCACTAGTTCCGACTTGATTCCTTCGTTCCCTAGGGGGCTGAGCGGCCGTGGGTTGATCAAGGTTCTATGGCTTTCTCACATACTGTTGGAGCTTTTTTTCCCGAACCAACTCTTCAATGAGATTTTCAGATGGCGGCATTCGTTCGTGTTATGTCCATGAGTCTTATGGAAGCAAAAAAACTTTCCCGAGTGTTTTTGTTGCTCGGTTGCTTCCTTCCTAGGGGGTTTCTTCTATTCTTCAGTCATCTGTGTTGCGAGATAATTATTTTCTGGAGTGTCGTTTAGAGGGGACAATCTTCCTGCCTGAACCCTTTAAGCCTTTAATTGCTGCCATTACCATTTCTTTTATCGGAGTTTTGATTTTTTCCTCTGTTGATTCCCATCTTTCCCAGTGACTCCTTGAGCAATTCCAAAATCGTGTGCGTTTTTATTCATTGGTACATCGATTTATCCAATGTTCATCGGCTGCACGCTAGTAGGCTTTCTTTCCAGCTCCTGCACTTCCTCCAATCTTAAGTACTAACCTGCTTTACAATTGAAGTCTTTCCTTGTGGTAGGCTGCTTCATTTTAATCCATTTTTCGAATTCAGTCTTCGGGTGTATGGCATGGACTAATGCCATAAAAACCATATCATCATCGGGGTTACTTACTTCCGTCACCGCGGTATTGAATCGGTTCATGAAAGATTTCAACGATTCATTGTGCCCTTGGAACAACCCGGACAGGGACATGACATCTTTTGGTTGCGCTGTATGGAGCCTGAATTAGTCAAGGAATCTTATGGCTAATTGGTCAAAGGAAGAGATATCAAGAGGGAAGTCTTGTGAACCACATAAACGCAGCTCCTTCTAGAATATGGGAAACATCTGCATCGAACGGCCTCTGAAGCGTTCGCTCCGTCCATATACCAGATATACTTGTATAAATGAGGTTTTCGGTCCTTAGTCCCGTCGTAGGATGGGATAGTTGGAATTGTGAATTTATCTGGATATTTTTCATTCAATATTTAATCGATAAAGGGAGTCCGACTTGGTGACCCCCATTCATCATCTCTTCATTTTTTACTCTCATCCATCAATCGTTTGACCATGTCTGTTAGGTATGCCTCTGATGTCCGATAATCCTGGGGACGACAGTCAGTCGCTACACCAAGTCTTTGGCTTTACAGACGGTCTTGGCGTGTGGGTTGAAGCCTAGGCTCTCCTATCTTCGGGAGAGCCAATCCAGCGGGACCCCACTGGCTTGCAGTTGGCCTGATTGGGGCAGTTTGGACGTTCCTAACATCATCGAACGCGTTGACGTTCTCTTCCAATTGGTTATCTTACTCTCCATCTTCTGAATACGAGAGATCTATAGCTATATCTTCTTGTGGAGTTTTGGTCCCCTGATCTAAGTTCATACTTGGTTGCCTTGCGATGGGTGGAATATTTGTATTTCCTTCCACATTATGTCCCATGGTTCCTGTTGTTACCCTTTTTTGCAGCTATTTTCCATTTCTTCTGTTTAGCCCAGAAATGGAAGAATTTTCTTATTCTATAGCAGCCACAGGTTTAGGCATAGTGCTTGGAGCAGGATATGACTGTAGGGTTAGAAGAGCATTAAGCTTCTCCATCAGAGCCTTCTGCCTACTTTCCATTCCTTGGTTGATATCGTTAACCATCTTATTCAACTCATCCCTATAAATGACTTCGTGTTGACTGTGGGGTGTTGGTGCCTGATTTCCTAAGTTAGCACCATTTACTTTAATATGTTGAGGGTTGACATCTTCTCCCATAATCACTATCCCTATGGATCTTCCAGAGGTAGTTCTTCTTCATCCGGGAGCCATGGATTCCACGTGGTAGATTATTGGGGCCAAAATTAAGGATCCAACTTCTGGGCCTATGGGATCCAAAGTAGATAGCCAGATTTGTATCTTGCATTGGAGCTCTTAGTGAAAGCACCAAAATGTCAACCCAAAAAATAGATCAACACCCTGGTTTGATTTTGAAAGCACCAACCTTATTGTTACAGAGCAATAATACAAGTAATAGGTATAGAAAAGAACCATAGAATAAAGGAGACAAGAAGATTTTTATAGTGGTTTGGCTGTTAACGAAGCCTATATCCACTTTATAGTTTTATTGCGACTGATTGATGTAACAAGTAGTGTTTGATTACAAGGCTTTTGATTATCCTTAGCTAGATTGAATTCCCAAAGGTGAAGCCCACTGGAGAATCATAATGAATTCCTTTGGAGATTATTGTGAGGGAGATAAAGAGTGAAGAAAGTTTCCAACAGAGTTTCAGTAACCAATCTGAAGAAGATCCAGTTTATGTTGCAGGTATGATGGTATTTATAGAGATCGAGGAGCTTTTGGGCCAAGCCTGATTGTTAGTTGCTTGCAGATGGTCACAGGACGATCCAGTAGAGTTTAGCTCATGACCCGAGCCAAAAGCATGGATCGCTAACGATCCTCTATGGATCGCTGGCGGCTCATGGGCTTAGCTCGCGTGCGAGCTATCTATTTAGCTCCTCTCTTCATTGTGTTGCTATGTCAGGTCGCAAGAATTCTATAGCTTTGTATGGATCGCTAGCGACCCATCATAGTGTATGTATCGCTAGTGATCCATACACTTAGCGTATTTTTTCATTTTTTCTTCTAGGCTCCTTTGCTCCCATCTTCCATAGCTGTTCAGCAATCCACTAATGAAGTTTATGGATCGTTGGCGATCCATGATGCATGCATCGCTGGCGATCCATGCACTTGGTCTTTTTCTAGACTTTGATGTCTGGCATTCCCATTACCTTATATCGACGTTCTTCAGGTAGTCCTGTTGCGCGTTGCTTTGTTTTGATGATAATTTATTTGTTATTCGCATTTGGTCGCTGATTGGACTGAATGGACGCCGGTCTCTTGATTCAGTCAAAATCAATCAATGCTTTAGCAATATGACCTGGCTCCTTTTACTCGTTGCTTTAGTCCTTTTGGTTGAGTTCCGAGTCATTCTGACTTCATCAACTTATCCCATCTTATGTTGGATCCTGCTGGGTTGAAAACCCGAATAAAAATCCGTTAGATGTTGTACGTCGTCCACTCTAGGGCTAAGTACTAGTATACACCAATACAGAAATTTAATAAAAATTCTTGACCGTGCTCGTCACCTACGGTTTCCAGTTAAGTTGTGGATTCTATATGTTCCTTATGTCTTTCGCTAACCTCTCTTCTTCCATGTCACCCGCAGTGGCTTCCAACTCAGCACCTATTTCCACTTCCACTACAACTACCGGACATTCTGTTATGATAATCAAGGAGTCACACAAAGAAATCCCCACAGATGTTGATTCGAATGGGGTCTGGTTTTAAACGACCCCTTCGACTCTTCTGCTTCTAATTAATCCATTACAAACCCCAATGCTTTTGCGATATGCACGACAATCCATTGAGGTTAGGCTTCGGTTATTACAGGAGAGAGCTCACAATCCTCCCGTCAATACATTATTTACAATTGATACGTGTGTCTTTCTGGGTGTGCCTTCTTTCAACCATTTTCTACGCCACGTTCTCCAGTTGATGAGGCTTGCTTCATCTCAGTTGTACCCAAATTCTTATACGCTGCTCTTAAGCCTCTACATGATCTCTATCCGCCACTTGGGTAGAGAGCCGCTCCTATTTGATATTAGATACTTATATAATTTCAAGCATCGCTCCTCTAACCTTTCTTTGATCTTGTTTTAAGCTTTCCAAAGCTATCGGTTGGTCATCGACTTACACAATAAGCGCAAGTACTTCAAAGAAGAATATTTCATTATTGGATGCCCTACCAACTTCGTCGAGAAATGACTCTCTGGATCAAGTATCTCACCATCCATCCCAATTTTGCCTTATTCGGTTTTTGCTTCATCCTAATTGCTTAATCTGTTTTATTCCATTATAGTTATTCCTCTAAGAGTACATAGTGATGACCTGAGGCACATGGTCGCCACACTTCAAGTCGTTCCAGAGGAGAGGCATAGTGAAACTAATTTGGTACTAACTTATGCCTCTATCACTTCCATCTTCTACATAATGACTACCGTGTTAGATCTTGCCCTTATAGGTATTAATGAGACAACTATATATTTCCACACACACACATACACAGATATATATATATATATATATATATATATATATATATATATATCGACTATTACTTATAAGAGTTCACATATGGAGAAACAACGAGCAACAATATAATCGAGCTAGAAGATTGAAGATCCTAAACAAGTTAGTTGTATGGTTTATTTTTTACAATCTCCCATATAATGATTTCACACACACATGAATATAGCCTTGGAAATAATTTTTTATGAAAGCTATATTTTCCTACACTTAGAAATATATATTTTTTTAAAAAGCAATTCAAAATAAATAAGGCGGCATAATAAATGACACCTGAAAAGGTAAATTCAGCCGTCTAAATATAAAGTTCAAACGTTTGAAATTTATATTCAAACATCTAAAAACTCTAATTTTGACGTACCAACTTTCCATTTCCTTCTGTATACTTTCATCCTTTTGAAACTAAAATTCAAATATCTGAAATAAAATTCAACCATTTGAATTTTTATTTCAGACATTTGAAAACATTATTTTTAAACTCTAAACTTTCTATTTTTATTCCTAAATAATTTCAGCCATCTGGAGTTCAAAAATTAGCCATTTGACCTAAATGGAAAGAAATGTCACTTCATCGAAAGTCGGTATTTGAAAAGATATCTTTTTTCTAAAGGTTGCAACATTTTCAATGGCTACAATCTTACGACAAGAACTATTTAACGTTATAAATAGAGTTAAAATTCATTTTTTTAAATAGCTAATTGCTTAAAAACATTATACTTCCTATATACTTACGATTTAAAAAGCATTCAATTCTTTAATTTCCTATATTAGCAAATTCAAATCATCATATTACAGAGATTATAGATAGGATGGTATTTATAAAGATCGGGGAGCTTATGGGCCAAGCTTGCTTGTTAGTCGCTCGCAGATGGTCACAGGACAATTAAATAGAGTTTAGCTCGCGACCCCATCCAAAAGCATGGATCGCTAACGATCCATGCTTTTGGCTGGGGTCGCGAGCTAAACTCTGTTAAATCGTTGGTGATCCATGGGCATAGCACGCGTGCGACCTAACCACTTAGCTTCTCTCTTCATTCTGTTGTTATGTCAGGTCGCTAGAATTCTATGGCTTTGTATGGATCGCTAACGACCCATAGGGTATGGATTGCTAGCGATCCATAAACTTAGTGTATTTTTGCATTTTTTTTCTTCTAGGGTCCTTTGCTCCCACATGCCATAGCTGTTCAGCGACCCACTGATGAAGTTTACGGATCGTTGGCGATCCATGATGTACGGATCGTAGGAGATCCATGATGTATGGATCGTTGGAGATCCATACACTTAGTCTTTTTCTGGACTTTGATGTCTCGCATTCCCATTACCTTGTATCAATGTTCTTCAGGTAGTCCCGTTGCGCGTTACTTCGTTTTGATGACGATTTACTTGTTATTTGCATTAGGTTGTTGATTGGACTGAACGGAGCTGGTCCCTTGATTCAGTCAAAATCACACAATGCTTTAGTAATATGACTTGGCTCCCTTTAACTCATTGATTTAGTCCTTTTGGTTGAGTTTTGAGCCATTCTGACTTCATCAACTTATCCCGTCTTCTATTGGATCCTGTTGGGTAAAAAACCCGGATAACAATCTGTTAGATGTTGTACATCGTCCACTCTAGGGCTAAGTACTAGTATCCACCAATATAGAAATTTAATAAAAATTCTTGACCGTGCTCGTCACCCACGTTTTCCAGTTATGTTGTGGATTCTATATGTTCCCTATTTCTCTTCCATGTACCCGCAATGGCTTCCATCTCAGTACCTATTTCCACTTCCACTGCAACTACTGGACCTTCTCTTCCTCAAAGTTCTTTCAAGCCTCTGGCCTACAGTGCTCTTGTTATAATAATCAAGGAGTCATGCAAACAAATCCTCACAGATGTTACTCTGAGTGGGGACATGGTTTTAAAAAAACCTTCCAACTCTTCCGCTTCTAATCAATCCATTATCAAACCCCCAATGCATTTGCGATATGAACGGCATTCCATTGAGGTTAGGCTTCTGTTGCCATAGGAAAGAGCTCACAATCCTCCCGTCGGACATTATGTGTAATTGATATGTGTGTCTTTCTGGGTGTACCTTCTTTCAACCACTTTCTATGCCGCGTTCTCTAGTTGATGAGGCTTACCTCATCTCAATTACACCCAAATTCTTATAAGCTTCTCTTGAGCCTTTACATGATCTCCATCCGCCACTTGGGTAGAGAACCGCTCCTAGTGATATAAGATACTTATATAATTTCAAACATTGCTAATTTCAAGCATCGCTCCTCTAACCTTTCTTTGAACTTGTTTAAAATTTCCAAGGCTATCAATTGGTTGTCGATTTACACAATAAGTGCAAGTACTTCAAAGAAGAATATTTCATTATTGGATGCCCTACCAACTTTGTCGAGAAATGGCTCTCTGGATCAAGTATCTCACCATCCATCCCAATTTTGCCTTATTCGGTTTTTGTTTCATCCCAATTGCTTAATCTATTTTATTCCATTATAGTCATTCCTTTAAGAGTAGATAGTGATGACCTAAGGCACATGGTCGCCACACTTTAAGTCATTCTAGAGGAGAGGCATGGTGAAACTAATCTAGTACTAACTTGTGCCTCTATCACTTCCATCTTCTACACAACGACTACTATGTTAGATCTTGCCCTTACAGGTATTAATGAGACAACTATACATTTCCATACCTATATATATATCGACTATTACTTGCAAGAGTTCACATATGGAGAAACAATGAGCAATGGTAGAATCGAGCTAGAAGATTGGAGATCCAAAACAAGTTTTTCATATGCTTTATTTTGTACAATCTTCCATATAATGATTTCACACACACACATGAATATAGCCATAAAAACAATTTTTTAAGAAAGCTATATTTTCCTACTTTTAGAAATAAAAAGTTTTCAAAAGGCAATTCAAAATAAATAAAGCGGCATAATAAATGACACCTGAAAAGGTAAATTCATCCATCTGAATATAAAATTCAAATGTTTGAAAAATTCAAACATCTAAAAACCCTAATTTTGAACTGCCAACTTTCTGTTCCCTTCTGTATACTTCCAGCCTTATGAAACTAAAATTCAAATATCTGAAATAAAATTCAACCATTTGAATTTTTATTTCAGATATTTGAAAACATTATATTTGAACTTTAAACTTTCTATTTTTACTCCTGAATAATTTCATCCATCTGGAATTCAAAAATTAGCCATTTGACCTAGATGAAATGAAGTGTCACTTCACCGAAAATCAGCATTTGAAGAGATATCTTTTTTCTAAAGATTGCAACTTTTCAATGGTTACAACCTTACGATAAGAACTATTTAACGCTATAAATAGAGTTGAAATTCATGTTTTTAACTAGCTGATTGCTTACAAAGTTTAAACTTTCTACATACTTACGGTTCAAAAAGCATTCAATTCTTCAATTTCCTACATTAGCAAATTCAAATCATCGTATTACGGAGATTATAGGAAAGGTGTACTATATTGACTCATATGTGCTATTCAAGAACACATAAAGTTTGATTTCTTTTATTCTATTGCATCAAGTCCTGTTGGAGATCTTTAGACACATGGTCAAGACAATTTGCACTATACCTACTCCCTCGGGTTAAGCGAGTGCATGGCTAGTGAAATTCCTAAGAGGTGCTTAGGGAATAGACGTAGGAGAGGTGTTGTGAATCAATATAAAATTTTGGTGTGTTTTCTTTATTTACTTTACTTTGCATAATTACTATTACTAGCTTAGTTTAATTAGCCATGCTTCTACCATACGATCCTCTTGTACTTTTCAGTTGGTATCAGAGCAAGAAATTTTCAAAATCGTAACAAAGTTTTGAAAAATTATGGCAAATATGAGTTTTAACATGTTTCAAGAGGGCCAATCTACCGCTTGTCCCCCATTTTTACCAGTTTTAATTATATATATTGGACTACACATATGAAAGTGTTTACGAAATCTAGTGGTCTTGATATCTAGCTAGCTACTCAAACTCAATATGAACAACCTACTACTGCAATGAGTGCCTGGATAGATGCTCAAAAGATTACTGCTTCCAACATTGCTAAAGCAATGAATGTGTTATACTGTTTGTTAGATAAGAATGATTTTTTTAGAATCTGGCAAATGCTACAAGTGACCCATGGAGGTATAACCAAAGTTAAACAAAGCAATATTAGCTTGTTAAAAAAATCAATTTCAGTAGTTCAAAATGAAACCAAATGAAAGTATTATGGAAATGTATTCTAGATTTCAAAGTATACAACATGATCTTCTAGCTTTAGAAGAAACTTTTACTAATTTCGATTTAGTATCACATATTTTAAATTCCTTAACAGACGAGTGGGGAAGAAAAGTGCTTGCTATAGGAAGCGAATGATCTTGCTACATATAAAGCAGAGGAATTAATTGGTAATTTAATGTCTTATGAAGAAAATTTGCAAGATAGAAAAGATTAGCCCAAGAAAAAGGAAATATTTCAAGTAAATAATTATAATGATGATTCGGAGCTTGAGGACAAAGATGTGTCTGTCACGAAGAACTATGAGAAATTCCAAAAATTCAACGAATAGTTCAAAAGCAGAAACCTGACAATTCAAATGATACATCAACCTTCAAATGCTATGGGTGTGACAAATTTGGACATACGAAGAAATATTGTCCCAAGCTAAACAGAGACAAGAAAAGCTTCAAAAGGAAATTTAAAAATGATAAATTTCCAAAAAGAAGCAAGCGTGCTTTCCGAAATTGGGATGATTGTCCTTCAAGCGATAGTGATGGAGAAAAAGCGAATGTATGCTTCATGGCTACCAAAGACGAGGCATATTCTGATTTATCTATTGAATACATCATAGAAATAACTTCAGAATAAGATGATAAATTTAGAAACTTAAGAAAAATTCATAACGAATGTTCATAAAGTATAAATGGATTAGAACTAGAAAATAGGATTCTTAAAGATGAGAGAAATATTTTAGAAGAAGAAATCTTAAAATTAAAAATTCTTTATAAAAATTCTAATTTCAATGAAGATTTTCAAGATATTAAAAATGAGAAATTGATTTTGTCTAAAACTAATAGCGATTTAAAGGAAACTATTGATAACTTGAAAGAAAAGGCGAAAATTTTGGAAAGTAATAATGATACATTAACAAATGAAAAAAGTTATATTAAAAAATAAAATAAAAGGTTTACCAACTAATATTTCTAAGTTTAATAAAAGAAATAAAATTTGTCCCACTTAATTAATATATCAAAATCTTCTAATAACCAACATGATTTAGGTTTTTAAAAAAAAATCAAACAAACCAAAATCACAACCTAAGTATGCTTCATTATATACAAACTTTAGAAAACCAAAAAATAGTCAACGAAATGTAGACTATAAAAAGAAGCTACATAAAATATTGAGTTGATCCGAGCATGGATAAAGGAAGATCCGTCTAGGTAAAAAAGTTACGCAGATAAGATACATAAAGATTTAGAGTTCTCGGTCGGAGACCATGTTTTTGTTAAAGTATCACCAATGAAGGATGTAGTACAATTTAGGAAGTCAGACAAATTAGCATCGAGATATGGTGGTCCATTTTCTATCATAGAAATGATCAGGAAACTCACTTATCGAATAGTTTGTAGGAGTACATGAAATTTTTCATGTTTCTCATCTTAAAAGTATGTGCATGATATAAAGACTACTATCGCACTGACTGTAGTGGAAAATTTAGTAGTGGAACTGGATATGACTTTTATTAGTAGTTCGTGATGTAACAAGAGGTGAGAAGAGATTAAGAAACAAGATAGCCAAGTTAGTGAATGTCCAGTAAGTGACAATGGGAAAGATTGTACTAGGAAAACAAAGAACATGATTAGAGATACTTATCCTAAGTTGTTTTGATGGTATGTTCTACATTTTTCATATAGACTTTTAGCTGGTAGGATATGCTAGCATTATTATTATGTGTTTGTCACATGTGTTTGCATGGTTAATATGCTTGTTATTTTCCTTATCATAATTTCGAGGACGAAATTCTTTAAGGGGGAGACTATAATACTCTTAAATTTTATTTAACATTATTTAGAAAATTTAATTAGATAAATTAATTAGAATAATATGATGTGATGTGATGTGGTTAGGAGAATGAGATTTCTTAGCTAATTAGGTTGTGCCTTAAGTAATCAATAATTAAGAATGTTTTAAAAATAGAATAGAATAGAATTATTGAGAGAGGCATGTTAGCGCCAAAATTGGTCACTAACACCCAAATGTAAATGAAAGCACCAACTAACAGTCACTGATAACAGATAAAGTGTGTGTAGAGAGTAATAATATGAAGAACAGTCAGAATAGAAATTAAGCAGTAAAGAACAACAGGTTTTTATAGTGGTTCGGCTAACTTCGGCCTACGTCCACTCTAGAAGTTTTCTTTTATTGATGTAACAATTGATTACAGTTACAAAGTGGTAGACTAGCCTTAGTCTTAGAAAGTAGAAATTCAGAGAGCAGAAATGAAGATCCCCATTCTGAACTCCTACACGCTCTATTTTTAGACATATCTAGGTAGTTGTTGGACTCTCTGAATAACCCGAGCCCATCAAGGCCGAACGGTCCATGCTGAATCACAATGCCAAGTCACAACGGCCTCTCTCCAATGCCGAGCCGCACCCGATGCTGAACAACCCATCAAAACCCATCAAGCCGAACGATCCACCATGCCGAACGTCCCACCATGTTGAACGACCCACCATGCCGAACGTCTCACCATGCCGAACCATCCATCATGCCGAACCATCCATCATGTCGAACCACCCATCATGCCGAACGACCCATTTTGCCGGACGACCCATCATGCCGAACGATGTCCAGGGCCGAGCGAGGTCCAATGCCTAACAATCCACCGATGCCGATCCATGCCTTATGCCGAGCGGCAATCAATGACGATCCAACCTACTCTCCTCGGTGCCGAACTATGCACATCGAACCCATTCCTAACCGATCGTCTATCCATCCAACTAGTTCCAGTCAATTGTATTCCAGTTTCGATAGTCGATTTGGTTAAATCCGCATGTCTGTGGCCTTGTAAAAAGGCGGGTTAACAAGGCATAATAGGAATAACTCCTTATTTCATTCCCTAAACCCTTCCTCTCTCATTCATTCTCATTTAATTTTCTAAATAAAAAAGAACATAAATAAGGTCGACCATAACCTAAAGGAAGAAAAGAGAAAAGCTAAGGAATTCAATGGAAAAGGCTAAAAGAAATTAATGTACATCAAATTCAATCTCTCCTATCCAATCTAAAGTGAATGATAGTTAACCATCTCATCTTTTATGTTTGATTTAGAATATATGATTGATTTTTGAAGTTGTTGTGATAATATGTCATGTTATGGTTGATAATTTCATTGTTTGATTGAATGGTGATCTATTGGAATTTTATGGAATTATTCTAATGGGTTTTAAAGGCAAAAACCTACTTTTTGATCTCCTATTGGCTTTAAATTTGAATATGTTGTGTAAAACATTATTTTGAAGACGATTTTTTAATTTCGTAATTTTTCAAGTTCATATGAGTATTTTATGAATTTCCATAGGGAAAAAGGTGTTTATTTCGGGTTTTAATCATTAAAAATAATTAATTTAATATTTTACTCTTAAAATCTTTGAATAGAAAAGAAGAAAGAAATTCGGATTTTTGATGATTTTTGGGGAATTTTCCATAATGGTTATGATTTTCTATGAATTTATTATTCTAAAAATGTGTTGAATTAATATAAATTAAATATATTAATTATAAGGGCTTTCAAAGTTATTAAGAAGGTAGAATATGATCTGCTAGGAAATTCTAAAAAGAATATGAAACAAAATTTTGTTATCCAATAAAATTTTTATAAGAGGATAAAGTTGGTGGAAAGTATTATCTTTAAAAGGAAATGATTCGGTTTTCAAACTATTCACAAAAATTCCATACATATTTTAGAGGTACGACACCTCATATCTAAAGACTCTTTATCTCGTATTTTAGAGTTACAATGCCTCATATCTAAAGACTCTTTATCTCATATTTTAGAGGGAGACACCTTATATCTAGAGACTCAATAAAAAATTTGACAAGAGGTAGGAGTTGGTGGAAAGTATTATCTTTAAAGAAAATAATTCAGTTTTCAAACTATTTAGAGAAATACCATTACGTATTTTAGACGTATGACACCTCATATCTAGAGACTCTTTATTTCATATTTTAGAGGTGCGACACCTCATAACTAGAGACTCTTTACTCATATCTTATGGGCACGACACCTCATATCTGAAGACTCTTTACCTCATATTTAAGAGGTACGACACCTCATATCCAGACACTCCTTATCTCATATTTTAGAGGCTCAAAACCTCGTATTTTAAAGACTCTTTATATCATATTTTAGAGATATGACGCCTCGTATCTAGAGACTTTTACCTCATATAATAGAGGTACGATACATCATATCTAGAGACTCTTTATCTCATATTTTAAAGGCTCGACACCTCATATTATAGAGACTCCTTATCCCATATTTTATAGGCTCTTTACCTCATACTACTTAGGTATTTTAGAGACTCTTCATCTCATATTTTAGAGGCTCTACACCTCATATTTTAGAGACTCTATATCTCATATTTTAGAGGCTTAATTGCCCTATTTTGAAAGTGAATGTTTTAAAAGCTATGTAAGAATCTGACAATTGATTGAACATATTTTTATGAACGATGTATTATGTTCTTGCTGTCATATATAAATTTACATGTTTTATCATTTATCATACCCACATCCGCATTACCCAACAGAGCATCCTGGGGTTTAGGAACAGAATTACCAACTAGGTTGTTCCAGTAGTGAGTATGGTCAGAATAAGCTCTTGAGTGTGCAGAGTTGCATCAAGGAGATCAGACAAATCAATAGTGTTATGATGCCCTTAACGGATAAAAAAGATATGACTCATGGACTTGACAGCCAGATAGGTTGATTAGTTACATGTGAAAACTATTAGGTTCATAGTAACCCTAGAAAGACTATGATTTCAGATAAGGTTGATTAGTTACCTACGAAAGCTAGTAGGTTCATAGTAACCCTAGAAAAACTATGATTCTGGATAAGGTTGATTGGTTACCCATGAAAATTATTAGGTTCATAGTAACCTTAGAAAAACCATGATACATGGGCATATAGTCCTCTAATTTGAACCGACAGTCTAGTTTTACTCCTAACCGTGTTAGAGATTTGGGAATATCTGGTTAAATTTTTTGGACCGAGTCAATCTGATTGGTTATTGGTTGGCCAACATAACCATTAGGTTCATAGTGAACCTAGGAAAACTATGATTCGAGACAGATAGTCTAATTTTAGGAAGGTTAACCGTGGGTCTGCATAGCCCTAGGATGACATACTAGTCAAACCTACCCATGTTGCATTCATGCATGTGTTTTGTTCTAACCACTGTGGAGGTAGGTGCAAGATTTATGATTGACATATTTGGATAAGATTAGTTAGGGGAAAACTCATTCCGCTCATTGACGTGGTCTCACTAAATATCTTTTTTGGCTTGAGATGGTATATTATTATTCATACCAGGCTTTTTATCTGACCCAAAGTTATTGTTACTCTCTTAAAGTCTCGGGTAATCAATCGAGCAGGTCAGGAGTAAGGAGTTTCTGGTTAGACGAATAAGATTCCGAAGACGTGCAGAAGGCAAGCTAACTAATATTAAGAGTTTATTTCTGCTCTGTTATTCAAAGTCTTTGCTTTATTGAATGGATGTAATGACAGGATTTTTACTTGTCAAGTAGTTAGACTCTTATCACCTAAGGAGACATCTTCATATGTCTCCCTTGGATTATAATTGTAATTATCATATTTCTTTGAATATGGAATCGATGGGATTATGTGCTGAAATGTAACGAATATGAAAGTTATTAATGAAACGTGTTTTGAAAATTCTCATCTTCATATGCTCTTGATTTTATAGATACAATTAAGTAATCTCTTTTTGTCATCAAAGATTAATACTATGGATGACTGCAACATCCGTAGCTCTTAGTTTTAGGCCTCAAAATGGGGGAAAATATAGCGAGTGAGGCCAAAGAATGGGTAGGTATTTTAGAACTGCTTAGAGGAACGACAAGAGAAATGGCAAAGCGCTCATGATTAATAGGTTGCACCAACATTGGTTCCCATTCAATAGAAAGTAAGCGATAGTGCGATGTATAGCCCATCGGAGGATTGTATGCTCGCTGGCCCTGATTAGGAAGCAAGATATTTCTCTCGAGATTCCTTATTGTTGACAGATGGTCTGGAGCATTTGATAGTGAGGATCGTTGGCACCTACTAGGGGGAATAGTCTAGGACTCTTAAGCTGATGTGCTCTTTTAAAGGAAGAGGTTGTTCTTGAATTGATTCCACTGGAGCGATCATTATTTGTAATCCAACGATAATTGAACATTTGGGTCTGGAAGGGATGGAAATCAAAGCCTGAGCAGTGGTAACCCAACTTCAAGAGGGGTTGACGACCCAGTCCAACGTTGAATACGAGAGAGTGGCGAGTCATTCTGGACAGGAAAAAATTAGCATTCAACATGTCATATATGTTTTATTTCAGAATTTTGCTTTAGTTGTGAACCCGTGTGACCAATTCTCGAAACCCAATGGATTTCGACATTTGTTGACCAATTAGGTTTTGGATGTTGTCCGGGGCAAGTGAAAGTGTTATTAATCTATGCAATGTGAGTCATGTGTTCTACACAGGACGAATAAACTATCCCGTGTAGATAGCTCGCTCGTGCTAGAAAAACGAGCCAAATCGCACATAGGAACTATACGTCAGAATATACCTATTATCATCGGATAATCGATAATAGAACCACTGCTTGGAGCGACACATATGTCTTTTTTTGCAGGAACACTAGAGTTGCAATGATCAGATATGTTGTGCAATGGATCTCTTTCGAATGTTAGAATGCATTCAACACGATCGTTCTTTGGAAAAGAACCATTCTATCAAACTTTCAAATGATGGTTAGTGATCGACCACACCCCACTGGAAAGTGCATGTATTCGTGGAAGTTTTGCAAGGGAGTGGTTATTGCAAGGATAAAGGAGACCCGAAGCAATAGGTGAAACAACTAGGAGCCTACCTAGGAGGGATAAGGAAGCGTGTAGTAGCCAAGGAAAGGTGAGGGTCGATCACGTTTTAGTAAGCTCAGGCCAGTCATTGGCCATGAATAAAGCCTAACAAGGGGAGCGGCGACCCAAGATCACCACCATGGCAGTAGTCAACATCGACCAAGCTCAAAGTTTTCAGATCTGAATCTAGGACTTGAAAAAGATTTGAGATCAAGTTCTTTTGGAGGATTGACAATTATCGAGACACGGCTTAAGTGGTGGAAATGATTGGTAGAAGATAGCGGAGGCTTCAGGTGATCGATGGCGGTTGATTTAGGATTGGAAATCAAAGATTGCAAATGGTCGGCAAAGGAAATCTTGGCCACGAACAGGCAAAATGTGGAAAAAGTAAGAGTGGATAAATTTTTTCTAAGTGTTGGCTTTTCTAATGCTGACCCGAGAGGAAAAACAAATCGATACCAACCTAATTACGTCGGCACCAACATGGAAATTTAAAAAAATGGAAAAGTGAAAAGGAGAACTTCTCAACTGGCTAAGGCGTGGAGTGATCTATAAAGTGTAGATCTTTTCCTAACATGGAGATGGAATTTCTATGATATAAAGCGGTTCAATGGATATCCAACAATGGAGACAAAGCTCTGAGGCAACTCCTGGATAGCTAATCAATGTACGTAGATAATATTGAATGCTTATCTTGTTCCAAAGCACGCTTTGTTTCCAACAATAGCAGAAAAAATAGGAGTTGACCAAAGAACTTGGAGTAAAATTGGAGCTAAGGAAATAGCTCGGTTTTGACCACTTTCTAGTCGGTACCAGTCACTTTTTTTGCCCCTTGTGGACTTCTAAAGCTATGGCATATGGATATTTGATGTGAGTGATCATCTCGGAATGCATTTCTCAAAGAATAAGTAAGCAATTCCAAGGAAGTTCTAAAGGAAGGCAGATAAGTACAAGTGATATTAGAACCTCTCAAAAACAACACCATCTCTAAGGAAAAATGCTTGAAGCTCATTAGATAAAATATAGAAGGACAAAGGAGGAAAGAAGGGGTAACTCTCACTCCAAAAATCAAGTCGGTGTCCACTACTTCTGATTGGTACAGAGCTATTTTTATGGCTCTGGGGACTTTGTCTTCTCCTCCTGCTTTTTCAGATTTGGGGTAAGACTTAGTATATTAACATCTGACAATTATGCTGGACAATTTATCTATAAGTACAGAACCTATGACATTTGGAAAAGGACTTTTGGACTTTGCTTTTTTTGCCCAAGGTTCATGTTGAACACTGGTTGATCTATACAAGATAATAAGATACACGCTAATATATACAAGGATGCATTGCTATTTCGCAGTGAGGTTGATTCTTAACCTTTTGATAAATCACATTATGATTATTTGCGTGGCAGGCTATTTCTTTTCAAACAGAAGACCAAATTATATTTCGTTGGGAAGATATTGAGGAAATTCAAGTAATTCCTCCATCAATGGCATCAATGGGTTACCCTTATATGTCTGTTAAGGTAAAGATATTGATGCTCATCATGGTGTGCTACCTATAGATAATGATGGATGGCTAACTTTTCTATCTTAGTCCTTTGTTCCATTTAATGCAACTAAGGTAACTGGTGCCTTTTCCTAGCAACACCATAGCTTTTTTTTATTCTCATATTCACTGTGGACTACAAATATATTTAATAACTAGTTGAGAAAGAGAAAAACCACTAATAAGATGAAAACATTAAGTGGCCTATTAATCAAAATGATTATTAGTTAAAATAATTCTTCGAATTACTAAATTGATTGATTAATCAAAGTAACAGATGCCTTTTCCAATGATATAAATGGGTTGCTGAAGGTAATAGGTGGCTTTTCAAAAGCTTGGAATGACAAATGTATTTTGATATAATTGGGTAGATAACGTTGTATAATGTTTTGAGTGTGTTGTGTACAGTATGTATACGCTAGGATGATTGTTTTTCTAATGCACTACTCACACTTAGGCCTGAGTTGAGCTCTAAATATGACATTAAGAAAAGAAAGTCTGAAGAGATTATCGAGTTTCATTTGCATCTCTATATATTAAGAATGTCAATAAAAATACTCTTAATCAAGTAAGCAATAGGTATTCTGAAATATTAGTCATATTATGCCATAGCAAGTTGCTTAGAAAAAATAGCAAGGGATTAATAGTTGTTAAAAAGTAATGGACTACCTAAAATACTTTGCTTGTCAGTTTTCTATTGAGTTTGAACCATTGAATCTTCATTGTATATTGTCCATATTGGCACTATTCAATGTCAATGATTCCCATGTATGTTATTTATGAGTGTTAAACACCAGCGATTCAATTGCATACATTCTTGGTACAAACAATAGGAAACCTTGTAATGCTTTAGCCTATTAGTATTACCTTGGATTACATGTAGGGATGTAATTCAAATGATCAACATATGTGATATGGTGAATAGATTAGTGTACGATATGCATTAGGTATATGAGTTATTGACGTATGTATGAGATATTGTCTGTTAAGATGTGCTTTCCATTGTCTGAGATGCCGTGGTGATCTTTTTTATTATCATGTGTTTCCCATTGTCTAAGAAACATCTTTTTTATTAAAGATACTGCATGATTATTACAGTAAAAATACTTTTTTGTAATAAGTGTTGTGTAACGGCGGTCGGAACAAGCTCCCCATCACCAGCACGTGGCGTACGCATATGGGTTGGCACACACTTTGTTGTAACAAAAGAAATCCCTAATGTTACATGCCTACCAACTCATATTTATACACCACTTTTCCATGTTATTTGGCGATGTGGGACTTTTCTCCAATCCAAACCATCGTTTCTCCATTAAACATGCAAGACAACCCTAACAATAAGGTACAACAAATCTGATAAACACTCTATTTTCCATTAATATAACTTGAGTAATTGAAATATGTTTATTTTTTATTCCAGGACATTAGTTTTGAAATGGTATATCTATTGGCATAAAAGCTAGCTTAGTCATGGAGAGTACTTACCAAAGCTTATGAAAAATGCAATATAATAGGAGCTTCCTTCCAATATTATGCAGCTAGGTAGGTTTCCAAATTTCCATCGGTGTAGATCCAACCAGTGTTCTTTCTTTCAGTGCATATGTATTATATGCAACGTACCACTCTTTGTCGTTGTCCTAGGTAATTACTATAAGTAATTAAGTGTTCAATATTTTGTCTTTACAGGAAATAAAATGACTCTTTAGAACAAAAAATAATTCTTTTGTTTCCTTTTTTAATGTCAACATGATTACATAATCTTGTTACGCAACATGGATACTCTGTATATCGGTGCTAGGATAACTATACAATGTTAACTTTGAATGATTCCTCTTACATCATGGGGCAATCTAGAAAAAGATAAGACTTATCGCTACCTATAAGAAATTAACATAGAGTGGATATTTCAGACAATACTCGTTATTGTTTCGTTTTAAGTAAGTAAAGTCTTATACATATGGGATAAAATCCTAATCAATCAATCATTCGATGCCCACTTAAGCACATGACATGCATGATATATAGCATAGATTATTCGAAGATACCAACAAACTTTCAGTTCATCCTAAAAGAGGAACTTAAACGAACACCACTTTTGAAAAGGCCAGAACTCAAACTAGCAAAACTGGAAATGTAGGTCGGCATTTAGCGTTGTTTTAGTCAATTAATATTTTATCCACTGCTTCAAGTTAGTTCTTTCTTCTCCATAGATAAAGAAATCTTTACCCAATTTTTATGTCAAAACAGCAAGCTCATTATGTAAGGATTTATTGAAGAGGGTAAAGAGTCTATGCTTAATGATAGATAAGTATGTATCAGTTGGATTATTAGTCATTTGACGTTGAATCTCCTCAAGCTGCTTCCTGATGGTGGTAGAAATTCTATTACCAGTACCATACCTCATTTTAGACCATTTCTTTAAGGAATTTTAAATATTCTTAAGCTTAGCCTGCGATATGAACATAAGATTCCCAATAACTGTTATCTTCCAAGCCTGCAAAACAGTATATTCATTAGTCCATGCGTTAAAAAGTTTAAAAGGGGATTTATTTTCTGGTTTTTGGCATTCCAAGTAAGAACTAGGGGGCAATGATGGATATGCCGGGAGAAAGGATATTTGTTTGTAGAGAGGGCCATAAGGATATAGCTTCAATGTTTGCAAAAGCATGATCAATCTTATAAAGTTCTATATCCATTTCTGCTTTTGTTATTCCAAGTGTATCCGAGACCACTGAAATTAAGTTCATATATGGAAGATTGGAAGATAGTGTTGTTTAGATGAGCAATATAATTTAAAGCAAGAGGAATCCCACCAGATATTTGTGAGGATTTAAACATACAATTGAAATCACCAAAACAAATCCAGGCTTGATTGTATGGGAGGAGGGAAGGAATGGTGTCATGAAGAGCTTATCTCGAAGATGGAGAACTCATAGCATATATAAAAGTAAGATTAAAAAAAATTAGTCAAATAGCAGGTAACATGGAGGTGAATATATTGTGGATGAGATGATGAAGAGGCCAAAGAGTAGATCAGTGGATTCCACATAACCATGATACGTCTGTATGGTGCTTCATTGAGATTGTCTATGTAGCACTAGGATAGGTTAATGTAGGAGGCCATTTTCATGGTGAGTGAAGTATTCTGTTTACTCTCGAGTATACTAATCATTTCGAGCTGGTGGAAGAGAATTTTTTTTTTTTGTTTCTCCCTGCTTAATTTGTATGTGCTCCTCTAATATTTCATGTGCTATGTTTTCAAGCATTATTTTGTGTTTTTTTATGTACTAGATGCCTTTAATCTGTAGTAGGCCCAGAAGGGTATTTTCTTTCATGCTAGGTAGGAATGTTATGATCTGTAAATAAGAAGTAGAGATTTAGATCCTGGTCACTGTCATATTCAGGTTATGATATAGTTGCTTTCCTTCCCTTGTCTTTCCTGACTTTTTTCTTTTTAGCCTTTGAGTTGTGCTCATGTTTTTCATTTGCTTCTTGCTGTTAAAATATATCAGACTTTGGTGATGTATTGTTGGATTGAGAGTTAGGAGAGAAGATGCAGGTGTACGAATAGTGGATGGTAGGGGTGTGGTAGTAGGAGCGTGGTGTGATATAACGACAGGGAAGTCACTATGTCTAGAATAAAGGCGGGAAAGGTGATGTGTGTGTAAGTTTGTGAAGATGTTGAACATTGTTGTGTAGTAGCAAGAATAGGAATATGAGGAGGAGATGTATTAAGGCTAATTGAAGCGGGGTCGTGTGGTAGAGTGAAGATAGCAGTTTCCATGTGTTAGTATTTACTAGTTGTTCATCCAAAACGGTGGATAAAAATTGGAAACGGTTTGGAGAAGCACTGAAGGAAGTAGAATGGCCATGTGTGGAGCAGTACAAGTGTTTGCACTGGGGTTACTGGGTTTTATCCGTCGATGAAAATTCTATCGGTTTAGAAAACCGTCGAACGAATTTTGTGATAAAATTAACTGTAAGCGCACGGTGTACAAATGTCAGTACGTGGCGAGTACGGATCGATTCTTAGGGAATTGTTAGATTTTAAATTCTCTATTCAATCAAATTAAACCAAAGTTGAAAGTGATTAGCTAAAAATTTTAGAAAAATGACAAAAAGGAAGTGATAAAAATATGAGAGTAGACAGACAATTTAGAGATAATTTCCACTCTATAGATTATACAAATCAACACAACATGAAAATATTATCTCTCTTTTTTGGTCGTTAGTTAGTTTAATTGATGTGCTATCGTAAGTATGACATATTTGTGCTATTAATTAGCTCAACATAAGCCATCAAACTATAACACACCCCTTAAATCACTTGCAAACTCATATAAAAATTAACAACAAGGCTGAAAATAAATTCTAATTTAAGTATGGCCTATTAGTTATGAATTAGAAATATAGACCATCAAATTTTGATTTCAACATTCACTTTATTACCATCATTATATGTAGATGAAGAGGTAATTATTATTTGTGATTGTTTAAGCATGGCCTATTTGGTGTCAATAATATAAGCTATCAAATTCAAAGCAAAAACAACAAGTTAAAGCATTTCAAGCATTGTCATTAAGCACAAAAGGAGGGTATAGGTTACCAAATTATGTTTAATCTATATAATTCAAGAGCTTCGTTGCTCCTAAATTGAGGGTTTAGCCTCTCATATTTGTTATCATATCAACAAATAAAGATTGCAACTGTTATCCCGCTTTTTGGCAAAGCCGCGATACCAAAAGATCGATCGAAAAACGGAGAATAGTTCGTCTCAGAGGTTGGTCATACTTCGTTTTGCTATGGATATCGCTGAATTTTATCCGAGTCCAGATTGAGCTACAATTGATAGGACACGACAAGAAAGACCGTAGAAGTCAGCATCTCAAATTTCAAGTCAATCCGAGTTCATATGCTCAAATTATGATCGATTCAATTTGGAGGGGAAAACCAAAGTTTCGAACCGATGGTTGATCAATGGTTCGAACCGATCGCCTTCGAATCCATGTACTTCGAACCCATCAACGCGCCTCGGGTTCGACTCCATCACCTTCGAACCCATCGAGCATCAGTTGTTTGAATCCATTGACAGAGCCATATTCGAACCCATCCAAAGAATCCTTGTTCGAATCCACTAAGCTTCGGTTGTTCGAACCCATCACAGAAGCCTTGTTCGAACCCATCACAGAAACCTTGTTCGAACCCATCACAGAATTCTTGTTCGAACCCATCACAGGAGTCTTGTTCGAACCCATCACAGAGTCCTTGTTCGAACCCATCACAGAAGCCTTGTTCGAATCCATCTAAGAAACTTCGGTCGAATCCACTGGGTCAACTGGCCAAGGTGACGTGTCTTTCATCGGTTCGAATGCACCGAAGTATATGGAGTCGAAGCATTCAACTCGGAGCGAAACCCGGATCGAGGCGAAGTATGCGCTCCACGTCAACACGAAGACACGTGCAACCATGGTTTCGAAACCATCGATTCGAACGCATGGTTTCGAACCAAACAGCCACAAAGTAAACCCCATTTCGAATCCATCATATCTCCCAATCTACTGATCCAAATGCCATGAAATTTTCACAGAAGCTTGAATACATGTTGAAGAATGTCCACACCAAATTTCACCTCGATTGGAAGAATTCTTGATCGGTTCGAATGGAGTTCGAACCGATGCCAAAGTGGGCCCAAACTTCCTAAGACCGGGCGTGTGGGCCCCCTCACGTGCCAGAAGTGGTCTCCCGAGTTTTCAGCGAAGTATCAGCAGCCTACGCCTATAAATAGAGCCCCAGGGCCAACCGAAAAGGGATCTTTCGATGCTCAAGCGCCCAGACTCTGCCGGATCGAGATCTCCATCATCCTACATCATATTTTTACTGTTGATTTCGAATTTCCAGTTGTAACTTGCTGTTGATCGCTGCAACAACTTGTAATCATTGAAAAAGAATCAATAAAACGTCAGAATACTTTACAGTGGACGTAGGCAACACGCCGAACCACTATAAACTGCTTGTCTACGCATTTACTTTACTGTTGATTGGAGTTTTTGTTAGATAATATCTGTTTTGAATTTACATTCTCGACTATTATCTCTTCAACGACTCCCGAAGAGTGTTGTGCCCAATTTTGACACAAACACTTTGGTGCTTTCACCGATAAAACCCAGATTTTCTCCTGCTCGTTGGATCTGTCATCGATACCGGATTGAATAAATCTAAGAGAGAGATCCAAATCATTGAATCCGACTTCCTTCCCTTCTATTCAGATTTGCATAAAGTCTAGCAAAAGAATTCAACTATCAAGATGGTTAGCACAAGAACCACCTCAAACGCTGTCAATCAAGAAGAACAGGATAGACAGAATCCTGCCCCTCTACCTCCATCTAATCAAGATGTCACTGGGCATTCAGAACCGTCGGATCCGGTTACCCGACAAGAGTTGCAGCTGCTACTCCAAGAGCTGACCCAGAGTCGGCGACAATTAGAAGAACAGCTACGCGCTAACGCTGAGCTAATCAACAAGCTGGATCGCCAGAAACGAAAGAGATCCACGAGAGATCGTGCTTCTTGCTCCTCCAGCGAAAGTTCTTCATCTTCTGATTATCATAACCGGCCTCCACGACCCCGGTTAGATGGGAGTCGTATGCCACCCGGCGGAAACCAACCGACATTGACCGTTGGACAAATAAGAGTTGGTCCGTCAGCCAGTTTCCAAACCGGACCCTCCTCCCGAGGAGGTGCCGCTCTTCACCACGCCGCAGAATACCGCACCACTGACGTTGCGGCTGAACCAGGAGTCGACGCCCAAGATCAATCAGACCTGGACCGTCGTCATAGCGGGCATACTCCTGAACCGTACGTCCCAGAGGACTATGAGCCAAGAAGTCGAGACTTGGACCGTCGACGATATTCGGTTCAAGCTCAAAGCATGGAACGTGATCATACTCCGGCGCAAATGCCGGATCTTTCAACTATGATACGTAAGATGATCCGTGAGAGTCAGGGATTCGCAAACGACGATTGGGGAGTTTCCCGAAGTCACACTCCCTTTACGGACGATATTCTTACTGCTGAACCCCCACGGCGATTCCGAATGCCCACTCTACCCATGTACGAGGGAAACTCCGACCCCAACCAACATATTCTAAAGTATGAATGGTCGATGACCGCTGCCAGAGCCGACGATGCAGTGAAGTGTCGTAGTTTCCCCATATCCTTGGGGGGCATCGCTACCATGTGGTTCACCCGACTGCCACCTCGATCCATCTCTTACTTCGATCAGTTAGCCACAAAATTCGTTGAGCAATTCCGCATGCACGTCGCAAGGCCAAAAGATGTAAACACTCTATCTAGTGTCACGCAAGCTCTCGGAGAGACACTCAGACACTACTTGGAGAGATTCCATACTGCATGCGCAGAGATTAGTAATCCGAACGATAACTCCATCCTTATGGCATTGACTAAGGAGATCGACCCCGATTCCGAATTTGGCAACTGGCTAGCTGGGAAACCACCTGCATCATTGGACCGTTTCCATGCCAAAGCAGCTCAATCCTGAGACGGGAAGACGCGAAACAGTCTAGGAAGCAAACTGATGCAGGACTAAATACGGAAGGGATCAAAAGCAACGTTGCAATAAAACAGTCCGGTGAGAGCTCCGGAAAAGTTCAGTTGAACATTAAAAATAAACAAGCTCGGCGAAGAGAAAGCGTGAATCAAATTAAGAAACAAGATCAAACTCGTGGCCCGCAGCGCAAGAACCCAATGTTTGACAGTTACACTCCTCTGAATACATCACTGGAGGACTTGTACTTACAAACCTGTGGAACAATCCAATATCAAAAGCCTGCGCCAAGGCCGTCGTCAGAAAGACAAATCCAAACTGGAAAGCTTTGCAGGTTCCATGAAAGCTACGGGCACAATACGAACGAGTGCCGCCACTTACAAGACCTCGCTGAAAAACTGATCAGAGAAAGGAAGCTGGAACAGTTTGTGCGGACACCGCAGCCCAGAGAAGCGGGCCCATCCAATCCAATCAATGAACCCAATCGACCGAGACAGGAGGACTCCACTTGTCCCCGCGGAAGATTGGTGATAAACGCCATCAGTGGCGGACCTACTTGCTCAGGAGCCTGGAACGACGAAGGTCCTCGTCACCGTCACACATGACAGGCTCCTTCAATCTATGAATATTTTGCAGTTTGCTTTATATTCTGAAATTTGAATTTGTAATAAGGCACTGACTTTGTCGTATTTTCTTATTTCAGCAATAAAATAATATCTCTTCAAGCTAGAGCCGTGATTCACCGAATGCAACGTTCAACAATCACGACACACGAAGAGCTAAGTTCCATCAAACCATGGAATTTATTCAAATAGCGATTGACTGCGATACGACCGGCCACTCACTAAGTGAAACCCCAGCTCGGGGGCAAGCCATCACGACAAAGGCTGAATTGGACCAACACACGACAGTCCATTCAATAATTCATTCCCAGAGTGCGAATGGACTCCAACTTCCCAGAGCGTGAATTGGAGTATAAACATTCAATAATTCGTTCCCAGAGCGCGAACGGACTCCAACTTCTCAGAGCGTGAATTGGAGTATAAACATTAAACAATTCGTTCCCAGAGCGCGAACGGACTCCAACTTCCCAGAGTGTGAATTGGAGTATAAACATTCAATAATTCGTTCCCACAGCGCGAACGGACTCCAACTTCCCAAAGCGCGAATTGGAGTATAAACATTAAACAATTCGTTCCCAGAGCGCGAACGGACTCCAACTTCCCAGCGCGTGAATTGGAGTATAAACATTTAACAATTCGTTCCCACAGCGCGAACGGACTCCAACTTCCCAGAGCGCGAATTGGAGTATAAACATTAAACAATTCGTTCGCAGAGCGCGAACGGACTCCAACTTCCCAGAGCGCAAATTGGAGTATAAACATTAAACAATTCGTTCCTAGAGCGCGAACGGACTCCAACTTCCCAGAGCGCGAATTGGAGTATAAACATTCAACAATTCGTTCCCAGAGTGCGAACGGACTCCAACTTCCCAGAGCGCGAATTGGAGTATAAACATTCAAAAATTCGTTCCCGGAGCGGGAACGGACTCCAACTTCCCAGAGTGTGAATTGGAGTATAAACATAAATTACAGGTTCCCGGAGCGCGAACCGAAGCATCCGTGCTAACTCCAAGTTCCCAAAGCATGAATTGGAGTATAAACATAAATTACAGGTTCCCGGAGCGCGAACCGAAGCAGCCGTGCTAACTCCTAGTTCCCAAAGCATGAATTGGAGTATAAACATAAATTACAGGTTCCCGGAGCGCGAACCGAAGCATCCGTGCTAACTCCAAGTTCCCAAAGCATGAATTGGAGTATAAACATAAATTACAGGTTCCCGGAGCGCGAACCGAAGCAGCCGTGCTAACTCCAAGTTCCCAGAGTGTGAACTGGAGTATAAACGTCTATTCCAGGTTCCCGGAGCGCGAACCGAAGCATCCATGCTAATTCCAGATTCCCAGAGCACGAGTTGGAGTACAAACATCAATTCTAGGTTCCCTAAGTGCGAACCCAAACATACATGTTTTCTCCAAGTTCCCGGAGTGTGAATTGGAGCACAAATACCAAGTTAAAGTTCCCGTAGTACGAACTGGAATATTAGTATTAACTCCGAGTTCGCAGAGTGTGAGTTAGAATGTGAACATCAATTCCAAGTTCCCGGAGCGCGAACCATGTTACAAACATCGATAACTCTCGAGTTCAGTGCGAACCAAGTTATCGATTACAAATTATCCTAAGTCCCCAGAATATGGACATGTGCTTAAGGTTTGCAATAAACGCAGTCAACCACCAGAACACAAATGTTATTCCCCGAGACTAGGGGGAAAGAAAGCTAAGTGTTAAATGCTAACCAAAGCGATACAATGTCCGAAGTTCGATTATTCATCGACCACAACTTGCGACCAAGATTCTCAGACTTGGCAAATAAAAAAGAACTCTACTTGACGGTAAAAACACCACAAGTGCACCGGACTGAAAACATAACGCTACAAACACTTAAGCACAAAAGAAATGAGAGTTGAAACAAAGAAACTAAATTTTATTTCGACTAACTGAAGACGAGGACTTACACGTAGATAAGTTCTTCCAAAAAGAATCTCTACTAATAGGGGCCGAACCTGCATCTATACACGGCCTACTAACAAAAAACGAAAACAAGTTCCTATCTACCAAAATATCTGCTTGGGAGGTCGATCTATTCCTTCTTTCTTGGCTTCCTTATCAGCGGTTCGTCATCAGAATCGCTAGGAACGGAAATCCTTCGTTTTGACGGCCTCCTCTCCGGTGGCTGCTCTCCAGCAGGGGGCATAATGTCAATGTACTCCTCAGATCTCGAATCTAAATGAAGGCTCCCTGCCGTAGGAGCAGGAGGGACCGGACTCGCAACGGAAGATGGAATATTGCCACTGCCAACACTACCGCTTTGCCCCGCAGCTTCTAATTCAGCTTGAATCTCGGCCAGGATCTCTTCATCACGAATTGTCTGGGCTTGGCTGGGGGCATCCGCAGTCTGCATTGAAGAGCTAGAGGTCGGCGGAAGGCCACTAATGATGAACGAAAGGTTTGTGGAGAAGCCACCCTGCTCACCGAGTAGCTCGCTCACCAACTGTTCCTCAAGAGATAATCCTCTCCCCCGCGCCGCCTCGGTTGATACTGCAGTTACAACAGTAGTCTCGGTGGTGATGGCCTTATCCTCTTTGCTTGATTCTTGGGTCATGGCAATCGAAGCAACTCCAGTCGCTAAACGAAGATAAGAAGGGGTTATCAGTAACTGCTTCAGAACAAACGCTTTAATAAAAACACACTTGAAATCAGTTCGGAATACCTTCCCCAGTTTGACTTGCGGACAACTGAGCGGCCTCAGAAGTATGCTCCCGAATGGGAGATAACCGCGGCTGTTCTGGGTCATAAGCAGGAACAGATTTAGTACCGACCACAGATACAGGCACTACCGAAGGTGGAGCGGTGACTTCAGTAACATGCTCAACACCTGACCCTTCTCCAACCTCCAGAGATCGACCACCGATCATCTCCTTTTCTTGAGCAATAATAGCGTCGTGGAGGATCTTCTTCTCACCATCAGTCAACAACCGGTTTTCAAGTTCGAATCGGTCGACCGATTCATCCGGATGTGCTTCCTCTTCTTCCTCAACCAATCGATCCCAAGCGTTGCGGAGGTGCACCGGGTAATCTTGGAGCCAGGCCAAATTTCGATGTCTCAACACGTTAGCATTGTAAGTGATAAGCAAATCTTCAATATCGGCCTCCAGCCTGGCCTCCGCCTGTTGAACTTTCTCCTCAACCTCCGTCTCAACCGCCTGGACCTTGGCTACTGCCGCATCCCGTTCAGTCCGGAGAATCACGGCTTGTTCACACGCCTCCTGGGCTGCATTGTTCGCGTCATCCCTATCCTTGGCGATTTGAGCGAATTTTGACTTAAGCTCGTTCAACTCCTTTAGGACTGCGTCCCTCTCGGCAGTAACCAGGGTGTTCCGATGGCCCATATCTTCTACCGTGGCGTAATGCTCACGTTTCATTCTATCCATCGTTGCCTGGGCTTCGTCGGCTTTTTTGATGGCCTCCATTTCAGACTTCCGAGAAGATTCAGCTTCAGTGTTAAGCACATCAATAATACAGCTCTTTTGAGCCAACTCAGCCTGCAATTTCTCGATGGTGGCCCCACGCTCAAAGGCCAATGTCGACGCTCTCTCGGCTGCCTTATACCACGCCCTGTATTGGGCGTAAAAGTCGTGCACATAATCGTGCGCCGTCTGCTCAGCCTCCGGCGGGATTCTTTTCAAGTGAAGAGGAAAAATGTAGTTATCAAAGCAAATATTTGGAAAGTCCTTCTTCAGTTGAGCAAGTCGATTACTCCTTCCCCCGAAATTTCAGTAGGAGGTTGTTCCGCAACTACTGGAGACATTGCCTCAGATCTGGGATGGCGAGAATCATGCTTAGAAGATTGAGAGGCTGACTGGTAGTACGAGGAATCAGAAGGACGAGAGACATGGACGGGAGGTTGTACAGGAACTCTTGGAGGAGGAGTGCGCGATCGAGACCAATGTCTGCAATCCCTATCTCTCCATTCTTGGCCAGAGTACCCGGAGTACCTGCGATCGTAACCCCTGTCTCCTTCTCTCCATTGTGACTCGTAGTACGAGGAAGATTTGCGAACATGTCGTAGGCTCCCTAGCATCGAACCACGTCCAGTCATGATATCTGCAAAGCGAAATGAGAATAAAGTTAGTAGTTTCTCAAAACCGATGACCTAGGACTCGGGGCTATGTAGTGTCGTGAAATGTGTATGAATATGTATTCCCCCCGACCAACCAGAAGTGTCGACTGAGCTAGTAATAAAAGGCTCGCTCAGTTCTAGAGTACGATGGAACTCCTCCAACCCAGCGTCATGTTGAAAAGACACATCATCCGGGATTGGGAGATCGGTACGCCCTTCGTAAAGACTTTCAGTTCGTGGAGGAGACTTCTCAGAAATTCTAACTCCGGGAGAGGATCGGGCTGTGACAACCGATTTCCATCTCCTCTTCTTAGTTGACGTAACGACGGCTGCCTTGCCTTTTCTTTGCTCTTCAACATCCTGAGCCACGTCTGTAGGCTCCAACAACGGCTCGTCGTCAGTATTAGTTCTTTCAGAATCAGCCTCCTCGACTATAATAACTTTGGGCTTCTTGTGCTTGACTCGTTTTTTCAAAACGGCCTTTAATGCCCCCTCAAACAGTATGCTCTGCCCTCATTCAATCAACCCGTAAGTTCGGAGATTCCTATCCGTAAGAGCAGCTCAATATCCCTATCTCCACTCGGGACTTCTCGAAGTACTCGCACCATCTCCCTAAAGCGCTCACCCTCAGGTCGCTGAATCGTCGCTGTGAAGAAGAGAAAAAACATAAGTTTCACGTTGACAGCAATTGCCTTAATAATTACTTAATAACTCAGCTACACTCACGTCTGAATAACCATCGCCGGGCAAACCCCGAAGGACATCTAACATAGACCATTCCGTCCTATAGTAACTCAACCTGGTCCAGGACCCAGTGACCACTTGGCAGTTCCTCACCGCTTCCAGAAATGTGAAGGAAGGATAATCACCTCGGGTCTTGAAGTTAAATAGATATCTAATCTTAGTCGGGATCGGTGGTCTATGAAGGTACTCCATGAAGATGATGAATAAACTATTCATGGAGGCATATCCGTTTGGATGTAGTTGAGATGGAGCGATCCTCAAAAAAGACAACACTTCCCTTATATACTCGTTGAATGGAGGAAGTGTCCCAGCCGCGCACGCGTGGCGATTGAATGCTGTATATCCCTCCGGCGGGTTGTGTGGTCTATCGTTCGGCCCAGGCAATAACACGTCGTCCAGTGACAGACCGTGCCTCAAGCAAGTTCTCCCTAACATGTCTTCAGAAATATTCGATTGAACGGAATCCGACGGATTGGCAATGAAAGACGCATTGGGAAGTTCGTCCGGGGCCGGACCAATGATCTCAGGTTCAATATCTGAAACCTCTAGTCTCGGAGCACTTGTGCTTTGAACCTCATGCTGTTGCGAACTTGAAGGTTCAATAACTAGCTAACTCATGAGAAACCATCGTTAGACGACAAAGAACCCGTGCGTTCCCCAGTGTAAAGTGTATGTATGTTGTATAGTGCCATGCATTACTTGAATAAATATCGCAGAGTTAAAGAAAATATGCAAACGACAAAGCTACGGAGTCCAGTTACAATGACCGTCATCACTGACTGTCGTCGTTGAACCGTTTGTATGATGGAAATTTGATTTGAATAGAAGTCGTTATTGTTCCATCGACGAGCTTCGAAAGGTGGTCAAGTATGCAGTTTAATATGTCCAAATATGCAAGGATGAAGCTCGTCGGAATTATGCTTAGAGAATGTCAAACTTTGGTATCCATTATAGAGGGTTCGAACCAAACAAAGGGAGCTCATTCGAACCCATGCCAACGTCACTTCGAATCGATGCAGAAAGGCGCACTCGAATCGATCGATGAAAGAGGACTTCGAATCCAACCTTGGTTGATTGGTTCGAATCGATAAGCAAACCCTCAACTTCACATCAATCACGTTCGAATCGATGCCCTTCGTATCGATGCAAAGTCGAGAACTTCGAACTGATGGCTGATGGGTTCGAAACCATCGATTCGAATGGATCCATCAAAGATGGTTTATCGGTGCGAACTTCGTCACCCCATAAATTCATTCCAGAGATCAAGGAGAAACCAAGGGGAAGTGGCGCCGCCATCATCGATTCGAACTCAAGCCCACGTATCGATTCGAAGTCCCCTCAAACCAGATCTGATTTTGCCAATCACTGAAGTGAGCAATCGATGAAGAGATGGATTCGAAATAGCTTTGCCGTTTGGATTCTAAGCTAATTACCTAGTTTATGTGATGGATTCGAGGAGTTGAGATCTTGGATCTGGATTGGTTCGAATACGTGACGCAGTGTTTTCTCCTTTGAAGCTTCGAAACGATGCGAAGCACAGAAAAATCAAGGCAAGAGTAAAAAGTGAAAAGTGAAAAAGTGGCAGGCCCACTGCTATTTATATGAAGCCTGGGATGTGACCGAGTCGCTTCGTATCCCAGTTAACCCAACCGGTCACAACCGGTCAAGTACCAGGTCGATTCGAAGTCAGCTTTCGAATCCATCAGCCTAAGGCCCTATCAATTCGAAGTTCACCTCGTACTTCATCGATACGAAGTATGCAGCAGGACAACAAGTTGCATCGACGCGAAACGCGCAGTGGGCACATCATTTCGAAGCCTCTGTTCGTGACTCCATCCACAACCTACCGAAACGAACTGCTAGTTCGAACCCATCCTTTCACATCGGTTCGAATGTCAATTTCGAACCCATCACAACACAAGTATACTCCATCCATACGAATGTGGATTTCGAACCCATCTATACTCCAACACATCGGTTCGAAGCATTACAATCACGCAACGCAGAGTCGTTTCCTTCAACCTTCTACATCGGTTCAGGAGAGGATCGATACGAAGGAACCTTTCAAAACAACCATCAAGCGTTGTCTCAATTCAAATTTCAAAATCGGTTCAGGAGAGAATCGATACGAAATTCAATAGCAAACAAAACTGACTACGACTTGTAGACGCATGGCGCTAACAAAGATCAAACTAGCATATGTGCATACATATCGAACTAACATTCGATTCTAAGCATTTGCAGGGATCAAACACCTATCTTGTTACAAACGCAACAGCCAACGGCTAAGCGCTATTATATAGCAATCAATCATATCAACGCAAGGTTGCAGCAATGCAGAGTACGAGTCTCAACAAAAAGAGAGCAATGATTGTTCGGAGAGAAGTTGTAGCTATTCAAAGCACGTCATGTTCCCACAAGACGTACTTTGGGGGGGCAAAATGTTATCCCGCTTTTTGGCAAAGCCGCGATACCAAAAGATCGATCGAAAAACGGAGAATAGTTCGTCTCAGAGGTTGGTCATACTTCGTTTTGCTATGGATATCGCTGAATTTTGTCCGAGTCCAGATTGAGCTACAATTGATTGGACACGATAAGAAAGACCGTAGAAGCCAGCATCTCAAATTTCAAGTCAATCCGAGTTCATATGCTCAAGTTATGATCGATTCAATTTGGAGGGGAAAACCAAAGTTTCAAACCGATGGCTGATCAATGGTTCGAACCGATTGCCTTCGAATCCATGTACTTCGAACCCATCAACGCGCCTCGGGTTCGACTCCATCACCTTCGAACCCATCGAGCATCAGTTGTTCGAATCCATTGACAGAGCCATATTCGAACCCATCCAAAGAATCCTTGTTCGAATCCACTAAGCTTCGGTTGTTCGAACCCATCACAGAAGCCTAGTTCGAACCCATCACAGAAACCTTGTTCGAACCCATCACAGGAGTCTTGTTCGAACCCATCACAGAGTCCTTGTTCGAACCCATCACAGAAGCCTTGTTCGAATCCATCTAAGAAGCTTCGGTCGAATTCACTGGGTCAACTGGCCAAGGTGACGTGTCTTTCATCGGTTCGAATGCGCCGAAGTATATGGAATCGAAGCATTCAACTCGGAGCGAAACCCGGATCGAGGCGAAGTATGCGCTCCACGTCAACTCGAAGACACGTGCAACCATGGTTTCGAAACCATCGATTCGAACGCATGGTTTCGAACCAAACAGCCACAAAGTAAACCCCATTTCGAATCCATCATATCTCCCAATCTACTGATCCAAATGCCACGAAATTTTCACAGAAGCTTGAATACATGTTGAAGAATGTCCACACCAAATTTCACCTCGATTGGAAGAATTCTTGATCGGTTCGAATGGAGTTCGAACCGATGCCAAAGTGGGCCCAAACTTCCTAAGACCGGGCGTGTGGGCCCCCTCACGTGCCAGAAGTGGTCTCTCGAGTTTTCAGCGAAGTATCAGCAGCCTACGCCTATAAATAGAGCCCCAGGGCCAACCGAAAAGGGATCTTTCGACGCTTAAGCGTCCAGACTCTGCCGGATCGAGATCTTCATCATCCTACATCATATTTTTACTGTTGATTTCGAATTTCCAGTTGTAACTTGTTGTTGATCGCTGCAACAACTTGTAATCATTGAAAAAGAATCAATAAAACATCAGAATACTTTACTGTGGACGTAGGCAACACGCCGAACCACTATAAACTGCTTGTCTACGCATTTACTTTACTGTTGATTGGAGTTTTTGTTAGATAATATCTGTTTTGAATTTACATTCTCGACTATTATCTCTTCAACGACTCCCGAAGAGTGTTGTGCCCAATTTTGACACAAACAGGAACATAGAACAAAAACAAGAAGAAAAGGAAAGCTAAATGAAATAAAAGCTATTTAGAAAGCAATAAAACTATTCTACTTGCATAAATAAATGAAACTACATTACTAGCATGAAAGGAAATAAATAAGAAAAGAGAAGAGCATGTATTAAAATTGGATTAAAAAAAAGAATTACATAAATAAAATGGCTAAGTAGCCATGGAAAGAAAGAGTGCTATGTTTTATTTTTTCTAAACTCATGAGCTAAGGGAGCCTAAACTAAACTAAAGAGGCTAAGAGAAGAGAGGTAGGTTACATGAACAAATGTGGTATTTATACATGTTTTAAAACCCTAATTCATTTTTTGAAAACTACCCAAACTACCCCTCTAGGAAGTGTGGTCGCCAAGTTATCATTAGTATATGATAATCTTCCATTAAGTGTGCATGTAACCCTAATGGCCTTTTAACATATATATTAGCTCTTAATTGTACATCATGGTAAGTGGGTAGGTGGGGTCCTCCATGTTTCATGAAATGAATTATTTCTATCTTCGTTCCTTTGTATTCTTTTGTGCATGCATATTTTCCATGAAAACAACTTCCATTTGAAGCCAAATTCCTACAAAATATTATAGAAATTTTCAAGTAAATTTTCTGAAATTAATATGTGCACAAAAATGACCATTTTACCCTATATGAAGATGAATATGTGACGTTTTCGAAATAATTTGAATTTTTGTTTAAACGTGTTAAAACACCCAATATGATCATTTATTTAGTTTAATTAGATTAAATATAGAAGTAAAAATATGCACATTTACATGCACATCAATTACCCCCACACTTATCTTTTCATTCGTCCTCGAATAAAGAAAAATTAAGATAAATCTTTTTTTGCAGGAAGCATGATTGTATTGAGCGTATGCAACAAGCCATTAAACCTCTAGGTGAACCTTATAGGACGAGTGTTGTCTCGTGAGGGTTTTAGCGGTTACTACCCATAAAATCCAAATGCGAAATGAAAAGTTCTTAAATGCAAGATTTATTTACAAAGGGATGAATGCAAGTATTTTATAATATTTACAATTAAGGATTTACTTTTAAATTGCCACAGATAAGTTAAATATAAGTTTTGATCATCATTACTAATTTTAGTCATTTTACTTGTCAAAATTTCCTATAAAAATTAAATTATAATAACAAATAGACTATAGTTTGGCTAGTTATTTCGGTTAATAACACAATGTAACTATGAAATGGATCTTTTGTTGATTATCACAGTTTTTCAAAGTGGTATTTTCATCTTTTATTAAGAAGTCAATTCAAACAAGTCAAAATAGTTCTTAGATTTCAGTTGCTTACTTGCTTACTCTCTCTTATTTTAATTTTTAATTGATATTAATAATATTTACATATGCCTAACTCAGAATGTTGAGGCCAGATATATTACCCATGCAATGCCTTTCGGACTTACGTGAAGGGAATACGAAGCATAGTGAGTGAACACACAAGTGTGAACACCTATCAACTGTAGGCATTATTAATAAAAGAATTCTTATATACATACACCTAACTCAGATAAACTGAGGCAAGATATACTGACCGTACACTGCCTTTCGGGCTTACGTGAGAGAAGTATAGAGCATGGCGAGTGAACACACAAGTGTGAATACATGACTAGGCGTTAATAAAAAAAATATACGTATATAAAAAAAATTATTTTTTTGGCGTTATTTTTTTGTTATTTAAAAAAAGAGTTTTGCAAAATCATCTTAGCAACATTTAACTTAGAAGATAAAAGATGTTATATCCTTTACTTTTAATTCACCACTTTTTTAGACAAAGATTTTCCATTAGGATGTACTTCATAATTAACACGTATGAACCTTCCTATATACAAGTTAAACCATCGTTTTTTACAATTAAACTTTATTCTTATTTTTATTAAGACAAATAAATTTTCAAAAATTTCAGTATAATTAATCAAAACCATATATTTATCCTATAGTGTTTCTTTAGAAATAAATCAAAATTCTTTAAAAAAATTGAATTTTTTTTTTTTTGAGTTTCGAAAAGAAAAATGCAAAAAATAAACTATGAAAAATCAAAAAGGGGATGAGACTCCCCCCATACCTAATTTTGACTGCATCCCCACAGTCAATCCAAATGAAAGGAGAAAAATAAAATAAAAATGACGTATATTAACATGAAAAGATTATTATTCTTAAGAGATTAGAAAATATACCATTAAAGAGTAAATTAACAGGTCTTCCAAAGACTAATTCATTTGTCTCGTCAAATGCGCTAAACGTAGCTTAAGCGCAGAAAACCAAATCATAAAAGTTTTTGGGGTTGAATGTTAATTTGAAAAAATGAACGCCGTTTTATTAAAAATCGTACGAGTTGTTTTATTTTCGATGATTTTCTGGGTTGATAAAATAAATAGTTGAATTTCAAGTTTATTTTAAGCAATTTGAAATTCAAGCTTATCATTCATAACTTCTTCAAAATTATTGATTTCAAAATCAGTATGGTGACTTAAATTTTCCCTTTCGGAATTCAACAACTCGCCATCGAAAAGTCCAAAAAATTCGTGCTCGTTATTTTCGTTATCCTTTGTTGGATTGTCAACAACTTCATTGCGTATATCATTTTCAAAATCCAAAGTTGTTGTATTCAAATTTTTAAAATCGGAAAAAGAAAGATCAAAATTTAAATCAAGTTTCTCACCCTTAAAAGTATTTAAATCCAAATCAATTACCATACTTTCAATAACTTCATTAAGATTATCATTTACAATTTCAAAAGTTGTTATTTGAAAATCATCAATTTCGGTAGATGATGGATTATCATTCGACTCTTCACATGTTGGGATTTGATTTTGTTGTGCATGTAATTTTTTGTATGTTTCAATTAAGAAATCCATGTAATTTTTGTGTGTTTCTTCCATTTGTTCAAAAAAAATCAAATTTATAATTATTAACTATTGTGAACCCGTGCTTCGCATACGGACGTTATGAAATGGTGGCATTGAAATTTAATGACTGGTGTATGCATATTTTGAAACCATGACGTCACAGGTTGAAGGATACGGTAGAAAAGAAGCAATTATATTTTTGTGAAAATGAGTGTAATAAGAAAGTAGAGTACATGATTAAATTTTGGCATGTAGCTATATAACTCTTGCATTTTGTGTCGGACAGTTGCATAAAACTAAAGGTGATCCCATATTGATGCAAAGCACTTCGTAGATTCAAGTAGACATTGGGAGGATAGTCAAACAATGCATAAAAAAGAGCAGATGCAAGGGACATGCATACTCCTTACATACAGTTAACGGTATCAAGTTTTTCGCTTAGCATTTAGTATCTTAAGGCTAATAATTGCTATTTGGAGACATATAATTTGGGTAGAAATACGTATTTTTGTAGAATGATCGATCATGATCATTATTTGAATTTTGAAATTGCATGTTCATTTTTTGCTGCTGAGAACTCTACGTGTTTAGATATTATTGTTGAGAATAAAGCATTTGAGAAGGATATTGATGAATAAGAAGGACTCGCTTAAATTTTTCTCTTCAGTGTTCAATATTTTCATTTTTAAAATATGAGTTTGAGTTTGTATAATAAAGATTCCAAGAAAAATAACTTATGAAAATAAGCGAATCTAAGTGTAAATATAAAAAGGTTTGATATGGTAAATCAAAATATTAGGCTTATTTAGCTAACTGTGTAAAGGATTTTAATATTTTCCTCTTTAGCTAACTGTGTAAAATGAAATAAGTAGGCAAGGGCACTATTTTGTACTGTTACCGCTTATTTAAGCTTATTTAACCGACTCTAAGAAATATGTCTAAGTAGACATGTAAAGGATGCTTTCGGATGCAGATAGTGTCATATCTGTATCCGCAACTAAAATCATGTTCAAATATCGGATGTCTGCATCCGCGGATATAGAAGAATATCAGATAATTATCCTATCCACTAACAACCATTAAATCAAAAAGTAGAAGTGGAAAATTTTAGTTTAACATAAACATTTTTTTTTAATTTCATTGATTATTAAAGTGTTAAAAATAAAGAAATATAATGATCATCAATAGTTTGGAGCAGTCAATATACATTTAGTGAATATAACATAAATGTCTAGCTTAATAAAACAATAAGCAAATATATGTCTTATACTAAAATACACATAATTTAGACTATATTTGAAGAAAAGCCGAATGGATAATTTTCAAACGTGACTGTGTGTTTCATATCCATAACTGCATCAATATTGGATACTTAACTACATTTCAGATATGGATGCGTGCAGTTTTTTGTTATTTGAAATATCCATCGATAGACCTATGTCAAAATGGGAAAAATTCGATGATGTAAAAGAAAGTTGAAAAGAGGTTTTATTTATTCAAAACATATCAGTGCTATCTTGGTGTGAGTTTGCAAATAACTCATCATTTTGAAGAATGTTAGCCAACATGCTTATTATCCAAAATTTCATGGAACATATACGGCTGTATAGGGCAAGCAATGACAAATTTTTACCTCCAAGCGGTGTTCCATACTCTAGAACACACAAACCAAAATGCTATAAATTTTTTGAGTAAGTTTAATAATAGTGGACATCACTATGAAAAGAAAAAAATAGTACCGATATATTTAAGCCCTTAAGAAAGACAAATCAATATTAACCATCAGTACAAAGTAATTGCTATTGCAACAACAAAAAAATGAATGTGGATGGACAAAGGAAGATACATGACGTACTTAAATCCAAATATTATAACACTAAAAATAGTATATTCCAACACAACTATATAATTGAACATCCAGCAGGCTTATCAGGCACCATACATGGGAGAAACCAACAATAACAGAAACACTACCGTACTCAGAAAAATAGAATAATAGAGAAGCTTGATTATGAGCAACATAAACAATGTTTTTCAATATTACATAAGTCTCAACCAAAAGAACAGTAGCTTATAATATTCAGCAACATTTCATAGAAGAGAATTAACAGTATTGCACGGGCCTGTATGAATGATGAAACAGAAAAAACAACTATAATATATATAAATAACTGCAATGTAAGTTGGTAAAATGCAGATGAGGGAAACTCGTTGGCTTCATTTCTACCATCCACGTGATGCTATTCCAGAATATGAACCTGCAAAATAAAATATGTCCATGCGTATGAGTGAGTAATTTCAATATTTAGCTTGTACTTTAGTTAGTAGGACCGGATAGAGTATGATTGTGTGCCAATAGGCTAAAGTTGAATACAGTCCAAAAATAAGCGGTGTTATAATATAATGTAGTTAATAGTGGATGATTTGAGGTAGTGAACAGTAAACATAGTTATATACCATATAGAATTCCATGGCGGAGGTTACTGTTCAAAATAAAGGAGACCAGAGGTTAAGAACAAACTATATCCAAAAAACAAAATACAGGGAATACCTTTATACCATGTATTTACAGTTGGAAAACATAATATTGCTAAATCCATTACTAAGGCAAAATATACATAGGCATAAAATCTAAGCCTTAACCCTACCATATATTCAGTCGGTAAGATATCAGCATCGTTCATTACTATATTTAGCGAAGTCATGTCAGCTAAAAAGGCCTTTATTTATACAATCAGGTTTAAAAAACTGACTATCTTTGTAATTATAAGTAAATATTTTCTTAAAAAATAACGTGAATAAGAACATTATCCGCCTGGTGGATACTTCAAATTTTTTGATATAGTAAATGTTCAAATTTAATTATTTATCAAAACATTTTTCTATGATTGCGTACATTTGCAACTACTCATTCACACACTATATAAAAGAAAATGAAAGAGAGGTATAATACATGTATAAAACCATGCAAACACACACATTTGCCTTCAATGTTTTGAGATCAATCATTGGTATAAGGGACTATAATTTCTAAAACAAATTCAAGCTCAAGTTAAGTTTTTGCGTGCACCATAAAAAATATAAAAATGAAATGCATAGTATAGGTCGACCATTGTAAATTAAAAAATATACTATAAATTAGTCTAAATATAAGTAGTAGAAGTAAGAAATCAAACTCGGTTCTTCTGTTTAGAAACGAAATGTTCCAAATGTTCCTGTAAATTCTTGCTCCCATTGGACCATTTGTATCTATATGCATCAGGATCCCGATTCATGGATCTCTCGGTTCGAGAAATAAGAGGATCAAACCATTTCTTCTGAGTCTCTTTCAAATTCAATAAATGTTGGTTGATCGTATATTTCATTATAGTTATATGATTCAGAGTATCATTTCCTATTTGATCCCTTTGAATTCCATATTCGAAGTTGCGATTGGATCTATTCATTAAAAAGAATCGATTCGATACATTTCTTATGTACCCATAGATGCTATATTGGATTTGAATCAGATTTCGGATCAATCTATATTGATTGACTGCCTCCATGATGTTGTTGCTAGCAAATACCGCTGTTTTTAGTTTTGGATCTTCAAAGACTTGCAAAGCAAAAACTATCAAATATATTACAACCAAAAATAAAAATCTTAGGAATATGTAATTGGTAATAAATAATCATTTAGCCTTTTGTTTTTCTTATAACTTTATAAACTATTTTTTAGTTAATAAGGAAAAAAAGTCTAATCATCACTATAAAAGGATACAGAAACATAATGTGAACATATTAAATTTAAGAATACTAAAATATGAAGGTGTTAATTAAAAGGAAAAAACAACATTAAAACCTCTAGAAGTTCATTGCCTTCGCAATACCCTATAACAAAAAATGAAATAGACAACCTTTTATTCAAATTAAATTAGCATAAGTTTATTTAGTACTCCAGTTTTAGGAAAATCCATCATAATTTCAAAGAAAAAAAAAATACAACATTTTATCTTTTCAAAAATTAAATTAGCCTTTTGTTTTTCTTTTAACCTTATATCCAAAAAATGACTTTTTATCTTGTTTATGTTATTATAAGGCTTCGTAAACTTGGGAATTTTTTTTGAAAGAATTGGATGATGCTTGTTTTGATTTTCATTGTATGCTTGTTTTGATTTTATTTAGAATTGAGAACATAGAAATAAATGATGGTAATTATAGTTTCCTTTTCTAGTTGAACAACACAGTTTTTTGATAACGACACAAATTAAGGTGACCTTGCATTGTAAGCTTCAATTAATCTAGTAGAAGTACCCTTTTTTGTATAGGGACCATAATTTGATATGCTATCTCATTTCATCACCTTTTGGCACACCATGGTAGAGTTGGAATAAATTGACCATGCAAACAAAAATTTCTATCTAAGTTGAAGGGACGAAAGGGATGGGGCCATAAAATTAGGAAACGTGTGCACTCCAAAAAAGCACCCGAAAACATTACTTAGCATTGCAGATATATTGAAATAAAATGTCACACTGAAAAAAATGATGTCAGTCTTAGAAACCAATTTCGATTTGGCTTATTTAAACTCTACTAAGACTGTATATGGTTTGGACCTCATTGTCATTAACCAAGTTATTTTTCTTGAAGTAAAAAGATGCAAGCATTCTGTAGCAAAAGTTTAGTTTGCAAGTTGTTGTGGAACAATTGTAAAAGCATTGAAAATATAATCAGTATATAGATTGGTTACTACAGTTGCTTACCATATATTTTTTGTGGAAGTAAACCTTCAAATGATTAACATAAATATCAAGATTTGAGATTAAAATAAGTACATAAAACTCAGGCAGGTCACCGAAATCTACTTGACCTCGCAGTCAAAGAGTTGCATATTCAAACCAAAGACCTCATTTGTACTCATACTGATGGAAACCCAACGTAAGAAATAGGCATCAAGGAATAAGCTATATCACAAATAATTCGATAGGAAAACATCTGTATAGTTGGCGGTACATGGTACTAAATTTACTACCTATGATGAACTCATATGGAATTTTCGTTTGTTGCACAACTATTATCAACCAACATCAATAATGATTAAATCCATAAAGTAAAAATATAAACATCTAAAGTAAACCTGTTGGGCCGTAGAATTGAGATTCATCTTATATGAGCACATCCAAAATTGCCAATTCCTATCAATCTTCCATTCCAACATATAATTGAAGCATTTCGGGGCTCATTTTCTTCTGCAGCTGCTATAGAAAGCAAACGAATATTTAGATTATGGGCTGATAATAGAAAAAATTGATGTATTTGATAATTAGCACATGTTGATTGCAATTATGGAGTAAACTACAGATGAAATTGTGAATGAGATAAAGGATAAAAGTACACTGTATGCAACATCAAAGTACCATCTTTATAAGAAGACGTAAAAGGAAACGACAAATAATCTGAGTGGGTAAATTGATGGAAAACCGAATCAAACATATGATGAACTGGATAAGGAGCAGTTAGTTGCTTTGATTCTAGCAGTATTAATTATAGATTTTAATGTGAGAATGCTCAAGCTGTTAATTATAGAATTTAATTTCAAGATGTTGGATGTTTCTTTGGAAAAAAATCTAAATAGTATGTTAAAATGTGCACCTCTGTATGAATAAGGTTCAGAGATGGAAACTGAGCATTATAAACTTGATTTCTAGCTTCTGAATTGCTTAATCATATCCTTTTTCCTCCAGGAAATATGATCCTGCAGTTGTCCAAGTTCACAACATTAGTTAGTTGTACTCGTATATCTTTTATATGTATAAAAATTATGATCCACTAATATATTGAAAGCTGCAACATCACAAATTCTATCACCGTGTAAGATTGAACAATGTTTCAGTGTCAATGCAAAATAGCTCAAGACGGTTGGTTCGAATGCTAATATGGAATAAGGTTTAAATATTTAGTAAAGATATTATTGAAATTTTTTTCAAATTAATCTAAAATTGGACCACTACAATAAATGTTAAGTATGTGACATTTTTGCACAAGAGAAATGTCATCGTATTCAGTCTATTACATTATTGGATAGTCAGCAGTATCATGGCTAGAGTATATAAAGATAAGGTTGTCAATGAGCATCTGAAAAATCCGAAATCCGTCCATATCCATATCCGAAATATAAAAAATTATCCAATATTCGAAAAACGGATACGAATACGGATATGGCCATATATTTGATATCAATTTGTTCTGTTATTATCAAGATTATACTTATTTTCTTATGTATTTGGTGCATAAAATGATTTCTTTACTATTCCATCTAAAAAAAATTGATATGTATATAAAAATCAACGTTTGCTATTTAAAATTATTTTTCCTTAGTGTATTTATTATTTTTTATATTTATGCATTTATAATACAATATTTTGTACTTATTTGTTATCTTTATTAGTTGTAGTCGAACAATATTGAATAAATATCTGATATCCATCTGCATCCGTAGATATGGATATCCGAAAATGATATCGGATACGGATATGGACATGACACAATTCGAATCTGTATCTGACCATTTACAGATTTTTATAAAGAGTCAGTATAAGCAATACTGAAAGAACAAACAATAGAATATTAAAGGAAAGAATTAAAAGTCTTCATTTATATCCAATACTTATATCAACAGAGGATGGAATATGTAGAAGCATTTGGAATGCCACATTAAATTAGAGTTTATTGTCATTGCATAGTCATTTAAATTTCAATCCAAGCATCTTAATATGTAAAAACTATGACACTGATCCTATACTTAAAAACATGATCATCGCCAAACGAATGAAATAAGCATGACTTGACATTACTTTTTAAATTAAATAAAAAAATTGATTGAAAAGGATAATTAATTTACATTAAATTGAATTCCATATATATTAATTAACAGATAACTATTAGGAAAAGATCTCCTCTTTCAGATAAGCATGACTCTGCCTAATCATAAATTATGAAATATATCTCCTCTTTGGACCTCGTTCTAATATGAATAACTAACTTATTAGTCAATTTATTATTGTCCATGCTAATATAAACTGATTGAAAATGATAGTTAATCCTCATTAAGTTGAATCCTAAACGTACAAACAAATAACAAATTAGAAAAAAGTAACAGTCTAACCATGAATTATGAAATAAATTTCCACTTTGGCCCTCATTTTGATATTAATCACTATCTTATTAGCTAGCATGCTACTGTCCTTGCTAAGCAAAATTTAGGTCTTTCAACTTTTATGCATGTCTACTTTCAAATGTGAAATATATGCACAATACACTTCTAAATTTTATAATATAATTTTACGTAAATACAAAGAGTTTTGGCCTGTCCAAGTTTTATCAGTACAATATCATTACTCAAATGAGTATAGTTTAGAAGGAAGCATTAAATGACTAAATATATTTCCTTTTTCATCCAAAATTTTATATCAGCTATTGTCTAATTAGGTAATATTTTTTTATGCTTATTAATATGAATTCAGGTCTTCCAATTTTTACATTGGCAATTGCTGCGAGCCATATCACACTCGATGTTCTTTAATTTGTTTATCAACAATTAACACCCAACATCATATACATATAATACAAAAAAACATGAGCACCATTGATTCTAAATACATCAATTGATTTTTAAAACAACATGATGCAGTACAGACCAGATTAAAATATCTGGATGAAAACAGCTGCAATAATTATGAAAGCACACTAACCTTTTCTACTGTTAAGCAGATGCATACTACACACAGCACACTAACCTTGACTCAAAAGCATTTTCTATTCTAGATATAAACATAACCATGGAGCTTCTCGGCATAATTTTTTTTTAAAAACTAAAAGGTACTGATTTTTGGGCAAAAAAAAAGAAACAAAATGGAGAACGGAGAAAACCGGCATAGGAGATTTACCTAAATGCTGAAATGGACAGATCGAAGCCCTAGTGCATATGACTACAGACGGAAAAGCACGATAGCCATCGACAATCGGAGATGAAGAATGGTAAGAAATCAAAGGTGATTTGAATGCAAGGACACCGAAGATAATGGTGGACTGTGGGTAACTCCGACAAATCAAGCGATGGCGGGTCATTGGGTATCGAGCTAATGGAAATCACATAGGTTTATGAACCCAGAGTTTTTGATTTGAAGTGGCGATTCAAGCGGTTGGTTTATCCGGCAATTGAAGCCACGGGATTCAAAGAGCACATCTCAAATAAGGGTATACGATTATTTAGGGTTAGGAAGAGAGAAAGGGGGAGAAAAATAGAAAATGGGCTACCATGAGCAGAAGAAAATATGCGGAGTGAGAGAAAGTAAAATCACGACGGTTCATTTTCCAAATTACCACAGGACTTCTGCGCACCCCAAACCAAACTCACCATTCTTATCATGGTATATATTTGAGAATTTTCAATTTGAACTTATTGAGAACAAAAATTGTCAATTTTAATAAACGATGGATTATTATTTGATTCTTCACAAGTTGAGATTTGATTTTGTTTCTCACGAATTTTTTGTAGGCTTTACGCAACAAATCCACATAATCTTTTTCCATTTGCTCAACTAAATCAAATCCATGATTATTATTTTGAGAATTTTCAATTTGAATTTATTGAGAACAAAAATTGTCCATTGCACCAAAATTGAAACTATTTTCATTGTCAAAATTATTTAAAAAGTGGTTCACATTTCTATTTTGATTTTGAAATTCATTTGGGAGTTTGAAATTGTTTGACATGGGTCATAACCAAAATCATTGGAATTTTGAAGTGAACCAAAATTTTGATTATTTTGAAATGAATTACGCAAATCATTCATTACTTGATTTTGTTGTGTACAAACTTTAAGTAAAGATTTCATTCTCTTTTCAAAAGTTGATGGTTGGTCATTATTTTGAAAATTTTGTGGTGCAAAATCCAAATTGTTTGTAAAATAGTTGTTATTAATATATCCATAAGAAATTTATGTGAAATTATATGGATTATACTGATTTTCACAAATATCATAAAATTCTGGTGAGTAAGAAAATTTGGCTATTTTCAAGAATGATTTTTTTTTTTTTACTTTTTTCAGGATTTTTTTGTTTTTATAAAAGAAAACTATTTACCAAAAGGAATATATTTTTCTAAAGGGAAATTTGGTTTTTGTTTCGTTTTTGGATTTCCATTTTTTTGAAAAGATTTTTTGTTTTCTAAAAAAATTAACTTAAAATTATTTTTTTATTATTTTTGATCTGTTAATAAATATTTAAATTAGTTTTGAATTTTTTTTTTAAATATGAATGAGCTAATGCAGCTAAATGAATGTAAGGGTTTAATTATGAATTATTTATTCTAAATAGCTCATAATCCAAAATTGTATAATCGCACTTTGTCTTAATCCAACAAGATAGTTCTCAGCCAGGTAACGGGCAGGATTTATCGGTGCACCACGAATCACCGTAACAGTGCAGCCGAAGGTTTAAGTACCTTCAGAAAAACAACCACTATAATATTTACGAATCATCATAGTATTTCTAAATGGTTATTGCTCTGCCGTAGTCTAGACATCAAGAAATTAAATTGTCGAAAGAGGACAACTTGTCAATATACAATTAAGCGTTATTGATGTCTAACCATTATTATTAATCAAAACTCTAGGATGAAATGCAAAGCAGAAATTAAACATGTATTAACAATGCAACTACAAATAAAATTTGCTTTTTTTAAATTGCAAGATAAATAAAAATAGTAGACAGAGATTAAGAGCAGCAAATTTTTCTATAAGCAAGCAAGCAGTTATTTTTTTGGTAAGCTTAGCAAAGCAAGCTACTTATTCTTCATTATCTGCTTATGCAACATGAAAATAAAAGCAATATATATATCTATATATATATATATATATATATATATATATATATATATAGTAAAGATAAGAATAGAACTTAAAACTATTTATAACAAAACAAAATTAGAAAAAAGATTTTTTTTTTTAATAAGACAAAACAAAACTAAAAACAAATTAAACAAAACTAAAAACAAATTGAGCAGACTCTTTTTCTTTTTTCTTTTTTAATAAGGATGGAGGGAAAAAAGTTTAAAACAAAATAAAATAACACGATATAAAAAAAAATGCACTCGGCCTAAAACCAAACCCGGCCCACTCCACAAACACAAATGAACGCCACTTAAAAAATTCACAGAACGAGTAAAAAAATTACAAATTCATGAATTCCCAACACAGCCTAACACAAATTCGCGAACACGCAATTCTTAACTGAATTCTCGAAAGCAAATTATGGTGATTTGGTTGAAGTGGCGATTTCGGGTTCCATTTTGGGGTCGTGGAGATTGGGTTTCTTGTTTTGGAGTTAACTGGAGTTGCTAGCTGATGGTGTTTCTAATTGGGTTGTTGCGCATGGACAGGGCAGAGGCGAGTGTGAAATTGTATGCTTTCTGTGGAGGGGGGGGGGGGGGGGGCAGTTGTTACAGCAGTGTATGGCAGCAGGCAGTGGAGACGAGGACTGGGTGTAATGGAAGTTGTGTTGCTTTAGGTTGTAGTTTGTGTTGTGGTTGTGTGATGTATGAAGAAGAAGTTGATGACTGGAGTGGTGATGGTTCTGGAGGACAGTTGGCAATAGTGTTTGAAGTCGAGTAACAGAGATGTGTAAATGTTCAAGTCATAGTAGCTGGGTGGGATTATTGGCAAGGCTGTGGTATGTAGTTGTTGATGATATGTTGAAGGTATGTAGTGGTGTGGCTTATGGTGAAGTTGCAGCTGTATCAGTTGCTTGTACGGGTGCAGCAGAGGGTATTTGATGTTTGTTGAACAATGAAGGGGTAAGTGTTGTTGTACAGTGATGGATAAGGCTGTGCAGTGGGCAGATGGTGACTGTAGATGGATGTTAGATGGTGAAGTAATGTTGGAGTTTGGTGCAGTGTGTAATTTGATGAGGCTGAAGTGCTGGTGATTGAATGATGTGACAGTGGCAAGTGTTGTAAATGGTTTGAGTTAGTGTAATGGTTTGTAAGCCTGAAGTGGAGGAGATGGTGGTTGGTTTGTAAGGCAGAAGTGGTTGCTGAAGTTTGTGGTCGTTGAGGCAGTTAGTTGAATGGTGCGATGCAATAGTGACAAGTGATGGAGATGGAGTGTGTTGTAAGTAGTGAGGCAACAGTGGGAGATGGTTCTAAAGGTGCAGTGTTGGGTTAGTGGTGATGTAGGAGTTGAGTTTGTGAAAGGTAGTGGAAGGGGTATTGACAGTTGTGGAACTGGTTGCAATGGAAGTTGTGGTTTGACAGTAGTGGATGAATTTGATTGTTGGAGATGGTGGAGGAGGTTGACAGTAGTGGTTTGATGAGGCAAGTGGTATGAGGAGGAGCTTGGCAAGTGACAGTAGGTTATTTAGGAGGTGAACAGAGAAGTACAAGTGCAAATAGATGTAATAGTGTACAAAAAAGGCAAATGGATAGAACAGTGGAGATGGTTGTATGAATTATGGCAGTAATGTATGTTGCTGGGCACAGTAGAGTTGCTGTTTGGTGGCTTTGTGCGTGCTTTTAAGTAGGAAATGGGGTTTTGTATGACTGTGGTGAACGACAGTGTATGTTGAGAAATATGACGGAAGTATGAAATGGTAGAAATGTGGATGTTTAACAATCTGAAGATGGCAGAAGTATGAAGTTGTTGAAGTAATGTCACAATAATTTTTTTTTTTTTAAAGTTGTAAAATAAGAACTTGTAGATGAAATGGAAAATCGAATGGAATAAAATATTTTTTTTCTTTTTGAAATTGCGTATGCTTTTTTTTTAAATAATGAAAATGCAAATGGAAAAAGAAACTAGAACAACAGGCACAAAAACAAATGCACACAACAAATGCATACAAAAATTAAACAAACACACAATATTTTTTTTCTTTTTTAAATTCAATACGCACACAAACAAAAACACAATAAAAATCAGACGAAAATAATTCAAAAAATAGAAAATTAAAATCGAATCAATTACCCGGCAACGTCCCCAAAAACTTGTTCATCGACAGAAATTCTATCGGTTTAGAAAACCGTCGAACGAATTTTGTGATAAAATTAACCGTAATCGCACGGTGTACAAATGTTAGTACATGGCGAGTACGGGTCGATCCGTAGGGAATTGTTAGATTTTAAATTCTCTACTCAATCAAATTAAACCAAAGTTGAGAGTTATTAGCTAAAAATGTAAGAAAAATGACAAAAAGAAAGTGATAAAAATATGAGAGTAGAAAGACAATTTAGTGATAATTTTCACTCTCTAGATTTTATAAATCAACACAACATGAAATTATTATCACTCTTTTTTGGTCATTAGTTAGTTAAATTGATGTGCTTATCATAAGTATGGCCTATTTGTGCAATTAATTATCTCAACATAAGCCATTAAACTATAACACACCCCTTAAACCACTTTCAAACTCATCTCTACTACTAATAATGAAAATTCGTTGAACTAATTTACTCAGTGTCTTTTAAAAATTTCAAAAATGCCTTTGCTTTCCGTTTACATATTTACGCTCAAACAAAATATCAACGTATACGAAAACACAAACAACCGTTACACAGACAGCCCGTGTGCGAAGCACAGACCCATACTAGTATGAAAAATGACAATAAAGTTGAAAATAAAATTTAATTTAAGTATGACCTATTAATTATGAATTAGAAATATAGACTATCAAATTTTGATTTCAACATTCACTTCATTACCATCATCATATGTAGATGAAGAGATAATTATTGTTTGTGATTGTTTAATCATTGTCTATTTGGTGTCAACAACACAGGCTATCAAATTCAAAGCAAAAACACCAAGTTAAATCACTTCAAGCATTGTCATTAAGCACAAAAAGAGAGTATATATTACCAAATTATGTTGAATGTATATAAGTAGAGAGTGTCATTACCCCTAAATTGAAGGGGTTTAGCCTCTTATATTTGTAAAGTTAAAATTACCTCTTGCTTCTTATATTTGTATAATTTTGCATGATATAGTTAAATATGACACCAAACAATGCTTGCTTTATAAGCTAGAAAATTGACATTACTACTATAATTAGCAATTGATTCAAAAAAATTGATTTTTTTAAATAAATTGTTGAAATGTCTTATTATAATACAGAATTGGATTTTAGATAGTAGAAATTAAACCAATTGTGGGCCATATTAACTTTAATTATTCTGGTGTGCGGTAAAAGCAATAAAAACATGCATTTAGGATTTTATATTTTGGGCAGATACAATTAGAAATGTGGCTTTTTAGAAGTTGACAAAGTCATTCGTTAATGAGTAATGTCATGAAATAGTATACAGGTGCTCTCATATCATAACTTGAATTCCTGAAGTTTTAAGGCATAAATTGAAAGATATGTAGAAGATAGACATTTGTGGGCAGAAAGAAAGAAAACAAAAGAAAATCTTTGTTGTATTAATTTTAGTTTGTTTTGATTTGAATGTTCGTGTAGTTCTTTATGATTAATCATTGTATCGTTCTATTATGCAATGAAATTGAATTTCTTTTATGTTATTTAGTATATCTTATCTCTAGAATAAATGATAGTATATTATATTATATATATATACATAATTATTCCCAAAATCAAAATAAGTCATCAAAGTTCACCGAACCATGTCGACATCCCCCTTGACCATGTCGACATGTACTGGTCAGAGATGACATTTCATTTTAAATTTGAAATTTGAATAACTACCTTATGTATATTCATTTCAAACGAATTTCTACACCTATAAATACCTATTTCTTCCAGAATTCATCTCTCGGAATTACCTCTTACCTATTTTATCTCTAATTCTTCTCACAAACTCAATTATGGCCAATCCAATTCATTATTTGACCGAGAATCTTGAAGAAACCTAAATTCTTTCAAGAATATTGTTCCTTTCATTCTTCGTAACCAGCGACACTTAGAGTTAAGTCAAATGCATATAATCAACGAGCAAGAAAAGCATTTTGATGCGATACGATGGATGATTTCCTCCCTGCACAAAGATGATAATGAAGCACATCCTCCTGTCTCTCTCACCAATGATAATGAAAATTGGGATGCCATTAAAGCAGACCCTATATTTGAAGAAGAAGGATGGGTGGAAGTTCCTCGTAGTGTTTGATTTTATTAGATTGCTTTGTTGATTTTAATTGATTGCATGGATTGATTTGATTTGATTTGTTTTGATTTGGTTTGGTATGGATTTATATTTAATGTGCAAAACATGTATAAAAACACATTGATATTTATATGATCGTTGATTAGTTATCATGTCTATCAGTATAATTATCTCTTAATCTATCTATTATATACTCCATTGTATAGTTTATTAATGCAGGTACTTTAGTACAAGAATAAGGGGGAGTTATAAAGTTTCGAGCTAGTTTTTGTTGATGACAAAGGGGGAGAAGTATAAAATAGGATAATTAGGCATAGATTAAGGGGGGGGGTTATTAGTTTTAGGGGAAGTTATTAGGATAAAAGTAATATTTTATAAACAAAGGTTGTCATCATCAAAAAGGAGGAGATTGTTAGTCATTGAGATGATGGTTTTGATGAAAACAACCTTAGAATAAGATTATAAAATATAAATACTAACATTATATTTTAGATATATATATATATATATATATATCAGGATTTAACCATGCAGGTACCAAGAATGAAGACTGTACAATATAGAGATTCAAGATATCAAGATTGAAAACTCATGAATATCAAGATTATCAAGAGTTCAAGATTTCAATAATAAGTAATTTAATTAGGAATTTTGTTAAAACTCCTAGAAAAGCACCGGCATTTTAAAATCCAATTTATTCGTGGAATGGAATCCACTTCGAGCCCGTTAAAGGGATGGAACCCTAAGTAGGATGGAACCTACGAAAAATATAATGGAATATTGTTTAGTATCCGCTAACCTTTTATTCAAATGATTTTACAAAACTATATTTTGTTTTCAAAATGATTTCAAAAACCTTCCTTTCAAAAGAATCAAAAACATCTATCCTGGTTTTAAATATTTTTAGCCTCAAAATGATCTTTATTTTCAAAATCAAATTATCCTTGGTTTTTAAACTATCTTTTAATAATAATATATTTAGCTTTTAATATTTATACTTAGATTTAAATATAAAATTATAGTAAAATTTTGTATATATCAAAATATTATTCGCTATATTTATTTATGTATTTTAACTATAGTTAAGTATATTTATAAAGTTTAAAATAGTGTTAATACAAGATAGAAGTTATTTTCAAAGAAAAACAAATTACCAAAATTTCCTTAGGCATGTCAACATCCTCAAGTACCCCATGTCGACATGGTAGCAGTTTATTTCAAAAATTTAAATTTCAAAGGAAGTGTCTATTCGTCATATCCTTTCACGAATGGACATGGCTGTTGTTCTATTATAAATAGGGGTAGTTTTGAACGAATTTATAACCATAATTTTTCAGATTTCACTCATCTTCTTCTTCCACATTTCTTTATATATATTCTTACCATTACTCTGCCAAAATCAACATTGAATTCAACTAGATCATTTTTGGTTTGATTCTCTACCACTATCTCAATAAGATCTCAGTGTTATTCAGAGTTATAGACTTCTTTGTAATCAATTTAGCAAGAAAAATAGCCTTGGAAATCAATCGAGTGAGAAAAGGTGTGATTGTAGCCTTGGAAATCAATCAAGTGAGAAAAGGTGTGACTGTAGCCTTGGAAATCAATTGGGTGAACTTGTTGCCCGTGGAATCAAGTATCTCTACCCAGAGGATTGTGAATATGGAGAGGTGTACCTCGTGGCCTTGAAATAGAGGGTGTAATTGCCATTGAAAGGAAATTTGTACTTGTGTGCGGGACTGGATGTAGGATAACTCCGAACCAGTATAAAATCCGGTGTGTTCTTTCCTTTATTGTTTTTACTTGATTTATGCATCTGTGTTTGATTCTGTGATCATATCTTTGTCTGAATATTACATACATCTGTGTTTAAATTAACAAAAACTCAACACGATTTAGTAATTCCTTTAAACACTATTCAACCCCCTCTAGTATTAATCCTAGCCTTAAGATCCGTATTCAGCATTTCCCACATTTGGTATCAGAGCAAGCTTTTCAAAGTTTTCATAATCTGAATTTTGAATTTTTTTTAAAATGGTTACCAGCACTGGTACTGTTAACACTACCAACACTGGTTCTATTATCCCTGTCATTAGTTCATTTGTAGAAGGTCGGTCTACTCTCAGACCACCACTTTTTAATGGCAGTAACTATGCATATTGGGCATGTAGGATGAAAATATATTTACAATCTATAGGATTGGACACTTGGAATGTCACATAGACTGAATATTCTGAACCCACAACTGTTTTTTCACAGTGGACTGCTGAGCAAAAGACTGTTGCATAAAATAACTCTAAAGCTATGAATATTCTGTTTTGTTCACTTGATAGAAATGAATTTAATAAAGTGTCAGTTTGTAAGTCTGCATATGAAATCTGGAAAACTTTGCAAGTTACTCACGAAGGAACAAGCAAAGTTAAACAGACCAAAATTTACATGCTCACAAACCAGTTTCAGTTATTTAAAATGAATTCTAATGAGTCTATTTTAGATATGTATAGTAGATTTCAGAACATTATGCATTCTCTAATATCCTTGGGAAATGAATTTTCAGAAGAAGATCAAGTCAGAAAAATCTTAAATTCTCTTACTCTAGAATGGGATCAAAAGACACTTGCGATCGAAAAGGCAAATGACATTAGTACCTTAAAGATAGAAGAACTAATTGGAAATATAATGTGTTTATAGTCCAAATGATTGAGAGAAGAGAATGCAAAGCATTTGAAAAGAAATCATTGGCTTTCAATGCATTGATCGATGGATCAGACTCAAACAGCGATAATGATGAAGAGATGGCTCTTATGACCAAGAATTTTCGAAAATTCCTGAAATACAGAAAGATGAACAATCTCAAGAGAAACAACTATAAGAATTCTGAAAATCAGAATGTAGTGCCAAACAATATCAACATGTTTCAACTGTGACGAACCAGGCCATATCAAAAGAGACTGTCCGTATCCAGATAGGCAAAATCTTTCTATAAACAGTGATTCCATACAAAATGAAAACGTGCATTTACTGCTACTCTAGATGACTCAGACGCATCCTTAAGCGATAATGATCAGAAGACAAATAATTCAAATATGTGTTTCACGGCAGTTCATGACTCCGACGAATTCAAAGAAACGGACTCAGAAAGTACACATTTACAATACAATTGGTTGAAATTGCATGCTTAGAATTGGATGCTTGATTGATTGATTTTGAATTGGTGTGTTGTTTGAATTTTAAAAATTTTATTTTTTACTATTATTTTATTATTATTATTATTATTATTTTTAATAGTATCATAATATTTTATGGAATATACTATAGTTCTGGTAATATTCCAGATATATATAGACAATAAAAATAATAAATATATATATATATATATATATTAGACAAATAATCATGGAAATTCAAAGGCACATGTCGACATGGTCCCCACCATGATGTCGACATGGGTACAGAAATTTGAAATTCAAATTTTGAATTCAAATATTGAATTTTCCTCCATCTTTTCACTTCATTCAATTCTCTGAAAAGCCACCTTTTGACCAGAGAATATGTCCTTTGAGAATCTATTTATTCACTATCTTTTATCATAACTTTTCACTCTCATTTTCAAATTCAAACTCTTATCTCAAAACTTCAAGCTCTCTACTCTCTACTCTAATGGCTTCTTCAAGCAACCCCTCCACAATGATAATTTCTAGAAAGTTAAAATAGCAACTCTTCAATGATTCGGAGGCCATAAAAGCATACATTAATTATTCTAACTATGGAAAAGTCCATCCCGTAAAGTTTGCTTTATTTCAATATTTTTTTCTTATGAAATTGATTCTCTTTTTGCAAACAATCAAGTTCTTAGTCTTGTTGATGCTTCTCAAAATGATTTTGTTTGTTATCCAAGTCTTGTTAAAATTTTCTATGCAAATTTAAACCGTGGATTTTATAATGGAAATGATGATGAAATTTGGAGTAGTGTCAAAGGCGCTAGAATCGTTTTAAATTGTGATCTTTTGCGTACCATTCTCAATTGCAAAAGCATGGTAATTGATCTTTTTAGTTTTAATATCGATGAAAATGATCGTGAGACATTTCATCACATTTTCGAAGGAAATGATGATTTTGAATTCAAAAATCGAAATTTTCGACCAAAAGCTAGAATTGTTAATCTTCTTTTACAACATACTTTGACCCCTTGATCCCGGAATTTTAACAATCCTAGCTCAAAAGTTTTCAAAGCACTTTTTGCTATTTTTGGAAATTATGATATTAATTGGACGCAAGTTATTTTGGATGAACTTCGTCACAAAAATCTTGAAATGGAAGAAAACACTTTGTATCATGGAATCTATCTCACCCGGATTTTAACTATTTTGGAGTATATTTCAAAGGAGAAGAATTTATTCCAAGAAAGGTTTTTAATCATTCTTTTATGAAAATTCCATTTGTTTTTCGACCTTATGATACTCTTGCCAAAAAGGAAGAGCGTTTAGCTCATGAGGAGATAGAAGAGGAGGAAGAGGAAGAAGGGGATGAAATGGAAATAGAAGAAGGAGGAGGAGAAACATCTTTGGAAAGCATTGACTATCCTTCTAATCCAACCAACAAAACCTTACTCAAAAATCAAAAGACTATTGTCGAGAATCAACGGATTCTTAAATGGTCCGTTAGTAAGAAATTGGATAAAATGCCATCGAAGATGAACAAGTTTTTCTCCAAAGTCAGCAAAAAGCTTGGATTATCTTCATATTCGTCATCCTCTAACTAGTTCTATCTTTTTATGTCATGTTGTATTAATTTTAGTTTGTTTTGATTTGAATATTCGTGTAGTTCTTTATGGTTAATCATTGTATCGTTCTATTATGCAATAAAATTGAATTTCTTTTCTGTTATCCAGTTTATTTTATCTCCAGAATAAATGTTAGTATATTATATAAATATAAATATATACACACAATTATTCAAAAAATCAAAATAAGTCATCAAAATTCACTTAACCATGTCGACATCCCCCCCGACCATGTTGACATATACTGGTCAGAAATGACATTTCATTTTAAATTTGAAATTTGAATAACTACCTTATGTATATTCATTTCAAACGAATTTCTACACCTATAAATACCTATTTCTTCCAGAATTCATCTCTCGGAATTATCTCTTATCTATTTTATCTCTAATTCTTCTCACAAACTCAATTATGGCCAATCCAATTCATTATTTGACCGAGAATCTTGAAGAAACCTAAATTCTTTCAAGAATATTGTTCCTTTAATTCTTCGTAACCAGCGACACTTAGAGTTAAGTCAAATGCAGATGATCAACGAGCAAGAAAAGCATTTTGATGCGATACGATGGATGATTTCCTCCCCGCACAAAGATGATAATGAAGCACGTCCTCCTGTCTCTCTCACCAATGATAATGAAAATTGGGATGCCATTAAAGCAAACCCTATATTTGGAGAAGAAGGATGGGTGGAAGTTCCTCGTAATGTTTGATTTTATTTGATTGCTTTGTTTAATTTTAATTGATTACTTTGATTGATTTGATATGTATTGATTTGGTTTGGTATGGATTGATATTTAGTGTGCAAAACATGTATAAAAACACAATGATATTTATATGATCGTCGATTAGTTATCATGTCTATCGGTATAATTATCTCTTAATCTATCTATTATAAACTCCATTGTATAGTTTATTAATGCAGGTACTTTAGTACAAGAATGAGGGGGAGTTATAAAGTTTCGAGTTAGTTTTTGTTGATGACAAAGGGGGAGAAGTATAAAATAGAATAGTTAGGCATAGATTAAGGGGGAATTATTAGTTTTAGGGGGAGTTATTAGGATAGAAGTAATATTTTATAAACAAAGGTTGTCATCATCAAAAAGGGGGAGATCGTTAGTCCTTGAGATGATGGTTTTGATGACAACAACCTTAGAATCAGATTATAAAATATAAATATTAACATTATAGTTTAGATATATATGTATATGCAGGATTTAACCATGCAGGTATCAAGAATGAAGACTGTACAATATAGAGATTCAAGATATCAAGATTGAAGACTCATGAGTATCAAGATTATCAAGTGTTCAAGATTTCAATAATAAGTAATTTAATTAGAAATTTTGTTGAAATCCTAGAAAAGCACTAGCATCTTAAAATCCAATTTATTCGTGGAATTGAATCCACTTCGAGCTCGTTAAAGGGATGGAACCCTAAGTAGGATGGAACCTACGAAAAATCTAGTGGAACATTGTTTTGTATCCGCTAACCTTTTATTCAAGTGATTTTACAAAATTATATCTTGTTTTCGACATGATTTCAAAACCTTTCTTTTAAAAGAATTAAAAACATCTATCCTAGTTCTAAATATTTTTAGCCTTAAAATAATCTTTATTTTCAAAATCAAATTATCCTTTGTTTTTAAACTATCTTTTAATAATAATATATTTAACTTTTAATATTTATACTTAGATTTAAATATAAAATTACAGTAAAATTTTATGTATATCAAAATATTATTCTCTATAATTATTTACGTATCTTAATTAATAGTTAAGTATATTTATAAATTTTAAAATTGTGTTAATACAAGATAGAAGTTATTTTCAAAGAAAAACAAATTACCAAAATTTCCTTAGGCATGTCGACATCCTCAAGTACCCCATGTCGACATGGTAGCAGTTTTTTTTCAAAAATTTGAATTTCAAAGGAAGTGTCTATTCGTCATATTCTTTCACGAATGGACATTGTTGTTGTTCCACTATAAATAGGGGTAGTTTTGAACGAATTTATAACCATATTTTTTTTCAGATTTCACTCCTCTTCTTCTTCTACATTTCTTTATATATATTCTTACCATTACTCTGTCAAAATCAATATTGAATCTAACTAGATCATTTTTGGTTTGATTCTCTATCACTATCTCAACAAGATCTCAGTGTTATTCAGAGTTATAGACTTCTGTGTAATCAATTTAGCGAGAAAAGGTGTGATTGTAGCCTTGAAAATCAATCAAGTGAGAAAAGATGTGATTGTAGCCTTGGAAATCAATCAAGTGAGAAAAGGTATGAATATTGCCTTGGAAATCAATTGGGTGAACTTGTTGCCTGTGAAATCAAATATCTCTACCCAGAGGATTGTGAATCTAGAGAGGTGTACCTCATGGCCTTGAAATCGAGAGTGTAATTGTACAATTGTCTTTGAAAGGAAATTCGTACTTGTGTGCGGGATTGGATGTAGGGTAACCCCGAACCAGTATAAAATCGGTGTCTTCTTTCCTTTATTGCTTTTACTTTATTTCTGCATCTGTGTTTGATTCTGTGACCATATCTGTGTCTGAATATTGCGTACATTTGTGTTTAAATTAACAAAAACTCAAAAAGATTTAGTAATTCCTTTAAACATTATTCACCCCCCTCTAGTGTTAATCCTAGCCTTAAGATCTCTATTCCGCATTTCTCACAACAAGGTCAAATTAGAAAATTGCTCGCTCTTAATCCCGCTCATGAATGCTGGAAAACTTTGGCTATGAATTTGGCGCTGTTGATGAACTTATGCAACTACGACGATGATTATGGTGGCAATGATAAGGCAGATGTTGCTAGACACGTTACTATATTGTTTCCTTGTAACGATGTTTGCCTCACGTGTGTATATTGGGTTAATAAATTCATATTCAAGATACAACGGAGTCCTAAATGTTTATCTTTGTAATTGACAATGTTCACACTTGCCAAGTTGGTTCAGAAATCAGAACCATCATTGAAAACAAGAGTTTGAGTTTTGTAGTCTTGTAGTATTACAAAACTTGAAATTTTATTGAAAAAAGAAATAATTAGAAGAGAACAGAAATTTAACCATGAAAAATTAGTTTTTTTACATGCTAATGCCTATGTATAAGCTTCAAATGGCAACCTTAAGTGGATGTCTATTTGTTAAAAAGTAGTCAAAAACGACTTTATACATAAAAAAACCCAAACGACCTACATTTGACCGTTTGAAATTTTTACATTCGATCTAGTGTTCAGTTGGTTGATCACCAGCTCTATTAGATGATTAGTTGGCGTTTTCTAACTTTTTGTCCATTATTTTCCAGTTTTGGGAGAAAACAAGTTTAGATCATTCCAAAATTTGTTAAAAAAAATTAATGATCAGTATACCGTTATGAATTACAGTGTATATTGTTGGAAAATTTCCATGACAGTGCTTAACAAAATTCCAAATTACTTTAGATCATGATATAGAAGTTGGAAATTTGCATAAAAAGTAAATTATATTATATCATACCTTCCCTGCCATATGATTATAATATGAACAAACTGGTAACCAGTCTATATTGTCTGCTCCCATCTATTTATTCTCTTATGTGTTTATTGCAATGGAGCTAACATATGCCTTTTATATGTAGAGTAGTAGATTTATGAAATTTCCTAATTGTTATTAATAGTTGGAGCAGGTTTGCAAAAAAAATTTCTGATCTCAAACTTTCCAGAGTTTCCCAAATATGTGCACACGAATTCGCAAGTATGAATCTTAATTGTGACAAAGCTTGATTTTTATTTCTATTTGAGAGGTTTGAAAAGGACCACAAATTTGAATGCTTAATTTTTATTTCTATTTGAAAGCTTTGAAAAAGGCCACAAGTCGATAACAATTTTCAAATATTTAGGCTTTCTCCTTTTCTAATGTTTCTCTATTTTCAACACCAATAAATCAGTATAAAATTTTCATTGTTTCAGTTTTATGTAAAGCAACACTTTTTATTATATTTTACTTTATTTTGAACATTGGTTCTAATTTATAAGTTAGAGGATCGAATCCAAGATGTCAAGCAACAACTGGAGCTAGAAACCATACCACTTAAGGCTGTAGCTATTATCACACTCTATTTTTATTTTGTATAACTTTTTGTTTATTTTGTGAAAAAATGTATATTAAAATATTTGAAAATAAATGACAATTTTATCTGAAACTTTTTAATTTTTAATTAACATTTTGTTACAACATTCAATTTTTTTTTTCAAAATTAATAGCTATTTAAAAAAAAAAAATATTGCAAATTTAAGATTATATATATGTGTGTGTGTATCTTTGTTTTTTTAAGTTCTATAATTCAGCATATGTATATATATGTAACATTGTTTTTAAGTTCTAGAATTCAATATTTTGAAATCTATTTTAACTATATACTTGTATTTACCAAATAAAAGATGATCGACACTACATGCAAAAGTCAATTGAATATGCATTTACTTCAATAATTTTTTATCCACATGCGCATGTGTGCAAAGTAATTATAAATATTGACATGTATTTAAATATAAACAATTTTCATTTTAACAATTGATAAAACGACAAATTATGAAGTTAAGTCTGAAAAAATGAACAATACTTCTTATTCTGATACTCTGATTAGTGTCGAGAGCTATAATAAAATATCCATTAAAAATATTTTTAACTCTGCCATATATAATCATTTTTCTATTGACATTGCTCTTAAGATTGGAAAGAGGATGAAAAACAGTTGCTACAAGTATATCCAACATGCGTTGAACCACCACATACGCTTATATTACACTTCTCCACAATCTTCAAAACTCAAACTATAACATTTAATCTCCTTTGCATGGAGCATGTTGCGTTTATGTTGCTTATTACATTTGTATTATTTTCCCTTTTACGTGTGGAATGCCGGCATATTGTATTGATCACTTTGTCTTGCACTACGAAACACATGTCTATATACTGATTATTTGGCCTACGTGCATGCTGTTAGATCTTTCCTTCATTACAAGTCATGTAAATCTTTAACATTATGCAACCATTCGTGTTATTAATCTTTACTTACCCATATTAACTGCATTAATTATTGAATTACTTATAAAATGCTAAAGACATTCATGTTCACCTACTTGAACCACGATCGCCTTATAAGGTAGTTTTCACAACTTTTTTATTGGTCATGTATAAAGTTGTTTCCTTATTAATGAAAGCAATCATATGACACTCAATGCATGCATATGAGTTTCATCAAAAAAAGATACTTTATGAATAATTTCTTATAAATTATTTTGACTCCAATCTTTATTTCCAAATGAAAATATTGCATGACGCTTAATGTGCACAAACTGTAGTCATGTACCAAGTGGCAAATAATTAAAATCGAACACACACCTTTAACTAAATTTCTATTAAACACATATTCAAACACAAAGCACGGCTGGTCAGATAGATATTTTTCGGGAAGTATACAAAACTATCATCTCGTAGTTCAGACTATAAGATTAAAGGTCACGAATATTGGTTATTTTCTGCTATACTAGACTTAAAACAGGAGTTTATGTGTTACAACTGCAAAGCTCTTTTAAAAAATCATATATGAAAAGGAAGAGAGGAAAATAAATAGTATTACTTAAACTTCAGAAAATGTTTGTCTTGATTTGAAAGATTACAAGACTTCTGATTTATACTTGTACACAGATGGCTCTTCAAGATAATAAACCCTTAGACTTCTACTACAATAAATTTTGAAACAAAAAGATATGTCCTGCTGGAAAAATGCATTAACTTTATCAGTCCCCCTTAATGCATTTTCTGGTAACTCCAAGTTGCCGTGGAAGAAAAAAAACTTGTTCTTTGGTAATGCCTTTGTAAAAATATCTACTAACTGGTCATTGGTGCGACAAAACTCTAGCTTTATCACTCCATTTTCAATTGCTTCTCTACCAAAATGGTATTTGATTGCAATGTGCTTTGCTGTGTCATGACTAACTGGATTTTGAGCAATGTCTATTGTAGACTTGTTGTCGCAATAAATAAGTGTGCTGCCCTCTTGTTTCTATCCAATATCATCAAGAATTCTTCATAACCATATTGCTTGAGCAACAACCTTCGACGCAACTACATACTCTACTTCTGCTGATGAGAGAGTGAAATAGACTTTTGTTTCTTCGAGGCCCACGAAAAAACACCCAATCCAAAGGAGAAGACATAGCCTGATGTGCTTCTGCAATCGTCAATCGATTCTGCCCAATCACTATCTGTAAATCCAAGTAATCCAAGAAACTTTGAATCCTTCATAGGCTTGTACATAATACCATAATCAATGGTTCCCTGAAGATAATGTAAAACTCGTTTGGCTGCTCCAAAATGAATCTGACTTGGGTTTTGCATAAACGTGGACAATAAGCTTAATGCAAACATTATATCGGGTCGTGTAGATGTTAAATATAAAAGACTCACAGTCAAACTCCGATATGTAGAGGCACTAACTTTTTTTGCACTATCATCCTGCTTGAGTTTTTCATTTACTTGCAATGGAACCTTACTGATTTGCAACCAAACATCCTAAATTTCCTTGACATGTCTTCAGTGTATTTCCTTTATGATATAAAAATGCCATCATCTCCCTTATGGAATTCTATTCCAAGGAAATAATGCAGTAAACCGAGATCATTCATCTCATAACTCTTTAACATGTCATCTTTAAAATCTTGGATCATTTGATTGTTACTTCCTGTTATCACCAAATCATCAACATAAAGAGAGACAATTAAAACTTACGTACCTTGAATCTTGATGTATAAAGTTGGCTTACTCTTACTTTTCTTAAATCCAACTTTCATGAAGTATGAATGGATTTCAGTGTTCCGGGCCCTCGGAGCCTGCTTGAGCCTGTACAAATCCTTTATTTATCTATACACTTTATCTTCCTCCCCCTTAATAACAAATCCTTTCGGCTGCTCCATATATTCAGTGAGCACCCCATTTAAAAAAGCTGACTTCACATCGAGTTGGTAAAGAGGCCACTTGTTTTGAGCTGCCAAAGCAATCACGACTCTAACTGTTTCAATTCTAGCCACCGGAGCAAACGTTTCACAATAATCTACTCCAGGTTTTTGTGAATATCCCTTGGCCACAATTCTAGCTTTATGTTTCTATATAGTTCCATCTGAATTTTGCTTTGTCTTGTAAATCCACTTTAGTCCAATAATTTTTCTAGATTTCAGACGTTCCACAAGTTCCCATGTTTGATTTTTCTCGATCATTTTGATCTCTTCTTCCATGGCCTTCCGCCACATTTCATGCTTTTCTGCTTCTTCGAACATTGCAGGTTCGACAGAGACAAAGTTACATCTCTCATAAACATCATGTAGGCTTTTAAACTTTCTTAGTGGAGCACTTTCTTGAGTCTCCGAGCTTGATGACGGTGAACTTGGTCTATTTGGAGACTGAGGTGGAGTATTTACAGGTGGTTGATGAGAAACTTCTCCATTTGTTTCATTGTCTAATGGAGAAACATTATTTTGATGTTACTCCATTACAAAAAGTAGCTCCTGTACTTTATTATTTTTCCGATGCCAAAAAGCTTTTTCCATTGAATATAACATCTCTACTAATCAATAAATTTTGAGTCTCCAAATTATATAATCTGTATGCTTTAGTTTCATCATCATAACCCAAAAAATACATCTTTCACTCTTTTTCTCAAGCTTGTATCTTTCTTCTTTAGGAATATGAGCATAACACATACTACTAAATATTTTAAAATTACTCACCTCTGGTTTTGTTCCACTCCAAGCTTCAACTTGATTTTTTCTTTGAACAGCTTTAATAGGACATCTGTTCAGAATGTAAATAGCTGTATGAACAGCCTCTGCTCAGAATCTTGTTGGCATATTTTTCTCATGAATCATCGACCTGGCCATCTCTAGAATGGTGCGATTTTTTTGCTCAGCAACGCCATTTTGTTGAAGGCTATAGCTTGTAGTTAGTTGCTTCCAGATACATTCATCTTTGCAAAAATCATGAAATTTAGCTGTAGTGTATTCTCCACCTCTATCACTTCTGTTCACTTTGATTGATTTGCCACTTTGCTTTGCCACCAAAGCTTTAAATCTTTTGAAAGTTGAAAAAGTTTTCGATTTTTCCTTCAAGGAATAAACCCATGTCATTCTTGTATAATCATCAACAAAGATAAGAAAGTAGCTACTTTGATTAAGAGATGGAGTTTGCACTGGACCACATAAGTCAGTATGAATTAGTTCTAAACCTTCTTTTTCCCTCCATAAGCTATATTTCGGAAAAGAATCCCTATGTTGTTTTCCCATCACACAACCTTCACATACAATAGCCTCCCCTGTTAATTTTGGTAGCCCGTGTACCACATTTAGTTCTTGTAGTAGCTTTAAACCATTGAAATTTAAACGGCAAAACCTTTTGTGCCATATTTCAATACCTCTTCAACTTCTCCCCATAAAGCAACTTCCCTTGCATTCTTGAATTCAAGAGAGAAACTTCTATTCATGTCCATCTTTATTTTTTCTATTAAGATGTTTGATTTATCATAGATTTTGCAGTAATCCTCTTTAAATGTGACACAATAACCATTTTGAATGAGTTGCCTAACACTTAATAAATTTTTTTTGCAGATTGGAACTAATAAAACGTTATAAATAAGTTTTGTTCCCTTCTTTGTTTTGACTGCAACTGTACCTTTTCCTTTAGCTTTCACCAATTCTCCATTTGCCATCTTCACTTGAGAACTAACTTCTTTGTCTATGTTGAGGAATGCTTCAACATCTCCGGTCATGTGGTTACTGCACCTACTATCGATGCACCAAATGTCTTCTTTTTCATCTGTAGCAGCCGATTGACAAGCATAAACAAATTTTCTTCTTCCTTTTTTTTCAGAAAAATTTGCTTGCTCCTTTTTGTTATACCAACAATTTTTTTGAATATGACCAAATATTTTGCAAGCGTGACACTGCAGTTTTCCACGACGCCAACATTCGCTAGAAGAATGACTTAATTTTTTACAAATTGTGCATAAGGGTTTAGAAAATATGGAACTCATACCTTGTTCGAGCTTTTTTTACCTTTCATTTGAACTTGGACGATAATTTCTTTTATCCTTTCTGTCCCTACCACTTGGCCTGAAATTTGAACTCCTTCTCCAATTATGTTTTTGTCCGTCCAAATTTAGTTTTGTTCGAAAAGCACTATACAAAGATTTATCAACATGTTTTTGCTTCCTTTGTTCATGTTCTCTAAGTGAACCCAACAGTTCTTCTACCGACAATTTACTGGTGTCTTTTGATTCTTCAATTGCAGCAATAATGTAATCATATTTTTCTGGTAAGCTGATAAGTATCTTGTCTGTAATTTTTTGTTTAGTGACATCTTCACCATATGTACGTAGTTGATTTACTACATCCATTATCCTGGAGAAGTAATTTGCATACTTTCTGCCTCCTTCATCTTTAGATTCTCGAATTCACGCCTTAGGGATTAGAGTTTGATTCTCATCACCTTGATGTTGCCTTGAAATTCTTTCTCTAAAATCTCCCATGCTTCCTTTGCTTTGGTGGCACCACAAATTCTGGGAAAGATTGTTGCTGAAACTCCTTGTTGTATGAAAAGCAATGCCTTAGAATCTTTCATGCGACTGTCATCCAATTTCTTTTTCTCGGCATCAGTTAGAGCAGCCTCATTTTCGGGTTCAATATAGCCAGATTCAACAAAATTCTATAGGTTTTGAGACAACAGCAAAGTCCTCATCTTGATCTTCCAAAACTCCTAGTTTTCTCCATCAAAAGTAGGAATCAGAAGTTGAGAAAGAGCAGCACCCGTGCTTGCCATTCTAATGGTAAATCCTATTTTGTAGTGAAAAAAATAATGCTCGCTCGAGTCGTAACCCGGAGCTCTGATACCAAAATATGTTGGTTACTTTCTGGAATACTAGACTAAAAACAGGAGTTTATGAGTTACTACTGCAGAGCTCTTTTAAAAATCAAATATGAAAAGGAAGAGAGGAAAATAAATAGTATTGCTTAAGCTTCAGAAAATGCTTGTCTTGATTTGAAAGATTACAAGACTTATAATTTATACTCGTACATAGATGGCTCTTCAAGATAATAAACCCTTAAACTTCTACTACAACAAATTCTGAAACAAAGAGATATGTCCTTTTGGAAAAATGCATTAACTTTATCAGTTCGATCCTCGAGATCGACACTTATTGACAATAATGAACCATGTTAAAAAAAAGTATCATCCCTATCGATTGGTTTGGTTCCTTTGTCGTGAAATTCGACCTTGATTTGTGTTTATATTTATTATGTATGCATGCATACGAGAGCTTTGGTTTGTAAGAAAGATCACACGTCACAGGTGTAAAATAAATCTACATTGATTTTGATGTTGACAAGTGATTTTGATGTTGACAAGTTTCTTTCATATTTATTTTACGCACACACATTTTGGGCCAACTTACAGAACCAATATCAAATTAAGATAATGTGAATGGTAAATAAAAATATATGCTAAATAGGTTGGTAGAACGTAGCATGTTTTTGTTAATATTTCTCAAATGTGTGTTTTTGTAGTTGGTTATATAAAGTGAAAGACATTCTCTCTTTTTGAATATGACTATAATATTTGTCTACGAGGAACTCAAAATCTTTTGTTATTCATTGGCAATACTAAAAAAAATAAAGATAGAGGCTGTTGAAAAGAAACGTAACCTGAGAAACACATTAACATATAATAAAATGATCATTACACAAGCACTACAAATTTAGAGATGTATGATATGAGAAGATTATGTTACAAATTAATAAATAAATGGGTGTATTTTTTACTTTTCCCTCTCATTTTTTTAGAATATTCATAAGGAGGATAAGTCACATTGAGGTTTGCTAGTAATTTAGTATAACAATGGAAATTTTTTTCCAGTTTTGGTGATGAAAGCAACTTACAACTATATGTATCCTTTTCTGGCTTCATCGGTTTGCAGATTAAGTAATTAAGGTAAACTTTTTATTTACATTTTCATTCATTTGTTTGCTTAGAAACAATATTTCAAATCATGGATTTCGATCACGTCGCGTTTTGGAATATTCTACGAAAGGTACGTTGGATGATATTTTGGATAAGATAAGTGTATAAAGGGTCTTCATATCGCATTGACATCTAGAATCTTAAAATACATTTTTGGACTATCCGAAAGTAACTTATTAGATTGCTAAATGGTTGTTATTAAAATAAAAACAAAAAAATAGACAAAAAGTTGTTACATAATTAATTTGCATAGCGATAGTTTTTTTACTGGAAAGAGAAGATTACTTCATTTTTGGAGGATCATAATAGCTTGATTAACTTTGTAGTAAGTAATAATTTTCTTTTTATTTAACACCGATAAAAGGAAAAAAAAGCATAGTAATTTGCTACAGTGCTATCAAGCCGCGCTCACAAAACCCACGGCACACAAAAACGCACCAAGAGTCTTAAATTACATTTTTGGACTAACATATAAAGGTTTGTAGACTTGAGTGCGTGCGCGCAGTCTGTTACTATTCAGGTAGTAAGAGCTATTTTGAATTTCACTTGGTTTCCATATGAAGAATTGTAGATATTAATCATTTACTTATTTTTTTAGTACACATCAACATTCAGTTTTGTATCTAAAAGTGAACATAGAAGCCTTGTAGAATGCGTGCTTTTAAAAATGAGTTGTATTCGTACCGAAGTTGCAATCAACAAGTTACTTGGTTGACCCTGATTTCACACTCATATATGGTTTTTTTTCTGTTATACATACACCGGTGCAAATGCGGGGGTGGGGGTAGGTGGTGGTAAGCTGGTCCCACCCCTCAAGTTTCTACAAACTGCTTGAAGAATGAAATGTGTGCGCGCTCGCTCGCGCAAAAATACATGAGTGTGTGCATGTGCATAAATTAAAATAGCAAAGAAGCTTTTAATAAATTACCATTTATCTTCTTTTCCATGAACTACTACGAATGGAGTTGTTTATTTGCAAACACTGGCCTTTTTTTAAATCGGAAACCCAATTTTCTTTCTAATTTTTAAAGAATAATGATACAGTTTATCTTTGTAATATTCTAACTATTTAGTATATTGCATATTTAACTAATTCATTTATAGAACATAAAGTATACATCAATATTATAGCCTTTGATAGTTCATTTAATTTGTAAAATTTATATTGTTGGTTAGTATACCGTTAAATCAGTTCCATGACAACTGTTAGAAGGGTGATAGTCTGTTTAACATTTGATTCTGTTTAAAGTTATTTTTTTATTTTTTATTTTTGTTATTGTCGATAATAATAACTGAACTAATATCTAATGTAATAAATATTTGTTTATCAATGTAAACTTCTACTGATTTTGATTTTCGTCTTTAATTTACGACTCCTCTGGACATAGATGAAACACAAAGCTTCTTTCTTTTATTGCAGTACATATTCTATAGATAGAAAACACAGCTGTGCTGGGAAATTTTCATATCATTAATTACTACTTCCGTCTACACCCTTTATTCTTGCACATAGATGAAATATAAAGCTTCTTTCTTTTATTGCAACGCATGTTTTATAAATAGAAAGAAAGCTACACCCACTCATTTGTTATTGTTTTCTTCTTTTAATGTAAGAACAACGGTGCCAATGTAGCCGATGTCGACCACAAAGAAAGCTCGAGCTTGCAGGAATAAGTAGACCTAGAAGTAATCTCGGCAATACATTATATCAAAGATTCCACAATATACAAAATAAAATCCCATGCACATCTCCAACCAATGAACTCTACATATACTGAAAAGAAAGAATAAGTGATCAGTATATATATATATGTATGTCGATTATTACTTATGGAATTCACATATGGAGAAACGACGATCAACGGTAGAATCAGGCTAGAAGATCAGAGATCCAAAACAAGTTAATCGTATATTTTATTTTGTACCATCTCTCATATGATGATTTCACACATACACATGAACACAAACTTAAAAATATTTTTTATGAAAGTTATATTTTTCCTATTTTTTAGAAATAAAAAAAATTTCAAAAAAAATTTAAATAAATAAGGCGAAAAAATAAATGACACCTGAAAAAGTAAACACGGACGTTTGGAATTATTTTCAACTGTTTCAAATTTATACTCTGATGTATGAAAACTCTATTTTTGAACAGCCAACTTTCTATTTCTTTTTGTATACTTTCAACCTTTTGAAACTAAAATTCAAACATATGAAATGAAATTCACCATCTGAATTTTAATTTTAGACATCTGAATTCATTTTTTGAACTCTAAACTTCTATTTTTATCCCTGAACAATTTCAGCCGTCTGGATTTCAAAAATCAACCATCTGACCTGGACAAAAAGAAGCGTCACTTCTTCGAAAATTAGAATTTGAAGAGATATCTTCTTTTCTAAAGGTTGCAACTCTTCCAACGGCTACAACCTTTCGATAAGAACTATTTAATGCTATAAAATTCATTTTTTAACTAACCAATTCTTACTTGCTTACAAACTCTTTACTATCTACAAATTTATGATTTAAAAAGCATTCAATTCTTCAATTATTATGGAGATTATAGAAAGGGTGTACTATATTGACTCGTACATTCTATTAAAGAACACACAAAGTCGGTTTTCTTTTATTTTATTATATCAAGTCCCATTGGAGATCTTTAGTCACAAGGTCTAGACGATTTGTACTATACATATTCCTCTAGGTTAAGCAAGGCTGTGGCTAGTGAAACTCCTAAGAGGTGCTTAGAGATTGGACGTAGGAGAGGTGCTCCGAACCAGTATAAAATCTTGGTGTGTTTCCTTTATTTACTTTACTTTGCACAATTACTATTATTAGCTTAATTTAGTTAACCACACTTCTACTATACGATCCACTAGTACTTTTCATACCGAGTCTTCTTTGAACCCATCGCTCCTTGCACTTGATAGGCAGGGGAATATGCTCCTCGCTAGCCTATTGTTGAGTAATGGATGATGATGATGAAGACAAGTACATCGAGATAGAGTTCGAAGAAGAAGAATATAAAGGAGAAGATGAAGAAAAGGAGGGTGAAGATGAATATGCTCCTAGCCCGTTTATGAGCAGTTTCCTTTGTTTTCTTGATGTAGCGGATGGGGTGTTGGGTTCGAGCTTTGTTGTTTAGGAGTTTATAAACGTGTTTGAAGAGGTGTCTGGTTTACCATCTCACCGTGAGATAGAATTTCGCATTGATTTTGTTCAGGACGCTAAACTTATTATGTTGCTTGTTCATATGTTAGCACTGAAGGAGAAGTTGGAACTAACTAATCGGATCAGCAATTCATTGCATAAAGCTTGATTCGATCTTGTCGTTTGAATTGAAGAGCGCCTATCGTCTTTGCTATGAAGGCAGATGGTTCCTTAAGACCATGTGTGGATTACCGTGAGCTAAAAAAACAAACTGTTAGGAACAAATATCCTTTGCCTAGTGTTCGTCGACGGAAATTCTATCGGATTAGAAAACCGTCGAACGAATTTAAATTAAAAAATAACCGCAAGCGCACGGTGTACGAATGTAGCACGCGGCGAATACGGGTCGATCCGTAGGGAATTGATGATTTTAAAAATCTATTCAATCAAATTATACCAAAGTCGAAGAGGATTTGTTAACTAGAAATAAAATGAGGCTAACACTAGAAAATGCGATTCAAAAATTATTAGACTAAAGAACAATTTAGAGGCAAATCCACTCTCAAATTTTTGTAAATCAACAAACACATAATTTATGATCTCTAACTTTGATATTAAGTGAAATAATCATTGCATTTATCATAAGTATGGTTTGTTTATGTTATTAGTTAACATAACTCAAACCATCAAACTATAATACAATAATTATACCACTTACAATTCTCATGAAAAAGAAGCCAAAGCAAAAACTATTTTAAGTATGATCTATTTACTATTGTAACTAGTAACATAGATCATCAAATTTCATTTTTACTTTCATTTCATAATCAAAAATTAATTAGCAAATGTTGATGTAAATTGTGTTTATGTTGAGTAAGAATAGCTCATTTGCATAAGCAATATAAGCTATCAAACCCACTTGTATAAACTTACATCAAAATTCACATTCATGAAGCATAAAAAAGAGATCATAAAGCATAAAAAAGAGATCATAAATCATAAAAAATGTTGAAATTACATAAAGTTAGAGAGCTTCATCACCCCTAAATTGAAGGGGTTTAGCTACTCATTTGTGGCATTGAAGCAATACAAATAAATTTCAACATTGAAAAGAAAAGAGAATAGAAAATAAGCAAAGAAAGCAAAAGAGATTAGCTACTAACTACTTGCATAAATGTAAATCTAAGCTATGAACATAAAGAAGAAGAGAGCATAGAAATAAACATTAACAATAAAACAAAGAAAAACATGTAGAAAAGAGAGAAGAAAGAGGCTTGGAAGCCATTTTTATTTCATAGAACATTGAGCTTACATTTTGATTTCTTAATTTCCTAAGTAAAATAAAAGAGTAGATGATGATCTTCATGTACATAAGAGGGCTATTTATACATGTATAAAACCCTAATTCTCTTTTTAGGGAGCTTCCCAAAATACCCTTGAGGTGGTGTAGCCTCCAAGTAATCATTAACATTCACTAATCCCCCACTTAATATGTACATGAAGCTTTAAGTCCTTTTAGCATGTGCTTAGCTTCTAATTGGAAGTTAGGTAAGTGGGTGGGGTCCTCCATGATCTTGAACTTGAATTATTTCCTCTTCATTCCTTTGTATTTCCTTGTGCATGCATGTATCTTCATATAAGCCTCTTCCATATGCATCCAAATTCCTATAAAAATAATCAAAAAATGTCCAAGTAAAAATTCTTACATTGACACATGCACAAAAATGACCGTTTTGCCCCTGAATGATGATGAAAATATGATGGTTTGGAAATAATTGAATTTTGGTTTTAAACATGTTAAAATGCCCAAATATGATGATTATTTAAAAAAAAAGATAAAATATGGATGTAAATATATGCACAATTACGTGCACATCAAATACCCCCACATTTATCTTTTTATTCGTCCTCGAATAAAGGAAAACTAAGATAAATCCGTTTTCGTAAGGAGCACGATTGCATTGAGCGTATGCAACAAGCCGTTAAACCTCTGGTTGTCCCCAGTAGGACGAGTGTTGTCTCGTGAGGATTTTCAGCGGATACTACCCACAAAATCCAAACGCAGGATGAAAATATTTACAAATTGCAAGATTTATTTACAAAGAGATGAATGCGAATTTTTTGGAAATATTTACAAATGAAGGATTTATTTTTAAATTGACACGAATAAGTTAAATACAAGTTTTGGTCATTGTCTTGAAAATTTAAGTCATTTACTCGTCAAAATTTCCAATAAAAATCAAGTTGTCATGACAGATAGACCATAGTTTGGCTAGTTGTTTCGGTTGATAACACAATGTAATTATGAAATGGATCCTTAGTTGATTATCAAAGTTTATTAAAGTGGTATTTTCATTTCTTTTCAATAACAAGTTAGGTCAAACAAGTTAAAATAGTGCTAGGATTTCAATTGCTTGCTCTCTCATTATTTGCAAGAAAAATTACACACCTAGCTCAGGTAAACCGAGGCCAGATATACCACCCATGCACTGCCTTTCGGGCTTATGTGAGGGGAGTACAGAGCATAGCGAGTGTACACACTTTCGTGCATACACCTATCGACCGTAGGTGGTTTTTATTAAGTCTGTTCTTTTTTTTTAATATGTGTTTCATACATGCATAACCGTGAGGACTTTTAAATGAGTATGAAAGCACATAATCAAAGATTACAAGTAATTCACCCATGCATAACCGTGAGGACTTTTAAATGAGAGTGAATACTTTGGATGTTATTATTTTGTTTTTTGTTTTTATATATATATATATATATATATTTTTAAGAGAGAGAGAGAGTTTTGCAAAATCATCTTAGCACCATTTAACTTAGAAGACAAAAATGTTATATCCTTTACTTTAAATTTACCACTTTTTAAACAATGATTTTCAATTAGAACATACTTCATAATTAACATAAATGAACCTTCCTATATACTTGTAAAACCATTGTTATTTGTAATCAAACTTCATTTTTATTTTTGTTAAGACAAATAAATTTTCAAAAATTTCAATTTATTAACCAAAACTTATACTTATCCCATAGTGTTTTTTCAAAAATAAATCAAAATGGTAAAAAGAAAATGTTTCTGAGATTTAGGAGTTTTGAGATTTTTTTTTTGAAGAAAATGAAAATTCAAAAATACCATGAAAAACTAAAAAAAATGAAAATGAGACTCCCCCCACACTTAATTTTGACTGTGTCCCCACAGTCGATGCATGATATAATGAGTGTAACGGGGAAAAATATGTACATATTTACAAAAGAGGGTTAACATTCTTACTAGACGTAGCTTGGCTCATGAAGGATCATGAGCTCTTCCTCTTGGTAACCGGGAAATTCCAAGAAGGGTTTTAAGCAATGACCGTTGACTTTGAAAATCGATCCATCCTTTGGGTTTTCTATTTCTATGGCACCATGTGGAAAAACAGTTCGTACCACAAATGGTCCGGTCCACCTTGATTTAAGTTTCCCAGGGAATAAATGAAGTCTCGAGTCATATAAAAGAACTTTCTGGTTAGGCGAAAACTTTTTCCTTAGGATTGACTTGTCATGAAAAACTTTGGTTCTTTCTTTGTAAATTTTCTCGTTTTCATACGCGTCGTTCCTAAGTTCTTCGAGTTCGTTGAGTTCTAATTTTTGATTTTCGCCAGCTTCTTCATGATCAAAGTTTAAGTTTTTTATTGCCCACAACGCTTTGTGTTCAATTTCAACGGGTAAATGGCAAGCTTTACCGTAAACTAAACGAAAAGGGGACATCCCAAGGTTAGTTTTAAAAGTAGTACAGTAAGCCCAAAGCGCGTCGGTCAATTTCTGAGACCAATCTTTTCGATTTTTATTGACAGTTTTCTCCAAGATTTGTTTTATTTGTCGATTTGAAACTTCAACTTGGCCACAAGTCTGAGGATGATATGGAGTGGATAACTTGTGGGTTATCGAGTATTTTTTTTATTAAAGTTTCAAAAGAACGGTTGCAAAAATGGGTTCCGTTATCACTGATTATTGTGCGAGGTGTGCCGAATCTCGAAAAGATGTTTTCTTTAAGAAATTTCACAACAATTCTGTGGTCATTGGTTTTGCAAGGAACGGCTTCGACCCATTTTGAAACGTAATCGACAGCAAGAAGGATATACAAGTTTCCAAAGGAATTGGGAAAAGGTCCCATAAAGTCGATACCCCATACATCAAAGATTTCGATCGTAAGAATGGGGTTTAAAGGCATCATATCTCGTTGAGAAATTCGTCCAAGCATTTGACATCGATCACAAGTTTTACAAAATTCAAACGAGTCTTTGAAAAGAGAAGGCCAATAGAAACCACACTGAAGCACTTTTTCCGCAGTTTTTCGAGGACCGAAATGTCCACCGCACGCTTGATCGTGGCAAAATGAAAAACACTCCTTATTTCATTATCCGGAATGCAACGTCGGATGATTTGGTCGGGACAATATTTAAACAAGTATGGATCGTCCCAATAGAAATATTTCACTTGGGACATGAATTTGCATTTGTCCTGTTTGGACCAAGATGAGGGAGTTTCTTTAGTGACTAAGTAGTTCACTATATCAGCGTACCATGGATCGATAGAAATAGAAAGAAGTTGTTCATCGAGGAAGTTTTCATTGATCGGCAAGGAAGATGGTGCGTTCGAAAGACGAGATAAATGATCGGCTATGACATTATCAGATCCTTTTTTGTCTTTGATTGTAAGGTCGAATTCTTGAAGTAAAAGGATCCAACGAATCAAACGGAATTTAGCATCCTTTTTAGCGAAGAGATATCGAAGCGCAGAATGGTCAGTGTAGACCGTAATGTGTGAACCTATCAAGTAAGGTCGAAACTTTTCAAGCGCAAAAACGACAGCTAGAAGCTCTTTTTCAGTTGTTGTGTAGTTGAGTTGAGCGTCGTTCAAGGTCATACTCGCGTAGTAAATGACATGAAGGATCTTGTTGATGCGTTGTCCCAAGACAGCACCAACGGCAAAGTTTGAAGCGTCGCACATTATTTCGAAAGGAAGATCCCAATTGGGTGCGCAAATGACTGGGGCAGAAATGAGTTCGCTCTTAAGACGTTCAAAAGAAGAGATACAATCAGAGTTAAAATCGAAAGGAACATCTTTTCCAAGAAGGGTCGTCAAAGGACGGGCGATTTTGCTAAAGTCTTTCACAAAGCGTCGATAAAAGCCAGCGTGTCCTAAAAATGATCGAATGTCCTTAACAGATTTGGGAATGGGTAGATTTGCAATGACATCGATTTTCGCTTTGTCTACCTCAATGCCTTTGTTTGAGATGATATGTCCAAGGACAATACCTTGTTTGACCATAAAGTGGCATTTTTCCCAGTTCAAAGTTAAGTGTTTTTCTTTACATCGATTCAAAACCAACTCGTGGTGATGTAAACATTGAGAAAAAGAATCGCCGAAGATAGAGAAATCGTCCATAAAGACTTCTAGAAAGCGCTCAATCATGTCAGAAAAGATTCCAACCATGCATCGTTGGAAAGTCGCAGGAGCGTTACAAAGTCCGAATGGCATACGTCGATAAGCGAAGGTACCGAATGGACACGTGAAAGTCGTTTTCTCCTGATCTTCGGGAGCGATTGGAATTTGGTTATAGCCGGAATAACCATCAAGAAAGCAATAGAATTCGTGACCGGCTAAACGTTCGAGCATTTGGTCGATAAATGGAAGAGGAAAATGATCCTTACGTGTTGCGGCATTTAGTTTTCGATAGTCAATGCAAACACGCCAACCCGTTTGAGTACGAGTTGGAATAAGTTCGTTAGCGTCGTTTTTTATAACAGTAAGTCCGGACTTTTTAGGCACGACATGAATTGGGCTAACCCATGGGCTATCGGAGATGGGGTATATGATACCGTTATTGAGGAGCTTAAGAATTTCGTCACGAACCACATCTTTCATTTTTGGGTTAAGCCTCCGTTGTGCATCACGAGTGGGTTTGGCTTCATCAATCAAATGAATGCGATGTTGGACAATAGCAGGGCTAATTCCCTTAATATCAGTAATGGACCACCCAATTGCTTCTCTATTTTTCAAAAGAATAGAGAGAAGAGAAGCTTCTTGGTCAAGAGAAAGATTGTTAGAAATGATGACAGGACAAGTTTCGTTTTCACCTAAGTATGCATACTTAAGGTGAGCGGGAAGTGGTTTGAGGTCCAATTTCGGGAGTTTTTCGATTGCAGAATTGGGTTGAGATTCGGACTCAACTTGAAGCGATTCAAAGGGAAGAGTGTGTTCGATCTCGTTGGGGACTTCATGAAACAATTTTTCGTACTCGGCCTCGCGTTCATCGTTAAGATCAAATGTTTCGTTTTCAAAGTTTTCATGAATGGCACTAACTTCTAATGTTTGGTCACGAAGTTCGTTCGAATGGCTTTCAAGATTGAAAATGTTAAGGTCCAAAGTCATGTTTCCAAAAGAGATTTTCATCGAACCGTTATGACAATTGATTAAGGCGTTTGAGGTGGCTAAGAATGGTCGGCCTAAAATCAATGGGATTTGACTCGCAGGGTTTGTCACGGGTTGTGTTTCGAGAACGATAAAATCAACGGGGAATATGAATTGCCCTACTCGAATGAGCACGTCTTCAATTTCTCCCACGGGCTTCTTAATGGAACGATCGGCAAATTGAAGCGTAACTTTCGTGGGTTTGAGCTCACCTAAGCCTAATTGTTCGTACACGGAGTATGGAATCAAGTTGACACTCGCGCCTAAGTCTATTAAACATTTGTTAATCATCTTTTCTCTAATTGTACACGAAATCGTAGGGCAGACAGGATCTTTATATTTAACGGGTATGGATTGGGACAAGACTTCACTCAAACTAGCGACTAAGAAGACTTTTTTGGGCACTTGAGTGTGTCGCTTTTGGGTACACAAGTCCTTAAGAAATTTCGCGTAAGTGGGGACTTGCTGAACGATGTCAAGAAGAGGAATGTTAACTTTGACTTGTTTAAAAATTTCCAACATCTTTTCCATTTGGTCCGAGTGTTTCTTTGGTCGAAGACGATGTGGAAATGGAACATGATACTCGGTAGGCGGGTCTACTCGAGTAGAAGAAGAAGAATTTTGATTGTCGTTCGATTCGACGTTTGGCTCCACGTTCTGTTCTGAGTCGTTCGTTGTTTTAGAAGTATCGAGAAAAGTTCCCAGTGAATCATTTGGATTAACGACTTGATTATCGATTTGTTTACCAGAACGGAGAGTTGTGATAGCATTCAACTGGGTGACATTGCTATCTTGAACAACATGGGCTTGATTTGAATTTGCGTTTTGATTTCTGGGATTTGGAAGGGGCTGGCTTGGGAATGTTCCTCGTTCACGTTCACTTACAGACGTGGCTAATTGACTCATTTGCACTTCAAGTTTCGCAATCGATTGGTTTGTGTTTTGCATATATGAAGTCAATAAATTTTGCAAATTGTTGTTTGATTGAAGGCTTTGAGTAGTTGCCTTAGCCAACGTTTCAAGAGTTTTCTCAAGCGAAGTTAAACGTTTATCGTCTTGTGGAGGATGAGTAGAATTTGGTGGAAAATTTGGTTGTTGCGGTTGATTATGAGACGGGCCCGCAAAGTTTGGTTGAAAATTATTGGGTTGAAAGGGAGGATTCGAAGCATTATTCGGAAATGCTTGAAAATTGGGACGAATCGTATTCGTGTTGGGATTGTTTTGGTTCCACGCAAAATTTGGATGATTTCTCCATCCAGGGTTGTACGTTGGAGAAAACGGGTCGTTTTTGGTTTTATTGAAAGCATTGATTTGTTCAACGGAATTGGGACACCGATCGGCTATATGATTAGGATCGTTGCATTTATAACACATTGGTTGGGAAGCTTGGTTCGTTTGATTCGATGAGAAAACGTTATCGAATTTTTTAATCATTGCGTCGATCTTATCTTCCAAAGCAAAAGAAGATCCCGTCGAGTGTGCACTCGATCGTGAGTAGATTGATTTTTCGTTCGAGCGTTCCCATTGGGACGACTTTTCAGCGAGGTTTTCAAGAAATTGCCAAGCATCGTCATGATGTTGGGCAAGAAAATTGCCTTGGCACATTGATTCGAGCATGGTTCGTGAGCTGTTTTCGAGTCCATCATATAAGATTTGGCAAATCGTCCATTTTTCAAAGTTATGGTGTGGACATTTTATCAAAATCTCTTTGAATCTTTCAAAATATTTTCCAAATGGTTCACCCTTGAATTGATGAAAATTTACAATTTCGTTTCGAATTCTACTTGTTTTTTCTAAGGGGTAGAACTTTTTTAAGAAAGCTTTTACAAATTCTTCCCACGTTTTAATTGAGTTCGAAGGTAAGCTGTACAACCATTTTTCAGCGTAATCCGTAAGAGCAAATGAGATTAATCGAAGTTTGATTCCGTCATCAGAAAGTTGTTGAAGTTTAATGGTTGCGCAAACTTGTTCGAATTTAGTCAAAAAGATGTATGGGTCATCGTGTTCGAAATTGCCAAATTTTGGAAGCGTGGCAATATGGTTCGAATGGATTTCGAAATGGTTACCCGTAGGGGCGGGTAATGTGATGCAAGATGGAATAGAAACTCTATCGGGAAAGATTCTATCCATAAGAGTTCGAGGGGCGTTTTCGTTCGCCATTTCGGGAGGATTGTCTGTTCGAGTTAAACGGTTTGTAGAAGGGTCACGAATCCAAGTATTCGTTGTTGTGTCACGAGTCCAAGTACTCATGCACAAGTGAAAGTCGAGAGAAATTAGAAACGAGTTTGGAGAATGAAAGAAGATTTGAAAATGTTTTTTTTTTTTTTTTTACAAGGGAGAAAACTATTTAACAAGTGGGATTTATTTTCAAAAGAAAAGTTTAATTTTTATTTTGTTTTTGGTTTTTCAAAATTTTTTTATATGTTTTTGGTTTTGTTTTTTTTTTTTTTTGAATTTTCAAATATTCACCAAAAAGATTTTTTTTTTTTGAAGAAAATGGAAACTGGTTTTTTTTCTTTTTTTGAAAAGATTATATTTTTTTTTTTTTGGTTTTTTGAATATTTTCAAAGGAAGAAAGAAAAGGATTTTTTTTTTTTGAATGAAAAATCAAGTAAAAATTTACAAATTTTTTTTTTTTTTTGGATTTTGGAATTTTTAATTTTTTTTTTAAATATGCATGAACTAATGCAACTAAATGAATGCAAAGGACTTAATTACAATTTTCTGTCCTTAATAGCTCCTAAACCAAAATTGTATAATCACACTTTGTTTTAAATCAACAAAAATATTTCTCAGCCAGGTAACAGACAGGAGTTATCGGTGCACCACGAATCACCGTAGCAATGCGGCCGAAGGTTTAAGTACCTTCAGAGGAACAACCAGTATAATATTTACGTATCACCGTAATTTTTATAACTGGTTATTACTCTGCCGTAGTCTAGACACCAAGAAATAAAATCGTTCAAATAAAACAATTGTGAAGATACAATTAAGCCCTAAGTGAGCTCGTGACACCCTTAGGTCCAACGTCTAACCTTTATTATTAGTCAAATTCTACGATGAAATGCGTTTGTGGGCTAAGGAAAGGGTGATGAAATCCCTCACCTTATGTGAATTGGGGTATTGCCCTTAGAAAAGAAAAACAAGATGAGATGAATGCAAAGCAGAAATTAAACGTGAAATTACAATGCAACTAAAATGAAGTTTGTTTTTGTTTTTGGATTTTTTTTTTTTGAATTTTTTTTTTATATATATAAATGCAAATGCAAGCAACCAACAATGCACTAGAGATGAAAGCACAATACCAGAGCGTGCAGATTATTAGCAAAAAAAAATTTTTTAGCGGCGATTTTAGCAAAGTAAAGCAATTATTTTTCCTTTTGGCAAGCAATTCCTTGTAATTTTCTGCTTTGACAACCTGAAATGAAAAACAATATATATTCAACAATTTTTATTGTTATTTTTTTTTATGTTTATCAAAGATGAAAAAAAAAATAAGCGAAAAACAAAACAATTGAAAATAAAATAAATGAAAAATGAAAATTAAACAAACTTGAACTTGTTTTTTTTTTTTTTGAATTTTTTTTTTTTGGAGAGGAAATTTAAAAGTAGGGTTTTAAATTAAAAACCATCGAACGAATTTAAATTAAAAAATAACCGCAAGCGCACGGTGTACGAATGTAGCACGCGGCGAATACGGGTCGATCGCAGGGAATTGATGATTTTAAAAATCTATTCAATCAAATTATACCAAAGTCGAAGAGGATTTGTTAACTAGAAATAAAATGAGGCTAACACTAGAAAATGCGATTCAAAAATTATTAGACTAAAGAACAATTTATAGGCAAATCCACTCTCAAATTTTTGTAAATCAACAAACACATAATTTATGATCTCTAACTTTGATATTAAGTGAAATAATCATTGCATTTATCATAAGTATGGTTTGTTTATGTTATTAATTAACATAACTCAAACCATCAAACTATAATACAACAATTATACCACTTACAATTCTCATGAAAAAGAAGCCAAAGCAAAAACTATTTTAAGTATGATCTATTTACTATTGTAACTAGTAACATAGATCATCAAATTTCATTTTTACTTTCATTTCATAATCAAAAATTAATTAGCAAATGTTGATGTAAATTGTGTTTATGTTGAGTAAGAATAGCTCATTTGCATAAGCAATATAAGCTATCAAACCCACTTGTATAAACTTACATCAAAATTCACATTCATGAAGCATAAACAAAGAGATCATAAATCATAAAAAATGTTGAAATTACATAAAGTTAGAGAGCTTCATCACCCCTAAATTGAAGGGGTTTAGCTACTCATTTGTGGCATTGAAGCAACACAAATAAATTTCAACATTGAAAAGAAAAGAGAATAGAAAATAAGCAAAGAAAGCAAAAGAGATTAGCTACTAACTACTTGCATAAATGTAAATCTAAGCTATGAACATAAAGAAGAAGAGAGCATAGAAATAAACATTAACAATAAAACAAAGAAAAACATGTAGAAAAGAGAGAAGAAAGAGGCTTGGAAGCCAATTTTATTTCATAGAACATTGAGCTTACACTTTGATTTCTTAATTTCCTAAGTAAAATAAAAGAGTAGATGATGATCTTCATGTACATAAGAGGGCTATTTATACATGTATAAAACCCTAATTCTCTTTTTAGGGAGCTTCTCAAAATACCCTTGAGGTGGTGTAGCCTCCAAGTAATCATTAACATTCACTAATCCCCCACTTAATATGTACATGAAGCTTTAAGTCCTTTTAGCATGTGCTTAGCTTCTAATTGGAAGTTAGGTAAGTGGGTGGGGTCCTCTATGATCTTGAACTTGAATTATTTCCTCTTCATTCCTTTGTATTTCCTTGTGCATGCATGTATATTCATATAAGCCTCTTCCATATGCATCCAAATTCCTATAAAAATAATCAAAAAATGTCCAAGTAAAAATTCTTACATTGACACATGCACAAAAATGACCGTTTTGCCCCTGAATGATGATGAAAATATGATGGTTTGGAAATAATTGAATTTTGGTTTTAAACTTGTTAAAATGCCCAAATATGATGATTATTTTTAAAAAAAAAGATAAAATATGGATGTAAATATATGCACAATTACGTGCACATCACCTAGGTAAGCGATGGTGTGATGTAGGAAGCTAACCCTCTTGAGAGTTTTTAGGGTTTTAGTATGCTTGTCACTTGTGTCTCGAGCGGGGATATCTACGATGGAATTGGATAATAAGTTAAACGTTTAGATGGTAGAAATCCAAATGCGAGAAGAGCAAAGAGGAAAAAGATCTTACTCTTGGAAAGCCAAGGCCTATTGATGTCATACGAGCATCGGACAAAGAAGTACTCATTCTTGAAATATAAACGTTTATTGTGGTGCTCTTCAATGACCTTGCATTGCCACCAGGCCTCGATGATTATATCAGGTAGTGAATCACGCCGATGTTTGAAACTTGGGATGTGAGTTAACTCTTTGAAGTTTAGAGGTCACTGGAATGGTTCATAAATAGCATGTATAAAGAGCTTAGTAGTGCATATCCATTGGGATGGACTGGGAGGGAGCTTGCCTAAGCTCTTGGAGAAACATGCACAAGAATGAATTAAAAGGTAGTACGGTGCCACTAGGCATAGGTATCTATTGCAAGTCGTATAGCCCATCGAAGGATTGTGTGCTTGTTGGTCCTAATTAGGGAGAAAGATATTCCTCTTGGGATTCCACGTTGTCGCAGATGGTCTGGAGCATTTTGATAGTGAGGATTGTTGGCACCTATTCGGGCGGATCGTCTAGAACTCTTAAGGCAATGTGCTCTTTTGAAGGAGGAGGTTGTTCTTGAATTGGTTCCACTAGAATGATCGTTCTTTCTAATCCAACTATGATCGAACATTTGGGTCTGAAAGGCGTGGAGGTTAAAGCCTGAGCAGTTGTAACGACCTAATATTTTCAACCATTCGCATCCGCACATGTCGGACTTGAATTGCTCAAAATACAACGTTGTAAATAAAATTTGGCAAATCTCAGAATATACAGTAAATAAATAGTCACCGATCACAAACACAGAGTAAATAATAATGCAGCAGAAGTAAAAGAGATAGTAATTCATGAAGCCACTATATATATAAGATACATCAGAGTTAAACAAGATACAATAGAAGAGTAATAAGATACATCAGGTACAAATCAGAATACATCACTGAAATCACTGGATACTGAAAGCAAAATGGATGGATGGATCTTCAAGCAAAGCTCCAACTCCGAAGGTGAGTTATGAATGCTAAATCACTCAATCTGAATCGAGCATAAAGCAAAACACAAAACACACAAGTCAGGCCATAAATACTTATGAACTGTAAATCAACTCAAGTGAATAGTAACAAAAATGCATTAGTAACTTAAAGGATGCTTGAGATCGCCCATCCTTTAAGGATCCGTTAAACTATTTATTATGTAGTAATATTGCGCTATTATAATAATGTCTACAGTAAAATAAACTTACTTTAAAATAGCGTTAAGGAGTGACCCAATATTCCCCTTAACATGTAATAGTCCTAGTAGTCCATCCAGTATCAGCGTACCTCCAGATCGGGAGGCGACCCTAAATACTCCATGGGCTATGGGAGAAAAATAAACTCGTAGCAAGGCTCGATATGGCAGGTGACACGGCACACAGGCAATGCCAGGATAGATATACCAATTATGCACACGGGCTGGCGGTAACACAGCAGCCACTACGCCCACCTCGGAACACACACCCAATCAAAATCGAAGGATGACCATTAAATCAACCACAAGTAAGAGTACAACATTGAAGAAGTGCGTCCAACCAGAGGAGCTACCCCTTTTGGCCCGAGATCGCTCCTGTTTTAGCCACTTTATGCCAACTCACGGGAATTGGGTCCACGTAATATACCTCAAGAATGTCGCCACCATCCTACTTCATTCTGGAATCTCCACCGCGTACACAGTTGTTAAAGTGGTTTTCGGACTTGGCAAAGAGTATGACAACTTCCGATCCCGGTCTCTTTAACAACCAAACGTTATTATAACGTCGTGGCCATTTCAAAATGGTTCATACTTCAAAAATCAAATCATTTATTTCAAACTATATTCCTTTCAAAATAGTTTATACTTCGAAACCAAAACATTTTTATTTCAAAACTATATCCAAATCAATACGATATCATTTCCATTTCAACATATATTCACGTTCAAAAATCATAATACTTTCAAAGTTATAACTCTTTCGAAACCAAAATACTTGAAATCGTTACACTTTGAAAATCATAACATTTCGAAATCATGAAACATTCCTTTAATTCTTTACATTTTACAAATTTATTCAATTAAACCCAAATTTTCAAATTTCCAGTTTAATCCAATTCAAACCATCTGTTTCAATTCAATTCAGTTTCCCAACAAACCATTTCAAATCTTATAAATTTCAAATATAGATTTGATCCACAAAATAAACTATTAATTTTTTTATATATTCCAAAGCTTTAATATCCCACATTTCAAAACTAAATTTTATAATTTCACATATCTAAATTTTAACTTCATTATTACTTAGTTTTGAAATATTCATTTCATAAATCCAATATCATTTAAATAACTAGAATTACAAGTAAACTAAATATCTTTCATACTAATATAAACTTTAAATATTCATTTATCAAATAGATCAAAATCAAATATCATTCCATATTCTCATTCTTTATCAAAATAAAGATCAAATCATTTGTAAACCATTTCAATTATCAAAATATCATATCCTTTCAAAACCTCATTATCAAATCATTATTTAAATTCAAATTCAAATATTCAAATTTAAATATCATTTTAAAATCAAATATGTCATTCATTTATTATCCCAAATATCTTTACAAAATACATTTCAAAAATTTCATTCAAAATTCATTTATCTTATTACATTTCATTCCATTTAACACATAACCAAGTAAACCTTATTTAAATTCAAAGTCAATTTATATTCCTTAAAAATTCAAATTTAAATATTAAAACATTTTCAAAACTCCTAAAATTTCATAATTAATCAATTCCAAAAGTTAAATCATTTAACACTTAAACTATAACTCAAAATAGTGCTAAAATCTATAATATTCCAAAACATTATCAATTTATAGCAACAACAGTGTTTATAAAGTGCTATCGTAGCTTATAGTTTCTAAAATAGTTTACTTAGGAACAACGGCATTTATAAAATGTCGTAATAGATAGTTAGTTATTTCAAACATAGTTAAGTCCAAAAAACAACAGCACTTAAAAATGATGTGGTCTCTTAAGAATGCTGTCATAAGACCATAGCATTTATGGGAAATGCTATTAATAAATTCCAGATTTTATTATAACTTTTCTGAAACATTAAAACTTCAAAAAATTTATATTTTAAATTTGTAAATCATATTTCTAGACTTTAAAATTTCACATTTTAAATAATTTTAACATATGATTTATCACAACAAAATTTTATGGTTAAATATCCAATTAAAAACACAATTCATTTGTTAAGTCAAAATTCATTATTTTCTTAACTTATAAATTAAACAAAACTTAACATTTTACTTCAAATATCATTTCAAAACTTTTAAATTTAATTCCCATTATTTACTTACATTTTAAAAATATAAATTAAAGTCAAAATCACATTTACTTCAAATTTACATACTTAAATTCACAAGTTCAAAACTTAATATTTAGCCTTCTTAAAACCATAATATATATATTTTTTAAATCCAAATTTCATAATTTAAAAATATATATCTAATGAAAAATCATTTAAAAATATACCACGGGGTCTGTATATAATTTTCTAACCTAGGTCAAGTGATACGGATGTATATCATTTCAATCCGCAATTTAAAAAGAAAACCCAGATTCTATCATTTCAAACCCGTAATCCCAAGTAAATAAAAATAAATAAAAATCGCTTAGGCCTATCATTTTAGCCCATAACTATTTTTCCCTATTCTAAAGTCTGTTCGGGTATGTATCATTTCAACCCATAGTGATTCTATTCTAATAGAGAACTTGCAGTGTGACCATATATATAAACAATATAAATAATGTCAATGTCACAATATAATGTCATATATCATATTGTTATCCCGCTTTTTGGCAAAGCCGTGATATCAAAAGATTGGTCGAAAACGGGAAACAATCCGTCTTAGAGATTGGTTATACATCACTTAGCTATGGATATCGATGAATTTTGCCCGAGTCCGGATCAGGCCACGATTGATAGGACACGACAAGAAAGGTTGTAGGAGCCATCATTTCAAGTTTCAAGTCAATCCGAGTTCGTATGCTCAAGATATGATGGATTCAGTGTGAAGAGAAATAGTCATTGTCTGGTTCGAAACCATGAATTTCGAACCCATCCTTTTCGAAACCATGCTGTTCGAAACCATCCACGCCCTCTCCTTCGAAACCACCTAGTTCGAACCCATCCACGCCCTTGCCTTCGAACCCATGATGTTCGAACCCATCAGCTAGTACCCAGCCTCGACTCCATCGCCTTCGACTCCATTACCTTCGAACCCATCACAGTAGCATACCTTCGAATCCACGACTTCACTCGGCCTCACATCCTCACTTCGAACCCATCGAATAACCCAGTTCGAACCGATCAACTTCGAACCCATAAGAATTCCTGGATTCGAATGTCACGTTCGAAACCAAGAGTGCTTCCTATTTCGAATCCACCGAGTCAATTGGTTTGGAGGACGTGTTCGCCCACGGAGTCGAAGCGGTCCATTCGGAGATAAGTTAGGATCGATTCGAATATTGCGCGCCACGTCACTGCAAGCTCACGTGCACTGATGGATTCGAAACGAAGGGTTCGAAATAATGGGTTCGAACGCCTCAGCCAACCGAAGGTGTCGATTTCGAACCGAGCATATCTCCTTAACCATAGATCCAAATGCAACCAAATTTTCACAGTATCTTCCATGTGAGGTAAAGATTGTTCCTGCCAAGTTTCAGCTCGATTGGACCATTTATTGATGGGTTCGAAATCACTTCGAACCGATGTCAGATCGAGACGAAACTTGGTGGGGTCGGTCGCGTGGGCCCACTCACGTGCCAGAAGGAGTCTCACGAAGTTTCAGCAAGATCTGGGCCTCCAACGCCTATAAATAGCACCCTGAAGCCTTCAGAAAAGGGGATCTTTCCGCCATTGAACGCCAAGACTCTGCCGGATCCAAGTTTAACTATCAGAATCGCTGTTGTATTCAGATTTCAAAGCAATTGTCAGCTGTAATCCATTGTAATCGATTGAATCGAGCAAAGCAATAAAGAGAAACCCTTCAAAGTGGACGTAGGCACGAACGCCGAACCACTATAAATCCTGTGTTTGTGATTGTTGCTTGTGAATTACTGTGATTTGTTACTTAGAGCTGAATTCTATATTGATTGTTGCTGAGTTCTGTGCTGAATATTATCGAATTAAACACGTAAACGGGTGCTTTCACGACCTTGGGTGTTTGTGACCAATTTTGGCGCAAACATTTTGGTGCTTTCACTGAGAATTGAACTCAGGAAGAAGTTGGATTTGAAAGTTCAGAAGTTCAGATTTAGGAATTATGGCAAGGCAATCGAGTAGGAGACCAAGGACTAAGAGAAGCGAACCACAGGGAAGCCAAGAGGCTTCGTCAGGAGCAAATCAACCATCAATATACATTACTAGGGACGAGATGGAAACTATGATGAAGAGGCAAGAGGAAATGATTCAGAGTTTACTCCATCAGATAGGACAGCTCGGAGCACAGAATAGGGAAGCCAATGGAGTCCAGAACGGAGCAGGACCATCCGGAGTAGCACCTGGATTAGGGGGCACACCCTTGGAGGTTTCGGAGGGAGAAAGGGGAGCATCTGCGCAACCCGGTAGTAGTAGAGATGCAAACGCTCAGTCAAGGGGGCAGATCCCGGAGTTACCTCGTGAACTCGGGGGGCAGGTTGGAAGTAGTGAACAAGGGTTACATCTCGGAGACAATGACCGATTAGCAGAGATAGTTAGGAGAGCTTTGAGAGGCGGTATGGTGAACAAAGATTTGGAAGATGTTAATAGAAGCCCTTTTACTTCAGCAATCAGGCAAGCTAGGAACCCGCCTGATTTCAAACTACCATCGTTGGATATGTATGACGGGAGAACGGACCCCACGGTCCACCTGACAAAATATATGAGGCATATGGAAGTACTGGGGGCATCGGAGGAGGTTATGGCCCGGTGTTTTCCATTATACTTGACAGATATCGCTGCACTATGGTTTAGACAGTTGGAGAACGGATCCATCGGAACTTGGAATGGTTTAGTAGAGAGATTTATGAGGCAATTCAGGGTTCATATTACAAGACCCAAGAACGTGATGACTCTGGCAACCCTAAAGCAGAAGGCCGGAGAGACCTTGAGAAGTTATCTAACACGATTTAATGCAGCAGCAGCTTCAGTGGATAGAGCGGATCCATCCATGGTGGTAATGGCAGCTGTGTCCGGAATAGCTGACGGCACAGAGTTCAAGAATTCATTGACTAAAGATCCACCCACAGATCTGGAGGAATTCTATCATGAAGCAGAAAAGTTTTTACGATTAGAAGATGCGAATGCCGAGAGAGAAGAAAGAGATGGGATAGAAATTTTTGCATTTAGAGACGAAAAGCCTCTTAAAAAGGATTCGGACAAGGATAGAGGTAAAAGAAAGATTGAGAATGACAGAGACAGATCGAAGCGGCAACGAAGGGAGCCGCGATTCACCACCTACACTGAGTTAAACGAGAGCCTGGAACGAATTTATCAGGATACCAAAGAACAGATTCCGTATCGTAGGCCAATGCGAAGGGATCCTACTTCTGACGAAAGGAAATCAGATAAGTTCTGTATATTCCATGAATTAAATGGTCATAATACTAACGATTGTAGGCACCTGAAGGATGAGGTGGAAGGGCATATCAGGAACGGTATGCTCCTTCAATATGTGAGGAGACGAGCTCCTGTGGCGGAACCAGAACGACCACCGTCCACATCAGCTAGAGGCGACCCCGAACCAAGGCACCGTCTGGTTATCAACTGAATGAAATAACGATGAACAAGTCGTAAGCTTCCACTACCACAATTAAATCATTTACACATGCGCGAGATCGCGAACGATCTCCAGGCATGCTCTGAGTGATCATCGACCGTTTCGTAGTGGGAACTTACACTTTGACATCCATGCTTTACTTTCGTTTCATTTTGATTTGAACGTTTGGACTTTGTTTATTTGGACATTGTTTTTGGAACTCATCTGTTTGATAATTATTTGATTTTGATAACTCTGGAATGACTAAGTTACGCACACATGTATGGGGTCACGAACGATCCCTAGGTATGCTCTGAGACGGCGATGAACCGCCCCTATAAACGATCCAGGAACTCACCCGAACGTGACCCTGGCATCGATAACACCAAGCCCTCCCGGGCACACACACAATCCGCCTCGAACGGCACCCGACTTCGAACAGTCATAACTCACCTTACCTCAATGGCTTGATCGCGAACGGTCGTCACTTGAGGTCCGACATCTGACCACGAACGGTCACGAATTCGCCTCGAACGGCACACGATCGCGAACGATCACTTCCTGCCTCGAACGCCATCGATCGCGAACGGTCATGGCTCACTGATTATGAAATCCGACCTCGAACGGTCACCACTCGCCTCGAACGGCACTTGGTCGCGAACGATCATCATTTGCCACGAACGGCAGTCGACCGCGAACGGTCCCATCTCATCATTCGCCGCGAACGGCATTGACCGCGAACGGTCCTATTCCATCTTATGCCACGAACGGCACGGACCGCGAACGGTCCCGATTCACTTCAAGCAGCATGCGATCCCGAACGATCGAAGCATGCATTTGTACGCTCGACCGCGCACGGTCGCACTTCCCCTCGAATGACTCGATCACGAACGATCGTCATTTGAAGTTGAGCGCTTGACCATGAACGGCCGCACTTCATCCCAAATGGCTCGATCCCGAACGATCGTCATTTGAGGACATATGAAACTATTGAGTTCTTTGCAGGTTGATAATCGGATACGAACATCCAACTCGAAGCATTACAAAACACACCTTCCTACCGCAAGGCATGTTTTGGGGGGCAAAATGTTATCCCGCTTTTTGGCAAAGCCGTGATATCAAAAGATTGGTCGAAAACGGGAAACAATCCGTCTTAGAGATTGGTTATACATCACTTAGCTATGGATATCGATGAATTTTGCCCGAGTCCGGATCAGGCCACGATTGATAGGACACGACAAGAAAGGTTGTAGGAGCCATCATTTCAAGTTTCAAGTCAATCCGAGTTCGTATGCTCAAGATATGATGGATTCAGTGTGAAGAGAAATAGTCATTGTCTGGTTCGAAACCATGAATTTCGAACCCATCCTTTTCGAAACCATGCTGTTCGAAACCATCCACGCCCTCTCCTTCGAAACCACCTAGTTCGAACCCATCCACGCCCTTGCCTTCGAACCCATGATGTTCGAACCCATCAGCTAGTACCCAGCCTCGACTCCATCGCCTTCGACTCCATTACCTTCGAACCCATCACAGTAGCATACCTTCGAATCCACGACTTCACTCGGCCTCACATCCTCACTTCGAACCCATCGAATAACCCAGTTCGAACCGATCAACTTCGAACCCATAAGAATTCCTGGATTCGAATGTCACGTTCGAAACCAAGAGTGCTTCCTATTTCGAATCCACCGAGTCAATTGGTTTGGAGGACGTGTTCGCCGTAGTTCACGGAGTCGAAGCGGTCCATTCGGAGATAAGTTAGGATCGATTCGAATATTGCGCGCCACGTCACTGCAAGCTCACGTGCACTGATGGATTCGAAACGAAGGGTTCGAAATAATGGGTTCGAACGCCTCAGCCAACCGAAGGTGTCGATTTCGAACCGAGCATATCTCCTTAACCATAGATCCAAATGCAACCAAATTTTCACAGTATCTTCCATGTGAGGTAAAGATTGTTCCTGCCAAGTTTCAGCTCGATTGGACCATTTATTGATGGGTTCGAAATCACTTCGAACCGATGTCAGATCGAGACGAAACTTGGTGGGGTCGGTCGCGTGGGCCCACTCACGTGCCAGAAGGAGTCTCACGAAGTTTCAGCAAGATCTGGGCCTCCAACGCCTATAAATAGCACCCTGAAGCCTTCAGAAAAGGGGATCTTTCCGCCATTGAACGCCAAGACTCTGCCGGATCCAAGTTTAACTATCAGAATCGCTGTTGTATTCAGATTTCAAAGCAATTGTCAGCTGTAATCCATTGTAATCGATTGAATCGAGCAAAGCAATAAAGAGAAACCCTTCAAAGTGGACGTAGGCACGAACGCCGAACCACTATAAATCCTGTGTTTGTGATTGTTGCTTGTGAATTACTGTGATTTGTTACTTAGAGCTGAATTCTATATTGATTGTTGCTGAGTTCTGTGCTGAATATTATCGAATTAAACACGTAAACGGGTGCTTTCACGACCTTGGGTGTTTGTGACCAATTTTGGCGCAAACACATATGTCAGGAGATAATTAACAAAGTTAACAGGGTAATAACATGGCATAGCATATCATATATTCCTCATTTACTTGCATAACATTTTTATTTACTAAACACTTGTCATTGATTCACTATTTCATAAGTAAAAATGTCAGAGTGAGAAAGACTCACCTTATCAAGTTGGAGTTAGCAAATCAAACGCACAGAACAAGTCCATAAAGCACGATATGACACGACACAGCACGACTATGATTCAATGAGAGAGAGGGCCAAGATGATTATCTTGTAAACAACCAATAAAACAAAGCAACATACATATGAATATTCAACCAAAACAATATAGAAACCAATAGAAATACAAAGCAACAAAGATTAGACCTTACCTTTACCATCCACATGCTTGGTCTAAGGGATCATATACTCAGCCATGATCATGCATTGGCTCGGGTTAAGCATCATAACACATGGCTACAAGTGAATGAAGATGGTAGAAGTAATAACATGAAGCATATAAAGGGACAAGGCAAATAGAGTGGAATTTTGAGCAAACAAGGCTCAACCATAGGGTCAATTGGGCTCGTCTCATGCTTGTACAGGTCATGTCAGGTGAGGAGTTGGCCGAAGTGGTGGCCAGAGGAGGGGTAGCAGCAGGCGATAGTGGCTAAGGGGGTGGCCGAAGTGATGGATGAAGGTGGTGAAGACATAAGCTCGGCTAAGGCAAGTTTTGGTGGAGTGGTTTGCAAATTTTGTTATGATGCATCAAATGGAGGTCATGGCCTGTCACAGTCAGAGGAAGAGGGGGTGGAGCTGCTGTGTAAGGTGATGGTGTGGTCGATGGTGAAGGTGGTAGGGTAGTGGCCAAGCAAGCAAGAGGAAGAGGAAGGCAAAAATTCAAAGAAAAGAAAAGGAAAAAATGAGAAAATAGAAGAAGCCACTTGCATTTTTGTTTTTCTTTTTCTTTGCCGTGAGTTTTGAGGATGAGAAGAAATGTTTTTCACGTGAATATGAGAAGGAAAGTCACGGCTGAAGCAAAGAGATGTGTACGGTCAAGCAATGAAAAGGCAATTGAAAAATGAAAAGATAAAGGTAATGAAAAGACAAAGAATATAAAAGGGCTTTTGTCTCTTAGAATTTCCATTTTCTTTTAAATCAAAATAAAAAAAATCAGTAAATAAAAAGAAAAATGAAAAAAAATAAAGTGAAAAAGAAAATAAATAAATATTTTAAGGAAAAATAGAAAATAAAAAAAGAAATGATTTAATAATTGAAACTAGACTTTAAAAATTGAAAACAATATACAATTAACATTTGAAAATTATAACTTCACTTATAAAATACTTTAAAAATAAAATATATATATATAACATGACATGTCACACAAATTAGAACATGATTTTACAAACAAAAAATATTATTTATATAAATTAAAATAAACAATTTTGTTAACTAAAACAATTTACACACAATATTGTAAAAAGCATAACTTTCACAATATTAATCGGATTTCAACGAAACGAAAAGCAATATACTTGAAATTTAATTTATTTTAATAATAAAAGATAAAGTTCAAAAGTTCAAATATTTAAATTTTAAATTTAAAAGTCAAATTTGACCATATTGACCAAAATTCACATTTTTGGAAAATATTCTATTTATTCATTTTGGAATTCTAATTCACATAAAAATCAAAACTTATATATAAAATAACAAAATTATTCATTTTGATAAATAAAATAAAGTTTTTAAATCAGGAATTTCAATTAAAATAATCAAATATACAATTAAAAGTAATCTCAAAATACAGGGTTGTTACACTTTCCCCTACTCAAAACTTTTCGTCCCCGAAAAGGAATGAGGTACGGGAAAGCACAAAAAAGATAGAATGATATGATTAAGACAAGATGATAAGAAGATTGAAATTATACATGATAACTGTTGTTATAGGTAAGTTTAACAAAGTGGAGATGATCTTGCCAAGATCCTTCAGAATTAAGAACACAAGCACGAAAAAGATTTTCTAGAATTTGATTCACCCTTTCCGGTTGACCAACGGTCAGGGGATGGAAAGCAGTGTCCAGATTCAAAAATGAGTACCAAAGATTATCAAAGACTATAGAAAGATTTCTAAACAGACTGGTATAGGCAATAGCCTTCCCATTCTGTAGCAAGATAAGGGAAATAAGGACAACCAAAAGATAGTTTGAAAAAAACAAAATAAGATAATAAATTTGAAACCATGAAGATTTCAACTTAAATTGAAAATTAATTTTATATAAGTTAAATAAATCTTAACCAACTCTAATTTCATTATCTTATCATCCAATTATCTTAAATTAACAATCTCTAAAATCATGGAATTGAAAAAAAAAACTTCTATTATACTCATAATGTACTCAATAAATTAATTCATTTTTATTCCTAATTAAAAATTTAATTTATTCCTCTCAATATATTTTATCACCTATGTTAAATATATTTATACTTATAATAACTGCTTTAATTTATCCTTGGTTCCTTTAACATCATTTTATATTGTAAATTATTTCATTACCCTTTTTCTCTATTTACCTCAGTTAATCTTTTTGTAACTAAATTTAAGTGCATAACATTTATTATAACCACTCAAGTTTTATTTATAAAATATTTTTTATATTGTATATTAGCCAATTACATATTCAACTTCTGTATAATTTAGATAAGTTATATTGGAATGAAATTGTGTATTATACAAACAAAACTTTCCAATTCAATCATTTCAAGCTTGAATATTTATCCAAATCTTGAAATTTTACTTAAAATTATCTTTCAAGATAAAATTTAGGAATTAAATTTCCGATAAATTCCAAACTATTTAGAGATAAATAAATGTACATATACTATATATATGTATATCCATTCAAATTTAAATCATATATCAGCATATGTTATAAATCTAGTCTTATTTTAGAAATTCAAATCAATTAAATTCCCCAAACCAAAACTGTAGCAAGACTACAGAACAATCTCTTCACTTCGAAACTCGAAAATGAATGTCGATGATGCTGCAGTCATTACCGAAATTATTTTCCGACGACAAAGAGAAGAGCACTAAATTTAAACTTTAAAATTCTTTGGAAACAAATTTCTATTAGAAAATACTTTAAATAGTATATCCTTTTAAAACTTTAAATACAAGGTTTGAAATCTATCGGAAATTAAATTCTCAAATTCTTATTTTAAATTCATTTTAAATTTCCAAATAAATTTATAACCATTTTTATAGTTCAATTATTTATATATGAAACAAGAGATAATAATATATAAATCAAATATTATTTCTTAACAACCAATTCAATAAAATCCAGAAAAAGATTTATAATATAGTTACAAAATTTATTTATTACTAAATTTGAAAAAAAAAGTTTGCTCTGTTCAAGTGTTTGGAAATCCTATGGACAGCGTTGATCAAACGAATCGATTAGAAACCCAAATCAATATCAACAACTCAAACAACACAATATATAAAACATTTTAAATATTATTTTACAAATACACTTCAAGAATGATTTGAAGATAAGTTGGAAACAAAGATGGGATGATTAAATAACAGAATATGAAGATGGATAAGCTTATATAAATCACGGACAACCTTAACCGGGTCAACCGTGACTTAAAGAATAAGATCGATGTGGATTCCTAGGGTAAATCTACATTCGGTCTCAAGAGATAGAATTTGGGATAATAAGAGATACTAGCATCTAAACCGAGGATATTAAAAAATTTGGTGAATCGATGCTATTGTAAAAGAGTTTCACCCCTTTACAAATCAATTTAAGATTGGCGGGACCGCCGACTCATTATAAAGATTATTCGAAGTAGAGTTATGGGATACTCCATAATCAAAAGAAGATGAATAGTGAGGGACATGAAGGGATTTTGGAACCGTAGGGAACGTTCCAAAATTCAAAGGAATCGAGTCAAAAAGGAAGAGATTCAAACTCGAATGTAAGTGATTCTGAAAATACATTTACCATATATGCTAAGTTTTGCCTAGAGCTACCAAAGCCCTGATAACAAATGTAACGACCCGATTTTTTCAACCATTCGCATCCGCACATGTCGTACTTGAATTGCTCAAAATACCATGTTTTAAATAAAATTTGGCAAATCTCAGAGTATACAGTAAATAAATAATCATAGATCACACAAACAGAGCAAATAATAATGCAGCGGAAGTAAAAGAGACAGTAGTTCATGAAGCTAATATATATATATATATATAAGATACATCAGAGTTAAACAAGATACAACAGAAGAGTAATAAGATACATCAGGTACAAATCAGAATACATCATTGAAATCACTGGATACTGAAAGCAAAATAGATGGCTGGATCTTCAAACAAAGCTCCAACTCCGAAGGTGAGTTTTGAATGCTGAATCACTCAGTCTGAATCGAGCGTAAAGAAAAACACAAAACACTCTTGTCAGGACATAAATACTTATGAACTATAAATCAACTCAAGTGAACAATAACAAAAATGCATCAGTAACTTAAAGGATGCTTAGGATCGCCCATCCTTTAAGGATCCGTTAAACTATTTACTATATAGTACTACTGCGCTATTATAATAATGTATACAGTAAAATAAACTTATTTTGAAATAGCGTTAAGGAGTGACCCAATATTCCCCTTAAACGCAATAGTCCCAGTAGTCCATCCAGTATCAACGTACCTCCAGATTGGGAGGCTACCCTAAATACTCCATGGGCTACGGGAGAAAAACAAACTCGTAGTAAGGCTCGATATGGTAGGTGACACGGAACACAAGGCAATGCCAGGGTAGATATACCAATTACACACACAGGCTGGTGGTAACGTAGCAGCCACTACGCCCACCTCGGAACACACTTCCAATCAAAATCGGAGGATGGCCATCAAATCAACCATAAGTAAGAGTATAGTATCAAAGAAGTGCGTCCGACTAGAGGAGCTACCCCTTTTGGCCCGAGATCACTCCTGTTTAGCCACCTTATGTCAAATCATGGGAGTTGGGTCCACGTAAGATACCTCAAGAACGTCGCCACCATCCTACTTCATTCTGTAATCTCCACCGCGTACACAGTTGTTAAAGTGGTTTTCGGAGTTGGCAGAGAGTATGACAACTTCCGATCTCGGTCTCTTTAACAACCAAACGTTATTATAACGTCATAGCCATTCCAAAATAGTTCATACTTCAAAAATCAAATCATTCATTCCAAACTATATTCCTTTCAAAATAGTTTATACTTTGAAACCAAAACCATTTTTATTTCAAAACTATATCCAAATCAATACGATATCATTTCCATTTCAACATATATTAACTTTCAAAAATCATAATACTTTCAAAGTTATAACTCTTTCGAAACCAAAATATTTGAAATCATTACACTTTGAAAATCATAACATTTCGAAATCATGTATTTGAAATCATGAAACATTCCTTTAATTCTTTACATTTTACAAATTTATTCAATTAAACCCAAAGTTTCAAATTTCCAGTTTAATTCAATTCAAACCATTAGTTTCAATTCAATTCAGTTTCCCAACAAACCATTTCAAATCTTATAAATTTCAAATGTAAATTTAATCCACAAAATAATCTACTAATTTTTTTTATATTTCAAAGCTTTAATATCCCACATTTCAAAACTAAATTTTATAATTTCACATATCTAAATTTTAACTTCATTATTACTTAGTTTTGAAATATTCATTTCATAAATCCAATATCATTAAAATAACCAGAATTACAAGTAAACTAAATATCTTTCATACTAATATAAACTTCAAATATTCATTTGTCTAATAGATCAAAATCAAATATCATTCCATATTATCATTCTTTATCAAAATAAAGATCAAAACATTTCCAAACCATTTCAATTATCAAAATATCATATCCTTTCAAAACCTCATTATCAAGTCATTATTTAAATTCAAATTCAAATATTCAAATTTAAATATCATTTTAAAATCAAATATGTCATTCATTTATTATTCCAAATATCTTTACAAAATACATTTCAAAACTTCATTCAAGATTCATTTATCTTATTACATTTCATTCCATTTAACACACAACTAATTAAACCTTATTTAAATTCAAATTTAATTTAAATTCCTTTAAAATTCAAATTTAAATATTAAAACATTTTCAAAACTCGTAAAATTTCATAATTAATCAATTCCAAAAGTTAAATCATTTAACTCTTAACTATAACTCAAAACAGTGCCAAAATCTATAATATTCCAAAACGTTATCAATTTATAGCAACGACATCATTTATAAATGCTATCGTAGCTTATAGTTTCCAAAATAGTTTAGCTAGGAACAACGACATTTATAAAATGCCGCAATAGATATTTAGTTATTTCAAACATGGTTAAGTCCAAAAACAACAGCATTTAAAAATGTTGTGGTCTCTTAAAAATGTTGTCATAAGACCACAGCATTTTTGGGAAATGCCATTAATAAATTCTAGATTTTATTATAACTTTTCAGAAACATTAAAACTTCAAAAAATTTATACTTTAAATTTATAAATCATATTTCTAGACTTCAAAATTTATTTAAATAATTTTAACATATGATTTATCACAACAAAATTTTATAGTTAAATTTCCAACTAAAAACACAATTCATTTGTTAAGTCAAAATTCATTGTTTTCTTAACTTATAAATTAAATAAAACTTAACATTTTACTTCAAATATCATTTCAAAACTTTTAAATTTAATTCCAATTATTTACTTACATTTTAAAAATATAAATTAAAGTCAAAATCACATATACTTCAAATTTACATACTTAAATTCACAAATTGAAAACTTAATATTTGGCCTTCTTAAAACCATAAAATATATATTTTTTAAATCAAAATTTCATACTTTAAAAATACATATCTTAATAAAAATCATTTAAAAATATACCACGGGGTTTGTATATAATTATCTAACCTAGGTCAAGTGATACAGATATATATCATTTCAATCCGGGTTCAATCATTTCAAACCCATAATCCCAAGTAAATAAAAATAAATAAAAATCGCTCAGGCCTATCATTTCAACGCATAACGATTTTTCCCTATTCTAAAGTTCGTTCGGGTGTGTATTGTAACGACCCGTAATTTTCGACAATTTAAATTGGTTAAATGAATGAGATTTTATAATTAAATTTAGTAGAAAAAAATATATGAATGGTAATTAAAACCTATTTATTAGTAAATTGAATAAAACTTCAATAAATGAAATAGCGTAAGTATTATATCTGGATATATATTGAATATAAAGAGTATAGGGTAGGCATTGAATTAGTTAAAGTAAGAACACGTTGTTACAGTAATTGATTGGAAATTTAGGAAACGAGTTAATGAAAGTTAATAATTAATGACTTAAATGAAATTCTAATTCAATAAAATAATTTAAATGTTATGATTTGATTTTAAATGGAATTTGAGAAAACAAATGAAACTATTGGATTAAGATATGAAATAGTAAGTTGGGTAATAAATTTCAAAGTTACGTTAATGGATGTAATAATATGGTATAAACTGAAATTTGATAAAATTTATGTTAATAAGAAATATGATGGGTGTTATACATGAATGAACTTGAAGTAATGGAAGGTATTTGATGAAATTCTTTAATAAATAAGAACTTGTTGCTCTAGTATTATAAACTTAGGTATAATTGAGATTGTTTCGAATAAAACAATATAAAGGAAAGTATTAATAAATGGGTATAAACTTAAGTAAACAATGGAGATGCTAAGAAATTGGATTAAGCACAAATACTATAAATAAATAAAGGAAATAAATGAAGTTATGCAATAATGAATTAATAAATAAATATATTGCAATAAAGGAGGAAACTAACATAACATTTATAAATGATAACGAATATTGGTAAGAAATAAATGAGAATATTTGAAATAAGCTTAAAGTAATTAAAGTTAAATAGTTACAATTGTTAAGATACCTATTTGGGTAGTTAATAAACTTTAATGTGAAATAAATTGAAAATTTTTGACCAAATTTGTGTAGTTAGTGTAGTTTTGATTTGCCATTGAAGTTTCTTAATTCTATAAGATGCAATCAATGTTAATTTTTTTTTATAATATGACGATTGGGTGATTTAAGAAGTGAAAAACCAAGATTGATTTATTTATTTGAAATTTGAAATTCAATTAGTGGATTTATGGCAAATAAGTGAAATTAATATTAAACTATTACGTTAATGGAGTCTAATAAATTAAAAAGGGAAATCAATAGGAATTAATCTAATTAAAGATTATATTAGTATAAACTTGGGTAAAAAGGGTTGGACTAAGGAAATTTTATTAATTGGTTTTAAAAACCTTAATTAATATGTGAAATAGACAAGATTTCACATTTTAACCATTTATACAAATCTAAGATGTATGTAGAAGTATCAATGTAATAAAACGTAAACAAATGTTAAGTATAAGATGTTGATTGTTTGAATAATAAGAATGGGAATCAACATTTATTTATTTAATTGAATTTAATTACGATAGTATGATTTATTGCAATTAAATGAAATTTAATATTTAAATTATTGCCTAAAAGAAAATGTAGATGAAATCTAAAGGAATAAACGTAAACAACAGTGAACCAATGAAAATTGCATCTTTTTGATACTAATAGATTGAATAATTGAATGAAAGACAATTAAAGGGAATTATTGCAAATTTAATTTTTAATTTGTGGATATAATGAAATTGAAATTTAACGCTGAAATGAGTAAATTAGTTAACTCTCAATTTACATCAAGATTTGGTTTAATTAATGTGAATGATTAAGGAAATAAAGATGTTAAAGATTGTCAATTTCAGAATTTAAATAAAAAAATTGATTTAATTAATTTATTTAATTAATATAAAAATAGTCATTTTGGCCACTAACTCGGATTTCGACGAAATCAGTTTCATCAGATTCGTAACGGTGAATTATAATAGTGTTTCAAGTTTCGTAGCGATCGGACTTGTCCTTTGATCGTACAGACTCGAAACGCCTTGAAATTTATGAAATTGAAAACAATTGAAATCGAATTGAAAATATTGTTTTTAGCATAACTTCTTCATACGATAGAATTTGGACTTCAAACATTTTCCATTGCGTTTAAAATATTTTAAAACACCTATTTTGATATACGGGTTTAACCAATTTCGTTCCGGGGTCAGAACGGACTTTTTGGGCCACGTTAGCGGTAACACGTATATCTATCAACCCGGTCCATCTATTTTTCAATTTGCATATAAATACCCTGCTAAACTCTAGCCTCTGCCTATTCTCATTTATCTGCACGTAAAATTTCATCAGCTCCTCTTCTTCTTCAATGGATGCAAACCCTAGATCCAATTACAATCCAAAATCAAAGTCAAAAATTCAAAGTCCTCAGAAAAATTCAGAAAAAATATATGTTGAAGCTCTCGACTAGAGTAATTCACTGGTGGTGTTCGTTTTACGATTCAGTTTGTCGTTTGACCGCTAAAATTCGGAGAAGTTTCGGTCGTTCATCATCGTCGAAATCAAAGTCGTCGGATCAGCGAACCATTTCTGGGTTTTGAAGAGAGGACCGAGGGGACTTCATCCATGCAATTTATTTGGAAAATCGACGGTCTGATTGTCGGCAAAATTCAATTTAGATTTTGAATTCTAGGGTGCTGCGGTGGCTGGTTCTGGGAACGGTGCGGAGTCGAGCGAGGCGAGGGGAGGGCCTCTGTTCACCTTGGTGGTCGACGACGTGAGTGTGAGGTGGCGGCTCCAAGAAGGTTCGAACGCGATGTACAGTTGAGGGGAGGGTTTTGATTGTTCAGTCGTGTGCGTTCTTCTGGGTAGCAGCATCTGGAGGAAGTAAATGATGATGACGTGGCTGTGTAATGTGTTCTTTCCTGATTTTTTTTATTGTTTTCAATTCGCATTTATCGGCATAACTTTTGCATACGATATCCGATTTACGTGCGGTTTCTTTTGTTATGATCGTATTAAAATTCCGGACTTGATGACGCTGGCTTGGACGAATTCTAAGACGGTCAAATTTTTGGGTTTAAATTGAATTTAAATTAAAAAGTTGGTGTTTTAACCCACTCACAACTTCTAAAATTTCTTATGTTGGTTAAATTGATTTATGATGTATTTAAAATTTTATTTGTAGTTATTTGGCATATATTTCATCATTTTCTCAGTTAAATTTCATTCATTTAATTTACGCGTTATTTAATTCATTATTGCATCTAAAACTGCCAGTCAATTGTTAATTAATTTATTCATTGCATTAAAACTGTCAGTTAAAATTTTAGTAAAATTTATTACTGCATATAACCTGCTAGTTAAATTTATTTATTATTGCATATAAAATATAGTTAAACAGTTATTTAATTCATTATTGGAAATTTAACTATCAGTAATTAATTATTATTTATTGTTGTGATTATTTGAATTGGATGATAAATTGATGAATGTTGGATGATTGATATGATGGACGAATGGATGTTGTTTTTATATTGTATAAACTGCAAGTTATTATTATGCACTTTCATTTCATTCGGGATTGCGGTTTGAAATGATATACAACCACATTTTTATTTTTAAATTGCGGATTGAAATGATAAATATTCGTATCACTTGACCATAGGATAGAAAATTATATATAGTTACCGCGGTATATATATATATATATATATATATATATATATATATATATATATATATATATATAAACTACTTGAAATGATTTTCTATGGTTTTGGAAAGAATACGGTTTAATAAATATTTAATTTCGATATATATATATATATAGTAAAATTTCTTGAATTTAGCTATGTATAAACTTGTTTCGAATTTTAAAATAAGCTAAATAATGAAGTTGATTTCATTTATATAATATGGTTAAGAATATATTTGAAATTCTATTATATATAGAGTTTATAATAACTCAAATAAAAGTAAGGTTGAAGGTAAATGTGAATATGATTTGAATTAAAGTATTTAAGAATTTTCCTCGAAAAAATTTGTTTTGAAATGTAAATAAATTAAGATTTAAAGGATATGACCTTATAACTTGATTTTTGATAGAGGATTTAAACGAATATCAAATTTATTTAAAGAATATCCTGTTATTGAAGTTTAAGGGTTTTACCTGAATAATATTTGTTTAATAAGTAAATATTTCAAATTTAAATAATAGGAATTGGATTTGATATATATTAAATTATCAAAGAATCCATTTTGAAATAGTGGAATATTTAAAGATTTAAATATATGAACTATAAAGTTTTGAAATATAGAATATTTAAGCTTTGAAATATATGGGAATTAAAATGGTTTATTTGGAGGTTCAAATTGTTAATTGGGAATTTATTTTGAAATTTGAAGAAGATGTCTATTTTATAAAGCAATATAGTATTTTAACCATTAAGTATTAAAAGTTATGTTTCAAAGCTATGGTTTCAAGATATATATATATATATATATATATATATATATATATATATATATATATTTGAAAATATTATGATTTTGGGAAAGGGGTATTTATAAAATAAAAATGATATCATATTGATTTGGGTTTTTAAAAATATAAATGATATCGTATTTATATGGTTTGAAAGAGATATTATATTCTAGTTTTAAAGGATAAATTATTTTGAAATAACCGCGGTGTTATAATAACGATTGGTTGTTGAAGAGACCGGGATCGGAAGTTGTCATACTCTGCCAACTCCGAAAACCACTTTAACAACCGTGTACGCGGTGGAGATTCCAGAATGAAGTAGGATGGTGGCGGCGTTTCCTTTGAGGTAAATACGTGGACCCGACTTCCGTGAGTTGGCATAAGGTGACTAAAACAGGAGCGATTCTTGGGCCAATGAGGTCATTCCTCTGATCGAACACACTCCTTCGATATTATACTCTGACTTTTGGATTGATTCGGTGGCCACTTTTGATTTCTTTGATTTTTGGGGGTGTTGTTCGAGGTGGGCGGTAGTAGCTGCTACGCGTTACCACCAGCCCGGATAGCAATTGGTATATCTACCCTGGCATTGCCTAGTTGTGCCGTGTCACCTACCCTAGTGCGCCTTATACGATTTTGTTTTGTACCATACCTATGGAGTGCCTCTGACGACGCCCAGTACGGGGGAGATTACGGTACTGTCACAACACCATCAACGATATTTTGATACGGCTAAAAGCCGTATCTAATCTTATTAGATATGGCTTTTAGCCGTATCAAAATATGGCGAGCTTATTATTTTGATACGGCTAAAAGCCGTATCTAATGAGACAAAACAGAGCACATGGTACTGTGGTATATTTAGGGGGAAAGGAATAATAAAGTGTTTAATCGCGTTCACAAAACAGAGCACATGGTATGCAAGAAAGTATGTAAATTCACCAACATCAGACCAAACAAATCGAAACAAGCATAGAACAGAAATAATGTAACGTTTGCGATTTTTCGTTGCCGAAAAACCGAAATGTTATGGGTTTAAGAAAGAAGAAAGGAAGAAGAAGAGAAGAAGGTAGAAGATGGAGAGAAGAAAGAATAGAAAAATAGAGGGAAGAGAAAAACAGAAAATAGAAATTTTATACTTTAAACAAAGAACATAGAACAGAACAGAAAACAACAGAACAATAACAGAATCTCACAATTCGCAGCGGAACAACATATAATAATAAATGAATAATCTTTAAACAAAGAACTATATTAGTTATTACATTTTATACTTTACATCATATCATCATCAGAGTGTACAACAACAAACAATGCAGCGGAAAAAGAAATACTATATAAACTAGTAATACGCCATGCCATCCATCTTGCCTCCAGCAACTCCAGAATATCCTGATAAATCTTAACTCTTGACTGCCCGTGTGGAAATTGGTGGGCACCTAGAGTTTAGGAAGGAAAACAATAAACTCCAAGTCAGTCATGTGACTGGTGCGAGAACTCAAAACAGTTTATTTATCTTTAAAATCAAAATAGAGGAATATTTTTAAATTCAATTCGCAATGCTTTTAAAAATGAGACTACCATAAGGCCTCCCGCACACACACACATGCAAACGCAGAATCGGAGGAGATTTCTCCTTATGATAGTCAAAGATGCTTGATACGCATTTAAAAGAACATTTGATATTATTACTAGTGCATAGTGTAGAGAAAAATTCATTTCGAAAGTAGAATATAAATCTTAGCCAACATACGACCATTATCGTATGCCTACTATAGCTACCATCCAAACAGTGTTGCGACACCATAAGTGAATGATAGGTTCTACAACTAAAACCGTACAAGTTTCGTATTGTTTCTTTGGATTTCCAACAAATGATCAGGCCAAGGAACTTCCCATTGCCACATGAGAATGCCTCTGGAAAGACATTCCCGAGAACCAAACCGGAACTCTGCCAACACAATGCCGGGTTACCCCTAACTGGGTAACTACTGACACGAGCACGCCATTCCCCGATCGTAAACGACCTTTCTCACGGGATCCCGATAGCCAACAACCACAAAGTAATAAATTCGCAGTAACCACATAGGTTAAATATCTGGGCTCCATACCATGATACAACCTCTATCCAGAAGGAAATGTACATACCCTAAAGGGAGCTACCCCTCATAACCTTGCCGCATCTTTCCTGTTTTGACCATTTCCGGGATGTGAGGCTCGACGAAGTCACGTCCACAAAAACATACTTTATACAAAAGTCATGCTTTGGGTCAACAAATGATCAACACAATGATCACCAAGATAGACGATCAAATAAATGATCCTATCACAAATAATCAACACAATGATCATTTACAGCAACACTCAGCATGTCACATTACCAAATTGGGAATATATCGCTGATAACTTCAACTATATAACCTCTGAGCTCGTACGTCTCAGAGAAGGGTGTTAAGCTTAGAGAATAAATTCTCCGCCACCAACAGAAATATATTTGAAAGAAATCGGCTTTACATCTCAATTTGTAATGTCAGACACACAATCCATACAAGTCTGTTCCGGGCTCGAACAGAACCGAAGGCACTTACAAAGAAGTCCTTGCAATCCGAATAATCTCTAATCACATTCGGATTTCCCATCACATATGGAGATCTCAATACCAGGGATCAGCCAGTGCAGAGACAATCAACAAGAAACCCTTTCGCTTTCGAAAATATCCGGTCTTCAACACCGATCTTCGAATGCAATTCATAACGACGTATCACATATTCGGAATGGGTTATACGACCCCAAGGTCCTTTCCCGGTTAACCCGAATAGTGAGCGCTTATTTTAAAAAAAAAATAAGTGTGGCATCCAATTTCAAACAAATCACAACAAATACCTATTTAAAGGTAAATATTGATAGTCGGTTATTGAACTATCAATAGATATGCCAACATCACCAGATTCCAAATAATTTTCCAAATTATTTATTTCACAAAAATATCTTTACAAGATATAAACATAATTTCCATACTTTAAAAATAAATCAGTATTTATTTTTAAATCTAATTTCCCAATTTCATTTATAAATTCTATATTGAATTTACATTCCAAAATATTTATGAATATACGATTTCCATTCGTTTTCAAATATTCATTTTCAATTTATCTTCAAAAAGATAAATTCAAAATATTCACTTAATATTGGAAAAGTATTTCTATACTTATTAAAAATAAGTAATTCACAGATCTTTTTATTTTCTATACTTAGAAAATATTTAATATACTCTAATCGAAATTAAGTATATATTTCATTCTTTAAGGAAATCATTCACTTAATCATATTTATTTGGGCCAAAACGAATGTTGCGTAAAACATCGTTACGACAACCCAAAATCACTAGTATAGGGATTCGAAATTAAAATAGATACATAAATCCCAATACTATGCAAAACATTTCCTTTCGGAAATCATTAACTATAACAACAGTGTTATAGTCCACCATTTCCTTTTATTTCTCGAAAATATCTATTTCAACAATAAATGTTGAAATCTATGGTTTCGAATCTCAACATCTTTTAAAACATCTTTAGATCGTTTTAATTCTATTTCAAACATCACATTCAAAATAATTTCTTTAACAAAATATTCACTATTAAAAACGTGAATACACTTGTTTGTAAATTTCATCACTTCTATTCATTTTATTTTAAAGAATTATTCACTGTCTAAAACATGAATATAATTCCATAAATAAATTACAACAATTCCTTATCAAAATAAGTCGTTGCGGATTTATAAAACAACGTTTATAAATCCTATTTCTATTTATTTTATATCAACTCCTTTTTATAAATTCCTTTATTAACCTATCTTAATTCATATCACAATGATATACTAAAAATTCATATTATAAGTCAAATACTTATAATTTATTTATTTACAAAATCATTCCTTCAAACTTCCCAAATCTATAAATCTTATAACTTCTAAGATTCATTTATTTATCCACATCTATTTCCTAAATAACTTTATAAATTTTTATTTATAAAATTCTATAACTTTACCGTTATAATTCTATAAATTTCATTCATTAGTGAAATTCATTCACAATTCTTTCTAATACTTATAAAAGCTCGTTTTATAATTCCAATATTTTTAATTTATAAATATCAATTTATAAATCTTTTAATATAAAACAATTTATATTACTATTTTAAAACGTCTTTCAACTCCTTTATAATTTATCATTTTGATTTATAAAATAATCAAATTTGATAAATTCTATAGATTTCATTCCTTTATGAAATTCATTTACAAATCATTCTATCACCTATAAAAGCTCGTTTAATAATTCAAGATATTCTAAATTTATAAATATCAACTTATAAATCTTTTAATATAAATCAATTTATATTATTACTTTAAACATCTTTAAACTCCTTTATAATTTCATCATTCTGATTTATAAAATAAAAATTTTATAAATCCTATTTCTAAACTTCTTATAATAAATTCAGAAGTCCCAGTTCAACTATTTTATAAAATCACTAATCCCATATTTTCAAAAATCAACTTTTAACTGTATTTCTCAAAAATCATAATTTTTATAATATTAAAATTATAACGTTTATTTATTTAAGATGAATCAATTTCAAAAATATTTTATAAACGTATATTTCCAAAAATCACTTTAGAAATCAAAATCGTTGTTTTAACTTCAAAAATTGGATTCGATGATGCAACACATCGATAGTCAATCACGACTTTCAAACATCATATATCATCCATGATAATAATCAAATATCACAATATATGAAATCAAATAAATATTTGTGAGGAATCCAGTTGGATCCCTCCAACCTGTTTCCCTGCATCCACAGACATTAGCACAATACCATTCCGTTTCAAGACGGAATATCGCGGTACATGGGATTTTATAAATATATATCCGCTTACTAACGGCGCAATAGGGTCTCATCCGCTAAAAGAAAATGCGGGAAATCAATCAACTGCAATATATACATATACCAATATATATATATTGCTATATATATAATATAATACCAATTCCACTTCGAGGTGGAATATCGCGGTATATGTGTGTAATCAATAACCTCCGCTTACTAACGGCGTATAGGGTCTATTCACATCCAATATATATATATATATATATATATATATATATATATATATATAACAATCATCATTCAATCATTCAATCATTCAATCAACACGGTCAAACAATTTTAAATCTAACGATTTAAAATTTAAATAAACAACAAAATTCCTTTTGAGTGAGAAGTTCTCACCTTTATTCCTGTTTGCAATCCACTTCCAATTCAACTTGTTTTCTTCATTTATACCTTGTATAACAATTTTATACAATTTATTAATATTCGAACAGATCGAATAATAAATTTTCAATTGATAATCTCGATTCATCGGTGATTTCATTTTAATAGTTAAATTAACTGATAGTTCTATTTAAACCAGTTTCTTCTTTAAATAAATTTATTTAACTAAAAATTAAATTTCCTTTTAAATTAAATTTATTTAACCAAGATTTTATTTTAACTAACAAATTCCTTTTATTCTTAAAACAATTTCTATTAAATAATTAAATTTATCTAACTAATGATTTTTCTTAATTTAATTATAAACCAAAATTTTCCTTCTATTAATATCTTAAGATAATTAAATAGATTAAGTTTTAACTGATACTTTTAATTTCTAAAGAAATCTCCTTTAACAAATTTACTTAACAAAACTAAATTTAAAAACTAAATTTCCTTAAATAAATCATTTCATCTAATAAATTGGATTTCAACTATTTCTCCTTAAATAATTGATTTAACTAAAAATAAAATTTAAAACAAATCTTCCTTTAATAAATTTAATTAACTTACCATATAATTAAATTTATTCAACTAATTATTTATTTCTTTTTCTTACCAAAAATTATATTTTAACTAATTTCCCTTTTTTAAAAATAAATTTGGCAACTAAACAATTTAAAATAAACTTATTAACCCCATAAGTTATCTTAATAAATTATTTTGACTTTAATTTGATATCTTTATATCAATTTCCTTTAATAAATTTATTTAACTAAGAATTTAAATTTTAAACTAAATTCCTTTATTAGCAACTATTAAATCTTAGAAATATTTTTTTTTTTTACTTATATATATATCTACAGATTTCTAAATAAATCTTTTTTTAATAAATTCTAAAATCAATAAACAAGTCAATTTACGGTTAAATCACCTAATCCATTATTTTAATTTCAAACTAATAACTTAATTAATTAATTAATTAATTAGTTAAAAAATCAAATTCCCTTTAATCATTTATTTAACTAATTTTCCTTTTAAAATAATTCTAACTAGAAATTTCTCATTGAACTTAATTTCCTTTTTATAAATTTTAAATCAACAAATTTTTCTTAAATAAAATTATTTTTCTTTGTTTAATAAATTTATTTTAACTAAAATTTTACTTTAAATTAATTTCTTTAAATCAAATTCTTTTTAATACTTTGATTTAACAAAAATTAAATTCAAACTATTCTTTATAAATTCAATTTTTTGTCGAACAAATTAAATTTCTATTTAAATAAATTTTATTAACTAACTGACCTTATTTTATTTACTTTAAATACTTCAAAATTATTTTAAACATCTTTAAACTTTATATTCTTTTTCTTGAAATATCTATATATATTTTATTTATTTAAAACTGCCTCTATATATATAAAAATCAAATTGAAGAATAAATCGCTTTCAATACCTCACTGGTAATTGACGAACCCAGACTCCATCCAACATCGCGACCACTGTTGCGATGCTCGAGTACGAGCTTCACCCTGTCGGCATCATCCTCACGACACGCCTGCCGCCATCGCTGCCTCACCATCAAGCTCGACACTCCATCGCGCGACCCACTGCCCATCCCCAAGGTCGAGCACGTGATCCACATCGGAGCCGCTGCTACATACACCTACGCTCGACATCGAGCCTCTCACATCCACGTCGCCTCGATTGGATGCTAATCGTGCGCTGACTGTTGTCGCGATGAACCCCGTCGTTCGTGCTTCCAGATCTTCTGCTCGATGCCGTGCCTCCCCTGCTCCTTCTTGCCGTCGCCGCCGAGATGTCGATGACCCAACTCGATCGCGATTTATTATGTCGATTTGGGGGAAGAGGAAATAGGAAATAGGAGAGGAGGGAAATCAATTTCGTTTTTAATTTCCTGTATGCGGCCATTGTTTTTATTTGTTTTGGATCTCGATTTTTTTTTTAAAAACTGAAGAGGGGGAGGGATATTCTTAAACGAGCTCGGCCATGCTTGCACGATTTTTCTTCGTGATTGTAGGCGTGATTTTCTGCGTGTTTTTAGGACGAACGTGGTGAAGTTTATCTCAATTTAAGTTTAAATTTAAATCGTTGAAAATTTCGACGCGTTTATGTGTCGTGTGCTCACATATTAACTCAGAAAAATACGAAATTTGAAATCCGGCAATAATTAAATATTACGGACCCAATGGAACTGGTTTCGTCGAATTCCGAGACTGTGCCTCGGACGGCTATTTTAAAATTTGATTCAAACGATATAAATTTCAAAACTGTACAATTCACTTCCAAATTCAATTCTGAAGCTTCTAAAATCTTCAATATTATGAATATGAATTTTACAAGCCTTTGAAATATTTTTATTCAACTTAAAATTGAAGATTCAAATTATTATTCAACTTTCAATAGATTAAATTCTATAATTTAATCGACAATTTATTCTGATAATTTGAAATTCAATTCAAACCATCATTCAAATATTTAAAATTAATTAAATATTCTCAAATTAAATTATTCTAAATTCTGGGTCGTTACAAATAACATCACAGAAAGTAGGTTATGTGAATTCTAGCGAAGTATATAGACGCTTGCAGATGAACTATTCGTCTAGAACACCATGTTTGGATTCGAGACCTACAGCATAATAAGTTCAAATATTAGCTCTATTTCAGATCTATTAAGCTTTAAAAAATATATCAATTTTGGATGGAAAGGTTTTAAATATTTCGAACATATGTGTGTTCCAAATAAATACAAAATAATTTTCGTACTCTGATTATAAAAAGCATTTGGTACAAAAATGTAAATCCATTTCAATTTTAAATGTACTTATGATTTGGTGCAGAATTTGTATAGTTTTAACACAATATTTTTTGGATATATGAAATTTTGGAAATGCCATTCCAATGAATATGATATTAAATTTACAAAGTCCCATATATCTTTGGTCATGAGGTTTCCTACTTACATCAAAGTTTTATACATAAATTATGGTCAGTAAATAGACTTTACGGTTCATATATGAATATCCATTAAAATATGACTTTAGTACATATCAGTTTCATATGTATGTATTTATACATTTGACTATACATTAAATTTCAAATGAACATGTCCCTAATAGATGAGATTTATGCAATTTAAATTCTATCCTGATTATGTGTATTTTAAGTGCCGGTTAAGTCCATTTAAAAAGATTTTGTATCCATTTATATGGACAAGAATTCTCGTACTAAGAAGTACATGGGTATGAATATAATGATGGATCTTGAAAGAATGAAGTTTTACACCTAAATGACCTTATGATTCAAATGTATCTTTTGAGTGTGCTAAGCTTATAGAAATATAAGCTTCAGGTGAATCTATAGTTTGCTTGTATGTATCGATGATTTTATAGAAGTAGGAGTAATGGGTTTCTCATTTACAATTTTTTTTGGTAAATGTAGTTTAATATACAAGTTCATGGTTAGTTTTGTACATAAAATGTGTTTTAAATTCATATCGTCTTATATATATATATATATATATATATATATATCTGATTTTGGAGTTAAAGTCTTGAGTAATTACAGCCTCGACCATACGAAGTTTAAATTATAGCGTAATATAGCAAGTCAATCAAGTGTATAATTTTAAATCTAAACAAGAAGAAGGTTCAAGACGTATCTTTTGTAATGCATATGATTGGATTGGGAACTCATCCAACGTTATATCAATGTAAGCACAGAGTGTGTCTTATGTTGTGAACAAGATGAAAACACTGAGCACTTGTTTTTCAAATGCAAATTTTTAGCCTATATATGGAATGGTGTCGTATCAAACATAAGTGGTCTGCCGCACATATAAAACAACTAGTGCTAAACACTGAAATTGATCATGTCCAAAATAAATTAATGTAAACAAAAAAAATTCTGACATTGCTAAACTAGTTCTATCAACGGTACTGTGGTATATTTAGCGGGAAAGGAATAATAAAGTGTTCAATCGTGTTCACAAAACAGAGCACATGGTATGCAAGAAAGTATGTAAATTCACCAACATCAGACCAAACAAATCGAAACAAGCATAGAACAGAAATAACATCACAGAAAGTAGGTTATGTGAATTCTAGCGAAGTATATAGACGCTTGCAGATGAACTATTCATCTAGAACACCATGTTTGGATTCGAGACCTACAGCATAATAAGTTCAAATATTAGCTCTATTTCAGATCTATTAAGCTTTAAAAATATATCAATTTTTGATGGAAAGGTTTTAAATATTTCGAACATATGTGTGTTCCAAATAAATACAAAATAATTTTCGTACTCTGATTATAAAAAGCATTTGGTACAAAAATGTAAATCCATTTCAATTTTAAATGTACTTATGATTTGGTGCAGAATTTGTATAGTTTTAACCCAATATTTTTTGGATATATGAAATTTTGGAAATGCCATTCCAATGAATATGATATTAAATTTACAGAGTCCCATATATCTTTGGTCATGAGGTTTCCTACTTACATCAAAGTTTTATACATAAATTATGGTCAGTAAATAGACTTTACGGTTCATATACGAATATCCATTAAAATATGACTTTAGTACATATCAGTTTCATATGTATGTATTTATACATTTGACTATACATTAAATTTCAAATGAACATGTCCCTAATAGATGAGATTTATGAAATTTAAATTCTATCCTGATTATGTGTATTTTAAGTGCTGGTTAAGTCCATTTAAAAAGATTTTGTATCCATTTATATGGACAAGAATTCTCGTACTAAGAAGTACATGGGTATGAATATAATGATGGATCTTGAAAGAACGAAGTTTTACACCTAAATGACCTTATGATTCAAATGTATCTTTTGAGTGTGTTAAGCTTATAGAAATATAAGCTTCAGGTGAATCTATAGTTTACTTGTATGTATCGATGATTTTATAGAAGTAAAACTTAAGGAGTAGTGGGTTGCTCATTTACAATTTTTTTTGGTAAATGTAGTTTCATATACAAGTTCATGGTTAGTTTTGTACATAAAATGTGTTTTAAATTCATATCGTCTTTTATATATATATATATATATATATATATATATATATCTGATTTTGGAGTTAAAGTCTTGAGTAATTACAGCCTCGACCATACGAAGTTCAAATTATAGCGTAATATAGCAAGTCAATCAAGTGTATAATTTTAAATCTAAATGAGAAGAAGGTTCAAGACGTATCTTTTGTAATGCATATGATTGGATTGGGAAGCTATTTCAAACTAGAAAATATTTAACTCAATCCTTCTAACAATGTCATATTTGACCATCCATTTCTTCACATGTAGACTTGCATTATGTAATCAAAGAACTATCTATATACATATGTGTAAGATGAAGAATAAATTGGACTGTTATAAGCAAATCCTAAGGTTAAGAACAAATTGATATTATGATAAATGTGATAAGTGAAGTTTCGGTGTTCGTGAACCATTTCTTATTTTCTCTAATTTACTCCTGCCATATGATTCATGAACCATTTTTTATTTCTCAAAATTACTCCTGCCAAATATACCTGCTCCATCATCTAGAGATATCGAATAAGACATTTCGGATGGCACACATATCCACCCACTCCAACATCAGCAAAGGTCTCTGCAAATTGATGATTCATTTTGCTGGTTCTCTCATCTGGTAGCAGTATACTGTCCAACACCACTTTTTCATGTGTGGATGGTACAGATTTCCCATGGATGTTGGACAATGTAGAATCTCGGCATATAGTACCTGTTGCAATAAAAGGGAATATTTATTATTATTTAAGTCTTCTACTTATTATGTCATAAATGTTTAAATGTTAAAAATACATGTTCCTATTAATTCTAAATCAGAGTTGAGGATTTCACATTTTTGATTGTTCGTAACATTGGTCGAATCCTGGAACTGCGAAGCAATGAATTCAGGAGCATTGAATTGTGTGGCGCGTCCTCCATCAGAAGAATTGACCGGTGCATGAATTCCCTGTTCAATATTTCCCACCATGTTGATCAAAACCTCCATTTTCCCAGACAAATTTCCCACTGTACTCTCCAAACTTCTCACCCTCATTTTCAACTCATCCTGCTCGCCATGAACATGTCGGAGTCGTTTCTGTACAATGGCACAAGCCTTAACTTTAGTTTTTGGTATAACGGTCCCAACACCGCGGCTCCTACCCCTTGCATCCTTACCAAGCACTTGTGATAAGATGTCTTCATCCACTGTCAATTTTTCTTCATCACTATCAGTGATCTTTTCCTTCGCTTTCGCAATTTGATCTTGTAATATGATAATACTTACATGAATAAGGAATTTTAAAGAATATGCAAGTTAATATTTGTTTAACTTACAAAGTATGGAGAAGTGGCATCTGATATGCTACCATCTTTTTTCCTGTGTGTCTTCTCCCATACTTGACGACAACTGATATTTGTTGATGCACTAGCAACGATCTGCAACACAAGTTGATGCAACGACATGAATATCTAATCACAATGTGTAAATCATTTGAATGAAAATGAATATAAATTACCATTTCTTGTTCTATTTTAGCGTGACTTTTACGTCCTGCATGATGAGCATAACTGAGCAATGCTCTGTTCTTTTTGCCTACCTCCCTTCTTCCGCTCGCTTCAGGCGTTGCTTCATTTTTTACGAACTCTGCCCAATCTTCTTGAGCAACTGTAGGTGGGCAATTTTTCAACCGTTCTTCGTCATTTTTGAAAGGGTCATAATAAACTACTCTCACGTTTTTCTTGTATCTCCTAAAAGCCTCGGCCATTCTCTTTAAAAACATTTCCTTTGAAAGCGGATCGAGCTTATAAATTTTCTGCCAAAAATTATATTAAATTAAATGTTGTGCAATGAGTTGAAACCATAAGGCTATTGAATGAAATAGTTGTTGTCAAACAGATAAGGATACTTACCACCAATTCGTTCCAAACGTTGTCCTTGTATATTGCAGGTACTTTATTCCAACTTATATATGATATCGGCACATGAGCTCTTACTAGTTACCGAGCATAGTAGCGATTTTTCCAGCGTTATCTGAGACCGTAATACCAAGTAAGTTTTGATCAACTTTCTTCGCCTCTGAACATGACGAATGTGAAGATGGTGGATTTTCTGACATATTTTTCTGCAAAAATATAATATTACTAATTATTTTAATAAGTCACGATAATAATTATAAATGTATCAATGTAACACTCCATAATATAACACACTTGCACATACAAAATTATTAAGTGACAACACCTGGAATTGCATTGGAATGTATAAAATATTCAAACATACATACACACAATCGTGTAATTAAAAATATACAGACACACAATCATGTGATGTACGAATATTAATAAGTTAACATATGGATTTGGTAAGGTCTTCTAATTTTTCATTGTCCTCAAAAGCTGATTGATAGACGGTAGGGAACTCAATGTCATCCACATTTGTAGTCAACCGTTTTGGTGTATGCAAGACCACAGACCATCCGTTATTTTTTAAATCTTTTGGGTAGAAAACTTGACTCGCTTCTGATGCAAGAATAAATGGCTCGTCATTCACGTTATTTTTGTTCTTCAATTTCTCTAAATTTACCATGATGAGGTTTGAAATGGGATCTATTTTGCAACTATTGACCTTATCCTCGACTTTTACCCAATCACAATAAAAAACTGTTTGTTTGAAATCAGTGTAATCCAACTCAAGTATCTGTTGAATGACTCTGTATTACGTTGTTTCTGCTTCCTTATAATTTTATCCTTGCCACTCGCTCTAAATTTTGTAATTTCTCTCATGCATACACCGCTATTTTGTGTTACCATACGGTCTTCGTACTTTTTCGTGGAAAACGAAAATCCATTCACTTGGTACTTCATATAACTACGCGTTATGAACTTCGGCCCGTGCACTAACCGCCATAGAGTTGGATCAACATCGATGGTCTTTAACAACTCATTACGTAACCATAGATTAAAACTTTGAACTACTTCCACGGTGGTAGCCCTGCCTCTAGGTAGAAATCTAGTACTTTTCACATAGAAGTTATACCTCCTACGAAAAACACATATCGAAATGTATATATAAATTGAATTAAAAAAATTAAAATTCCAAACAAGTTCGTGAACTTACTTCTTCCATTCATCCAATCCATCGTACTTATTTAGGACCCATCTACGCACCTGTTCAAACTGCACTTGGGTTAACGTTATGTCTTTACCATTATCCAGAGGTATCTCACCAGCAAACTCATCGTCCTCGTCTAAAAACTCTTCGCGGGTATTTTTATGATTGCCATCACCTCCGTTTGGCATATATTCCATGCAGTAAAGACTAGCTTCTTTTACGATATATCCTTCTGCAATACACCCTTCAATGTATCTTTTGTTGCGCACATATCCTTTATATGTTTTCATCAACCTATAAACGTGATCAATTATATACTGTAGACGGTAGCTATTTATATGAAATAATGATGTGCATAACTGAAATTAGAAATTTACCGTTCAAATGGATACATCCATCTATATATGACAGGGCCACAAATCAACGCTTCATCGGCTAAATGAACCATAAGGTGGACACTGATATCAAAAAATGCAGGTGGAAAATGTTTTTCAAATACACACATTGCTTCTACTAAGCCAGCCTTTGCTTTTAAAAGATGTTCCCTATTGATCACCTTTGAACACAAAATGTTAAAGAATAAACTAATACGATGAACAACATTTCGTAGATCCTTATGTTGTGGATAAGAATGTTGAAGCAATACCGGAAGCAAATGCTGCAATATGACATGGTAATCATGTGACTTCATATTTCTTAGTTCAGGAGGATTGATGCTCACATTGTTGTGAAAGTCAGAAGAAAATTTGTTAGGCACTTTCAGATTTTTTAAAATGATGCAAAACCGTATCTTTTCTTCTTTGCTCAAAGCGAAAGTTGTCTTTGGTATGATTGTTTTATTTGTTTCAGGATCTTCCATCACCCAGAACTTTTGTTTTATACCCATGATTTTCAAATCCTTGCGTGCATTGATGCCATCTTTTGACTTATCTTTATGGTCCATAATGGTGCTGATGAGATGCTCCGTGACATTCTTCTCCGTATGCATAACATCAATATTATGCCGGACCAAATTTGCTTTCCAATATAGTAAATCAAAAAAGATAGACCTCCTATACCATCCAAAAATATTGTCAACATCTTCATTGGTTGACTTTTTCCGTTTTCGACCAATTTCTTCTTTTTGTTTACCAACTTTCATTTTGATATTCTCTACTTTCTTTTCAACTTGAAAACCAGTCAATGGCCATTTAGGGCGACGAAGTTCTTGTTCGTTGTTGAAATTTGTCTTATCGTATCGAAACTTGTGTTCGTTAGGAAAAAACATTCGATGTCCCATGTAACACATCTTCTTACTTTCAGGAAGATAATAAGAACAAGTGTTTTCCCCACAAACAGGACATGCAAAGTAACCGTGAGTTGTACATCCCGATAAAGTCCCAAAAGCAGGGTGATCATGGATTGCCCACAGCACCCTAGCTCTCATTGTGAACTCAGATTTATTTAACGAGCCAAATGTAACTACTCCTTCCCATAACTGCTTTAACTCGTCTATCAACGGCTGTAAATAAATATCAATATCCTTTCCTGGTTGTTTTGACCCAGAAATCAACAATGTTAACATTGAGAACTCCCTTTTCATGCACATAGACGGAGGAAGATTATATGGTACTACAATTACTGGCCAACAACTGTAAGGGTTAGAGAGAGAAGCATGTTGACAGAAACCATCTGTTGCTATTCCAAGTGTGACATTTCGTGGCTCGGCAGCAAAAGTTTGATCAAATGAATCTACAACTTTCCATTGAGAAGTGTCACATGGATGACGCATTACGGTTGGTTCAGACTTGGCACGACCATGCCAGGTTATCGCATCTGCCATCCATGGTACAGTATACAGTCTCTTCAATCTAGAAATTAAAGGAATATGCCTTAATGTCTTTCGAGGTACTTTGGTGCATTTTCTCTCTTCGTTTAATGATGTCCTATATCTTGGTTCATTGCAATTTTACAAGAAACTTTGTTCGCATCATCTTTCCAGTACAATATGCAATCATTGATGCATGCATCATAAGTTTTGTAATTCATCCCAACTTGCTTAATGATCTTCTTCACGTCGGAGTACTTTGTCGACAGCGTGTTACTTTCGGGGAGTAACTCCTTTATTAGTTCGAGAAGTGCAGTCATACCATTATCTGAAAAGCTGTATTGGGTCTTCAAGCTATCCAGTTTCACAATGGCATACAGCTTTGTAATCCCTTTTGAACATGAAGGATACAGCGGCTCTTTTACGTTACCAAAAAGCGATTTATACTTCTTACTTTCATTGGCCTGCCAATCTGGATAATCAGTAGACTGCTCTCCAACATTAGCATGATCAGGCAACGAATTTGTAGGTTGAAAATGGTGAAATCTATCTGCATCATTGACCAGATCTTCCATCCTAATATGTTCAGACTCAACAGTAGTTCTGCCATGACTAACTGGTTGCTGTTTTTCCATCTCCGCCCTTTTTTCCACATGAAAATACCACATTGTATACGATTGGATAATACCCCATCTAAGCAAATGAAAATGAATGTCATCTAATTTGATCGTCTTCATATTTTTGCACCGGGTGTAAGGGCATAAATACAATCCTTTCTTACCACCGTTTTCTTCAACAAAACTAATGAACTTCTGCACCCCGTCTATATAGTATGTAGATCTTAGATCTGATTCATTTATCCATTGTTTGTCTATGCTGAAAGACATACTGCCCTCCTATATCATATTTAACAGAACATGAGACTTGCCCTTCAATGGGTCCTATATCATAACCTCTATTTTCATGATGTCCCAAGCATAATGTCTTTAAAGTGAACATCAATATCAACAACCATTTCATTTCTACAGTTTGAGATTTTAGGATGAAACCTAAGATATTATTAAGGTTCATTCGTTATACTTATTGGAGTTTATATGAATGAAACATTAATTAGTCGATGCGGCATATGACCAAAATCATATCACAATTTATCCACAACGCATCATAATTACATAATGATGGTTGCTTATTTTGGACTACTTGAATTCAACTTTTATCATTTTAATTTGGATTCTTGCTATATTGGTGTCAATTTATAATTGCAGACCTGCTCCTGTTCAAATAGTCGACATTTAATTTTTAACTAGAATAGCTATGAAGGGAAAGGATTAATTTTTAACCATGCATATATTAATGAAAGTAAAAGTGCCACTATATTAATTTGGGTTACGACAACAACTGATACACCTGATACGTAATCATTCAAAACCAGTTAAAAGGATAAAGCATAAACTATACTACTGCAACGTAAAAAATATAACAAACTTTTGATTTTTTTTCACACAAAAAAGTTACCAGTCATCACTTAACAGTTAATAATTTTCACTATACTAACCTTAGTACAGTGACAAATCGGTACCGGTAATGTTAAAAGTATGATATGTTATGTCAGCTTACTGCCAAAAAGGGTACCCCATATTTTAAATGGTAACAACCTAAACTAAAACATATTAAAAACAAAGGCAAGGGCTTTAGCAATCAAATGATAGCAAACTCAACTAATTAGAGGACATGAGTTCTAAACTAGATCAAAAAAATGATGCAGACAAATCAAACCAGTTTAGTAGCCAAAGTAAAGACAGTGTCATATAGTTCCTGGTTCATTAGCAAAAAAAGTTGAAAACACTTACTATTTCCAGAAAGGTGGAAGCTTCTTGGTCCTCTTGCAGTATTGTGCAAGACGATGGATCCTGCTCTCAACAAGGATGAGTCTGAACTTACAATCCTTGTCCTTCCTGTTCTTGACCAAATGCTTTCTGATAGCAACTGCTTTTTTAATCAAATGGTACAGATCCTCGGGAATCTCAGGTGCAAGTCCTGCATAGCATCATACGTTAGTAATTAGTTGAGTCTTACTATGAATTATGAACACACACACATACATACAGATGGAGTTAGTCCTTTCTTGGCAAATTTGCAAATTTGCTCTTGAACCTGACATGTATTCAAAAGTAAATTAAACCAACCAGATTCTATGAAAAGAATAATGACGAAGTGACACATAAATTATGTTGATCGTCCATATACAATTTTTACCCAAGAATTTCATGACTTTTATTAGCATATCTAGTTTATAAATGATAAAACACACATAGTAAATTATATTTCAATTTGATGAGTTTAACCTTAAAAAATGACAAAGTTGCCTTTCTACATTGTTTTCTTCATTCTATTTTTCACTGAGTTCTTCAGCTTCTTCCAAATCTAGGTTAAAATATCAAACGCCAACATCAAAATTCTCAAATATGATACAAGTTTAGAAATTCGATGAAGGGAAAGGATTGGAAAATTAACTAGAATAGCTATGAAGGGAAAGGATTGGATGCTAATTAGATACACCTTGGAGGTTACATAAGCAGAACACACACATGGTTAAACAATAGTCTACTACTACTAATGTGCAGCCATTCATCAGTTTAACATTGCAAGATGCAGAGAAATTGTGGTTGGTAAACATGATCCCAATATGATATTAATTAAAACACAATGCTGGGTGATAATTTTGTGAAAATCTATTAATCGATTGTTTCAGCCTAACAATCGAATGCATATTAAATATGCACCTGACTATTAAACGTCCATTAAAGATCACTTCAGATCTACACCTGAAGAATAGTGTTCAGCTTGTTTTGATCACTTCAGATCTATGAATCGGATTAGGCATAATTGTTCATGTACCGCACATGAGTTAGTTGTGTCAAATTTCAAACTAGTACTTTTATATGTCTGCTGTAGGTAACTTTATACGTTGTACCAAAAGATTAAATCTCATTATTTTATATGCTCTTAATTTTCATCAAATGTAATGAAAACCACATTCACAATACAATGAATGTATGAATAAATTGATTAAAAAGTGTCTACATGGTTCAACAAAAGAGCACAGACTGACACTGATATACTAACAATTTCAATCAACATAGAGTAATGACAAGCATTTATTTTTCTGATGCCTCAGATCCAAATACGGAAAGCAGATTACTATTAACAGGCCTTGACATTTTTGTTCCTAGAGATGAAAGGTTCGGACATCTTAAAATGTCAGACTTTCTTGGTTACAGTCTAAAAACACTATCAAATGCATTTATTCCCGTCCTAAAATCAATATTCGATTTCACAATCATTTAGATCACTGGAAGATTGTCCACATGATTTGGTCACTAGAAACAAAAGACAAAACTTAAACAATCTTACTAGCGATATATATAACAGGCAGCAAAATGAATCATGATTTTGTTTGATACTAGAATGCAGCAAGGTAATAGAATTAGGTACAGCGTTGTTAAAGAGGCACTAACAAATACAAAGCGAGGTTACCTGAGAGCAGTGATCGAATTCGAGAAGACGCGGAACGTTCGATCGATCGAGGCTACCAGAGAGCAGTGATAGAATTCGAGAAGATCGTCAACCCTAAATAAGCATGGGGAAAAAAATAAAGCTGGAAATTAAAAAAAAGGAGGGAGGGTGTGCGTTTTGGGGAAAATTTTCCCACGAAAAGAGGCACACATTTTGATACGGCTTTCAGCCGTATTAAATAATATAGATACGGCTTTAAGCCGTATTAAAATTTGATACGGCTTATAGCCGTATCAAATGTGTCGCCTAAGGTTGCGCCAAAATCCTATATGTGGTGTAGTGTGTATAGACTATGGGAATATATTCTGTGTTAAGGGCTATATGGGTAACCCCTTAACGCTATTTAAAAGTAAGTTTATTTTACAAATAAACACTATTATAATAGCGAAATATACTACATAGTAAATAGTTTAACGGATCCTTAAGAGATGTGAATCCCGAGCATCTTTTAAGTTACTGCACTCATATTTATTTCAGTTGATTTAACTTACATAAGATCTTTTAGTTCTGACTCGAGTGTTTTGTCTTTTCAATTCACTCGGGTCAGTCCGAGCGTTTCAGTATCGAAGACTTTAGCTCTGGAGGACGAAGACGAAGATTTCTATTATTATTATTTATCATATTCCACTATACTCATATTGTTCCACTGCATTGTTATATGGTATGTGTTTGTCTGATATATGCTGTATAAGTATAATCGAATATTTTTAAAACAGCTTTATAAACTGTATATTTGATTATTATATTTTATCCTTCCGCTGTGAGATTCTGTTTTGTTTTATTTCTTTCTCGTTTTTCTTATTTACCCCATAACAATCCGCCCTTCCGAACGGTTTGAATTGGCACGTGTGTCGATTTAAAGCGTGCGAAAAGAGGGGATGTTACAACATGGTATCAGAGCTTTGGTTTAGCGAAAAACCTTAGCTTTGTGGGGTTTGAATCTTTATTAATAGGGTAGTAATACCCTATGGGAGTCGCTGAGTGTATATATATGAGAGAGCATATTTGTTAGTGTTATTAAAAGGATTTCAATATTGTGTTAATCTGTTCCGTTTTGTATTTATAAACTCTGGTTGGTGCACGGGACGCTATGACATCAATAGGAATTTCTAAACACTTAATAGGACAGACCGACAAAATATTTATTTTTATATAGGCGAAAGAAATAATTTTGCCTATTATGTTTTCTATATATATAAAATAAATTTTGTAAAGATTATATTTGGTTGCAATATATTGGTTGTTAGGAATAAAATTTATAAATAATAGGTAAAATAAGATTGAAAATAAAATCAATGGAAATTTGGAAATTTTAGAATTTAAGCCCGGGATTTTGAAAAATCGCTTTCAAAGGATTTTGAAATATAATAATAGTATTTAGAAATATTTTCTGATATAAATATTTCAATATAATTTGAAAGTATGGTTTTAAAGAAATTCTAGAAAGAAATAAGTTGTACTCCCCTCTCTGTCGCTGGAAAATAATTTCGATGATGAGTGCACGCATCATCGACATTCATTTTCGAGTTTCGAAGTGGGAAGACCACTGTAGTAGTTTTACTGCAGAATTTGTTTTGATAAATAAATATAAATTTTAATTGTTTTAAGTATAATTGGATATAAATTGTAAGTATACATTTATCTATTATTTTAAAATGATTCAAAACTAACCCGGTATTTAAATTCTTAAGTTTCCATTAATTAATAGTTTCAATTACTGTAGTGAATTGGAACGTAGGTAATTGATAAATTGAAACCTCTAAAGGAAATAAGAGATTTAATTCTAGGTTATGAATGAAATTAAATGAAATTGAAATGGTAGCATATGAAATAAAGGATATTATTATTGAACATTTAATTAATTAAAGAAAATAGAATAAACTGGTATAACTTTCAATTACAATCCTTATAAACATATATATAACTCACCGAATATTAAAAGTTGAAATGTTAATAAGAAATTGTAATAGATATTCACTACAACAAAAAGTTCTTTTATAGCGGCATATAGCCGCTATTAATCACAACCATAGCGGTTTGATAAGCGCTGTATATCGACATGTTATAAAAAACTGTTGAATATTTATAACACAAAATATGCCGCTATGGTTGAGCTTAGTTTTATAACGCAAATTCGCCGCTATGGTACGTTAATTCTATAGCTCATTATATCCACTATAATACAGCTAAATCTCAACGGAACTGGAAATCTTTATAACACCATTTTGCCGCTATAAAATATTTATTCAATAGCTCATTGTAGCCGCTATAATACAGCTAAATCTCAACGGAATTGGAAATCTTTATAACACCATTTTGCCGCTATAAAATATTTATTCAATACCTGTCATTTCACGCTATTAAATCAACACGTTATAAGTATTGATAAAATCTTTTACAGCTCATATATGCCGCTAAATTCTTTTAGCTTTATAATACATAATCAAAAAATTATTCTCAAGTATTTTACAAAGATACATAAAAACATATACATAAATTAGATCATCACATAGATGATCATATAACGTTTTGTACAAGCATAATTTAATACAATTAAACCATTATCATTCAGTAACGTTAATAAGTGGAAGAGTTGCAGTGAATTGCTAAACGAATTGATGCGGAAGCCACAAATATGTAACCAAGATAGTGTGTCTGGTTGTGTTGATGAAAACCGGAGAATGCGTCAGATTGTGGGATGCTTCAATGCAAGGCTTACTGATGTGTACACGGAGTGGATTACTTGGAACATGATAGCAAGTGAAAATTGCTTCGATCTGTGCTTCAACTAAAATGGAAGACTAATGATAAATGGTCTTGTGAAGATGAAAGGCATAAGGTATTAAAGCAAGAGCGACCAAGCAAGGATGTGAAGTTTTTCTTCAGCCGATGTAAACACTGGGCGCATGAACAAGACTTCCTTGTGTAAATATTGAACATAAGATACATGTGCAAAATAAAAATGCAAAACACTTGCACAAGACTGACCAAGCTCAGTATAGGATCTAAGACAGAATAGGCATGAGAATCCGGTGGTGGTTGAATTGCAGTGGAGATGATGTGCGCATTTAGGCTGTCACGGCATGTGAATTGGTGATTGAATCTAGGTAGTAGCACATGAGCTATAAATGTTGAAGTGTAAAAGTCTAAGTTGAAGTGTAAATATCTAGGCATTTGCATAGGGTAATTGAATTTGGGCCTCAATCTGATAGCGGTCCATAGTTGAACTGAAATGAATGTAGTGAGACACTGATGGTGCGCCAAGCTGAATTGAATGATGCATTGAGACACTGGTGGTTCTATTGCTTGAACTAGATCGGTGAACTGGTGTGCCCAACTAGCCTTGCTACCTGCACAAAAAGTTGTGTATACACACAAACACATAGAGATACCTTAAGTTATTTATTATATAAATACATACATACATACATGTATATATATTTATTAAAAAATTATAAAAAATAGTTAAGATATATTTATATTAAATCTATAAAAAAAAATTAGTGGTTATACACAGAGACATACATACATATATAAATGAAATTGCCTAATGTTTTTATGGTAATATTAGTAATTTATTAACTAGTTGTACTTATATTTGATTTAAAGTAATAAATGATCTTTTTCAAATTACTAAAAGGTAACTAAAATAGCTAGAAAATCATAAAGTAGTTATATCATCATATATTTTACATTTTTTTAGAAGAATATTATCAATCAGAAGATCGGTCGATCCAATGCTGGAGCACGTTGGTTGTAGGGCAATCGAATCCCCGATCCTTTCTAGACGAGTTCACTATTATTTTTCTTTGATCTATGCATATCCATTGAGAAATATACCAAGCAGTAGAATAAGGAATAGAAGTGGGGTTCTTATAAATATTGTTAAAAATGCGTTGATTACGTTCAAGCCACAATCCGAACATGTGATTTAATAGATTGAGTCTAGAGGTTCCTAGTTCTTGAGTAAAGTTTAGACTAAAGCTAGTCTAGTAAACCTTATGTGGGGGCATGTAAGAAGTAATATTTATATTAAAAACCTCTAAAATTTTACTAATTATAACTGGGAGAAGTGACAGTCAAAGAAGAAATGGGAAGTTATCTCAGGCATCAAATTACAAAGGTAACGTGAGTGCAGATTATTATTGTTGGCAATTCTCGAGTTAAGCAAACTTATAATGTTTAGTTTATCATGTAAAACAGTACAAGTATGAACTTTAAACGTTGAGCAGGGATATTGATTCTCCAAATGGGTTTGCAGCAACAAAATTCTTTAATTTCTTAGTAGATTAGGAAATTATACATCGATTTGGAGGTATAACTTTCCTTTTTATCCCAACACCATATCAGGCTATTAGGATTGTTCCTGATATTATAGTTTTCAATAATATTAACCAGTCTTAGGTATTGACTAAGTACGTTCCCTATTAAATTTTGACTAAATAAGATCTATACACTTCTTTGACAAGATCAATTTTATTATTAGAGGCCAAAAACACATCCAGTAGTTCATGTTTCAATACTAACTGACAAGCATGTATAATTCATAAATAACACGCTTAAATTAAAGAAGGAAATTTTATATAAGCTTCAATGACTACACATGTAGGCGCCATTGTTAACAATTACATCTGCAGGTTTTGAAGTTGCAAGCATTTCTTCTCGTATGCCGTTCTTATGCATTCTCCACACTATTAACAATTACAACCACATTGCATTTCCGTCATTGTTTTACGACCTACCAATTTATTTGCGACTTTCAAAAAATAAAATGTAGACAAACACTTCAAAATAAAAAGGTAATATAGATGTTATTGCTATAAACAATCTTAAACAAGATACAAGTGGCCATTTTTTTTATTTTTTAAATAAATAACATTTGGATAAATAACCATTTTATAACTCCAACTTTTGTGTATGAGAGATTTTAATAGCTAAAAAATTTAGTCTTTTAATATGCCATCGATCGGATATTATTGATATATTGGCAAATGTCACCGATATATTGAAATAGCATCATTAAAAATTATTATTACTAGTGTTTTAATAAAATCACTTTAAGTTTGAGCGATGTATTAAAAATATATTACCTATAATATATAGACATTAAATAGTGTACCATCAACCCATTATCCAGACGTATGCCTCTCTCACGGTTTGTACAGACATATACAGAAACTCTTACGACATGAATTATCAAATCAGATCGATTACACCTCATTTTGGAGTAAAGTTGTGCAGGAGATTTGTTTTCAGTTTTTGGGAGAAAATGAAAGAATCTTTAGTTTAAAATATAGATAAATCTTTAGGTGCAATTATAATGAACTCATAAACTAAGTAGGAAAAAAACATACATATTATCATTAGACAAGTATTATGACTCTTAAATTAATCATCTTCTAGAAGTTTTTTGATTATTGGTACCAACATCCAACATTACCGTCGAAATCTACATGGAAGGTGATACATTCAAATTTGATGGAAAAAAGCATGCATTTTGATTGATTCAAGCTGTGAAAGCAATCATGAAGCTGTTAGTTTGGTCAGCTAGTTTGCTGGCAGCAATATACCCTAGAACTGTAAAATTTGTCATCATGATATGCTGCCGTTGCAATTTTTACCAAATTTTTTGCAATTTCTGCATGTTAGAATGAATCAAAATATTTCATTTCGTATGAGGTGGATTTAAGTGCAACAGAATAACATGAGGTTTGATGCTTGGGAATTTTGAAGAGAACGACACTATATAAGGAATGTGTAGCAACATAATTCTTGGATTCAACAAACTTTCATAATCATCTTCAAGAACTTGAGGCATATCTAAGTGCAACAGGTAACATGGGATAACATGGGGTTCACAACAGGTAACAATGGGCATATCTAAGAACCTATGAATAACGAAGAGACACTTAAGCATGCACAAGCATTAAAAGTTAGCTACATATGAATGAGACATGCTGAAACTATTTTAAAAAAATCACAGACCGTGGGCAGCCATTAGGTGGGCCAGAGCCAAATAGTCTGCGTGAAGACTTGGCAGACATCTTCAAAGTTGTTGTACGATCCCAGTAGGAAGATTCAAGCGAGTCCAATATTTTCTTTACTCCAATTTGCTAAAGCAGAAAAAATATAATAATACCATAGTCAAATACATCATTCACTCAGTCATCATCGAAAATGGATCCCAGAACATAATGGATAAAGAATGAATTCAGAATAATTTTATGCATGAGCATGTATATTGTTGACATGTCAGCAATATACAGCCCATTTCCTTCTACAAGTTATAATATGTTTCGTAACGGAAGTTTCCATATTATTGAAAATAGAAATTATGATATCCAATTTGATGACAAACGATAATTTCTAATTTATAATAAATTTTACATATAATCGAATGATAAATCTCAATTGTATCGAATGAACTTATCCTGAACCCAGGTAGATATTCAAATGGAGCAGCAGCCTTTCTCCACCGAAATCACCTTGACCAGCATGAGAAGCTCCTCTGTATTCTTCTTTGTCACTTCGCCTATCCCCCTCAAATTGTGGGCCTCTACATGTTAAGGTATGTCAAAATAGACTTTAGGTTATAATATTTATCAATCGTTCAAATTCAATGAATTAAGTAACCTAGCAATGAGCAATAGCAGTAGAGATTGAAAATTTGTAACCTTCTGGTCCAGTTTCTTTCATGAGCCTAATGTCTTCCTACATATTTAGAAGAATATATTAGCATAATTAGAAGAATAAATTAGGATAGTTTGTTATCACTTATCAAATCTTCATAATAAAATATTATGACCATTATGATTGTCAATAATACCTTGTATTTGTGATAACTATTGGATGTCACATCAGCTGTAACGCCTTGCCATGTCCTGTGATTTGTACAGACACAAGATGAAGGCAGAGACATGCTTATTTGGTCATAAATTTCAAAGAATGAGTTTTAAAAAAAGGCATATAACATGTTTCTAACATTAATATCAGAATTTTCATGCATAATGTTTTCTAACCAGTGTGTAGAAGTGTCCCAAATGCTAGGACTCCTTCCAACTTTGCCTGCTGCCCCTTCAACATGTGATAAACTCGTCTTTTTTATAATTTTTCAAAATTACCCTTTTTCTTCAAGAATCGACTAAGAGCAGACTAACACAAATGGGTTGGGTATACTAATGTATGATTTATTGGTAAGGTATGTTCAATTATCAACAGCAGTGGCGACAACAATAAAAAAGGAGAGAATAAAGAAATATAAGCACCTGGTAAGCTGAAGTACTAGAACCAAATACAAATTCATTTGGGAAGTCATCCCTACTTAATTTACTCTCTTCACTTGTTATTATAATCCATGATTGAAATAGGAAGCAATGGAACTTCGTTCTTCTTCTTCTTGTTTGCAGCACAAAAGGCAATATGATCAGAAGGCTATTACTTGTTATTTCATATATTATAGAGCAAATGAGATATCTTGATGGAACAGGAGCAACCATAAAAAGAACTTACTTCTAGTTGACAGATAAATAGATGGAAATCGAGCGCTAGATCCATGCAATTGAACCGTTAAGACCAAATTATATACAAATAACTTATCTTAATTAGATATGCATCCTTGTTTTCAATGTAGTTTGGTAGGACACTACATGTGTATGGTTTAGGATGATTCAGGAGACATGCATTACTTCTTTGTGTTGATGCTCGTGTCTGCAATTATAAGCTTACTTCTTTTTCATTGCAAATTAAATAGAAATGCAAATAATTTTAAAATAATTGAAATGTTGGAAAATATTTTCAATGCTCATTTAAATGTTGGACTCATCTTTCTGTATGCATGGACAAATTTGAACATATGAAACAACAACTTTCTCTCTTTGTTATGGTATATTTGTAATCCAAATATTAAAAAAATGATGAAATTATAATAAACAGATCACTGTCAGTATAAGCATTTTCATATAGAACACTTGATTGTAAAATTCTGGGATTATATTCTACATCTAAAGACAAATATTCTACCAAAAGGTAACTTTCCCTTGCAAAATGTTGACAATATTCTGCTACAATGGATATAAATATTATTTTTGCCAGAGGGATGAGACGAATCTTAATGAGGAAATGACAACTGCCTCTGCCGACCAAGGTGGTGTTCTGGGAATTGTTGCCCAGATTTCAACCTATCAAGTCACTCAAACAATGCCCATATCAGGTTATATGTCTTTGGAGGAGATGATCTTTCAGTCAAATATAACCAGGAACTAATACTTAGTAGAGTAGAAACATAAAAAACAATTGAATGAAGTGCAATAATCAAATAACAGATAATGAAGATATAGTCATCCAAAGACAGATTATCGAAATGCACTTACTAATCTGGATTGTTAACTTTTCAATTCAAAGTCACAAATAAATGGTTGAACCATGATCTGATTTTCATTAGACCAATTGTTCAAACATATTAGAATATGAACACATATTTGACCAAAGTATGTGCTCTCTATTTTCAATTTTATATAATTCCCAAATTGGGAGTCGGATTTCAGTCGGATTTCAAGAATTGCTTTTGCAAGGTCGACAGCTTTCTCATGAGGAACCGATATCTCAAAACCATCTTCACCTGTGTATCTAAATTTCGAAAAAAAAAGTTTCAAATTCGTTGCCCTTTTCATTTTTCCATGATCCTTGAGTAAAGATGTGCATATTTGTATACATTTTAGTTTGCTTTTTCTTCATATTTTATATGAACCATTATTTTGTGCCTTTGATTCAGCATGGTTATCTCGAAAAAAGAGTTGGTTTTCTTTTCAAAATATAAAATATAATTTAACATGCAGCTTTTGAATGTTATAAATTAAATTTAAGATTTGAATGAATGAGATAAGGAAAAAAAATCATGGACTTAAATTAAGGATCTAAGATATATATTTTAGTAATTACGAATTTGTTTTAAAAACTAGTTTAAACAATAATAAAAGCTCCGCATTTTTAAGCATTTGCTTTATTAGTAAAGACTTGGTCTTTCTGAGTTGTTACGCATTTCAAATATACAAGGTGATTTTGGATTTGGTTTTATATTGTTATGTTCTATGTTTTTCAGTCTATTTAACCTTTTTATTTTTTAATTAATATGATATAATATAAAAAATAAGAAAACATATTTGGCTTTTAAATATTTCAAAAATTGCTTTCAAAATGAGAAAAAGAAAGCAGGTTTGGATTAGTTTTGTTTTCTGCCCCTTTGAGTCCATTTCCTGCTTCTTGCTTTGTCTTGTAGACATATTCAAATAAAACTTCTTTTGAGTTTGACAGATTGGATTATTGCCACAAATGATTTTTTTTAAATGCATTTTAAAGACCAATAGACCAAAACATTTTGAGTGCTTCATAAAATTCTAACGTTTCCAAGATGATAAACCAAACATGCTCTTTAAAAGAGATCCAAGAAAGTTCTGCTAATTGATGAATTACAATGATATAAAAAAATGAAATTATGAGCACCGTAAGCTGCTTCATAAGTCCATTAAATAACTCTACCACTCAACAAACCATCATGCTAAATTGCTTATATATCTCATGTAAATATGAGTAAATCATCCACTTCTGTTTTTATTAATGATAGCTGATGCAAATGCTCTCTTTAACTAACACTGTTAAATGGGTAAAATCTGTTAAAGAATAGGAAGAATAAACGTAAACTTTCATTAGAAATAAATATACATCAACATACCCAGTTCTTGTAAGGAAGCATTTAGCGCCATTGATATCCAACGCACGAAACTCACCGAAGTAGAACTTGCTTAAATCATCTTTCGACCATAATTGTTGAAATGGTGACACAAGAGGTCCCCGTAACCATAATTTGTGTTATGACCACTGATCAAAAATTCAGAACAATGCACATTTCTCATGAAAATAAATGGAATAGACAGTTAGAAGTTTAATATTACCAACTAGAATTTCATTCTACAGCTCTTGTGTGACTTATGTTTAAAAAAAAACTTCCAAACCATATCGATCACCATCTGTATCCATATATAATTAACCACTGATATTATATAACTAGAAAAATTTGATAAAATCAATAGATTTCACTCACAATTATTTATTATAAGATGCACAATATAATGAATCGCTACTACAATACATTAGGTCGCTCTCACTGTCATCTAGATCATCACATCATTACCTTCCCACGCCCTGATCTACACCAGCAGATCACACACAGATCCTGTTATTCCAAACCCCGTAGCAAAAGCATATACCATCATAGGCATACATAATCACACTCTACTCACTTTTCTTCTTCTTTGTTTCAAAGAATATGAAACAAACTCGAACTAGAATAACTGAATGAAACTTGAATTAGATGGTGCTTTCACAAAAGCATGAATTGATTGAATTACTTAATATAATATGCCTCTAAGCTCAACTAACATAGATAAGAGTTGCATTACCCACAAAGCTGGTTACATAAACCACAATCACAGGTTAAGTTCACACGCTCTATTTTTAATGTATGATGTAATTAATTACAAGACCAACCTAAAATGTATGTACGAACAGTTTTTTAAAGGCAATCTTATGATATGAACTTAAAAGAAGAAATAAGAAGAAGGCCCAATTTTGATCCCAATGATGATACGATCCTCTTATAGAACTCATAGAAACATTATATTTCTAGTTGATATCATTTTTAAAGTCTATGAACATGATTTCTTTCAAAATAACTGTACCTTTATCCACTTGATTCTTGGAAGCGTGCTCTAAAGTCTGAAGTACGCATCTCGATTAAATCTGTGAGGCGTAGGGAAAAATGATTACACACTGCATCTCTTCCTTCTAAATTTTCCTGCATCACAACCTCCAAAACGCACGTTGCCTATTCCAACCCATGCTACAGCTACCGCCAAGCTTGCCTTTAAGTCCTTGTGAGCATATCTCCACGCCAGGCACCGAACTCCCATTCCTCTCCAGCTGATGCATAGGATTTAACTTGATTTGATTAGGGTTTATGAAGGAGGAATGGATCTGAAGGAGTGATTTGGGGATTTTATTCCATTGGTATGGAAGACTAAGAAAAAATGGAACGAAATGAAAGAGGAAAGATGGCCACGAAATAATTAGGAGATTTCGCGCTTTTGTGAAGGTGTTACATGTGAACAGTACAAAACAAACAGTGAAAAAAAAACAAATAATTAAAGGCAAACAATAACGCTTTAGAATAATGCGTTATTAAATGGCGTTATTAATAGTATATTTTCTTGTAGTGATTATACAAGTAATAAACTTGAGATAATGAAAGTATTCATTTAAATTCTTTAATAAGTAAGAAATAGATGTTGTGGTTGTTGTACACTTAAGTATATATGAGATGATACTAATTAAAAATAATGTAAAGTAGGTAGAGCAAGTAATCATAAACTTAAGTAAATAGTTTGAAGTTGCTTCTGAATAAAATTTGTATATGATAATATAAATAAATGAATATGATGTAATAAAGAAGAAACTTACATGACATTAAAATGGAAAAATAAATAGTTGTAAGTAATAAAGGAAATTTATAAGAATGAGCTTGATTTATTATTTGAAATTGTTGTTTGTTTTGGTTTATGGTTGTTTGGGTAAGGATACTTCAAAATTTGTTGGACGAATAAATAATCTATTTAGTTTCATCAAAGACTGTTGAGTAAATGGTGCACTAATTAGTTTATTTTCATTCTGTAAAATTTGAAGTTTTGAACCCGAACAACTATTTGTGTTGATTTTATGTGATATTGTATGCTGTTGTTGCAGTGATTGATGTTTGTATGAATTTGTTTGTTATCGATTGAAACAACGCTTAAATATTTCATTTTATATAATTGTTAACTCTTTTGGATTATATAAGTGAAATACAGGTTATGGAAGCAATTGCTACTGTATTTGGTTTCATAATTAAGCATTAATTACCCGATAAATAGGTACGTTTTTGGATTACGGTTTATAGCGTTATATTGTTTTTCCCGTGTTGGGATATTTTATTTTGAAAATCTATGTTATATATTGTATATTTTGATATTATATTTTCTCCCGAGCCTTTCCGCAAAAGGGAGACTCTGCCGAAATTTTTCGTAAATTTTGGACTAAGAAATTTTTTTGAAAATGATTTCCAAACTTTATTAATATTTTAAGTAAGATATATTGATTTCTTAACCCTTCTTTTCCCTTCTTTTTCCTTTTCGGGGACGAAAAGTTTTGAGTGGGGGAGAGTGTAACGACCCGTAATTTTCGACAATTTAAATTGGTTAAATGAATGAGATTTTGTAATTATATTTAATATAAAAAAAATTGAATGGTAATTAAAACCTATTTATTAGTAAATTGAATAAAACTTCAATAAATGAAATAGCGTAAGTATTATATCTGGATATATATTGAATATGAAGAGTACAAGGTAGGCATTGAATTGGTTAAAGTAAGAACACGTTGTTACAGTAATTGATTGTAAATTTAGGAAACGGGTTAATGCAAGTTAATAATTAATGACTTAAATGAAATTCTAATTCAATAAAATAATTTAAATGTTATGATTTGATTTTAAATGGAATTTGAGAAAACAAATGAAACTATTGGATTAAGGTATGAAATAGTAAGTTGGGTAATAAATTTCAAAGTTACATTAATGGATGTAATAATATGGTATAAACTAAAATTTGATAAAATTTATGTTAATAAGAAATATGATGGGTGTTATACAGGAATGAACTTGAAGTAATGGAAGGTATTTGATGAAATTCTTTAATAAATGAGAACTTGTTGCTCTAGTATTATAAAGTAAGGTATAATTGAGATTGTTTCCAATAAAACAATATAAAGGAAAGTATTAATAAATGGGTATAAACTTAAGTAAACAATGGAGATGCTAAGAAATTGGATTAAGTACAAATACTATAAATAAATAAAGGAAATAAATGAAGTTATGCAATAATGAATGAATAAATAAATATATTGCAATAAAAGAGGAAACTGACATAACATTTGTAAATGATAACGAATATTGGTAAGAAATGAATGAGAATATTTGAAATAAGCTTAAAGTAATTAAAGTTAAATAGTTACAATTGTTAAGATACCTATTTGGGTAGTTAATAAACTTTAATGTGAAATAAATTGAAAATTTTTGACCAAATTTGTGTAGTTAGAGTAGTTTTGATTTGTCATTGAAGTTTCTTAATTCTATAAGATGCAATCAATGTTAATTTTTTTTTATGATATGACGATTGGGTGATTTAAGAAGTGAAAAACCAAGATTGATTTATTTATTTGAAATTTGAAATTCAATTAGTGGATTTATGGCAAATAAGTGAAATTAATATTAAACTATTACGTTAATGGAGTCTAATAAATTAAAATGGAAAATCAATAGGAATTAATCTAATTAAAGGTTATATTAGTATAAATTTGGGTAAAAAGAGTTGAACTAAGGAAATTTTATAAATTGGTTTTAAAAACCTTAATTAATATGTGAAATAGACAAGATTTCACATTTTAACCATTTATACAAATCTAAGATGTATGTAGAAGTATCAATGTAATAAAACGTAAACAAATGTTAAATATAAGATGTTGATTGTTTGAATAATAAGAATGGGAATCAACATTTATTTATTTAATTGAATTTAATTACGATAGTATGATTTATTGCAATTAAATGAAATTTAATATTTAAATTATTGCCTAAAAGGAAATGTAGATGAAATCTAAAGGAATAAACGTAAACAACAGTGAACCAATGTAAATTGCATCTTTTTGATACTAATAGATTGAATAATTGAATGAAAGTCAATTAAAGGGAATTATTGCAAATTTAATTTTTAATTTGCGGATATAATGAAATTGAAATTTAACGTTGAAATGAATAAATTAGTTAACTCTAAATTTACATCAAGATTTGGTTTAATTAATGTGAATGATTAATGAAATAAAGGTGTTAAAGATTGTCAATTTCAGAATTTAAATAGAAAATTTGATTTAATTTATTTATTTTAATTTATTTAATTAATATAAAAATAGCCATTTTGGACACTAACTCGGATTTCGACGAAACCAGTTTCATCGGAACCGTAACGGTGAATTATAATAGTGTTTCAAGTTTCGTAGCGATCGGACTTGTAGTTTGATCGTACGGACTCGAAACGCCTTGAAATTTATGCAATTGAAATCAATTGAAATCGATTTGAAAATATTGTTTTTAGCATAACTTCTTCATACGATGGAATTTGGACTTCAAATCTTTTCCATTGTGTTTAAAATATTTTAAAACACCTATTTTGATATACGGGTTTTGTAACGACCCGTTAAATTCAATGATATTAAATGAATCAATTTGATATGTTTTCTAATCTAATTTAAATTGAAATAGAAGTCTTAGGATTTTTAATGGAGTAAATGTAGGGGTTAGCTAGTAACTGTAATTAAAAGTAAATAATTTAAAATGGTTATATGACATAGATTGAAATAACGAAAACTTGTGTTTGTGGTTATAAGTCATAATTAGTTGATTAAAATAGTATTAATGAAATAATAACTGAATTTAATTGCAATATATAAACATCAGAAAGATTTAATTGGTGGATTAAATTTGTTAAAGTTCATAAGTTTTGTAATTTAGTTTAGTAGAACTTTAAATTATAAATGAAGATTGAAATAAACGATAAATTTAATTATGTCAATGGTGACTCAAGACCTAGGTTATAGGAATTGGAACATAATCCAATTTGAATTAAGTAGAAGAAGGATTTGGTTAATATGTAAGTTATTGTTCAAGGTATTGAATAAAAACTTGGAATCCAATCATAATTTAATGATAATAACGTTAGTATTAGAGAATAAAAATATTTCAATGCAGTACCCGAATGAACAGAATAAAATGAATATATATTGAATGGAAATGAAATGTAAATTGGCACATTTGGTTGAAAGTTAATTTTAAGAAACATATAAATGTTGAATTTGTGAATATTAATATAAATATTAACTTGAATGGGATTCATTTAATATTAAAATTCATTTGGTGACCGTTGAATAAACCAATGCAATAAGTGTAGATAAATTTTTTTATGAATATTGTTCGATAATGAATGTACTTAAAAACGGTAATAAACTTAATATAAGAAAACAAAGGCAAATTGTGTATTAATTAATGAATTCATGAATCAGTGTATGGACTTAGTGTAACTATACGTAAATGTACGCAATAAGGTTGTGAAATACCAATGATTTGGATTTCCAATTTATATTAAACATAATGTTGGTAGAAATTGGAATTCACTGTTGTGTGAAATATATGAGAAATCAGGTCAAATGTAAATTATACCGTAGATGATATACTCTTTTAAACAGTAGGATTTTTAAATAAATAAACGTTTCACTTAGGTTTCAATTGGATAACTTATGTAGTTTAATGGAGAATCAATTGCAATTAATTGCCATAAATTAGTGATGATAGGGTAGTTTGATTTGGCCTTTAAGAAGCAAAGAAAAAGAAAGCCAAGATTTATGAATTCATTTGCAATGTGAAATGCAAATCTTGTGGATTGTTTTTTTTTTTACAAATGGAATTAATATTTAACCATTACGTTAGTGGAGTCTGATAAGTTAAGGTAGATAATCAATGGTAATTTACCTAATTCAAAGGATATATTAATATAAATATGGGTAAAATGAGGTTAGACCAAGGATATAATATTAATTGATTTTTAAGGCTTAATTAATACGTGAAATAGACAAGATTCTACATTCAAACATTTATACAAAGCTAAGTTGTAAATAGAAGTACCAATGTAATATAATGTAAATAGATGGGAATCAACATTTATTTATTTATTTAATGGAATTTAATTTCTATAGTATGATAATCGCAATTAAATGAAATTGAAATAGCTAATTTATACGTTAGTTGAAATTTAGCTGGAATATGAGGATTTTTAATGAAACAGTGAAATCAAATGGAAATAAGGTTTCAATTATACATTGGAATTTATATTCACCATAAAAGGTTAATTGAAAACCAAAGGAGTTAATAAAGGAATCAAGCTTTATCTATTAATTTGGATTTAAGATATGGTAAATTGGATTTATTGCAATAATTAATTCTATAAGATGAGGTTAATACTTATTCTATTTATAATTAGACCAAATTGTTGATATAGATTTTTTGAAAGCAGAATCTATAAATCAATTTGAGTATCAAATTCAATAATTGCGCTTATTGCATAAATAAAGGGAATTTAACGTTAAATATTACGTTACTGAAATTTAAAATGAACTTTAAGAATAATATTGTGAATCATGAACCAAAGTATGTGGCATCCCTATTTGGATAAAGAATGAGTATATAAAAGTTAAAATCTAATATACGGGGTTTTGAGCATTAAATTTTATAATTCTTAAATATAGGAAAGTGCAGAAATTAACACTGCAAATTGATATACTTATAATTTTAATCCACATCCAAGCTTGTTAAATCATTTGAAATTGATTAAATTATATAAGTAATAAAATTTGGACAATTTTAGAATATAATATAAAATTTGGATTTTTGTAATTTATTTTGATTTATTTAATGAATATAAAAATAGCCTTTTTTGTCACGGACTCGGATTTTGATGAAACCAGTTTCATCGGATCCGTATCGGTGAATTATTATAGGGTTTCAAGTTTCGTATCGATCGGACTTGTCGTTTGATCGTACGGGCATGAAACGCCTTGAAATCAAATTTAATTAAAATCAATTTGAATCAATTTGGAAATTTTGTTTTCAGCGTAACTTCTTCATACGATCAAATTTGGACGTGAAACTTTTTCCATCGCGTTCAGAATATTTTAAATTACCTATTTGGATATATAGATTTAATAAATTCGGTTCCGGAGGCATAGCGGGTTTTTTGGGCCATAGTTTGTTCCGCACGTTCATTCTACGGTCTATCTACTCTATCTCTAACCCCTCTATATAAACCTAGCTACAAGCCCTAGCCTCCACCTAATTTCTTTTCATCTGAGCGTATACTTTCTTCAAGCTCCTCTTCTTTTTCAATGGGTGCTAACCCTAGATCCAGTCAGTTCAAAAAAAAAAAATTCAAAAAAAAAAAAAAAATTCGGATCTGCAGCAGCTTCTGGTCGCGCTTCGGGTTTCAGGGGAGAAAACCCTAGAGCAACTTCGGGTCAGGAAGAAAATGACTCGGGTCGCTCCGGGTCGTTTTGGCGAAAACTCCAAGCAAGCACCGGGGAATTGAGGCGGCGCACCGAAGTCGAACCCAAAGTCGACCCAGGACCAGAATTTTTCCATTTTTCAAATTTCCATAACTTTTGCATACGAGCTCGGGTTCACGCGCGGTTTGTTTTGCTGGGATCGTATTGGAATTTCTGACGTTTTGACGCTGGTTTGGATGGATTTGGAGACCGTCAAAATTTTGAGTTTAAATTGAATTTAAATTCGATTTAAATTCCAAAGGTGAGTGTTTTAACCCACTCACAACTACTAGAAGCTTTTATGTTTGTTAAATTAATTTTAGAAATGAATAGAAATTTATTTATGAGTATTTAGCATGTTTATTTCACTCATATTTGTTGAAATGCATTTACCAAATTTAACTGTTAATTTAATTCATTTATTGCGTATAAATTTACAGTTAAAATTTATTTGTTTGTATATGAACTGCTAGTTAACAGTTATATAATTTATTTCTGAATATAGACTGTAGATTAATAGCTGTTAAATTTAATTTGAATAAAATTGCCAGTATTACCTGTTATGTAGTACCAAAAATAATATTGTTATTGACTGATATTGATTGATGATTGCGATTTGGATGATGGATGATGTTGATGAATGGATGTTTATTGGATATCATTAAATTGCAAACTATCATGCATATTTCATTTCATTTGGGATTGTGGTTTGAAATGATATATAACCGCAAATTTTTATATCTTTTAAATTGCGGATTGAAATGATAAATATCCGTATCACTTGACCATAGGATAGAAAATTATATACAGGCACCGCGGTATATATATATAACTATTTAAATGTGATTTCTATGGTTTGGATGGAATACGGTTTATAATGATCTTAAATTTTATATTGTATAAATATTTTTCTTCCATATATATATATATACATACGAAGTTGAAAATTTTGAAATTAAAAGGTGTATAAAAATCTTTATTAAAAATGGAAGAAAATTAAGAAAATGGAGTTTAATAATTTATATCATATGTTTAAATGTTAAGTTTGGAAATTTTAAGATATGATATTTATAATTGGATTGTTCCCAAAATAAATTGAAATGAATATTCTAGTATAATTTGAATTGGGAAAAATATATATATTTTATTACTAGAAATTGAAGTCTTATTATTTATGGATTTTATATGAATATTCAAGACTAATTAATAGAACAATTGATTTGTTGAAAGCATAAAATCCAACTTTAGTTTGAAATATTGATACTCAAAATGGATATATGTATATATAAATAAATTGAAGTGGTTTTGGAACTTGAGAGAGATAATATAAATTTTGGTTTAGACTTTAATAAAGAAATGTATTTGTAAAGCCATGAGAACTATTTTCTTTACAAAGTAACATTTAAGTTAAACCTTTTAATTCATATACCGTTGAATGCCCAAACCATTCAAGTTTTAGAAGTTATGGTTTTAAATTATGATTTTCAAAATACTATGCTTTGAAAATATTTGATTTTCAGACGATATGAAGTTAAAGCATTTTGATTTTGGAAAAGAATTATATTTGGGATAAGTGATAAAATATGGTTTTGGGTTTTGAAATGATATCGTATTCATGGTTATGAAATGGAATGTTTATTCTGATTTTTAAAGTATAACCTATTTTTAAATGACCGCGGTGTTATAATAACGATGGGTTGGCAAAGAGACCGGGATCGGATATCTGACATACTCTCTGTCGATACCGAAAACCACTTTGACTAACCGTGTACGCGGTGGAGATTCCAGAATGAAGTAGGTGGTGGCGACGTTTCCTGTAAGGTAAATACATGGACCCGACTCCCGTGAGTTGGCATAAGGTGGCTAAAACAGGAGCGATTCTCAGGCCAATGAGGTCATTCCTCTGATCGGACCGTCCTCTTCGATATTATACTTTGGCTTGGATTGATTCAGTGGCCACTTCTATATTTTGATTTTGGGGAGTTAGTCCGAGGTGGGCGGTAACTGCGGCTACGCGTTTCCACCAGCCTGGATAGCAATTGGTATATCTACCCTGGCATTGCCTAGTTGTGCCGTGTCACCTACCATACCGAGCCTTTACTACGAGTTTCTATTTGTGTCGTACCTATGGAGTATCCTCTGGTAGCTTCCCGATCAGAAGGTATTACGGTATTGTATAGACTATTGGCATTATTTGTGTTAAGGGCTATATGGGTAACCCCTTAACGCTATTTAAAAGTAAGTTTATTTTATAAATAGACACTATTATAATAGCGCAATATACTACATAGTAAATAGTTTAACGGATCCTTAGGAGATGTAAATCCCAAACATCTCTTGAGTTACTGTACTCATATTTATTTCTGTTAATTTAACTCACATAAGATCTTTTAGTCTGACTCGAGTGTTTTTGTCTTTTCAAATTCGCTCGGGTCAGTGCGAGCGTTTCAGGATCGAAGACTTTAGCTTTGAAGGACGAAGACGAAGGAGTCATATTATTATTATCTATAGTATTGCACCACACTCTAAATTTCCGTTGCATTGATTGTATTGGTATGTGTAACTCTGATATTCATTGTATAAGTAAAATAAATATTTTGTAAACAGTTATCATGAACTGTATATTGATTATTATATTTTATCCTTCCGCTGTGAGATTCTATTTTGTTTTATTTCTTCTCTGTTTTTCTTATTTACCCCATAACAATCCGCCCTTGCGTATGCTTTGAATTGGCACGTGTGTCGGTTTAAAGTGTGCGAAAAGGCTGGATGTTACAGTTGGTATCAGAGCTTTGGTTTAGCGATAAACCTTGGCTTTGTGGGGTTTGACTCTTTGTTAATAGGGTAGTAATACCCTATGGGAGTCGTTGAGAGTATATATACGAGAGAGCGTATTTGTTGGTTTTATAAAAAGATTTTGATATTGTGTTAATCTGTTCCACTTTGTATTTATAAATTCTGGTTGATGCATGGGACGCTATGTCATCAATAGGGATTTCTAAACACTTAATTAGGACAGACCGACATAATATTTGTTTTAATATAGGTGAATGAAATAATTTTGCCTATTATATTTTCTATATATAAAAAATATTTTTATAAAGATATATATATATTTGGTTGCTATAGATTGGGTGTTAGGAAATAAAAATATTTATAACAATTGAAGCTAAGTTGAAATTATAATAAATCAAATTGGAGATTTTAGAACTTAAGTCCGGGATTTTTGAAAATCTTCTTTCAAAGGATTTGTGAAATATAATGATTTGGTTTATAGGTAATTTCTTATATAAATGTTTAGTATAATTCGGAAGAATTGTTTTAAAACAGGATTTTGGAGAAAATAAATTTTGTACTTTCCTCTCTGTCGCTAGAAAATAATTTCGGTGATGGCGGCCGCATCATCGACTTTCATTTTCGAGTTTCGTAGGGGAAAGGCCACTGTAGTAAATTCTACTGCAGATTTATTTTGAAATTATCTAAAATTTTAAATTGTTTTAAATATAAATTGAGATATAAGTTGTAAGAACTCATTTATCTATTATTTTTAAAATAAAATTGAAATTTGACCCGGTATTTAATTCTAAAATTTTCCACTAATTAATGGTTTAAATTATTTTTAGGGAAATATAAAGTAAGTAATAAATGGATTGAAACCTCTAATTTAAATAAGAAAATTAATGCTAGGTATAAAGGAAGTTAAAATTTTAACTGATAAATAATGGTAAAGATTTATTGAAAATCAACGAATTAAAAGGGTTGAGATTAAACTTGTATAAGTTCTTTTGCTTTTTCTTTAACATAAATAACTTACCAAGTATAAAAAGTTGAAATGTGAATTAAGAGATTTGAATACAATATTATGCAAGTTGAAATGTTGGAAATTTTGGATTATTCTATGAATTGCTATTATATAAATAAGAATTTAGTGGTATAAACTTAAGTTATAATTGAAATTTTACTGAAAATAAGTCAAGAATTATTAATAGGTGATATGAACTTAGGTAAATAAAATGAAATTCCTAAATTAATAAAGATTGATGTGTAGGGTTATAAGCTTAAGTATGATTTAAATGCTACTACTTTAATATAATAGAAAGTGGGTAATTAAATTGTTACTACTATTAAATATAATAGAAACTTCAACATTAAATAAATGAATGAAATTAAAGGTAAGTTGAAATTGAAATTTATAAAACAAATATATATTAATTAAAGGAATTGAGAAGAAACTTATAAATTTTCACTTACATTCTTAAAACATACATAGCTTACCATATAATAAAAGTTGCAATGTTAGTAAGAAAATGTAAGGGGAAATCTTACAAGTGAAGCTTGAGGAAATTAAGGAATTCAATAAATTTGCTGTTATTAATGAGAAAATTATATAAGCTTAAGTTAAATTGGAATTTCACTATATAAGTGAAGGTAAGTAGTATAAATAGATGATATAAACTTTAGTCAATAAATTGGAATACAAATATAATGAATTTTGTAATAAATGAAAAAGTGAAAACTTTAAGAAATAAAAGAAATCCCTCCATAAATGAAAAAAAAATAAAAAAAATCAAACCACTGAAGCATGAAATAAATGTATAATAAGTTGATTTGGTTATTGGTTTGAATTGTTATTTGTTTGATGTATGTTGTTGGGTAAGGAATTTGAAATTGTTGGATGAATAAATAATCTATCTTTGTTCCATCTAAGACTGTTGAGTAAAGAATGCACTTGATAGTTAATTTCATTTCATACAAATTTCAGGTTTGAATCCAAACAACTATTTGTTTGATGGATTAAATGGTCGCTTTGCTTTGTGTATGTATGATGGTTGTAAGGTTGATGGTTGTTGAATTGTTTGGTTGATTAATGATTGAATCCACTTGAATAGTTCACTTTAAAATAAATATTTAACCTTTTAGATTATATAAGTGAATACAGGTGATGGAAGCAACTGCTACTGCTTTTGTTTCCAAAATAATAAGCGTATATTGCCCAACAAATAGGTACGTTTTCGGATTACATTTAAAGCGCTATTTTTCCGTGTTGGGATATAATATTTTGATAATATATGTAATATATTTGTATATTTTGATATTATACTTTCTCCCGAGCCTCACCGTACAAAGGAGACTCTGCCAAAATTTTCCGTAAATTTTGGACTTAGAATTTTGTGAAAGTGTTTTCCATCTTTAATAATCTAAGTATAAAAGAACATAATGATTATAAACAGGTATATTTTATTTAAGAAAATAAATTTAGTGAATTATTGTTTATAAATAATATTTGAAATAAGATGTACTGTTTATTCTTCCTTCTCCCTTCTTTTTCCTTTTCGGGGACGAAAAGTTTTGAGTGGGGGAGAGTGTAACGACCCGTTAAATTCAATGATATTAAATGAATCAATTTGATATGTTTTCTAATCTAATTTAAATTGAAATAGAAGTCTTAGGATTTTTAATGGAGTAAATGTAGGGGTTAGCTAGTAACTGTAATTAAAAGTAAATAATTTAAAATGGTTATATGACATAGATTGAAATAACGAAAACTTGTGTTTGTGGTTATAAGTCATAATTAGTTGATTAAAATAGTATTAATGAAATAATAACTGAATTTAATTGCAATATATAAACATCAGAAAGATTTAATTGGTGGATTAAATTTGTTAAAGTTCATAGGTTTTGTAATTTTGTTTAGTAGAACTTTAAATTATAAATGAAGATTGAAATAAACGATAAATTTAATTATGTCAATGGTGACTCAAGACCTAGGTTATAGGAATTGGAACATAATCCAATTTGAATTAAATAGAAGAAGGATTTGGTTAATATGTAAGTTATTGTTCAAGGTATTGAATAAAAACTTGGAATCCAATCATAATTTAATGATAATAACGTTAGTATTAGAGAATAAAAATATTTCAATGCAGTACCCGAATGAACGGAATAAAATGAATATATATTGAATGGAAATGAAATGTAAATTGACACATTTGGTTGAAAGTTAATTTTAAGAAACATATAAATGTTGAATTTGTGAATATTAATATAAATATTAACTTGAATGGGATTCATTTAATATTAAAATAAATAGTAGGATTGTTTCATTTGGTGACCGTTGAATAAACCAATGCAATAAGTGTAGATATTTTTTTTTATGAATATTGTTCGATAATGAATGTACTTAAAAACGATAATAAACTTAATATAAGAAAACAAAGGCAAATTGTGTATTAATTAATGAATTCATGAATCAGTGTATGGACTTAGTGTAACTATACGTAAATGTACGCAATAAGGTTGTGAAATACCAATGATTTGGATTTCCAATTTATATTAAACATAATGTTGGTAGAAATTGGAATTCACTGTTGTGTGAAATATATGAGAAATCAGGTCAAATGTAATTATACCGTAGATGATATACTCTTTTAAACAGTAGGATTTTTAAATAAATAAACGTTTCACTTAGGTTTCAATTGGATAACTTATGTAGTTTAATGGAGAATCAATTGCAATTAATTGCCATAAATTAGTGATGATAGGGTAGTTTGATTTGGCCTTTAAGAAGCAAAGAAAAAGAAAGCCAAGATTTATGAATTCATTTGCAATGTGAAATGCAAATCTTGTGGATTGTTTTTTTTTTTACAAATGGAATTAATATTTAACCATTACGTTAGTGGAGTCTGATAAGTTAAGGTAGATAATCAATGGTAATTTACCTAATTCAAAGGATATATTAATATAAATATGGGTAAAATGAGGTTAGACCAAGGATATAATATTAATTGATTTTTAAGGCTTAATTAATACGTGAAATAGACAAGATTCTACATTCAAACATTTATACAAAGCTAAGTTGTAAATAGAAGTACCAATGTAATATAATGTAAATAGATGGGAATCAACATTTATTTATTTATTTAATGGAATTTAATTTCTATAGTATGATAATCGCAATTAAATGAAATTGAAATAGCTAATTTATACGTTAGTTGAAATTTAGCTGGAATATGAGGATTTTTAATGAAATAGTGAAATCAAATGGAAATAAGGTTTCAATTATACATTGGAATTTATATTCACCATAAAAGGTTAATTGAAAACCAAAGGAGTTAATAAAGGAATCAAGCTTTATCTATTAATTTGGATTTAAGATATGGTAAATTGGATTTATTGCAATAATTAATTCTATAAGATGAGGTTAATACTTATTCTATTTATAATTAGACCAAATTGTTGATATAGATTTTTTGAAAGCAGAATCTATAAATCAATTTGAGTATCAAATTCAATAATTGCGCTTATTGCATAAATAAAAGAAATTTAACGTTAAATATTACGTTACTGAAATTTAAAATGAAATTTAAGAATAATATTGTGAATCATGAACCAAAGTGTGTGGCATCCCTATTTGGATAAAGAATGAGTATATAAAAGTTAAAATCTAATATACGGGGTTTTGGGCATTTAATTTTATAATTCTTAAATATAGGAAAGTGCAGAAATTAACACTGCAAATTGATATACTTATAATTTTAATTCACATCCAAGCTTGTTAAATCATTTGAAATTGATTAAATTATATAAGTAATAAAATTTGGACAATTTTAGAATATAATATAAAATTTGGATTTTTGTAATTTATTTTGATTTATTTAATGAATATAAAAATAGCCTTTTTTTGTCACGGACTCGGATTTCGATGAAACCAGTTTCATCGGATCCGTATCGGTGAATTATTATAGGGTTTCAAGTTTCGTATCGATCGGACTTGTCTTTTGATCGTACGGGCATGAAACGCCTTGAAATCAAATTTAATTAAAATCAATTTGAATCAATTTGGAAATTTTGTTTTCAGCATAACTTCTTCATACGATCAAATTTGGACGTGAAACTTTTTCCATCGCGTTCAGAATATTTTAAATTACCTATTTGGATATATAGATTTAATAAATTCGGTTCCGGAGGCATAGCGGGTTTTTTGGGCCATAGTTTGTTCCGCACGTTCATTCTACGGTCTATCTATTCTATCTCTAACCCCTCTATATAAACCTAGCTACAAGCCCTAACCTCCACCTAATTTCTTTTCATCTGAGCGTATACTTTCTTCAAGCTCCTCTTCTTCTTCAATGGGTGCTAACCCTAGATCCAGTCAGTTCAAAAAAAAAAAAAAAAAAAAAATTCGGATCTGCAGCAGCTTCTGTTCGCGCTTCGGGTTTCAGGGGAGAAAACCCTAGAGCAACTTCGGGTCAGGAAGAAAATGACTCGGGTCACTCCGGGTCGTTTTGGCAAAAACTCCAAGCAAGCACCGGGGAATTGAGGCGGCGCACCGAAGTCGAACCTGAAGTCGACCCAGGACCAGAATTTTTCCATTTTTCAAATTTCCATAACTTTTGCATACGAGCTCGGATTCACGCGCGGTTTATTTTGCTGGGATCGTATCGGAATTTCTGACATTTTGACGCTGGTTTGGATGGATTTGGAGACCGTCAAAATTTTGAGTTTAAATTGAATTTAAATTTGATTTAAATTCCAAAGGTGAGTGTTTTAACCCACTCACAACTACTAGAAGCTTTTATGTTTGTTAAATTAATTTTAGAAATGAATAGAAATTTATTTATGAGTATTTAGCATGTTTATTTCACTCATATTTGTTGAAATGCATTTACCAAATTTAACTGTTAATTTAATTCATTTATTGCGTATAAATTTACAGTTAAAATTTATTTGTTTGTATATGAACTGCTAGTTAACAGTTATATAATTTATTTCTGAATATAGACTGTAGATTAATAGCTGTTAAATTTAATTTGAATAAAATTGCCAGTATTACCTGTTATGTAGTACCAAAAATAATATTGTTATTGACTGATATTGATTGATGATTGCGATTTGGATGATGGATGATGTTGATGAATGGATGTTTATTGGATATCATTAAATTGCAAATTATCATGCATATTTCATTTCATTCGGGATTGTGGTTTGAAATGATATATAACCGCAAATTTTTATATCTTTTAAATTGCGGATTGAAATGATAAATATCCGTATCACTTGACCATAGGATAGAAAATTATATACAGGCACCGCGGTATATATATATAACTATTTAAATGTGATTTCTATGGTTTGGATGGAATACGGTTTATAATAATCTTAAATTTTATATTGTATAAATATTTTTCTTCCATATATATATATACATACGAAGTTGAAAATTTTGAAATTAAAAGGTGTATAAAAATCTTTATTAAAAATGGAAGAAAATTAAGAAAATGGAGTTTAATAATTTATATCATATGTTTAAATGTTAAGTTTGGAAATTTTAAGATATGATATTTATAATTGGATTGTTCCCAAAATAAATTGAAATGAATGTTCTAGTATAATTTGAATTGGGAAAAATATATATATTTTATTACTAGAAATTGAAGTCTTATTATTTATGGATTTTATATGAATATTCAAGACTAATTAATAGAACAATTGATTTGTTGAAAGCATAAAATCCAACTTTAGTTTGAAATATTGATACTCAAAATGGATATATGTATATATAAATAAATTGAAGTGGTTTTGGAACTTGAGAGAGATAATATAAATTTTGGTTTAGACTTTAATAAAGAAATGTATTTGTAAAGCCATGAGAACTATTTTCTTTACAAAGTAACATTTAAGTTAAACCTTTTAATTCATATACCGTTGAATGTCCAAACCATTCAAGTTTTAGAAGTTATGGTTTTAAATTATGATTTTCAAAATACTATGCTTTGAAAATATTTGATTTTCAGACGATATGAAGTTAAAGCATTTTGATTTTGGAAAAGAATTATATTTGGGATAAGTGATAAAATATGGTTTTGGGTTTTGAAATGATATCGTATTCATGGTTATGAAATGGAATGTTTATTCTGATTTTTAAAGTATAACCTATTTTTAAATGACCGCGGTGTTATAATAACGATGGGTTGGCAAAGAGACCGGGATCGGATATCTGACATACTCTCTGTCGATACCGAAAACCACTTTGACTAACCGTGTACGCGGTGGAGATTCCAGAATGAAGTAGGTGGTGGCGACGTTTCCTGTAAGGTAAATACATGGACCCGACTCCCGTGAGTTGGCATAAGGTGGCTAAAACAGGAGCGATTCTCAGGCCAATGAGGTCATTCCTCTGATCGGACCCTCCTCTTCGATATTATACTTTGGCTTGGATTGATTCAGTGGCCACTTCTATATTTTGATTTTGGGGAGTTAGTCCGAGGTGGGCGGTAACTGCGGCTACGCGTTTCCACCAGCCTGGATAGCAATTGGTATATCTACCCTGGCATTGCCTAGTTGTGCCGTGTCACCTACCATACCGAGCCTTTACTACGAGTTTCTATTTGTGTCGTACCTATGGAGTATCCTCTGGTAGCTTCCCGATCAGGAGTTATTACGGTACTGTATAGACTATTGGCATTATTTGTGTTAAGGGCTATATGGGTAACCCCTTAACGCTATTTAAAAGTAAGTTTATTTTATAAATAGACACTATTATAATAGCGCAATATACTACATAGTAAATAGTTTAACGGATCCTTAGGAGATGTAAATCCCGAACATCTCTTGAGTTACTGTACTCATATTTATTTCTGTTAATTTAACTCACATAAGATCTTTTAGTCTGACTCGAGTGTTTTTGTCTTTTCAAATTCGCTCGGTTCAGTCCGAGCGTTTCAGGATCAAAGACTTTAGCTTTGAAGGACGAAGACGAAGGAGTCGCATTATTATTATCTATAGTATTGCACCACACTCTAAATTTCCGCTGCATTGATTGTATTGGTATGTGTAACTCTGATATTCATTGTATAAGTAAAATAAATATTTTGTAAACAGTTATCATGAACTGTATATTGATTATTATATTTTATCCTTCCGCTGTGAGATTCTATTTTGTTTTATTTCTTCTCTGTTTTTCTTATTTACCCCATAACAATCTGCCCTTGCGTATGCTTTGAATTGGCACGTGTGTCGGTTTAAAGTGTGCGAAAAGGCTGGATGTTACAGTTGGTATCAGAGCTTTGGTTTAGCGATAAACCTTGGCTTTGTGGGGTTTGACTCTTTGTTAATAGGGTAGTAATACCCTATGGGAGTCGCTGAGAGTATATATATGAGAGAGCGTATTTGTTAGTTTTATAAAAAGATTTTGATATTGTGTTAATCTGTTCCACTTTGTATTTATAAATTCTGGTTGATGCATGGGACGCTATGTCATCAATAGGGATTTCTAAACACTTAATTAGGACAGACCGACATAATATTTGTTTTAATATAGGTGAATGAAATAATTTTGCCTATTATATTTTCTATATATAAAAAATATTTTTATAAAGATATATATATATTTGGTTGCTATAGATTGGGTGTTAGGAAATAAAAATATTTATAACAATTGAAGCTAAGTTGAAATTATAATAAATCAAATTGGAGATTTTAGAACTTAAGTCCGGGATTTTTGAAAATCTTCTTTCAAAGGATTTGTGAAATATAATGATTTGGTTTATAGGTAATTTCTTATATAAATGTTTAGTATAATTCGGAAGAATTGTTTTAAAACAGGATTTTGGAGAAAATAAATTTTGTACTTTCCTCTCTGTCGCTAGAAAATAATTTCGGTGATGGCGGCCGCATCATCGACTTTCATTTTCGAGGTTTGTAGGGGAAAGGCCACTGTAGTAAATTCTACTGCAGATTTATTTTGAAATTATCTAAAATTTTAAATTGTTTTTTAAATATAAATTGAGATATGAGTTGTAAGAACTCATTTATCTATTATTTTTAAAATAAAATTGAAATTTGACCCGGTATTTAATTCTAAAATTTTCCACTAATTAATGGTTTAAATTATTTTTAGAGAAATATAAAGTAAGTAATAAATGGATTGAAACCTCTAATTTAAGTAAAAAAATTAATGCTAGGTATAAAGGAAGTTAAAATTTTAACTGATAAATAATGGTAAAGATTTATTGAAAATCAACGAATTAAAAGGGTTGAGATTAAACTTGTATAAGTTCTTTTGCTTTTTCTTTAACATAAATAACTTACCAAGTATAAAAAGTTGAAATGTGAATTAAGAGATTTGAATACAATATTATGCAAGTTGAAATGTTGGAAATTTTGGATTATTCTATGAATTGCTATTATATAAATAAGAATTTAGTGGTATAAACTTAAGTTATAATTGAAATTTTACTGAAAATAAGTCAAGAATTATTAATAGGTGATATGAACTTAGGTAAATAAAATGAAATTCCTAAATTAATAAAGATTGATGTGTAGGGTTATAAACTTAAGTATGATTTAAATGCTACTACTTTAATATAATAGAAAGTGGGTAATTAAATTGTTACTACTATTAAATATAATAGAAACTTCAACATTAAATAAATGAATGAAATTAAAGGTAAGTTGAAATTGAAATTTATAAAACAAATATATATTAATTAAAGGAATTGAGAAGAAACTTATAAATTTTCACTTACATTCTTAAAACATACATAGCTTACCATATAATAAAAGTTGCAATGTTAGTAAGAAAATGTAAGGGGAAATCTTACAAGTGAAGCTTGAGGAAATTAAGGAATTCAATAAATTTGCTGTTATTAATGAGAAAATTATATAAGCTTAAGTTAAATTGGAATTTCACTATATAAGTGAAGGTAAGTAGTATAAATAGATGATATAAACTTTAGTCAATAAATTGGAATACAAATATAATGAATTTTGTAATAAATGAAAAAGTGAAAACTTTAAGAAATAAAAGAAATCCCTCCATAAATGAAAAAAAAAATAAAAAAAATCAAACCATTGAAGCATGAAATAAATGTATAATAAGTTGATTTGGTTATTGGTTTGAATTGTTATTTGTTTGATGTATGTTGTTGGGTAAGGAATTTGAAATTGTTGGATGAATAAATAATCTATCTTTGTTCCATCTAAGACTGTTGAGTAAAGGATGCACTTGATAGTTAATTTCATTTCATACAAATTTCAGGTTTGAATCCAAACAACTATTTGTTTGATGGATTAAATGGTCGCTTTGCTTTGTGTATGTATGATGGTTGTAAGGTTGATGGTTGTTGAATTGTTTGGTTGATTAATGATTGAATCCACTTGAATAGTTCACTTTAAAATAAATATTTAACCTTTTAGATTATATAAGTGAATACAGGTGATGGAAGCAACTGCTACTGCTTTTGGTTCCAAAATAATAAGCGTATATTGCCCAACAAATAGGTACGTTTTCGGATTACGTTTAAAGCGCTATTTTTCCGTGTTGGGATATAATATTTTGATAATATATGTAATATATTTGTATATTTTGATATTATACTTTCTCCCGAGCCTCACCGTACAAAGGAGACTCTGCCAAAATTTTCCGTAAATTTTGGACTTAGAATTTTGTGAAAGTGTTTTCCAGCTTTAATAATCTAAGTATAAAAGAACATAATGATTATAAACAGGTATATTTTATTTAAGAAAATAAATTTAGTGAATTATTGTTTATAAATAATATTTGAAATAAGATGTACTGTTTATTCTTCCTTCTCCCTTCTTTTTCCTTTTCGGGGACGAAAAGTTTTGAGTGGGGGAGAGTGTAACGATCCGTTAAATTCAATGATATTAAATGAATCAATTTGATATGTTTTCTAATCTAATTTAAATTGAAATAGAAGTCTTAGGATTTTTAATGGAGTAAATGTAGGGGTTAGCTAGTAACTGTAATTAAAAGTAAATAATTTAAAATGGTTATATGACATAGATTGAAATAACGAAAACTTGTGTTTGTGGTTATAAGTCATAATTAGTTGATTAAAATAGTATTAATGAAATAATAACTGAATTTAATTGCAATATATAAACATCAGAAAGATTTAATTGTGGATTAAATTTGTTAAAGTTCATAAGTTTTGTAATTTAGTTTAGTAGAACTTTAAATTATAAATGAAGATTGAAATAAACGATAAATTTAATTATGTCAATGGTGACTCAAGACCTAGGTTATAGGAATTGGAACATAATCCAATTTGAATTAAGTAGAAGAAGGATTTGGTTAATATGTAAGTTATTGTTCAAGGTATTGAATAAAAACTTGGAATCCAATCATAATTTAATGATAATAACGTTAGTATTAGAGAATAAAAATATTTCAATGCAGTACCCGAATGAACGGAATAAAATGAATATATATTGAATGGAAATGAAATGTAAATTGACACATTTGGTTGAAAGTTAATTTTAAGAAACATATAAATGCTGAATTTGTGAATATTAATATAAATATTAACTTGAATGGGATTCATTTAATATTAAAATAAATAGTAGGATTGTTTCATTTGGTGACCGTTGAATAAACCAATGCAATAGGTGTAGATAATTTTTTTTATGAATATTGTTCGATAATGAATGTACTTAAAAACGATAATAAACTTAATATAAGAAAACAAAGGCAAATTGTGTATTAATTAATGAATTCATGAATCAGTGTATGGACTTAGTGTAACTATACGTAAATGTACGCAATAAGGTTGTGAAATACCAATGATTTGGATTTCCAATTTATATTAAACATAATGTTGGTAGAAATTGGAATTCACTGTTGTGTGAAATATATGAGAAATCAGGTCAAATGTAAATTATACTGTAGATGATATACTCTTTTAAACAGTAGGATTTTTAAATAAATAAACGTTTCACTTAGGTTTCAATTGGATAACTTATGTAGTTTAATGGAGAATCAATTGCAATTAATTGCCATAAATTAGTGATGATAGGGTAGTTTGATTTGGCCTTTAAGAAGCAAAGTAAAAGAAAGCCAAGATTTATGAATTCATTTGCAATGTGAAATGCAAATCTTGTGGATTGTTTTTTTTTTTACAAATGGAATTAATATTTAACCATTACGTTAGTGGAGTCTGATAAGTTAAGGTAGATAATCAATGGTAATTTACCTAATTCAAAGGATATATTAATATAAATATGGGTAAAATGAGGTTAGACCAAGGATATAATATTAATTGATTTTTAAGGCTTAATTAATACGTGAAATAGACAAGATTCTACATTCAAACATTTATACAAAGCTAAGTTGTAAATAGAAGTACCAATGTAATATAATGTAAATAGATGGGAATCAACATTTATTTATTTATTTAATGGAATTTAATTTCTATAGTATGATAATCGCAATTAAATGAAATTGAAATAGCTAATTTATACGTTAGTTGAAATTTAGCTGGAATATGAGGATTTTTAATGAAATAGTGAAATCAAATGGAAATAAGGTTTCAATTATACATTGGAATTTATATTCACCATAAAAGGTTAATTGAAAACCAAAGGAGTTAATAAAGGAATCAAGCTTTATCTATTAATTTGGATTTAAGATATGGTAAATTGGATTTATTGCAATAATTAATTCTATAAGATGAGGTTAATACTTATTCTATTTATAATTAGACCAAATTGTTGATATAGATTTTTTGAAAGCAGAATCTATAAATCAATTTGAGTATCAAATTCAATAATTGCGCTTATTGCATAAATAAAAGAAATTTAACGTTAAATATTACGTTACTGAAATTTAAAATGAACTTTAAGAATAATATTGTGAATCATGAACCAAAGTGTGTGGCATCCCTATTTGGATAAAGAATGAGTATATAAAAGTTAAAATCTAATATACGGGGTTTTGGGCATTTAATTTTATAATTCTTAAATATAGGAAAGTGCAGAAATTAACACTGCAAATTGATATACTTATAATTTTAATTCACATCCAAGCTTGTTAAATCATTTGAAATTGATTAAATTATATAAGTAATAAAATTTGGACAATTTTAGAATATAATATAAAATTTGGATTTTTGTAATTTATTTTGATTTATTTAATGAATATAAAAATAGCCTTTTTTTGTCACGGACTCGGATTTCGATGAAACCAGTTTCATCGGATCCGTATCGGTGAATTATTATAGGGTTTCAAGTTTCGTATCGATCGGACTTGTCTTTTGATCGTACGGGCATGAAACGCCTTGAAATCAAATTTAATTAAAATCAATTTGAATCAATTTGGAAATTTTGTTTTCAGCATAACTTCTTCATACGATCAAATTTGGACGTGAAACTTTTTCCATCGCGTTCAGAATATTTTAAATTACCTATTTGGATATATAGATTTAATAAATTCGGTTCCGGAGGCATAGCGGGTTTTTTGGGCCATAGTTTGTTCTGCACGTTCATTCTACGGTCTATCTATTCTATCTCTAACCCCTCTATATAAACCTAGCTACAAGCCCTAACCTCCACCTAATCTCTTTTCATCTGAGCGTATACTTTCTTCAAGCTCCTCTTCTTCTTCAATGGGTGCTAACCCTAGATCCAGTCAGTTCAAAAAAAAAAAAAAAAAAAATTCGGATCTGCAGCAGCTTCTGTTCGCGCTTCGGGTTTCAGGGGAGAAAACCCTAGAGCAACTTCGGGTCAGGAAGAAAATGACTCGGGTCACTCCGGGTCGTTTTGGCGAAAACTCCAAGCAAGCACCGGGGAATTGAGGCGGCGCACCGAAGTCGAACCTGAAGTCGACCCAGGACCAGAATTTTTCCATTTTTCAAATTTCCATAACTTTTGCATACGAGCTCGGATTCACGCGCGGTTTATTTTGCTGGGATCGTATCGGAATTTCTGACATTTTGACGCTGGTTTGGATGGATTTGGAGACCGTCAAAATTTTGAGTTTAAATTGAATTTAAATTCGATTTAAATTCCAAAGGTGAGTGTTTTAACCCACTCACAACTACTAGAAGCTTTTATGTTTGTTAAATTAATTTTAGAAATGAATAGAAATTTATTTATGAGTATTTAGCATGTTTATTTCACTCATATTTGTTGAAATGCATTTACCAAATTTAACTGTTAATTTAATTCATTTATTGCGTATAAATTTACAGTTAAAATTTATTTGTTTGTATATGAACTGCTAGTTAACAGTTATATAATTTATTTCTGAAAATAGACTGTAGATTAATAGCTGTTAAATTTAATTTGAATAAAATTGCCAGTATTACCTGTTATGTAGTACCAAAAATAATATTGTTATTGACTGATATTGATTGATGATTGCGATTTGGATGATGGATGATGTTGATGAATGGATGTTTATTGGATATCATTAAATTGCAAATTATCATGCATATTTCATTTCATTCGGGATTGTGGTTTGAAATGATATATAACCGCAAATTTTTATATCTTTTAAATTGCGGATTGAAATGATAAATATCCGTATCACTTGACCATAGGATAGAAAATTATATACAGGCACCGCGGTATATATATATAACTATTTAAATGTGATTTCTATGGTTTGGATGGAATACGGTTTATAATAATCTTAAATTTTATATTGTATAAATATTTTTCTTCCATATATATATATATACATACGAAGTTGAAAATTTTGAAATTAAAAGGTGTATAAAAATCTTTATTAAAAATGGAAGAAAATTAAGAAAATGGAGTTTAATAATTTATATCATATGTTTAAATGTTAAGTTTGGAAATTTTAAGATATGATATTTATAATTGGATTGTTCCCAAAATAAATTGAAATGAATATTCTAGTATAATTTGAATTGGGAAAAATATATATATTTTATTACTAGAAATTGAAGTCTTATTATTTATGGATTTTATATGAATATTCAAGACTAATTAATAGAACAATTGATTTGTTGAAAGCATAAAATCCAACTTTAGTTTGAAATATTGATACTCAAAATGGATATATGTATATATAAATAAATTGAAGTGGTTTTGGAACTTGAGAGAGATAATATAAATTTTGGTTTAGACTTTAATAAAGAAATGTATTTGTAAAGCCATGAGAACTATTTTCTTTACAAAGTAACATTTAAGTTAAACCTTTTAATTCATATACCGTTGAATGTCCAAACCATTCAAGTTTTAGAAGTTATGGTTTTAAATTATGATTTTCAAAATACTATGCTTTGAAAATATTTGATTTTCAGACGATATGAAGTTAAAGCATTTTGATTTTGGAAAAGAATTATATTTGGGATAAGTGATAAAATATGGTTTTGGGTTTTGAAATGATATCGTATTCATGGTTATGAAATGGAATGTTTATTCTGATTTTTAAAGTATAACCTATTTTTAAATGACCGCGGTGTTATAATAACGATGGGTTGGCAAAGAGACCGGGATCGGATATCTGACATACTCTCTGTCGATACCGAAAACCACTTTGACTAACCGTGTACGCGGTGGAGATTCCAGAATGAAGTAGGTGGTGGCGACGTTTCCTGTAAGGTAAATACATGGACCCGACTCCCGTGAGTTGGCATAAGGTGGCTAAAACAGGAGCGATTCTCAGGCCAATGAGGTCATTCCTCTGATCGGACCCTCCTCTTCGATATTATACTTTGGCTTGGATTGATTCAGTGGCCACTTCTATATTTTGATTTTGGGGAGTTAGTCCGAGGTGGGCGGTAACTGCGGCTACGCGTTTCCACCAGCCTGGATAGCAATTGGTATATCTACCCTGGCATTGCCTAGTTGTGCCGTGTCACCTACCATACCGAGCCTTTACTACGAGTTTCTATTTGTGTCGTACCTATGGAGTATCCTCTGGTAGCTTCCCGATCAGGAGGTATTACGGTACTGTATAGACTATTGGCATTATTTGTGTTAAGGGCTATATGGGTAACCCCTTAACGCTATTTAAAAGTAAGTTTATTTTATAAATAGACACTATTATAATAGCGCAATATACTACATAGTAAATAGTTTAACGGATCTTTAGGAGATGTAAATCCCGAACATCTCTTGAGTTACTGTACTCATATTTATTTCTGTTAATTTAACTCACATAAGATCTTTTAGTCTGACTCGAGTGTTTTTGTCTTTTCAAATTCGCTCGGTTCAGTCCGAGCGTTTCAGGATCAAAGACTTTAGCTTTGAAGGACGAAGACGAAGGAGTCGTATTATTATTATCTATAGTATTGCACCACACTCTAAATTTCCGCTGCATTGATTGTATTGGTATGTGTAACTCTGATATTCATTGTATAAGTAAAATAAATATTTTGTAAACAGTTATCATGAACTGTATATTGATTATTATATTTTATCCTTCCGCTGTGAGATTCTATTTTGTTTTATTTCTTCTCTGTTTTTCTTATTTACCCCATAACAATCCGCCCTTGCGTATGCTTTGAATTGGCACGTGTGTCGGTTTAAAGTGTGCGAAAAGGCTGGATGTTACAGGTTTAACCAATTTCGTTCCGGGGTCAGAACGGGCTTTTTGGGTCACGTTAGTGGTAGCACGTATATCTATCAACCCGATCCATCTATTTTTCAATTTGCCTATAAATACCCTGCTAAACTCTAGCCTCCGCCTATTCTCATTTGTTTGCAAGTAAAATTTCATCAGCTCCTCTTCTTCTTCAATGGATGCAAACCCTAGATCCAATTGCAATCCAAAATCAATGTCAAAAATTCAAAGTCCTCCGAAAAATTCTGAAAAAATATACGTTGAAGCACTTGACTAGAGTAATTCACTGGTAGTGTTCATTTTTCATTTCAGTTTGTCGTTTGACGTCTAAAAATCAGAGAAGTTTCGGTCGTTCATTATCGTCGAAATCAAAGTCGTCGGATCGGCGAACCATTTCTGGGTTTTGAAGAGTGGACCGAGGGGACTTCATCCATGCAGTTTATTTGGCGAATCGACGGTTTGATCGTCGGCAAAATTCAATTTAGGTTTTGAATTCTAGGGTGCTGCGGCGGCTGGTTCTGGGAACGGCGCGGAGTCACGCGAGGCGAGGGGAGGGCCGCTGTTCACCTTGGTGGTCGGCGACGTGAGTGTGAGGTGGCGGCTCCAAGAAGGTTTGAATGCGATGTACAGCTGAGGGGAGGGTTTTGTTTGTTCGGTCGCGTGCGTTGTTCTGGGTAGCCGCATCCGGAGGAAGTAAATGATGATGACGTGGCAGTGTAATGTGTTCTTCCTGATTTACTTATTTTATTGATTTCAATTCGCATTTATCGACATAACTTTTGCATATGATATCCGATTTACGCACGGTTTCTTTTGTTATGATCATATTAAAATTCCAGACCTTATGACGCTGGTTTGGAAGAATTTTGAGACGGTCAAATTTTTGGGTTTAAATTGAATTTAAATTCAATTTAAATTCAAAAGGTGGGTGTTTTAACCCACTCACAACTTCTAAGATTTCTTATGTTGGTTAAATTGATTTATGATGTGTTTAAAAAAAAATTGTAGCTATTTGACATATATTTCATCATTTTCTCAGTTAAATTGCATTCATTTAATTTACGTGTTATTTAATTCATTATTGCATTTAAAACTGCCAGTCAATTGTTAATTAATTTATTCATTGCATTAAAACTGAAAGTTAAAATTTTAGTAAAATTTATTACTGCATATAACCTGCTAGTTAAATTTATTTATTATTGCATATAAAATACAGTTAAATAGTTATTTAATTCATTATTGAAAATTTAACTATCAGTAATTAATTATTATTTATTGTTGTGATTGTTTGAATTGGAGGATAAATTGATGAATGTTGGATGATTGATATAATGGACGAATGGATGCTGTATTTATATTGTATAAACTGCAAGTTATTATTATGCATTTTCATTTCATTCGAGATTGCGGTTTGAAATGATATACAACCGCATTTTTATTTTTAAATTGTGGATTGAAATGATAAATATCTGTATCACTTGACCATAGGATAAAAAATTATATACAGGCACTGCGGTATATATATATCTTGAAATGATTTTCTATGGTTTTGGAAAGAATACGGTTTAATAAATATTTAATTTTGATATATATATAGTAAAATTTCTTGAATTTAGCTATGTATAAACTTGTTTCGAATTTTAAAATAAGCTAAATAATGAAGTTGATTTCGTTTATATAATATGGTTAAGAATATACTTGAAATTCTATTATATATAGAGTTTATAATAACTCAAATAAAAATAAGGTTGAAGGTAAATGTGAATATGATTTGAATTAAAGTATTTAAGAATTTTCCTCAAAAAAATTTGTTTTTAAATATAAATAAATTAAGATTTAAAGGGTATGATCTTGTAACTTGATTTTTGATTAGAGTTTTTAAACGAATAACAAATTTATTTAAAGAATATACCGTTATTGAAGTTTAAGGGTTTTACCTGAATAATATTTGTTTAGTAAGTAAATATTTCAAATTTAAATAATAGGAATTGGATTTGATATATATTAAATTATCAAAGAATCCATTTTGAAATAGTGGAATATTTAAAGATTTAAATATATGAACTATAAAGTTTCGAAATATAGAATATTTAAGCTTTGAAATATATGGGAATTAAAATGGTTTATTTGGAGGTTCAAATTTTTAATTGGGAATTTATTTTGAAATTTGAAGAAGATGTTTATTTTATAAAGCAATATAGTATTTGAACCATTAAGTATTAAAAGTTATGTTTCAAAGCTATGCTTTCAAGATATATATATATATATATATATATATATATATATATTTGAAGATATTATGATTTTGGGAAAGGGATATTTATAAAATAAAAATGATATCATATTGATTTGGGTTTTTAAAAATATAAATGATGTCGTATTTATATGGTTTGAAAGAGATATTATATTCTGGTTTTAAAGGATAAATTATTTTGAAATAACCGCGGTGTTATAATAACGATTGGTTGTTGAAGAGACCGGGATCGGAAGTTATCATGCTCTCTGCCAACTCCGAAAACCATTTTAACAACCGTGTACGCGGTGGAGATTACAGAATGAAGTAGGATGGTGGCGGCGTTTCCTTTGAGGTAAATACGTGGACCCGACTCCTGTGAGTTGGCATAAGGTGGCTAAAATAGGAGCGATTCTCGGGCCAATGAGGTCATTCCTCTGATCGAACGCACTCCTTCGATATTATACTCTGACTTTTGGATTGATTCGGTGGCCACTTTTGATTTCTTTGATTTTTGAGGGTGTTGTTCGAGGTGGGCCGTAGTAGCTGCTACGCGTTACCACCAGCCCGGATAGCAATTGGTATATCTACCATGGCATTGCCTAGTTGTGCCGTGTCACCTACCCTGGCGTGCCTCATACGATTTTGTTTTGTAGCATCTCTATGGAGTGCCCTCTGACGACGCCCAGTACGGGGGAGATTACGGTACTGTATAGACTATGGGAATATATTCTGTGTTAAGGGCTATATGGGTAACCCCTTAACGCTATTTAAAAGTAAGTTTATTTTACAAATAGGCACTATTATAATAGCGAAATATACTACATAGTAAATAGTTTAACGGATCCTTAAGAGATGTGAATCCCGAGCATATTTTAAGTTACTGCACTCATATTTATTTCAGTTGATTTAACTTACATAAGATCTTTTAGTTCTGACTCGAGTGTTTTGTCTTTTCAATTCGCTCGGGTCAGTCCGAGCGTTTCAGGATCGAAGACTTTAGCTCTGTAGGACGAAGACGAAGATTTCTATTATTATTATTTATTATATTCCACTATACTCATATTGTTCCGCTGCATTGTTATATGGTATTGTAACTCTGATATATGTTGTATAAGTATAATCGAATATTTTTAAAACAGCTTTATAAACTGTATATTTGATTATTATATTTTATCCTTCTGCTGTGAGATTCTACTTTGTTTTATTTCTTTCTCGTTTTTCTTATTTACCCCATAACAATCCGCCCTTCCGAACGGTTTGAATTAGCACGTGTATCGATTTAAAGCGTGCGAAAAGGCGGGATGTTACATGTATCATTTCAACCCATAGTGATTCTATTCTAACAGGGAACTTGCAGTGTGATCATGTATATAAACAATATAAAAAATGTCCATGTCACAGTATAATGTCATATATCATATGTCTGGTGATAATTAACAAAGTTAACAGGGTAATAACATGGCATAGCATATTATATAATCATCATTTACTTGCATAACATTTTTATTTACTAAACACTTGTCATCAATTCACTATTTCATAAGTAAAAATGTCAGAGTGAGAAAGACTCACCTTTTCAAGCTGGAGTTAGCAAATCAAACACACAGAACAAGTCCATAAAGCGCGATATGGCACGACACAGCACGAGTATGATTCAAATGAGAGAGAGAGCCAAGATGATTGTCTTGTAATCGACCATTAAAACAAAGCAACATACATATGAATATTCAACCAAAACAATATAGAAACCAATGGAAATACAAAGCAACAAAGACAAGACCTTGCCTTTACCATCCACATGCTTGGCCTATGGGATCATATACTTAGCCATGATCATGCTTTGGCTTGGGTTAAGCATCATAACACAAGGCTACAAGTGAATGAAGATGGTGGAAGTAATAACATGAAGCATATAAAGGTACACGACAAATAGAGTGGAATTTTGAGCAAACAAGGCTCGGCCATAGGGTCAATTGGGCTCGGCTCATGCTTGTACACGTCATGTCAGGTCTGGAGTTGGCTGAAGTGGTGGCCAGAGGAGGGGAAGCTGCTGGTGGTGGCGGCGGCTAAGGGGGTGGTCGAAGTGATGGATGAAGGTGGTGAAGACATGGCTCGGCCAAGGCAAGTTTTGGTGGAGTGGTTTGCAATTTTTGTGGTGATGCATCAAATGTAGGTTACGGCCTGTCATGGTCAGAGGAGGCGGGGGTGGAGATGCTGTGTAAGGTGATGGTGTGGTCAGTGGTGAAGGCGGTAGGGTAGTGGCCGAGCAAGCAAGAGGAAGGTAAAAATTCAAAGAAAGGAAAAGGAAAAATGATAAAATAGAATAAGCCATTTGCATTTTTCTTTTTCTTTGCCGCAAGTTTTGAGGATGAGAAGAAATTTTATTCACGCGAGTATGAGAAGGAAAGTCACGGCTGAAGCAAAGAGATGTGTACAATCAAGCAATGAAAAGGCAATTGAAAAATGGAAATACAAAGGTAATGAAAAGACATAGAATGTAAAAGTGCTTTTGTCTCTTAGAATTTCCATTTTCTTTTAAATCAAAATAAACAAAAATAAATCAGTAAATAAAAACAAAAACAAAAACAAAATAAAGTGAAAACGAAAATAAATAAATATTTTAAGGAAAAATAGAAAATAAAAAAAGAAATAGTTTAATAATTCAAACTAGACTTTAAAAATTGAAAACAATATACAATTAACATTTGAAAATTATAACTTAACTTATAAAATGTTTTAAAAATAATATATATATATATATATAACATGACATATTACATAAAATTAGAACATTATTTGACAAACAAAAAATATTATTTATATAAATTAAAATAAACAATTTTGTTAAATAAAACAATTTACACACCATATTGTAAAAAGCATAACTTTCACAATATTAATCGGATTTCAACGAAACAAAAAATAGTATACTTGAAATTTAATTTTTTTCATAATAAAAGATAAAATTCAAAAATTAAAATATTTAAATTTTAAATTTAAAAGTCAAAGTTTGACCATACTGACCAAAATTCACATTTCAGGAAAATATTCTATTTATTCATGTTTGGAATTCTAATTCACATAAAATCAAAGTTTATATTTAAAATAACAAAATTATTCATTTTAATAAATAAAATAAAAATTTTAAATCGGGAATTTCAATTAAAATAATCAAATATACAATTAAAAATAATCTCAAAATACATGGTTGTTATACTCTCTCTCACTCAAAACTTTTCATCCCCGAAAAGGAATGAGGTACAGGAAAGCACAGAAAAAGATAGAATGAAATAGGATTAAGACAAGATGACAAGAAGATTGAAATTATCCTGATAACTATTGTTATAGGTAAGTTTAACAAACTGGAGATGATCTTCCCAAGATCCTCCAGAATCAAGAATACAAGCATGAAAAAGATCTTCTAGAATCTGATTTATCCTTTCCGTTTGACCGACGACCAGTGGACGGAAAGCAGTGCTCAGATTCAAAAATGAATACCAAAGATTATCGAAGATTATAGAAAGATTCCTAAACAGACTAGTATAAGCAATAGCCTTCCCATTCTGTAGCAAGATAAGAGAAATAAGGACAACGGAAAGATAGTTTGAAAAAAACAAAATAAGATAATAAATTTGAAACCATGAAGATTTCAACTTAAATTGAAAATTAATTTTATATAAGTTAAATAAATCTTAATCATCTCTAATTTCATTATCTTATCATCCAATTATCTTAAATTAACAATATCTAAAATCATGGATTTGAAAAAAAAATCTTTTATTATACTCATAAACTACTCAATAAATTAATTCTTCTTTATTCCTAATTAAAACTTAAGAGGAGTTGATGACCTAGTCCAATGTTGAATCTGAGAGAGTTTCTAGTATTTCTAGATTGGAAAACTTAGCGTCCAATACGATCAGATATGATTTATTTCAGAATTTTGCTTTAGATGTGAACCCATGTAGCCAATGCTTGGAACCTAATGGATATCGACGTTTGTCACCAATCGGATTTTGGATGTTGTCCTGAAAGTGTTATTAATCTATGCAATGTGAGTCCTATGTTCTGCATAGAACGAACATGCCATCCTATGTAGACAGCTCACTCGTGCTAGGAAAATGAGCCAAGTCGCACATAGGAACTATACGTCGGGGTTTACCCATTACCATTGGATAATCGATAATGGAACTGCTGCTCAGAGGGACGCGGACGTCTTTATTTTGCAGGAACACTGGAGGTGCAGTGATTAGATATGCTATGCAATGGAATCTTTCGAATATTGGAATACATTCAACATGATGGTTCTTTGGAAAAGAACAATCTTATAGAACTTTGAGATGATGGTTAGTGATCCACCATACCCCATTAGAAAGTGCATATATGCTTGGAAGTTTGCAAGGAAGTGTTTATTTCAAGGACAAAGGGAGACCCGGAGCAATATGTGTAACAGCTAGGGGTCTACCTAGGAGGGATAAGGAAGTCTGCATTAGCCAAGGAAAGGTGGGGGTCGATCACGTATTAGTAATCTTAGGCCAGTTATTGGCCATGAATGAAGCATAACATGGTGAGCGACGATCCAAGATCACCACCATGGCAGTAGTTAACAGCGACCTAACTCAACGTTTTTGGATCTAAATACAAGGCTTAACAAGTATTAGATCAAGTTCTTTGGAGGAGCAATAATGATCGAGACAAGGCTTAAGTGGTGGTAATGATTGGTTGGAGATAGTGGGGCTTCAGGTGATTGATGGCAGTCGATTTGGGATTGGAAATCAAAGATTGCAAAATGGTCGGCAAAGGAAAGCTTGGCCATGAAAAGGTAGAAAGTGGAAAAAGTGAGAGTGGATAATTTTTTTTCTAAGTGTTGGCTTTTATAATGCTGACCCGAGAGGAAAAACAAATCGATACCAACCTAATTGCGTCGGTACCGATATGGAAATTTAGAGAAATGGAAAAGAGAAAAGGAGAACTTCTCACCTGGCTAAGGCCTGGAATAATCTACAAAGTGTAGATCTTGTCCTAACACAGAGAGCGGAATTTCTATGATATAAAGCGGTTGAACAGGTATCCACGAAATGGAGAAAACGCATTAAGGCAAATTTTGGATAGTTAATCGACGTACATAGATAATAACGAATGCATCACTTGTTCCAAAGCACGCTTTGCTTCCAACAAAAGAAAAAAAACTGGAATTGATCAAAGAAGTTAGAGCAAAATTGGAGCTAAGGAAAGAGCTTGATATTGACCACTTTTTGGTTGGTACTAGTCACTTTTTCTATGAGATTGTATCCTTGTGCCTTCGTATGATGTTTGGTTTTTTTTATTTTACCCCGAAGGACTTTCTTTTGCGGTATCCCGAAGTTAGACGTTGTCACTCAATGTTGATTCAGAGCATTACAAAGGGCGAATCATCACACCTACGTGGAAAGTGCAAACTTTCTTCTACTTTTTCATTTGTCTTTAAGACTCTAAAAAGTGCGAAATATTCATGAAAATACTACGATATATGAAGGAGGTTATATCCAAGTTTGGAATGATTTGGAGATCATTTGAGTGGTCATAACATAGTTCTACTATATAGACTTGATAAACTAGCAAAAACAGCGCACGATCTAATTTTGTCTTTGAAGCTCATCTTACAGTGCCGCTATAGATATTTTAGTGATTTGTTAAGTCAGCTTGATCATTTATAGCTTGCCTCCATACTCCATTAGTTTCACTGTTTGTTTATCTAGAAATATATATCTCTTTACTTCATCTTTTGATACCATGAAGTCATGGTCACATTTTATTATCTGGTGTACTAGAAATATCTTGATGCAATCATTAGCATCATTGTCACATGGTTCTTATCATCAAAATAGGTGATATGTCTTCCTCACATACATGAAATTTCACTCCCATTTGATCTCCCCCTGGGTTCCCTTCTCTTTCTTAAATTACTCGACCATTATTATCGATCGATACGGTTCGATAAACTAAACAAAAATTCAGCCAACTCGTCCATGAGGATCTATATTGATCCAAATGTTTGAGTTATTGCACTGGCCAATTTTGACCAAATTCAAACCATTCATACAGTGATGTCTTTGCCAATCCTTTCTCATCCGTTCCAACTCCTCAACATGACATTTCATGCACTCTAACATGGAAATCACATAAATTCTGCCTAATTATGCATTTCGGTAAACATCTTAAAGTGTTCCTCAAAACACCTATTTTCCGATGATGAAATCTCTCAAACAAAACAACGATTAAATCACGTCATGCTTACATTAATGTAAGCACATAAAATCCATAAAACATTTAGTATAATCATATGCACATCAAAATCAATATCCTTATCCCTATCTGTATCTCTAAGCTTACTAACCACACATTCTTTAATGTTTAAGGACCGTGGTTGCATTTATAGACATCTAGGATGTAAGTGAATTACGTTCTTCTGACATTAACTTAAATCATTCAAGTATGTTTCTATCATTTTCTCTGAGCCGTTATCATATAAATTAGATGTATGACATATCCAAACCTGTCTTAGATAGATCATTGTTTACAGAACACCTTTGATAATTTTTATTTGTTTGAAACTACCCCTTTCATTATTTTTTTGAAAATAATTTCTTGGTATGTTTGATAACTCTTAACATGACAATTAAAGCAAAACCAATAACTCAATGCAGTTTAAAGCTTTATGAGCTACTATAGTGTTTTAACAACTCTAAATGACCTGTGTAAACCCTGGGTGGTGTAGTACACACCGATCGTTGTTAATTGATTTTGAACATTGATTATTACATAAAATAATCCATGATTAGCATATGCAACTAAATATACTATTACAAAATATTTTGTAAGTCTGGATCATTACAAAAATCGATGATCACTGGATATATAATTTTCCCCACCTATCCTTCTTATCTCATGATGGAAATGAATGAACTTTATAAAACTTTAGTGGTACCTTTAAAAACATCGAACATATGATATATTTTGTTAAAAGATGCTGCCTTAGCTAAAGTTTTATGTTTGAAAAATTGGTCACGTATGTAGTTCTATTTCTCAACGAAACTTCACAAACCTGACCGATTACAAATCAAATGACGATGAAGTACACAAGAATTACAAATGTGGGTAAATAAATTTTGTACTGGATCAAGAGTGATTTGGTTAGAAGAAAGAGCAAAGTACATATGGTGAATATATTTTGATGAGTAATACCATGAAGAAAAGTATACATGGCAAGGGCATTAGGGAGTAAATCTTGAATGTAATTTGAATAAGTGTCAATATTTTAAGTTGTTTAAAATTGTGCACTAGTCACTTTAACTTTTTCATAACTAAATAAGTCCTTAGGAAGTTCCATTTTCTTAGCAAATATGAATGTTCGTTGAATAAGTAATTTTGTTATCTAAAATATTATGAATGTATAATTGATTACCTTAGTTGTTGGGTCATGGAAACATTGACTATTGTATTATATCCTATTAGCCGATCATCTAGCTTGCATGGTACTCCATTTGGTAACTTATGAATGTAGTGTTAAGATATTTAACGTTGGATTATAATTAATGGTATACTTATTAGTTTTTTTTTCCTTTTATCCTTTTCCTGTCAAGAAAGCACAATTTTATTTTATGTTTTTTCTTATTTTCACAATATAAACTAAAATAATTCTCTCTACCCACCTACTTGCAAAAGTAAACAAATAAATAAAGAAAACTAGATGTATCACCTAGCAAGAATTAAGCTTGTACAAGTTTAATATAACACATTTTAGAAAACTGGATACATTTAAAGAACAAGGGGTTACACATATAGGAGAAAATAATACACAAAAGATATTATACTAGCAGATTCATATCAAACACATACAAAATAAATAACCACACAGTTTGTTTAACAACAAGAAATACAAAAGATTGAAACAATCGTAAAATTGCAATTGCTGAGTATTAGTTTGAAACTAAAATTAAATAATTTTATTAATATAACACAACAAATATATTAATATAACACAACAAATACAATGAACAAAAATATAGGTTTAGTTGAATCAACCAATGCGCTTCATGGAACCATTCCTTTATTACGGAGAAATACGTAGTTGATAACATACACACTGAATACTAAGAAAAGCATGTCGAATAAAATTTATGATATAGATTTACCAACTTTCTACTTTACACTTTTCATACCATCAAAATAAGATTTCATTATTAACCCATCTTCATTAATTTTCATACCATAAATGAAGATAATACCTCTTTCCTACTTAAATTAAGGCCATGGAAATAAAAGAAGAAAACAAATAATGAAAAAAAGAATACAAATAGCAAAACGGTATGTGTGTGTATACAAGCCCCACGTATTTTCCACTTAGACACGCAACTAAATAATTATGTTAATGGAACACTATGCATAAACAATGCTTAATTGTTGCAAGTTGGACTAAGCTAACCAGCTCTGCCCACAGATTCCTAATCCCTGCACCTGGCAGCGCTTAAAACACTATTCGTGTGTGTATACACACACGCGCTCTTTTCATTTCCAGAAAGTGCATTACTAAAGTCACCTCCCCTAGGTGCTCCGGGAACCGCGTCGGCGGCCGACCGCCCGGGTGCGGCCGGCCGCCCGGGTACGGTCGGCCGCGGTGTCCAATGCAAATCCAAGAAAACCACCGCACTTCCAACAAAACCACTGCACTTCCAACAAAACCACCGCTTCATTCTTCGCTCGTTTTCATTGAAATTCCCCCAAATCAGGTGATTCTGAATTTAATTAACAGTTATTACTTCTTGTGATTTTGATTCTGCGATTGTTTAGAGTTTAGCTTATTTTGTATTATGTTTACTGTGATCTTGTTTAAATCTTTTATTTTCCAGAATATTTACTGTGATCTTGTTGTATATCTTTTGTTTTCCAGAAGTTGGATTATTAAGGAACGAGTCGCGAAATTCATTACTTTATTGCGTTAGCTTGTTTTCTGTGGCATCACTCAAAGTCTCATCCCATAATACACTTTATTCAGGGCCGGCCCAAGAGTAACTAATGCCCTAGACGAAAAAAAAATTATTCTTGCGTTTGTTGCCCCATTTACATAAATTAAATCAACAATGATGAAAGAATTTGTCGATTTTTCAATGAATAACAAACTTCTAATTTAAAAGTTTAAAACCCTTACATTTTTTGGTCTTCAAAGATCAAATATTGCAACTTCACTCTTTCTCCTTCAGCAAAAGTTATGCCTTTTAACAAAAAAAAGTCAGACCATGGAGACACAACATAGCATGAGTTGCACTGAAATTCATGATACAAATCAATAAGTCAGACACACAACATAGCATAAGTTATATGAATCAGCATGCATTTTTGAAAAAGAACAAAGAAAGAAAGAAAAAATGCAAGCATGCTTCTAATAATTTAACAATTAAAATTGCAGCTTTCATTTCAAAGATTATTTGTAACAGATACAAGTAACAAGAAACAGGTTAAAGTTGGGGAACCAAATTTATATGAATGTGTGTTCCTGTCTATTTGTTTACTAATCAAATAGGCATAAAGTTCAATTCATGAAAAGTATGCCACAATTTTCCTTGTTATGTCAGGAGTTGCTAGTGCCAGGATACTTTAACCAACATGGTACATCGACATGTATAATGTTTGGTACAAATTTAATCCCTTTTTAATTATAATAACTCAAACATAAGTTTTCACAATTTTTAAAGCTGCCAAATTATTTAGGATTTATATGAAAAATTAATTCCTCAGTAGGTCTGTTCATGCTTATGCAGAAAAATATGATTAGTTGATGAATGGTAGTCGAGGAGTAAGTAACAGATTTCCTTCAGTTGGATCATTACACGACCAATATTCTTTTACATTAATCAAGCATCTGTATTTATTGGTGTGAGGTAATAACCTGAATTGTTTTTAAATATATGAATTTATAACCAAAATGGTGACTGGAAGTACTTGCTTACCTGTTCAATGTAGGACAGCAAAAGATGCTGCAATAGAAGTGATTGTGCTTGTTGAAGATGAGTGTAACCAGGAACTGTTAATCCTTCATTCTTTAGAGCTAACTTGACAAGAAACACCTGAAATTATTGATATTACAAGGTGTTAATTTAAAATAACTAATAGTTCTTCAATACTAATAACTGATATTACATTCACATAATTCAATAATTGATATTAAGTACTTACATGGCAAACACTGAAACAATGAACAAAATTAATAAATTATAACATCAGAAATCATGGCCACCAACATGCCTCATTAAATTATGTATTATTATGATTTCAATTGGAAGACTTATAGTATGCTCTATATTTTTTTTATGTAGTCTTTTTTTTACCGTGTAGGCATATTCGTAACGTCAACACCAAATTAATGTTTCAATCAACAGTTACATACCTTGCTCCTCCATCTACTAAGATTGCCTAAATACAAATACACATAAAAAGTTGCTGCATCCACCAAACCATCGTCGGCAGCAATGGAGATTATTAACTAACTTCAAAAAATAAAATTTCAAAGCTTTTTGTAATGGCACTATGGAAATTATATGTTTCTTTAGCGTGTGACTGCAACTAAGCAAAATAAAACTGATTGCAAAATCAAAATCAAAACTAATTGCAAATTAAAAAATTCCAATAAAAATTAGGGCTATGGAAATGAGATTATTGGATTGAATGGGGCTACCTGATTGTCGATCGTCGATTGCATGCGTGAGCTGAGGGTACAGTGATTTTATTCAGCTTTCTTTGTGAGCTGAGAGGGCATAGCTGAATGTCGAAGCTGTTGTTGCCACAGCCAATTTTTTTTTGCCCCTAGGCCGTTTGCTGCCCTAGACATATGTCTAGGTTGCTTGGGCCTTGGGCCGGCTCTGACTTTATTTATAATTGTTTAATTTCGTTTTGGGGCAGTTTGAATTATCGCTGATAACTGAGACCTAATTTTAGCTATTGGAAGTTGCTTTGTATAGCATTTTTTTTTCTGTTTTGTTACTACGTTATGTATGCGGTAATTTTTCAATATTTGATTCCTACACTTCCTATGAGAAGTGGAAAAGGTTACATCCATTTATATAAAAAAATAAATATAATTGGTATTTGATAGTATTTATCTAGTATTTAGTTTGCAATGCAATTTCACATGATTTGATAATATTTCCTATCGTATGAATATATGAAGCATCATTGAGAAATTGGATTATTCAATGGGTCATTCTGAACCTACTTTCTATCATCATTTAATATTAAATTCTTCCCTCCTTCAAACTACCTCAAGTTACTGATCAGAAGCTTTCAGAAACGGCAGAAGAAAATGAACATGCAATAGTTTAAGTGTCAAGGATAACTGCTTGATACCAGACTGTTAGCATCACAGTTTAAAATCTCCTTATCTCTCCCGAGATATCCCTTGACATCTTTTTTTATTTTTTATTTTTTTATGCAATTGGGTGGGATAAAATTTCAAATATAGTTTTAAACCAGCTTGAGCTCATCTTACCGAAATATTATTCTCAACCCAATAAAACAGATCAAGAAGGGATTGAAAAGACAAATAAAAAACAATGAACTTTATTTCGACGGTAAAGAAGGGTAAAAAATTAGGTCGCCGCTCTCGTGACTCGAACTTTTATTGGTGGTGGCCTGCTTTGATACCACTTGTAACGAACCCAATTAGGTAGAACTCACCTCTAGAGCTAGCTTGTAAGAGGAGTGTGCCTAATAGGTTGTATACGCATCGCATATCCCGTACCAAGCGATGTGGGACATGACATATAATCAATCTTTTTTAGCATGAAGTGTAAACATATTATTTCAACATGAAGTGTCTGATTTTTGTATTTTCTTTTTATGGATTATTAAGTTGATTCAAGTCTTTATTAGTTTTCTCAGGTACCTAGACAAATAACAAAGAGCCAAATATATGAGAGTAGTCATGCATCGAACGACTCACACAGGTAAAATTACTAACACAAGACTATTATATTGACGCTGAATTTTATTGTCTGATTATGTGCGTGTTCAGAATGAACCATTAGATGTAACAATTTTTAAGAAAAATATTCATCAATTCACGTTTTATTTAATAAATAAGCTCAAGTTTACTCCCTATCCAGTTCTAAGTTGGGAGTTTATGTTCTGAATATTTTTTAATGTTATATTTGTACAATTTCGCATGGTATAGTTAAATTTGACACCAAGGGAGGAGTATTTGGGTTGTTAAAATTTGATCCATAGCACTTGGTGCATTTTAGCAAAATTATATTTGCTAAATTATATCAATTATTTAATCAAAGCAAGTGATACAATTTCTTGCAGTTTTTTAAAAATATTTTATTTAGCTATTTGATTTCTGGAATCATCCATTGGGTCCTTCATAAAATGTAGTGATGCGACGACATGTTTCTTAATCCTAATATTCTATCAACCGGATGCGATTACAAATTACCAAACATGTCAACATTCATAATCCACTATATGAACCCATGCTCTCCTTTGTCCTCATGTCAACATGGTTTCCCAACTTAAAATATATCAATCCGTGACACAGCCAAATTCACTCTTCTTGTAGACTACTAACACAAAGTCAAATTATAAAATTCCTCGCTTTTAAACCTGCTCATGAATGCTGGAAAACTTTGTGAATTTGGTGATGTTGATGAACTTATGCAACTACGACGATGGTTATGGTGGCAATGATAAGGTAGATGTTAGACACGTTACTATGATGTTTCCTTGTAACGATGTTTGCCTCACGTGTGTGCATTGAGTTAATAAATTCCTATTCAAGATACAACGGAGTCCTATATGTTTATCTTTGTAATTGACAATGATCACATTTGCAAAGTTGGTTCAGAAATCAGAACCATCATTGGAAACAATAGTGACAAGAGTTTGAGTTTTGTAGTCTTGTAGTACTACAAAACTTGAAATTTTATCGATCATGAAAAGTTAGTTTTTTTACATGCTAATGCCTATTTGAAATGGCTACCTTAAGAGGATGTCTATTTGTTAAAAAGTAGTCAAAAACGACTGTTATACATAAATAGACCCAAACGATCTACATTTGACCATTTGAAATTCTTACATTCAATCCGGTGTTTAATCGATTGGTCACTAGCTCTACTAGATGATTAATTGGCATTTTCTAACTTTTTGGCCATTATTTTCTAGTTTTGGGAGAAAAGAAGTTCAGACCATTCCAAAATTTGTTAAATAAATCTATAATCAGTATGCAATTATGAATTACAATGTATATTGTTGGAAAATTTCCGCGGCAGTGTTTGGCAAAATTCCAAATAACTTTAGATCATGATATAGAAGTTGGAAATTTGCATAAAAAGTAAATTATATTAAATCATACCTTCCCTGCCTTACGATTATAATATGAACACACTTGTAACAAGTCAATATTGTCTACTCTCCTCTATTTATACTCTTATGTGTTTATTGCAATGGAGCTAACATATGCCTTTTATATGTAGACTAGTAGATTTATGAAATTTCCTAATTTTTATTAATAGTTGGAGCAGGTTTGCAAATTTTTTGTCCGATCTCAAACTTCCCAGAGTTTCCTAAATATGTGCGCACGAGTTCGCAAGATCGAATCTTGATTGTGACAAAGCTAAATTTTTATTTCTATTTGAGAGGTTTGAAAAAGACCACAAGTTTGAATGCTTAATTTTTATTCCTATTTGAGAGGTTTGAAAAAGACCACAAGTTGATAGCAATTTTCACATATTTATCCTTTTCTCCTTTTCTCCTTTTCTAATATTTCTTATTTTCAACACCAATAAATCAGTATATAATTTTCAATGTTTCGGTTTTATGTCGAGCAACGCTTTTTATTATATTTTACTTTATTTTGAACATCGGCTCTAATTTATACTTTAGAAGATCGAATCTAAGATCTCTAGCGACAACTCGAGCTAGAAGCCTTACCACTTAAGGCAATAGTTATTGTCACACTCTTTATTTTTACTTTGTATAATTTGTGTTTATTTTGTGAAAAAATGTTTTTTAAAATATTTGAAATAAACGATAATTTTATCTAAAAATTATTAATTTTTAGATAACATTTTGTTACGACATTCAATTTTTTTTTTCAAACTTAATAGCTATTTTAAAATTTTGTTATTGCAAATTTAAGATTATATATATGTATGAATCATGGTTTTTTTTAAGTTCTATAATTCAGTATATATACATATATGTGCCTTTGTTTTTAAGTTTTAGAATTCAATATTTTGAAATCTATTTTAGTTGTATATTTTTATTTTTCAAATAAAAGATGATCAATACTACATGCAAAAGTCAATTAAATATGCATTTACTTCAATAATTTTTTATCCACATGCGCACATGTGCAAACTAATTGGAAATATTGACATGTATTTAAATATAAACAATTTTCATTTTAACAATTGATAAAACGACAAATTATGAAGTTAAGTTTGAAAGAACAAACAATACTTATTATTTTGATACTCTGATTAGCGTTGAGAGCTACAATAAAATATCCTTTAAAAATATTTTCAACCTTGCCATATATAATCATTTTTCTATTGAAGTTGCTCTTAAGATTGGAAAGAGGATGAAAAACAGTTGCTACAACAATATCCAACATGCGTTGAACCACCTCATACGCTTATATTACACTTCACCACAATTTTCGAAACTCAAACTATAACATTTAATCTCCTTTACATGGAGCATGTGACATTTAGACTGCTTATTACATTTGTATTATTTTCCTTTTTACGTGTGGAATGCCTGCATATTGTATTAATCACTTTTTCTTGCACATACGAAACACGTGTCTATATACTGATTATTTTGCCTACATGCAGCTGTTAGATCTTTCCTTCATTACAAGTCATGTAAATCTTTAACATAATGTAACCATTTACGTTATTATTCTTTACTTACCCATATTAACTACATTAATAGTTGAATTACTTATAAAATGCTAAAGGCATTCATGTTCTCTTGCTTGAACCACAGTCGGCTTATAAGGTAGTTTTCACAACTTTCTTGTTGGTCTTGAGTAAAGTTGTTTTCTTATTAATGAAAGCAATCATATGACACTCAATGCATGCATATGAGTTTCATCAAAAAAAGATACTTTATGAATAATTTCTTATAAATTATTTTGAGTCCAACCTTTATTTCCAAATGGGAATATTGCATGACGCTTAATGTGCATAAACTGTAGTCATGTACCAAGTGGCAAATAATTAAAATTGAACACACGCCTTTAACAATATATAGGCTTTCATGCCTATATGCTCATTAATATGTACTTTATGTTGACTAAATCTCTATTGAACACATATCCAAACACAAAGCACGGCTGGTCAGATATATATTTTTCGGGCAGTATACCAAAGTATCATCTCGTAGTTCAGACTACGAGATTAAAGGCCACGAGTTCGATCATCGAGATCGACACTTACTGGCAATAATGAACCATGTTAAAAAAAGTATCATCTCTATCGATTGGTTCAGTTCCTTTGTCGTGAAATTCGACCTAGATTTGTGTTTACATTTATTATGTATGCATGCATACGGGAGCTGTGGTTTGTAAGAAAGCTCACACGTCACAGGTGTCAAATAAGTCTACATTGATTTTGATGTTACAAGTTCTTTCATACTTATTTTACGCACACACGTTTTAGGCAACTTACAGAACCAATAACAAATCCAGATAATGTGAATGGTAAATAAAAATATACGCTAAAGTGATTAAATAGGTTGGTAGAACGTAGCATGTTTTTGTTAATATTTCTCAAATGTGTGTTTTTGTAATTAGTTGTATAAAGTGAAAGACGTTCTCTCTTTTTGAATATGACTATAATATTTGTCTGCGAGGAACTCAAAGTCTTTTATTATTCATTGGCAAAATAAAATTACTAAAATATAAATAAAGATAGAGTTAGTTGAAAAGAAACGTATCCTGAGAAACACATTAACGTATAATAAAATGATCATTACACAAGCACTACAAATTTGGAGCTGTATGATACGAGAAGATTATGTAACAAATTAATAAATAAACGGGTGTATTTTTTATTTTACCCTTTCATTTCTTTAGAATATTCATAAGGAGGATATGTCTCGTTAAGGTTTGCAAGTAATGTTGTATACCAGTGGAAAAAAATTCCAGTTTTGGTGATGAAAGCAACTTACAACTGTATGTATCCTTTTCTGGCTTCATCAGTTTGCAGATTAAGTAATTAAGATGAACTTTTTATATACGTTTTCTTTGATTTGTTTGCTTAGAACAATATTCCAAATCTTGGATTTCGACCGCGTCGCGTTTTGGAATTTTCTACCAATGATACGTCAGATGAGATTTTGGACAAGATAAGTGTATATAAGGTTTTAATATCGCATTGACATCTAGAGTCTTAAAATACATTTTTGGACTATCTGGGAGTAACTTATTAGACTGATATTTTTGGAATTTCTAAAAGGTTGTTATTAAAATAAAAACAGAAAAATAAATATGAAGTTGTTATATAATTAATTCGCATGGTGATAGTTTTTTCACTAGAAAGAGAAGATTACTTTATTTTTGGAGGATCATAATAGCTTGATTAACTTTGTAGTAAATAATAATTTTCTTTTGATTTAACGCTGATAAAAGGAAAAAAAAAGCATAGTAGTTTGCTGCAGTGCTATCAAGTCGCGCTTACAACACCCACGGCATGTAAAAACGCACCCAGAGTCTTAAAATACATTTTTGGAGGAGCATATAAAGGTTTGTAGAGTTAAGTTGAGTGGGCGCGCGTGCGCAGTCTATTATTATTCAGGTAGTAAGAGCTATTTTGAATTTCACTTGGTTTCCATACGCAGATATTAATCGTTTGCTTATTTTTTTAGTACACGTCAGCATTCAGTTTTGTTCCTGAAAGCGTACATAGAAGCCTTATGGAATGCGTGTTTTTAAAAATGTGTTGCATTTGTACTGAAGTTGCAATCAACAAATTACTTGGTTGACCCTGATTTCACACTCTTATATGGTTTTTTTTCTGTTATACATATACTGGTGCAGATGCAAGGGTGGGGGTGGGTGATGATAAGCTGGCCCACCTCGCAAGTTTTTACAAACTGCTAGAAGCATGAAATGTGTGCGTGCGCGCTCACGCAAATATACATGAGTGTGTGCATTTGCTTAAATTAAAATTGCAAAGAAGTTTTTCAGAAATTCCCATTTATCTTCTTTTCCACGAGCTGCTACTAATGGAGTTGTTTATTTGCACACACTGGCCTTTTTTAAATCGGAAACCTAATTTTCTTTCTACTTTTTGAAGAATAATGATACAGCTTATCTTTATAACATTCTAACTATTTAATATATTACATGTTTAACTAATTCATTTAGAGAACATAATGTATACATCAATGTTAGAGTCTTTGATAGTTTATTTAATTTGTAAAATTTATATTGTTGGTTAGCACACCGTTAAATCAGTTCCATGACAATTGTTAGAAGGGTGATAGTCTATTTGACATTTCCTTTTGTTTTAACTATATATATATATATATATATATATATATATATATAATTTTTTGTTGTTGTTGTTGATGTTAATAACTGAAACAAATATACTAATGTAATAAATATTTGTTTATCAATGTAAACTTCTACTGATTTTGATTTTCTTCTTTAATTTACGACTCCTCTGGACATAGATGAAATATAAAGCTTCTTTCTTTTATTGCAGTACATATTCTATAGATAGAAAACCCAGCTGTGCTGGGACATTTTCATATCATTAATTACTACTTCGGTCTACGTACTTCATTCTTGCACATAGATGAAATATAAAGCTTCTTTGTTTTATTACAACGCATGTTCTACAAATAGAAAGAAAGCTACACCCATTCATTTTTTTACTGTTTTCTTCTTTTCAAGTTGGAACAACGGTGCCAATGTAGCCGATAGCGACCACAAAGAAAGCTCCAGCTTGCAGGAATAAGTAGACCCAGCAGTAATCTCGGCCATACATTATATCAAAGATTCCAAAATATACAAGGTAAAATCCCATGCACATCTCCAACCAATGAACTCTACATATACTGAAAAGAAAGAATAAGTGATCAGTATATGTATCAAATTTTGCCCGAAGATGATAATTCTTTGACTGCATTTTAATTAGTTTTTTTTACCTTTCTCTAGCACGCTCTATAAAAGACTTCCTAGCTCTGTTTTCGCCTCTTTATCTGTTCAACTTAGCATTTCCTAGTTTCTCAGTTACGGCTCACTCTTTCACTTGGCTTGCTTCTAGAAGTCCAATGATTATAGCTTTTGAGCGATGCATAGACATCACATTCTCAAACAAAATCCAGTATATGATCAAATGGGGTGAGCTATTATTGAATGTAGTAATAAATCACTTTGTTGCAAATGCACCACAATTATCACCTGTTGCTTGAAAACTGCGAATTGTTTTTCTTTCTTTTTTTACTTTGTGGCACAACTTCTTTCTTTCAAGATTAATGCAGTTTTCAGTTATGTTATAGACTACTTGGTTAAACTTTCAGTACACACAAAAATGATGTACTTGGGGGGTCTTTGGCAATCAAAGTAAAATTGCTTCTGCTTTTGTCAAATGGCCTTTTGCTTATTAAAAGCTAGAAAGTCAATTTGACAAAACACTGGACTTAAGAGCTAATTTTTTTAAACTATTATTAGCCAGACCTATCGTTAAAGTTCAAAAGTGCAAAAATAACTATTTTCAAATTAAGTCGATAAGTAACTTTAGAATTCGTTTGTTTTGGCTCATCCAAATTTACTTTTCAACTTTTGCTTTTAAAAGGGAACTTTAGAGTAATGAGATGACCCTTTACTAATTTGTAGTGTCGGTATGATTCTACTCATAAGAGATACCATGACATGTGTGATTTAACTGGACTGTGAACGTTTACATGTCAATTTTTCTCTTGTTAATACTTGTTAATAAATTTTTAGTGACTTTGGGTTAGTGAACCAAAGACCTTGGTACAAAACCGATTTCCATGCATTTCTCTTTTTACTTTATATTTTGCAGGTAAAGCAAATTTCTTAACAAAACAGAACCGTTGACTATGAGATAGATATAAAAAATCCTCCTAGTTCTACTCAATTTGCTATTCAATGTCCATACCTTGGAGTGTACAGAGCATTGAAAATGGTAATGGTCAAAGGAACGTAGACTGAAATGAATTTGTGAATGCGAACTTCTGGAACTAAAACACAAGCTGGGAAACATGACCACCTATGCTGTTGAAACTTGTATGCTTTGTATGTGCTTGATAGTTCATTCTTCACCTATATTTTCATGGAAATTTAAAAACATTTAAAAATCATAGAACAGTCGAAAACATAGGTGCCTATATCAAGTGCTTGGTTCCAGTCTTGGTCTCAAACCTAAGTTCATGGTAGTTTTAAATCAGTAAACGGGTCTAGATGATCAGAATTCCGAGATTCTGGGCAAGACTTTGTACCTTGTGCTACATGTATAAATAAATAAAAATATAGTTACCGATAAATCCCCAACAAAAACGAATTTCCATCCTTTAAGGCTTGCTCTCACGGCAAGATCCATGTCTTCGACTGTTGTTCTTTCCACCCACCAGAGTTCATTAGTGCATGCAATCTCCACACTCCAGCAGTTCCTGGAGAAAAGTATCAATTTGATTATCTTACCCCAATGAAAAACTAAAAGTCGGGCGCCAGGTGATGCTACTCATTATGAATAATGAGTCATACTTCTGAATCGCCCTGTTTCTAACATGTGAAGCACTGTCTCACATATCCGAGTCGAAGCATGTCTTCGTTGTTTTAAAGAATTACCATTAAACCCGAAGAATGAGTATGTAGAAGATCCAACATCTCGCTCCACACTAAAATGATAGTCCAAAGACATTTCTTGCAAGCGCGTCATTAGACAGTCATTTGCGTTCACTGCTCCAAAGAATATATTTTAGATTTTTCATACCAATTTCAATGCTAAGTGTTCGGATAATACAATTTAGTATGGGTTGCTGTCAGTTTGCTAAAGGGCAGCCCTGGTTATGAGCAGAACCAAATTTTTTGATACAAGTCATCAAAACTTTTGCCTATTTTTGGTTCAAACTACTGAAACTAGTTTGATTTTTTTTTGTTTATTGTTTATTGTTTTTTTTTTTTTTTTGATCTTGAAGCAACTGAAAAAACAAATTTCGTCCTCAATATACCTAGCATCGAGCTTGAACCGAAGCAAGCTCAGAATTGCTAACAAGGAATGGAATAGTCTTTACCATGAACTCAGGATCCGGTTGAAAATCTGCATTGAAAATCACGACATGATCGCATTGTCTGACATAATGTTTTTTCAGTCCTTCGCGGAGAGCTCCAGCTTTGTACCCATTTCTGTTACGTCTGGTCTCGTACTTGATATTGACGTTCTCGTTTACCCATTTTTTACACTCTTGCTCTTTACGATTTGTAACAAAACGTTATTAGTTAGTACAGCCTGTATTAGAACGTAGAAAATAATGTGTTATAATATAGGTATTGCTCATATACTTACAAGATATTAGCATAAGATAGGTATCGACATAGCAAGTTATGACATCGGTTAATCTCTGGTAATTCACTGAGTTAAATGTGTAGATCCATGTGCCATGACTCGTAACACTGGTTAATTCCTGTGTTACAGCACTGCTAGATTCCTGTGTTATAACGTATAACGCTAATACTACCTGAATTAAATATATGTGGATCTACATGTCATAAGAGTGGTAAATCTGTGTGTTATTGCACTGGTATATCCTTTTGTCATAACTTAAAACACTATTATACCATAACACAGTGAATCTGTTTCTTATAACACTGTAAATCCTTATAACACTAGCAAACTCCTGTGGGACGATGGATTACAATTCATAACATATTTACCAACTTTACATTTTTCATAGCCGAGAAAGCTTTAATTTTTTTTACTACTTACATTATGGAGCATTTAAATTTTCACAACATAGAACATACACTATAATAGATCCCTGAATTGCATGCATAGGTAGATCCATGCATTACAAGACTGTCTTTCTCTATGTTCAGGGCCGAATCCAGAATCTCTTTCTAGAGGGGTCGAAGAGAATTCAAAATCGATAAAAATTATTATATTAGCATACTAGTATATCTGTAACATTTTTCCTTCACTGCAGGTTTGCACATTCAAATAGCATATATGAAAACTCACCAAAATTATAAACAATTAAGAAAAGAACGCTGAAAATACCAAATTTCAATAATATCTAGCACTTAAATGCAAGTATTTCATCATCAATCATTTAACTATGCTTCAGCTTCAATGAAATAAGCAACAAATGAGGCTAGAGTCACAGTAGCTTTTGGAAATGAAGACAAGTGAAAATTCGCTAACAGCTCCCTTAATATTTTTATATTCTCAGAGATGTCATTGTTGTACAATGTTCAATGCTTCTAGCACTTTTTAAAACTTGAGGGGGATCAGCTGACCCCCTTTAGATACATGTAAATTCGCCTTTGTCTGTGTTATTTTACACTGTTTTAATATGATAAATTCCTATGTTAAAAATGAAGATTGTGTTGCTCGCTGATTTAATATCTAAAATTTCAAGATATCAGTTATTCTATGATAAAAAACATGTGGATCTGCAATTGATTACCTTAATTGCAGGGTCAGTCGAGTCATCGAGCACCTGGATTATGATCCTATCAGCTGGCCATTTTAGCCTGCATGCTGCCCCAGTCGACAACTTATACACCTAGCATCAAGAAATTCATGGTAGATTACCAATTCATAAGAATCATAACATATTTACCGACATTTTGCCAAAAAAGGCTATTAACTCAATATAATTTACTTTTCAGGATCATATCTATATGGAAATTCTCACAGCTACAATTAAACAACAAATATCAAGGGAAGTACCTCTTTCTCATTATACATGGGAACCTGAACCAAAACCATAGGATGGCTTCGATTAGCCTTCATCTCCTCCATCACAGCATCAATATTGTACTTCATGTACCTTTTCCTTCCTAAAACCTTCATGCGCAGTATCACAAAGGCCATGTAAACCCTCTCCACAAACAACATGAGCGACATCACTGCACAGACGTACACAGCGATCCTCAAACCCGGCACTATCACGGGCTTCCGGATCCGGTTCCATGCATCCATCAGCTCTTCTCCTACTCCTTCATTTGCATCTGTAACTATAGGATCGAACACTCCAAAGCCTTTCATGGTTTAAATTTGATTAAATTTTGAGTATAGAGTTAAAGAATGCAATGCTGCATACTGATTACTGAGAGCTCGAGGGGGTCGCTATAAATGCAATTTGAGAAGCGTTTGCAAGGCAACACATCATTTCAATACTTTTTTGGGTTTGTTTTATTCATAACAAATGGCTAGCATCTTGTTTTCATCTCCTTTTTTAGACGATTGAATTGCCCCTTGTAACGTTCTTTTTTCGTAATAGGTTCATAACTGTTGGATAATATGGAAAATCCAAAGAAACGGCTTGCTATGGGCTCGGACGATGGATTTTCAAGCTGTTTTTTTGGGTATGTTCACACTTTGCTAAAACGGGTTTGTCCGATATGTAAAGGCTTCATTAATTTCATTTACAAGATTGATTATACTATCTTTGTGTAAAAAGCTTCATTACTTTCATTTACAAGATTGATTATACTATCTTTGTGTAAAAAGTTTCATTACTTTCATTTACAAGATTGATTATACTATATTTGGTTGTTTTTGGTGTAGGCTGAACCATAAAGAAGTGCAAAATTGGTGAAGGAAGCTGGAAAATTCCATGCATGGTGTTAATTGAATGCACTGTTGCTTATTAATTGAGCGTATGAGACCTGAGATGCAATGAATTGATTCATTTCAATTTGTGCGCTGTAAAGAATTTGGGTTTCCAATTACATTATTATTGTATTATTGTGCTTTTATTTCTACTAATTTGTGTTTAATGGTAATAATACTATTGCTATGTGGTGTTATAAAGGTTTGATCGTTATAGTGCATTTTTTTTTTATTGTCAGTTGAACAATAAAGCTGAGATTTGGCTTGTTGGGAAAGTGTGATGATGGTTTCTATTTTATCTTGTGATAATTTCGGTTCATCAATAAAAAAATTAACATTCGGAAGTTCCTTTTCGAAACTCATCGACTCCAAGGATTTGACAAAGTACATTTTCTGATGGTGAAATGAATGGTACTGGCTTTTTCCGTGCAATTAGCATGGCTTTTCTGGTCAAACATAGTGCTTTTGAAATTCGTGTTTTTGACCAATGGGTGATAAATACACCAAAATTTGACTGCCTTTCCTCCGAAGATATTTTGTTGTATAGGGGATGTTCACAATTATGCATTTACATCGTGTAGTTAAAGCTCTGCAAAATCTTGATATAGCGCGTAGTGCTTTTTGATCGTTGCACGTTTTCAATTTAGCATTGTTACATTGTTTCCATTTTAAGTCTCTGCTACATCCCTTAAATCAAGACTTTTTAACATTCGTTTTAGCAACATTAATATAAAAAAGTTGATTTGACTGATTTTCTTTTGAACTAAATCAACAAAGTTGGGGTAAAATTTAATTTTAAGATCAAGTATTGAATATAAGTTAGAAATTTATTGTAGTGACTGTATAAATTACGATATTTTCGATTTTATTATAGAAGATTGAATAATATATATTTTACCGCACAAATGATGTGAGAATGAAAATGAATTAACTTTCAATATTTGTTTTATATCAAATGACTTTTTTTTCACCTACGCTGTTTTCTACTTCATCTCCGTATTATCCCTGCCATAATCTTTTGTGTCTGTACTGCTAAGTATTTTAACTGCATAGCATTTACATCGAAAACGTTAAAAATATGCAACATAATATTGAATTTATTTTAAATAAAAAACAATATAAGTCGTGGCTGAGAAGTGAATTGTGAAAGCATCATATGTGAAACCTATGAAGTTATGACCGAAATGACGAATATAAGTGGAAAAAATAAAGAAATCTTTTTGAAAACACCATTCTAAGGTTTTAAAATACAGTGTCGTCTCTCGTTATAAACTTGTTATAAAAAGCACCATGGTTTTTTGTTTCAGTCAAATGGTAAATATTTGCAGTGCATGCTACAAATATTTGTAGTCTTTGCAGCAACAAAAAAAATTCAATAAATAAAATGGTTTATTTTGTTTATAGTAATCCACAATCAATTACATTTAAGTTTCGAAAAAAAAACAAAAATGAAAAGTTTATCAGGAATAAATTTGTGGGTATAACCTAAAACATGCTTTTGAAAAGAGTTTTTTGTATATCAAACCTGAAAATAAGGGGTAGATCCAAATATCCATGACAATAAATTTAAATGGAAGTGAAACAAACTAGTGAATTACCATGGAAAGTTAGCTTACTATATCTACACAAGCAAAGAAACTTGAATTTTAATTGAAAAACGCAATTTATTTTAATAAAATATGAAGGTTCTCCTGCATAACAAAAGAAAGTAAATATACGCTACGTATCATTTCCTGTTAATTGTAGGAAGATGCTAAAAGGTCCGAAATTTTCAAGTACACAAAACTACAAAATTTAAAATTGAAGATGGATTTCAATGGTATTAGCCAAAAATTTGGTCTGACACTCCCAACTGATAGGATTTAGATAATAATCCTAGATTGTATAATTATATCTAATAATATCAAATTAGCTAATAAATTAAAAAGTAGAAAGAATAAGTAGTATGAGAGAAGTAAGACACAATTTTTATAGTGGTTCGACAAAGTCTCATGCCTATGTCAAATTGGTCAATATTTTCTTTATTCATAACGGATCTACCAAAATTATGAAGATGATTCGATATTCGTCAGATCTCGGCAGATTTCGTCAATCAATCAGGTCGAGTATGGTATAGAAGAATTCCAATCAAAAGTAGACCAAATCTCTAGCTAGATAGGTCGGTATCGATCCATGGTCCAAACTTGTATCTTTTTTCATATCTTGATGTCTTCATGGTCCTTGGAGCTTTAAAGGGGCAAAATTGTCTTTAGAATGGGTCAGTACCGAACAGTCACCCTTGTCCAAATGCTTTTCATTTGTTTCAATGTACTAGAGATCCACTGCTCGTGAGTTTGGATGGGAAAAATGGTCATTTGTATGAATCGGTACCGATCCATGAACTTAACCAATTTTACCCCCTTATTCTTTTGCCCTTCATAGTTGATCGCCTTCAAGTCCAGAGTACATTTCTTCATTACTTCATACTCCGGTTTCACTGATAGGTTGCCTGGGTAATATATCGAATTACACTTCCCCCACAAAGTATGTTTATGTGTAAGCTAAGCATGCTTTGAAGCGAGACAAGTGACCTAATCCAAACCCGCATAAACACTTCCACCACTCGATCTGTTTCCATAGAACATCCTATCTTCATCGAGAATTCAAACACCCTTTTTCAATATAGTAGACAAGTAACGTCTTTTCGAAAAATATAATGTTGCAGTTTACCACCCATAAACTTCATTCAATACTTATAATCATTTGAAAGTTGCTCTAGATCATGGCTAGGTAAATGTATCCATTTTATAATCTTTTTTCCTTTTTCTGTAGATTAATGGATTGATACCGATTTATGCTCCTTCACCCCTATATAATAAACAGTTAGAAAAATTCCAGCCCATCGTTTAACATAACATTTAAGTCTTTCTATCTTCCTTACACTCAATGTACACAAACTAGGGCTTCCTTCAACCTTCTTTCTCAGGCTCCCGCCATCGATTTCAATCATCAATCCAAGGTAGGATTATCGATTTTCTATCGCATTTCACCTCGTACCATCGCCTTCATTGTTGTCGATCCATGCTTCCACGGTCGTCGCCAGTTGCCACTCCATTTGAAACTAGTGTCGATCCATCCCTTCGATCTACATCGATCAATCCTCCTGGATTGGATTAAAGTTGAGATGATTGACCAAGAAGTAGCTCCACCAGGGAGCTTCTGGGCCAAGCCCACTTGTTAGTCGCTTGTAGATGGTCACATGACGATCCAGTAGAGTTTAGCTCGCAACCCAAGCCAATCGCTAGCAATCCATGGTCTATGGATCGTTGGCGATCCATGGTCTATGGATCGTTGGCGAGCTAACTACTTAGCTCCTCTCTTCATGTGCTGCCATGTCAGGTCGCAAGAATTCTATGGCTTTGTATGGATCGCTAGCGATCCATACACTTAACATATTTTTGCATTTTGTCTTCTAGTCTCCTTTTCTCCCACGTGCCATAGTTGTTCATTGATCCACTGATGAAGTTTATGGATGGCTGGTGATCCATGATTTATGTATCGCTAGTGATCCACACACTTAAGTCTTTTTCTGGACTTTGATGTCTGGCATTCCCATTACCTTGTATCGACGTTCTTCATGTAGTCTCATTGCGCGTTGCTTTGTTTTGACGATGATTTACTTCTTATTCGCATTTGGCTGCTGATGATTTACTTTTTATTCCTACTACTAGGAAATCCTCTCTTTTGAGTCAGAGAAGGATGATTTTGAAAGAGCGTTGTAAAAACGCGATGCCGGGATTAAACGGTTGGAGGAGGAGAAGGAAGCAGCGTTGCAAGAGAGCAATAGGAGTGACGAGTTGCTGAAAGAACTGAAAGAGGCTCATGGAAGAATTGAGATCGTCTATAGGCACGAGATAAAAAAGCCTCGTGCCAAGGAGGAAAAATTAAAAGAAGAAGTGGCTGCTTGTAGCGCAACGATTGAAGCCCAGAAGAAAACTACTTCCAACTATGCCCTTATCGTTGAGGGCCATAACAAGACTATCTCTGATCAGGCTTCGATGATTGCGTGATTACACGACCAAGTTACGTAGCTTAGCGCCAATAAGTCTCGCGTTAAGGTCGAAAGGGCCGCCATTCCGACGAATTATCTGGAGCTTCAAAGCGCTTTCGAGAGGAAGGCGGAAAAAATGGACGAGACCATACTGAATTTCTTGGTCAACTCTTTGCTTCATTAGGGGAGCCTTCGCGACAGCAGTTGTCGCGACCCAAACTCGATGTCCGACAAACAACATCAAATTCGTATCGCGGGAGCTTGCAACACCCATTAGATGATAAATAACACAGCGGAAATAAAAGATGATATCACTGATATAACATGAATTCAATATCCGATACATCAATTTGATACAATGATAATCATCAACATCAGAGAATATACAACACAGAATACAGCACAACATGATACAATATAAGATAAGTCTTCACAGATATCCAATACTGCAACTCTGATTCAAAAGCTCAAAAACTCCTACCTCAATCCACCATCAAGATTGCACCAAGACAATCAAGTCTCGTCCGCATCTAAAGACTGAACTAGCTCCAGATAATCTACTGAACCTGACTATCTGAAAAACCAAACTCTAGACTGCCCGTATGGAAAATTGTGGGCACCCAGAGTTTAGAAAGGGAACAATAAACTTCAGGTCAGTCACGAGACTGGTATGAGCAAACGAAAATAGTTCGTCTTTAAAAACAAACAAACAAATATTTTAAAATAGATCCGTAATGCTTTTAGAAAAAGGAACTACCATAAGGCCTCCTGCCACACACACAATGCAAACGCAGAATTAGAGGAGATTTCTCCTTATGATAGTCAAACATGCTTGATACGAGAGAATTTCTTTGGTATTATTTCTATAAGTACAAAGTGCAGGAAAACATTTCGAAAGTATAATATAAACCCTAGCCGGCATAGACATTTCGATCTATGCCTACTGTAGCTACCATCCAGACAGTGGGGCGCCACCATAAGTAGATGGCAGGTAATGCAACTAAAACTGTACAAGGCTCGTATTGTTTCTTTGGATTTTCCAATAAATAGTCAGGCTAAGGAACTTCTATTGCCACATGGGAACGCCTCTGGCGGACGCCCCCGAGAACCTACCCGTCTCTTTACCAACACCAGGTCGGTTTCCTCCTTGCCCGGGAGTAATGCCTACAGATATGCTACCCCCGGCCCTTTTGGACCTTTAACCGAGAGCTCTCAACACCAACAACATCACAAAGTAATAAAATACAGTGTCCACATGAGTAAGTATCTGGGCTCCATACCATGATACCACCCTTTTCCAGAAGGAATGGTCAGACCCTAGGGAAGCTACCCCTGAAACCTTGCTGCATCTTTCATGTTTCGACCATTTCCGGTTCGTGAGGCTCGATGAGGTTTCGTCCACAAAGCTATGTTTTACACGAAAGCCATGCTTTGATCACAAATGATCAACACACAGCAGCACTTAGCATGCCACACTACCAAATTGGGAGTATGTCGCTGATAACCTTCAACTACATAACCTCTAAGCTCGTACGTCTCAGAGAAGGGTGTTAAGCTAAGAGAATAAATTCTCCGCCACCAACAGAAATGTATTTGAAAGAAATCTTCTTTATATCTCAAAATGTAATGTCAGGCATACCATCCATACAAGTCTGTTCCGGGTTCGAACAGAACCGAAGGCACTTCCAAAGAAGCCCTTGCAATCCGGGTATTCACAATCCCGATCGGACTTCCCATCACTTAGGAAATCTCCATACCATAGCTACTCAGTGGAGAGACAATCGATAGATCATCCTATCGCTCTCGCAAATACCCGGTCTTCACCGCCGGTCTTCAAATGCTATCCATACCGACGTTAATTATAAATTACAATTAAGCAGTTAATTATAAATTTATTAATCACTTAAGCATTGATTAATTCGAACTCTAATTACAATTAAAATGTAATTATTCTTAATTACTATCCAAAATAATTAATTTATATTAATTATTCATCTTAATTAACATCTTAAAAATCTTCTTTAAACTTTAAAAATCAAATTTATTACCCATTACAAAACTTAAATGTTAATCAATTTTATACTTAACTTAAATTTATTCCTTAATTAAAATAACAATTAAGAGTTAAAAACATCGTTAAGTATTACTAAAATAATTAAACGTGTATTAAAGTCTTAATTCAATTTATTAAACCTTTATTAAATTGTCAGTGCTTAAAACTTGATGAAACACAATTTATTTTATAATATTGCAATTTGAAAAAAAGAACAGCCCAAGAACTCCCCTGATTAACTCGAGTAACCACTCGAGTTCCTACTATCTTCCCCCGGAACATTCTCTCGTGCTTCACATATTTCTTCTTCTTCCTTTTTTTCTTTCTAGTTAGTTTAAGTTTTAAAACGAAGGCATCAGATAATTCAAACTCGCGTTCTCGAGCACGAACCCGAAGCGACCACTACCTTCACTCGAGAATCGACTCGCGTTGTTCACCACCATCGAACCTGACACGACGACAACGTGCTCGTGCACATGCACGTAGGATTTCGACGGCTCCGACCATTGCCGTGAACCCCAACACATCACCAATGTCCCCTTCAAGCACCACGATCCCTCCAGTCCCTACGATCTGACCAAAATTCGAAATCGACCCTCTTCATTTTAACCTGGAAACCAGTCATTGACGGAAAACCCTTCATAGCCATCGCCTCGAGTCACCCGTGACCACGAAATTTTGGTCAAAGCACCACCGATCATCCACGCGTCATTTACCACCGGTCCGATCGTTTCTAGTCTATTGTCGACGATGTGGTTGCATCTGGAACCACCTCGGCCCAAAAACAACTCTAAACCCTAGTTTGATCTCGTGCAATCGTTATATGCAATAGAATTTTTTTTAACATTTTTCCTAACTCCATTGATAACCAAGCAAGCTTCAAACACAAATTCAGTGTTCAAAAATTCTTCGATTATCAGGAATCGATTAAAAATAGCATAATTTGTTCGAGTATGAACTGCACCAGAGATACTAAATTAAAAATCATCATATTAAGTTTAAAAATCCTATCTTTGTATGCTTATTCAATTTATATAATCAAATCCATAGTTTAAATTACTTGAATAAATCACATGATTTCTTACTTGACTGTAAAATGAGTTTACAGTGTCAAGTTCTTGCATTTTTAAGCTAAAAAGAATCTGGACCATGGTTTAACTTTAAACAAACTTATTTTGTTTAAAAAATCTTAAATTAAAGATGTTTATACGAAAATTTGTAAAATTTTCCTTATTTATGTTTACTCTGTAAACCTGGAACAGCTTATCTACCTGTAACAAAACATACACACTGTTCTTGCCATGACTACGTATACAAACAAGCATACACAAACACTTATTGATCATCACAGATAACAGAATCAAAGAATTAGTTTAAAAATTAAAGTTTTCTCACATTAATTGGAGGAACAGAGGGCTGCCCGTTTTTTTTGTTTGAACCGCAGATTGATTTTTTTTCCTTTGAATCCTGCTCGTTTTACTTTGAGTTGAATGATGTCTCTATATTTTCTTTTGCTTGCTAAATTATGTTTTCTTAAACTAGAATAGGATGCATACGTATATAAAAAAAAGACAGTCTGTATATCAGTAGGTAGGTGTTTACAGGGAAATTAAATCTTTTGTACAATACTAGGCATGGTTGAAGATGCTTTCTTTGATATGCTAGAGGTATGTTGCATTAATTACTCAAGTCCTTTATGTTTTCATTTGCAAGCTATTACTTATATATTTATTTATCTTTGTTTGCTGATATGAAAAAAAAATTATTTTGACTGAGAGATTTGTTTTGGTGTACTTGAGAAGATGTTAATAAATGCGTGTCTTCTAATTTGTTTATAAGCTCATGTTATTTTATTATGTATGTACTTACAGGTTTGTATATATTATCTTTTCTTTGTTTACTTGTTCTTTATATGTACATAAGTACATAACAACTTTGTTTCATTTATTTTGCAATACAAATATTTACTTTGTTTCATCTATCTTCTTGCATACACGACTCATCTTAAATATATATGTACTTCATATGTCTACATAAGTACCAATATTTTATTTTTACTAAAACAATCTTGAATTTTATTTTCTATTTAAAGTTTAACTTTCAAACATTAAATTTATATCCTCGTATTTGTATACATCTATTTATATTGATAGAATTGAATTTTATTTTAAACATTGGTATCTATATTGCATTCAATAATTAATCATACATATAATGTTTTTTTCCCAAAGTAAAATCTTTAAATTCAATTCATTTTTGAATTCATTATGAAATTCCAAATCAAAATTTATTTATAATTCAATTCAACTGAAAACATTTATTTTGAGTTTCAATCCAAATTCAAAAGCAAATAAGTACATATACCTTTTTAAATTTGAAAAATTCAAACAAATCCATAATTTAATCCAAAAATTCAATTATATTATAAATTTAAATTCGTCGTTAAACTGGGATCGTTACAGCAGTGACGTTTACACTGAGAGGGAGTTGGAGAATGTCTGCCTTAACGAAGAATCAAAGAAGGCATTGTTGGAGGGTCGGGAGATATTGCAGATTAAGAGGGAGGAAGAGGTTGCCAATGCCGCCATGCATGCTGCTGCTGGAGCACTTATAGAGCCTTTCATTTTTGGCGTTAGCGAAACATCAGAACAGCCCCGCAATCTACCAACAAGTTCTGGGTTTGGGCTTCCCCTCAGTTAATAAAACCGTCTAAGGAGGATGAAGGTGATGAATATGAAGTTGACGTTCTTGGCCACTCCTCTGATGTAGGTAAACCTCTCGCTTCTCTCGAGTTCGAGAGCTTTCAGCTTACGCCGCAAGAGCAGAAAGAATTTAATGCTTTTTTTATCTTATTGGTCCGTCTACCCTTTATGTTGATGTGCCAGCTTCCTCGACACCTTCACCTGCTGCTATTTCCACAGCCTCTGTGCTTGTTTCTGTTCCTATTTTAGTTTCCATGTCCGTATCCGGCTCGCAGCCGGGGCCGGAGTCCGAAAAGATGGCCGGACTTCAAGGCTTGGATGACCCTTCTTTATCTTTGGAAGGTAGCGTAACTACGACAGAGGTTTAGGAGCAGGAAGTTCAAACAGAACAACCTTGCAAAATTCAACATGAATTGGTCGCTATCAAGAATGAGAAGGTTGAAGCGATCAAAGCCTCGAAGAGCTCCCACAAGTCACAGAAGCGCAAAGCGAAGGGCGAACCTTCTGAGAAGGCTACAGAGGAAGAGGTGGATGTTAACGCTGAGGAGTTTGGTGATATTACCGGCAATGACACCACCCCCGAGATGAGGCAGAAACTTCAAACAAAGGGTGGAAAAGGAAATGGTGGAAAGAAGCACTGAGGCGTTTGGATGGCGATCGATCTCATTTTGGTTCTTTTGAGTCATTTTGTTCAAGTGCAGAGTCTACACTTAGTATTTTTGTTGTGGAGTCTTTATTTTCCTTTTTTTGGCCGGTATTGTGTGGGTACGGCCCCCACCTTTTGTCCCTGTATAAAGAAAATTATAAGCAATACATTGATATTTTGACTGTACCTTTATTTGTCTGTTCATATGTGCCCTGTGCACTTGTGCTTGTTTTATCTACACTTATCCATTTATTATGATTACTGCCAAAATTCTTTATTTGGAGCAAAAAAAATTTGTTTCGAGTAACAGAACTTGTGAACTTATTATTTTCAAATATCTTTACTTAAGTGTCGGTGTATGCCTCCAGTTCACAGGGTTGTTTACTTCAAACAACTGACAAATGACCAGTAACTTAGGTTTAAATAGTCTGCACGTTAACACTTGACATTTTACTAAATCACAAGTCAATTTCTAATTTTTCAGAAGTTTTGTGACTTGAACACGTAGTCCGAGTTTTTGGCATATTTCGGTGAGTACGCTACATATGTATGATTGAGGTGTGCATACTGTATGAGTTGACCATAGGCAGGTACACGTCGTCAATGTTTAATGTAGTAACCTGTCGTACTCCAGTTTGGTTGGAGTCATCCCCATTGTTTGTGAAAGTTGGAGTGGCTTTATTATGGTTATTCTTGTATGGATGTGTTTCCTGGCATTTCAGGACTTGACAAATTAATATGACCCGTCGGTCCAAAATGGTTTTAATGCTCTCCAATGCTGCCTATCTTTGGGCAACGTGAGGAATTTAAGTCTTAAAAGTCAGTGCATGACTTATGGAGTGCGCGGCTTTTCATGCTCCTCGGTGTTGCCTATCTTCAAGCAGTGTGAGGAGTTGGTATTTTGAAATTTAGTGCGTGGCTTATAAAGTATGCGACTTTTCGTACTCCTCGATGTTGCTTATCTTCGGGCAACGTGAGAGTTGATGTTTTTAAATTTAGTGCATGGCTTATGAAGTGCGCGGCTTTTAGAACTCCTTTGTGTTGCCTGTCTTCGGGCAACGAAAAGGGTTGATATTTTGAAATTTAGTGCACGGCTTATGAAATGCACGACTTTTCATACTCGGTGTTGCCTACCTTCGGCAATGTGAGGAGTTGGTATTTTAGCCCTTTCGGTGTTGCCAGAGCTACATCGATTTTTAGAAAGCAAAGATCGAGTTTTGTCGATCAACGGTTTGAGTCGATTTGCTTCCATCGACTCGACAAGTAGTTATTATGAACATAGTTTTGTTGGTTCAAGAAACAAATCAAATTTTATTAAGGAAAGTAGGGCAGATCTTTGCCTATTTACAATGCTCCTGGCATTCAGGAATGGATTATTTGCTGAGAAATAGAGAATGCATAAAGTAGTTTTCAAATGAAATAACGGAGGAGTGACTCGTTATTCCATGCCCTGGGAATTTGGATTCCATCGACGGTTGTCAGCTTGAATGTTCCATCACTGAGCTTTTGATTGATGACATATGGTCCTTCCTAGTTTGGTCCGAAGTCCCCCGAAACGGGGTAGAGTCACTTAAGCACAAGGTCACCCACTTCAAAGGTTTGGTTGTGAACTTTGGAGTTGAAGTACCGTGCGACCCTTTTTTGGTGGGCAGTAGTTCTCAACTCGGCTTAACACTCTTCTTTCATTGCTCATATCTAGCGATACGAGTAAAAGATGCTCGTTTTGCTTTTGATTAAAATTTTACCTTTGATGCGAGGGGACCCCTAATTCAACAGGAATCATTGCTTCTGAGCCGTATGCCAGATCGAATGGAGTATGGACGGTTACCGCTTTGTGGGTAGTTCTGTAAGCCCATAGGGTAAGTGGAAGTTCATCAACCCAGTTTCCTTTAGCTTTAGTTAGTTTCCTTTTGACGGTAGATTTGATGATTTTGTTTATTACTTCCATCGCCCGTTTGCTTGTGGATGAGCTACCGCTGAGAAGCTTTTCTTAATCCGGAAGCGTTTGCCAAAGTCTTTGAACTCGGCGCTTTCAGATTGAGTTCCATTGTCAGTGATGATTTTCTATGGCACGCCAAACCTACAAATAATGTTTTTAATAACAAAATTAATGACTTTCTTTGTGGTTATGGTATCCAGCGGTTCCGCTTCAGTCAATTTCATGAAATAATCAACCGCAATTATAACATATTTGGCTCCTCCTTTCGTTATCGGTAGGACGCCAATCAAATCGATCCCTCATATTGCAAATGACCATGGATTGACCTTTTACGTTAGCTCTGTTGAACGAGTTCTTTTACTTTTGCTAAATCATTGCTGCGATCACATTTTCTTGCGTAGTCTGTAGCATCACGGTTTATTATTGGCCAGAAGTATACATACTTAAGGACTTTCTTCGTAAGGGTTTGCCCTCAGTGTGGTTTTTGCATTCGCCGTCATGCACTTCGTTTAGGATTTGTCGGGCTTTGTCGCCGGACACATATCTAAAATGGGTGGTTGAGAATCCCCTTCGATAGAGTATTCCATCTTGTATCATGAATCACGGTACTCCTTGGAGAATCGTTTTCCATTGATTCCGGTCTGTCGGAAGAGTCCCCGCAAGTAAATATTCCTTTATCGATGTTATCCACATATCTGGTTCAACAGTGATCTCGAGGATCCAATCGACTTCCATTTCTTTTATGCATTGGTTGGTTAGAGTCTCCACTAGGACTAGACCCAATGACTATGTTATCCCACCTTTTGGCAAGGTCAAGATACCAAGGATTACTCTTCCTGGATATCGAGTATACACAAGTTCGCTATGGATATCGATGAATTTTGACCTGGTCCAGATCGAGCTATAATTGATAAGACAAGGCAAGCAGAGTCAAGAGAGCCGACGTTCCAAGTTTCAAGTTAATCCGAGTTCGAATGCTCAAGTTATGATGGATGTAAGTTGAAGGGGAAGACCATGTTTTCGTATCCATCAGGTTGCCTCATTTTGTATCCATCCGTTTTGACTCAATGGATTTCATATCCATCGAAATATGTCCAGTTCGTATCCATCGTATTCGCGTCGATCAGGTCCCATCACTTCGTATCGATCAAGTCGGTAGTGTTCGAATCCATCCTATCGATGGACTTCGTATCCATGAAAGGAACCTCCCTTCGAACCCATCTGGACAGGGCATTTCATATCCATGTTTGAGCCTTCCTTCGAATCCACCGTCATCGTCTCGGTTTGGAGTGTGACACCTTCGCATCCATCAGTCTCGCATATATCAGGCACTACTGGTCCGCATCCATCAGATGATGCTTACTTCGTATCCATCAGCCTTCGCTACTTCGTATCGATCGATGGAACTGTTGTTCGAATCCATAAGTGATGCTTTCTTCGAATCCATTGAGTCAACGAAGCCTGGATGATGTGTCATCCCATGATACGAATGGGGCGAAATACATGGAGTCGACACGGTCAACTCGGAGTGAAGACTGGATCAAGGCAAAGTGCACGAGCCACGTCATCAGAGATCCACGTGAGAAGACCGGTTCGAAGGCATCAGTACGAAATGATCGATTCGAACCAATCAGCCACCGAAGAACCCCATTTCGTATCGACCATATCTCGCGATCCACTGATCCAAATGCCATGAAATTTTCTTAGGAGCTTGCATACATGATGAAGAATATCTCCACCAAATTTCAGCTCAATCGGGCATCATCTTGATCGACACGAAATGGCTTCGTATCGATCGCCGATCGAGTCGAAACTTCCTGAGATTGGTCGCATGGGCCCACTCACGTGCCAGAACAAGTCTCCCGAAGTTTGAACGAAATCTCAGCCTCCTACGCCTATAAATAGAGCCCCAGAGCCTGCAGAAAAGGGATCTTTTGACTCTGAAGCGCCTAGACTCTGCCGGATCGAGATCTTCATCATCCTACATCATATTCTTGCTGTTGATTTCGAATTTCCACTTGTAACTTGCTGTTGCTCGCTGTAATCATTTGTAATCATTGAAAGAGAATCAATAAAATTGCAAAAACTTCACAGTGGACGTAGGTAACACGCCGAACCACTATAAATCGCTTGTCTACGTATTTATATTATTGTTACTTGGAGTTTTTGTTAGATAATCCTCATTTTCAATTTACATTCTTCATTATTATATCTTCAAAGACTCCCGAAGAGTGTTGTGACCAATTCTGGTGCAAACACTTTGGTGGTTTCACTGAGAAAACCTAGATTTTCTCCTACTCTTTAGATCTGTCATCGATACCGGATTGAATAAATCTAAGAGAGAGAGATCCAGATCACAAATCCAATTTCCTTTCCTTCTATTCAGATTTGCATAAAGTCTACGAAAGGAATTCAACTTTCAAGATGGTTAGCACAAGAACCACCTCTAACGCTATCAATCTGGAGGAACAGGATAGACAGAATCCTGTGCCACTACCTCCCTCTAACCAAGACGCCACTGGACACTCAGAACCATCAGGTCCGGTTACTAGGCAAGAGTTCCCGTTGCTACTCCAAGAGCTGATTCAGAGTCGGCAACAACAAACAGAACAGCTACGTGCTAACGCCGAGCTGATCAACCAGCTAGATCGCCAGAAGCGAAAGAGATCCAAGAGAGACCATGCTTCTCGCTCCTCCAGCGAAAGTTCCTCCTATTCTGATTATCATAATCAATCTCCATGACCCCGGCTAGATGGGAGTCACATACAAGCTGCTGGAAATCAACCGGCAATGACTGTTGGACAACTGAGAGTTGGTCCATCAGCCAGTTTCCAAACCAGGCCCTCCTCCCTAGAAGATGCCATTCCTCACTGCACCGCAGAATACCGCGCCACTAATGCTACGGATGAACCAAGGGTCGATGCCCCAAGTCAGTCAAAGCCGGACAGTCGTCGGCATGGACGTACCCGTGAACCGTACGTCCCAGGGGACTATGAGACAAGAAGGCAAGATTTGGACCGTCGACAGCATCCGGTCCAACTCCAGAATGTGGGATTCAATCACGCTCCGGCACAAGCCGCACAAAACGTACGAATGCCGGATCTTCCGGCCATGATACGTCAGATGATCCATGAAAGCCAGGGTCTCACAAATGATGATTGGGGAATTTCCCGAAGTCACACTCCTTTTACGGACGATATTCTTACTGCTGAACCCCCACGGTGATTCAGGATGTCGACTTTACCTATGTACGAGGGAAACTCCGACCCCAACCAACATATTCTGAAATATGAATGGTCGATGAGCGTTGCTAGAGCTGACGATGCGGTTATGTGTCGTAGTTTCCCCATATCCTTGGGGGGCATCGCTACCATGTGGTTCACTCGACTGTCACCTCGATCCATTTCCTCCTTTGACCAGTTGGCACAAAATTTGTTGAGCAATTCCGCATGCACATCGCAAGACCGAAAGACGTCAACACTTTGTTTAGCGTCACCCAAGCTCCTGGAGGGACGCTCAAACACTACTTAGAGAGATTTCATACTACATGTGCGGAAATCAGCAATCCAACCGATAACTCCATTCTTATGGCATTGACTAAGGGAATTGACCCCGACTCTGAATTTGGCAACTGGTTGGATGGAAAACCATCTACATCATTGGACCGTTTCCACGCCAAGGCGGCTCAATTCCTGAGAAGGGAAGATGCGAAACAGTCTAGGAAGCAGAATGATGCAGGGCCAAGCACGGAAGGGATCCAAAGCAATGTCGCGATCAAACAGTCCGGTGAGAGTTTCGGAAAAGTTCAGTTGAACTTTAAAAACAAACTAACTCGGCGAAGAGAGAGCGTGAATCAAACTAGAAAACGAGATCAAAATCGCGGCCCACAGCGCAAGAATCTTATGTTTGACAGTTATACTCCTTTGAATACATCACTGGAGAACTTGTATTTACAAACATGTAATACAATTCAGTACCAAAAACCTGCACCAAAACCATCGTCAGAGAGGCAAATCCAGACGGAAAATTTTTGCAGGTTCCATGTAAGCTACGGGCACAATACGAATGAATGTCGTCGCTTACAAGATCTCGTTGAAAAGTTGATTAGAGAAAGGAAGCTGGAACAGTTTTTTCGGGCGCCGCAGCCTGGTGAAGCAGGCCCATCAAATCAAAATAATGAACCCAATCGACCGAGACATGAGGACTCTACCCGCCCCGGTGGGAGATTGGTGATAAACGCCGTCAGTGGCGGACCCGCTTTGTCAGGAGCCTGGAACGACGAGGATCTTCGTCGCTGTTACACATGACAGGCTCATTTAGTCTATAAATACTTTACCATTTCTTTTACATTCTGAAGTTTGAATTTGTAATAAGGCACTGACTTTGCCATGTTTTTCCGTTCCAGCAATAAATTACTGTCTCTTCAAGGTAGAGCTGTGATTCACCGAATGCAACATTCAATAATCACGACGCACGAAGAGCTAAGTTCCATCAAACAATGGAATTTATTCAAATAGCGAGTGACTGTGATACAACCGGCCACTCACTAAGTGAAACCTCAGCTCGGGGGCAATCCATCACATCAAAGGCTGAACTGGACCGACACACGACAGTCCTACAACTAACTCCAAATTCCCAGAGTGCAAATTGGAGTATAAACATCAAATAAATCGTTCCCAGAATGTGAACGGACTCCAAATTCCCAGAGTGCGAATTGGAGTATAAACATCAAATAAATTGTTCCCAGAGTGTGAACGGACTCCAAATTCCCAGAGTGCGAATTGGAGTATAAACATCAAATAAATCATTCCCAGAGTGTGAACGGACTCCAAATTCCCAGAGTGTGAACGGACTCCAAGTTCCCAGAGTGCGAATTGGAGTATAAACATCAAATAAATCATTCCCAGAGTGTGAACGGACTCCAAATTCCCAGAGTGCGAATTGGAGTATAAACATCAAATAAATCATTCCCAGAGTGTGAACGGACTCCAAATTCCCATAGTGTGAATTGGAGTATAAACATCAAATCCATCATTCCCAGAGTGTGAACGGACTCTAGGTTCCCAGAGTGCGAACCGGAGTATAAATCCATCGTTTCCAGAGTGTGAACGAATTCCTAAAAAGCCCAAATAGGTGTGACTGACCATCTATCGGCTGACTCCAACTTCCCAGAGTGTGAATTGGAGTATAAACATTTATTCCAGGTTCCCGGAGTGCGAACCAACACATCAATGCCAACTCCAACTTCTCAGAGCGTGAATTGGAGTATAAACATCAATTCCAGGTTCCCGAAGCGCGAACTGAAACATCCGTGCTAAGTCCAAGTTCCCAGAGCGTGAATTGGAGTATAAAATTCCAGGTTCCCGAAGTGCGAACCCAAACATACATGCTATCTCCAAATTCCCAGAGTGTGAATTGGAGCGCAAATACCTAGTCAAAGTTCCTGGAAGTGCAAACTGTATTACAAACATCGATAACTCTCAAGTTCCCAGAGCATGAACCAGATTATCGATCATAAATTATCCTAAGTCCCCGGAGTGTGGACGTGTGCTCAAGATTTGCGATAGGAGCGATCGACCACCGAAATACAAATGCCGTTCCCTGAAATTGGGGGTAAAAAGCTTAAGTGTTAATCACTAACCGACGTGAAACAATGTCGGAAGTTCAACTCATTCATCAATCACGACATGTGATCAAGATTTTCAGACTTGGCAAATAAAACGAACTCTGCTTGACGGTAAAAACGCCACAAGTACACCGGACTGAAAGCCAAACACTACAAATACTTAAGCACAAAAGAAATGAGAGTTGAAGCAAATAAACTAAATTTTATTTCAATTAACTGTATGCGGAGATTCATGTACAGGTCATTCCAAAAATTCCTACTAGCAGGGGGCCAAGCCTGCATCTATACATAGCCTATGAAAGAAAAATATAAGTGCCTTCCTAACTGTCAAAAATGCGCCAGAATGGGATTATCTACTTTTTCTTCTTTGGCTTTTTCTTTGACGCGGAACTACTTGAACCGCTAACAGTCTTCCGCTTTGACCCCGTACCCTTTGGCGGATCTTCCTCTGACGAAGGCATGATATCGATATATTCCTCCAAACTTGGACTTAAAGGAATATTCTCTTCTGGAGGAGTCGGAGGAGTCGGGTCTACCACCGGGGGAGGAATGGGCGCGCTGGTTCCGACAAGCGTGTCCCCAGAAGATATCGCCGCAAGAGGAGTGGGCCCGACCGCCGTCGTAACACTTTCAGAATTACCACCGTGTGCTGCCGCTTCCATCTCTACATCGATTTGAGCAAGTATCTCAGCCTCACGAGCAGCACGAGATTCACGATAGGCAGCGGTGGACTGTGACGATACAATAGAAACAGGTGGGAACGCACCAAGAACAAATGGCATGTCAACAAAAGGGTCACAGTGCTGGCTCAAAAGTTCATTCATCATCTGTTCGTCGAAAGTAATTGAACCCCCCTGTGTCATCTCGATCGGCGCAACTGTCGTCGTGGCGATCGCTTCAGTAATAATGGCCTCCTATTCTTGATGTGATTCTTGGACTGCAGGAGGCACTCTCGGTGCAACTTTGCTCACTAGACAAGAAAGAAAAGAAGTTTTCAAAACATGCTTCAATACAAACACTTCATTTTAGGCATACAGTAGATTTGTGCAAAGTACCTTCCTCAACTTGACTCGTGGCTGACTGAACAGCTTCAGAAGAATGCTCCCTTATAGGAGATAAGCGTGGCTGCTCAGAGTCATAGCCTGGGACTAGTTACGGCTCAGTCGCTGGCGTCGGCTCCGATCCAGACGAAGTAATCATGTCTGAACTTGTAGCTGGATGCGCAACGCCAGGCCCCTCACCAACTTCCAAGTGTTGGGTACCCAGCCTCTCTCTAGCATGAGAGATCATGAAATCGTGGAGAACCTTCTTTTCATCATCAGTCAATATACGGTTCTCCAACTCGAACTAATCGAAAACTTCGCCTGGCTGTGCTGCTTTCTCTTCTTCGACTAATAAATTCCAGGCGTTGAACAAATGAGTCGGATAATCGTCAAGCCACGTCAAATTTATGTGTCTCGGCTCATTAGCATTATAAGTAATGAGAATTCCTCTATCTCTGTCTCTAGCTTGATCTCTGCTTGACGAACTTTCCCATCGACTTCGGCTTCCATTTCGCGGACCTTCTCTAAGGCCGCATCTCTTTCTCTCCGAAATTCCACCGCCTGATCACACGCTTCCTGTACGAAAACGTTAGCGGTGTCCCTCTCCTTCATAATCTTTGAAACTTTAGCCTTGAGCTCGTTTATCTCTTTCAAGGCCGCATCCCGCTCGGCAGTAACGAAGGTGTTTCAGTGGCCCATGTCCTCCACCGTAGCATAATGCTCACGCTTCATCCTATCCATCGCTGCCTGAGCTTCATCGGCTTTTCTAAGAGCTTCAATCTCTGACTTTCGAGAGGACCCGGCTTCACTGCCGAGCGCTTGAATAATATGGTCCTTTTGACCAAGTTCCTTCTCCAACCTCTCAATCGTGGCCGCTCGGTCAAAGGCCACCTTTGATGCTTTCTTTCCAGTTTTAGACCATTCCTGATATTGGAAAAATACATCTGATAGGTAATCATGCATCATAGGTGCAACTGTCGCCGGTATCCTTTTTAGATGCGGGGGAAGACAAAACCATCGAAGCAAATTTCAGGAAAATCTTTCTTCAGCTGAGCAAGCCTAACTGTTTCTTCCCCCGAAGGCTCCGTTAATGTCTTCTCTGTTGACGGGGAGGCCGCGATCTCCGTTTTACGATGAGTATCAGACCTCGATGATTGGGAAGACGGCATGGGCCGTGAAGTTTCTGGAGGCCTCGAAACATGAACCGGAGGCGGTACGAGAACTCTAGGAGGTGGCGTGCGAGATTGAGACCGACGCTTATAATCTTTGTCTCTGTCAGAGCGCTCATGACTCGAGCGCTCATGGTCATAGTCTCTATCTCCTTTCCCCCTATATGGTTATTAATATGAAGAAGAATTGTGTTTCTTACGTTGACTACCAAGCATCGAACCTCTACCAGACATGGTATCTGCGAAGCAAAAAAATAAAATGAAATTAGTAATCTCTCACAGTGAGCGTATTACACTTAGAAATCGTGTAGTGCAGTGAAGTGTGAATATAGGTGCAACCCCCAGACCAACCAGATGTGTCAACTACACTAGTGGGCAGAGACTCGCTTAAAACTAAGGCTTCTGAAAGTCCGTCCAGTCCGGCATCATGCTACAAGGACACATCGTCCGAAATTGGAAGATCAGCGAGCCCTTCATAAAGATTCTCAGTTCTTAAGGGAGACGTCTCCGAAATTCTAATTCCGGAGGTAGGTCGGACCGTGACAACCGATTTCCATCTTCCCTCTTTAGATGATTTAACAACGGCTGCCTTGCCTTCTCTTTGCTCTCCGATATCTTGGGCTACATCTGCAGATTCGCCCAATGGCTCCTCGTCGGTGTGAGCTCTCTCGGAGTCAGCTTCCTCGATTATGACAACTTTAGGTTTTCTTCGTCTAACTCATTCTTTCGAGGCAGTTCTTAAGACACCGTCGAGCATTATGCTTTGTCTTCGTTCAATCAGTCCAAGAATCCTAAGATTCCTATCTGTCAATAGCGACTCGATATTCCTCTCTTCACTTGGGATTTCTTGAAAAACCCGAACTATCTCCTTGAAACATTCACCTTCGGGTCGCTGAATTACGGATGAAAAGGAAAAGAGATGCGAGTTCAACTTCAAATACATCACTCTTATCAACTTCCCGAAAAAATAGCAATACTCACGTCTAAATATCCATCGCTGAGAAAAATCTGGGGGCACCTAACATAAAACCATTCCGTCCTGAAGTAGCTCAATCTAGTCCAAGCCCCCATGATCACTTGGCAATTTCTTACCGTCTCCAGGAATGTGAAAGATGGACTATCGGCCCGACTCTTGAAGTTAAACAAGTATCTGATCTCAATCGGAAGTGGCGGTCGATAGAGATATTCCATAAATGCAATGAACAAGATATTGAGTGACGCATATCCGTTCGGATGCAGCTGAGATGGGGCGATCTTCAAAAACAACAATACTTCTCTTATATACTGGTTAAACGGAGGGAGTGCCCCAGCTGCACACGCGTGACGATTGAATGCGGTATATCCCTCCGGTGGATTGTGCGGCCTATCATTTGGCCCCGACAGTAATACGTTGTCCATCGACAAAACATGCCTTAAGCATATTCTTCCTAGCATGTCTTTCGAAATGTTGGACGGGACAGAGTCTGATGGGTTACTAATGAAGGATGCATTAGGTAACTCGTCCGGATCTGGACCGATAACTTCATTCTCAATCTCCGGTACTTCAAGCACGGGAGGGACTGAACTCTGCGTTTCTTGCGGCTGCGAACTTGAAGTTTCCATAACTAGCTAACTCATGAGAAATCATCGATAGATGCAAAAGAGCCTGTGTATTCCCCACGTGTAAGAGTGTGTGTTGTGCAGTGCTGTGCATTACTTGAAAAGATTTGGCAGAATTAAAGAAAACTTGCAAGCGACAAAGATAGTCAGAGTCCAGCAGGAGTGACCATTATCGCTGACCGTCACTACCGTATCATCCAAATGTTGGTGATCGATTCGAGTTAAAGTTCATTGTCACTGTGTTAAGTTATAGTTCCATCAACGAGCTTCGAAAGGTGGTCGAATATGTAATTTAATTATCAAGTCCAGATATGCAAGAATGAAGCTCATCGGAATCATGCAAAAAGAGTGTCAAGTTTTCGTATCCATCGTAGAAGGTTTCGAATCGATGGCAGGAAGCTCATTCGAATCCATCTAGGTGCAACTTCAAATCGATACCGGGGGCACATTTCGAATCGATGGTCAAGGTACGAGTTCGTATCAATCAAAATGAGATGATTTCGAGTCGATCCTTGGCTACATGGTTCATACCGATCAGGAAGCTCTCAGCTTAATGTCGATTACGTTCGAGTCGATACCATTCGTATCGATCATAAAGATATTGTTCTTATCGATCTAAAGCCGAGAACTTCGGATCGATCAGTAACCTATGTTTCGTATCGATCATTTCGTATCGATACGATCCATCTCCATAGCTGCCGGTACGAACTGCATCACTCCCGTTAGAGTATCCCAGGGATCGATGCGAAATCTAGAGAAAAACATCGCTGCCTTCATCGATTCGAACGCAAGCCCCCCAGATCGATTTACTTTTGCCTTTTCCACTCTTTCTTCTCCAATTTCCATGAACGTTGCTATGACCATTGAACTTTGGGCCAGATCTGTCTTTACCAATCACCAGAGTGGATAAACGATGAGGAAAAAGTGGATCTGAAACAGCTTTGTCGCTTGGATTCGTAATTATTTACCTAATTTAGAATTGGGATTCGAAAATTTAAAGGGCTGAATTTGATCGAGTCGAAGGCACGGTACTAGATTGATGCGAAAGATGAAGAAGGCGGTAAAATGTAAAAAGTGAAAAAATGGCCAAGTGCGAAGTATTTGTATAAAGACATAGAAGAACTGGGTCGATTCGCCTCCCGGTCCATGTGACCAGTCACCACCGGTCACCCTAATGTTCGAGTCGAACGGTTGTTTCGAATCCATCACTGAAAATTTCTATCGATTCGAAATAGACGACGGATCCATCGATTCGACGCGAGCGACGAAGATGACCAAAGACGATGAGTCCCATTGATTCGAAGCTCATGTTCGTTCCAACGAGTTCCACTTCACATCGATACGAAAAACAATTTCGTATCCATCATAGCTTATACATGAGCATCGATTCGAACAAGCATTTGGCATCCGCCGAATTCTTAATTTATCGATGCAAAGTCAATCTTTCGACCTTCCATATCGATTCAGGAGAGGATCGATGCGAAGGAACTCCATAAAAACAACTGCCAAACGTTGCTGCAACTCAAATCTCACGTCGATTCAGGAGAGGATCGATATGAGATTCAACAAAGAGAAAAACTGACGAAGACAAACAGCTAAGCACTATTACACAACAATCAGTTATATCAACGCAAGGTTACGACAATACGGAATACAACTTTCAACGAAAGAGAGCAGTGATTGTTCAAAGAGAAATTGCAGCTTTTCAAAGCACGTCGTGTTTCCAAAAGACGTACTTTGCGGGCAAATGTTATCCCATCTTTTGGCAAGGTCGAGATACCAAGGATTACTCTTCCTGGATATCAAACGTACACAAGTTCGCTATGGATATCGATGAATTTTGACCGGGTCCAGATCGAGCTATAATTGATAAGACAAGGCAAGCAGAGTCAAGAGAGCCGACGTTCCAAGTTTCAAGTTAAGCCGAGTTCGTATGCGCAAGTTATGATGGATGTAAGTTGAAGGGGAAGGCCATGTTTTCGTATCCATCGGGTTGCCTCATTTCGTATCCATCCGTTTTGACTCGATGGATTTCGTATCCATCGAAATATGTCCAGTTCATATCGATCGTATTCGCGTCGATCAGGTCCCATCACTTCGTATCGATCAAGTCGGCAGTGTTCGAATCCATCGCATTCGTATCGATGGACTTTGTATCCATGAAAGGAACCTCCCTTCGAACCCATCTGGACAGGGCATTTTGTATCCATGTTTGAGCCTTCCTTCGAATCCACCGTCATCGTCTCGGTTTGGAGTGTGACACCTTCGCATCCATCAGTCTCACACCTATCAGGCCCTACTTGTCCGAACCCATCAGATGATGCTTACTTCGTATCCATCAGCCTTCGCTACTTCGTATCGATCGATGGAACTGTTGTTCGAATCCATAAGTGATGCTTTCTTCGAATCCATTGAGTCAACGAAGCCTGGATGATGTGTCATCCCACGATACGAATGGGGCGAAATACATGGAGTCGACACGGTCAACTCGGAGTGAAGACCGGATCGAGGCGAAGTGCACGAGCCACGTCATCAGAGATCCTCGTGAGAAGACCGGTTCAAAGGCATCGGTACGAAATGATCAATTCGAACCAATCAGCCACCGAAGAACCCCATTTCGTATCGACCATATCTCGCGATCCACTAATCCAAATGCCATGAAATTTTCGCAGGAGCTTGCATACATGATGAAGAATGTCTCCACCAAATTTTAGCTCAATTGGGCGTCATCTTGATCGATACTAAATGGCTTCGTATCAATCGTCGATCGAGTCGAAACTTCCTGAGATTGGTCGAGTGGGCCCACTCACGTGCCAGAACGAGTCTCCCGAAGTTTGAGCGAAATCTCATCCTCCTACGCCTATAAATAGAGCCCCAGAGCCTGCAGAAAAGGGATCTTTTTGACTCTGAAGCGTCCAGACTCTGTCGGATCGAGATCTTCATCATCCTACATCATATTCTTGCTATTGATTTTGAATTTCCAGTTGTAACTTGCTGTTGCTCGCTGTAATCACTTGTAATCATTGAAAGAGAATCAATAAAATTGCAAAAACTTCACAGTGGACGTAGGCAACATGCCGAACCACTATAAATCGCTTGTCTACGCATTTATATTTTTGTTACTTGGAGTTTTTGTTAGATAATCCTCATTTTCAATTTACATTCTTCATTATTATCTCTTCAAAGACTCCCGAAGAGAGTTGTGACCAATTCTGGTGCAAACAGACTAAGCTTCTCCGAAGCTTACCAGTTTAATAACCTGCCTTGGTGTTTTGCTCCCGTGGAATATGAGTTATAGTGTAGTGTCCGATGTTGCTTAGCAGTTCTTGTACTTTGGTCAGGTACGAGGTAAGATTCTCCCCACGAGCCTGGTATTTCCCTTTTACTTGACAGACGACCAGCTGGGAGTCGCTGCATATGTAAATATATTTTATCTTAAGCTCTTTCACAGCTTTCAATCCTGCAATCAGTGCTTCCTATTCCACTTCGTTGTTTGTAGAAGGGAATTCCAAGCGTAAAGCATGGCTAATGGCTCGTCCTTCGAAGTTTCAAGCACTACTCCTACCCTCAAAGAAAGGTTGTTGCATGCGCCATCGACAAAGAACTTCCATTGTGTGTCTACTTCCAGCTAAACTTCTTCCTCGTCATCCCGTACAGTAAATTCGACGATGAAGTCTGCTAATGTTTGCCCATTGATGGATTTCTTGGGTGGTATGTGATATCATATTAACTCAGTTCTATGTTCCACTTGAGAAGTCATCCGGAAATTTCAGTTCGATATAACACTAGCTTAAGGGCTGATTGGCCAATGCTTTAGTCGGATGAGCCCGAAAGTTGGGCCGTAAATTCCTGGATGCAATCAAGAGGCAACACGCTAGTTTTTCCTGTTTCGGGTGGTTTTTCTCTGCTCCAGTGAACTGCTTGCTAATGTAATACACAGGTCGTTCGATTTTCACTTCTTCACGCATGAGAGCAGCGCTTAGTGCATGGGGTGAGATTGCTAGGTAAATAAATAGGTCTTCCCTGCCCACGAGCTTCGATAATATCGGTGGAGCCACCATGTGCCATAGCAATTCTTCGAATGTTATTTGACGGGCTTCACTCCATTCGAAGTTCTTCCTTCCTTTTTTCAACGCATCAAAGAATTGTATACACCCGTCGGTAGCTTTCGAGATAAATCGACTTAGTGCTACGACTTTTCCATTTAAGCTTTGCAATTCCTTCTTATTCTTCGAAGCTTGGACTCCTCATAGTGCCATTTTTTGTTCTGGATTTGCCTCGATGCCCCTGGTGCTTACGATGAATCCTAAGAATATTCTGGAGGCTGCTTCGAAGTGACATTTAAGTGGATTGAGTTTCATTCGGTAGTTTCAGAGTATTTCGAACATTTCAGGGAGGTTATCCAGTGATTAACAGCGGCTCGTGATTTGACCAACATGTCGTCCACGTAAACTTCCATCATTTTCCCAATCAGACGCTTTAGCATGCTATTTACCAACCATTGATGACTTGCCCCTGTGTTCTTCAGACCAAATGGCATTACTCTGTCGGTGAGGAAGCTGGTGTTTTCTTGATCGGGTTCATGCATTAGGATTTGGTTGTACCCGGATTATGCATCCATTGAACGATAGAAGCTCGTGTCCTGTCATTCCATCCACAAGTTGGTCTATTCTAGGGAGAGGGAAGTTCTTTTAGGCAAGCTTTGTTTAAGTCCGAGTAGTCGATAAAGGTTCACCACTTCTCATTGGACTTTTTGACTAAGACCGGATTAGATACCCACTCTGTATAAGTTGCATCACAGATGAAACCGTTGGCCATTAACTCTGACTAAGACCATTCGGGACCTAGGCTGCACCTCTTTTGCTTTACTAATGTGAACTTAGGGTCAATGTTGAGCGCGTGACATGCGATTTCTAGAGACACCCCACACATATCGGAATGCGTCCATGCGAACACATCCAAGTTGGCGCGAAGTAATTTAGTAAGCTCCATACGCATTTTGTTTCCAATGTGCGATCCAATTTTTAAGGCTTTAGTTGGGTCGTCCATGTCGACCAGGATGGACACCGTCAATTCTACCGGCGCCGTCCGTTCCTCCCCTGAGCTCTTCTTTCTATGGTCCAAAGCCTTATCGAATCATCTATGGTCCCCAAGCCAGGGGCGGCTCTATAGTTGCTATTCGAAGGGTTCATGGATGTGGAGAGTTCTCACCATGTCCTTCCCTTATTTCTTCCTTCTGGATTCGTGTAACTCTGCAATGTAACATTCTCTGGCAACACACTAATCTCCTTTCACCACTTCGATTCCATTTGCAGTAGGAAACTTCATGGTTAGACACCATTGGGCCAGAGCTGTTCTGAAATCTGCTAGAGCGGGTCGCCCCAAGAAGGACTTATATGCTGACATTTCATCCATAATTACAAAAGTCTAAATGAGGATGAGTCTTCGATCGCCCTCTCTAAGCTCCAATGGCAGGTCGATTGTTCCCACAAGTTGCTTGGGCTCGCCAGTGAACCTATGGATCTTCGTTTGGCATGTAGACATGCTTTTCATGTCGATTTTCATCTGGTCAAAGTACGTTTGAAAAGAACATTAACAGAGCATCCACTATCAACCAACACTCGCCGAACAATTGCGGGACAGATTCCTACTGTTACCACCATTGGATAGAGATTTAGGGCTTCGATCCCTCCGGTGTCCTAATTTTGAAACACTGTGTCATCACTCAATACTTTCTGCAGCTTGGTTGGGGTTTCGTCTTCTTATGGGAGAATGATCCCTTTGGAGCATGCTTCGACGAACTTGCATATCGCTCCATCTCTCCCCAACTTCTTTGCGCGGGATATGGTCCCCTAGATATTGTTCCAATAACGAATCTTTGGGCAGTTCGTTTGGATCCTTCCTCACTAGTTCCGACTTGATTCCTTCGTTCCCTAGGGGGATGAGCGGTCGTGGATTGATCAAGGTTCTATGGCTTTCTCACATACTGTTGGAGCTTGTTTTCCCTAACCAACTCTTCAATGAGATTCTTCAGATGGCGGCATTCGCTCGTGTTATGTCCATGAGTCTCATGGAAGCGACAAAACTTTCTCGAGTGTTTTTGTTGCTCGGTTGCTTCCTTCCTAGGGGGTTTCTTCTATTCTTCAGTCATCTATGTTGCAAGACAATTATTTTTTGGAGTGTCCTTTAGAGGGGACAATCTTCCTGCCTGAACCCTTTAAGCCTTTAATTGCTGCAATTACCATTTCTTTTATTGGAGTTCTGATTTTTCCTCTTTTGATTCCCATCTTTCCCAGTGACTTCTTGAGCAATTCCAAAATCGTGTGCGTTTTGATTCATTGGTACATCGATTTATCCAATGTTCATCGGCTGCGCGCCAGTAGACTTTCTTTCCAGCTCCTGCACTTGCGCTAATCTTAAGTACTGACCTGCTTTACGATTGAAGTCTTTCCTTGTGGTAGGCTGCTTCGTTTTAATCCATTTTTCGAATTCAGTCTTCGGGTGAATGGCATGGACTAATGCCATAAAAACCATGTCATCATCGGGGTTACTTACTTCCATCACCGCGGTATTGAATCAGTTCACGAAAGATTTCAACGATCCATTGTTCCCCTGGAACAACCCGGACAGGGACATGGCATCTTTTGGTTGCGCGATATGGAGCCTGAATTAGTCAAGGAATCTTGTGACTAATTGGTCGAGGGAAGAGATAGATTAAGAGGGAAGTCTTGTGAACCATATAGACGCAGCTCCTTCTAGAATATGGGAAACATCTGCATCGAACGGCCTCTGAAGCGTTCGCTCTGTCCATATACCAGATATACTTGTCTAAAAGAGGTTTTGGGTCCTTAGTCCCATTGTAGGATGGGATAGTTGGCATTGTAAATTTATCTGTATATTTTTAATTCAATATTTAATAGGTAAAGGGAGTCCGACTTGGAGCTGACTCCATTCACCATCTCTTCGGTTTTTACTCTCATCCATCAATCGTTTGACCATGTCTATTACATATGCCTCTGATGTCTGGTAATCCTGGGGACGACAGTTAGTCACTATACCAAGTATTTGGCTTTTGCAAGCGGTCTTGGCACGTGGGTTGAAGCCTAGGCTCTCCTGTCTTCGGGAGAGCCAATCCAGCGGGACCCCGTTGGCTTGCAATTGGCCTGATTGGGGCAGTTTGGACATTCTTAACATCATCAAACGCGTTGACTTTTCTTCTAATTCGTTATCTTACTCTCCATCTTCTGAATCCGAGAGACCTATAGCTATATCTTCTTGTGGAGTTTTGGCCCCTTGATCTAAGTTCATACTTGGTTGCCTTGCGATGGGTGGAATATTTGTATTTCCTTCCACATTATGTCCCATGGTTCTTGTTGTTACCCTTTTTTGCAGCTATTTTCCATTTCTTCTGTTTAGCCCAGAAATGGAAGATTTTCTTATTCCATAGCAGCCACAGGTATGGCATAGTTCTTGGAGTAGGATTTGACTGTAGGGTTAGAAGAGCATTAGGCTTCTCCATCAGAGCCTTCTGGATACTTTCCATTCTTTGGTTGATCTCGTTAACCATCTTATTCAACTCATCCCTAGTAATGACTTTGTGTTGACTGGGGGGTGTTGGTGCCTGATTTCTTAAGTTGGCTCCATTTACTTCGGTATGTTGAGGATTGACATCTTCTCCCATAATCACTACCCCTATGGATCTTCCAGAGGTAGTTCTTCTTCCGGGAGCCATGGATTCCAAGTGGTAGATTATTGGGGCCAAAATTAAGGATCCAACTTCTGGGCCTATGGGATCCAAAGTAGATAGCTATATTTGTATCTTGCGTTGGTGCTCTTAGTGAAAGCACCAAAATGTCAACCCAAAAAATAGATCAACACCCTGGTTTGAGTTTGAAAGCAACAACCCTATTCTTACAGAGCAATAATACAAATAATAAGTATAGAAAAGAACCCTAGAAGAAAGGAGACAAGAAGATTTTTATAGTGGTTTGGCTATTAACGAAGCCTACATCCACTTTATAGTTTTATTGTGACTGATTGATGTAACAAATAGTGTTTGATTACAAGGCTTTTGGTTATCCTTAGCTAGATTGAATTCCCAGAGGTGGAGCCCACTGGAGAATCACAATGAATTCCTTTGGAGATTGTTGTGAGGGATATAAAGAGTGAAGAAAGTTTCCAACATAGTTTCAGTAACCAATCTGAAGAAGATCCAATTTATGTTGCAGGTATGATGGTATTTATAGAGATCGAGGAGCTTCTGGGCCAAGCCCGCTTATTAGTCGCTTGCAGATGGTCACAGAATGATCCAGTAGAATTTAGCTCATGACTCGAGCCAAAAGCATGGATCGCTAACGATCCATGGTCTATGGATCGCTAACGACTCATGGGCTTAGCTCGCATGCGAGCTAACTACTTAGCTCCTCTCTTCATTGTGCTACTATGTTAGGTCGCAAGAATTCTATAGCTTTGTATGGATCGCTAACGATCCATCATAGTGTATGGATCGCTAGCAATCCATACACTTAGCGTATTTTTGCATTTTTTTCTTCTAGGCTCCTTTTCTCCCATGTTCCATACCTGTTCAGCAATCCACTAATGAAGTTTATGGATCGCTGGCGATCCATGATGTATGGATCGCTGGCGATCCATGCACTTGGTCTTTTTCTAGACTTTGATGTCTGGCATTCCCAATACCTTGTATCGACGTTCTTCAGGTAGTCTTGTTGCGCGTTGCTTTGTTTTGATGATAATTTACTTGTTAATCGCATTTGGCCGCTGATTGGACTGAACGGACGCTGGTCCCTCGATTCAGTCAAAATTAATCGATGCTTTAGTAATATGACTTGGCTCCTTTTACTCGTTGCTTTAGTCCTTTTAGTTGAGTTCCAAGCCATTCTGATTTCATCAACTTATCCCGTCTTCTTTTGGATCCTGCTGGGTTAAAAACCCGAATAAAAATCTGTTAGATGTTGTACATCGTCCACTCTAGGGCTAAGTACTGGCATACACCAATATAGAAATTTAATAAAAATTATTGACCGTGCTCATCACCCACGGTTTCCAGTTAAGTTGTGGATTCTATATGTTCCTTATGTCTTTCGCTAACCTCTCTTCTTCCATGTCACCCGTAGTGGCTTCCATGTCAGCACCTATTTCCACTTCTACTACAGCTACCGGATCTTCTGTAATGATAATCAAGGAGTCACACAAAGGAATCCCCACAGATGTTGCTTCGAATAGGGTCATGGTTTTAAACAACCCCTCCGACTCTTCCTCTTCTAATTAATCCATTACAAACCCCAATGCGTTTGCGATACGCACGACATTCCATTGAGGTTAGGCTTCTGTTATTAGAGGAGAGAACTCACAATCCTCCCGTCGATACATTATGTGTAATTGATACGTGTGTCTTTCTGGGTGTGTCTTCTTTCAACCACTTTCTACGCCACGTTCTCCAGTTGATGAGGCTTGCTTCATCTCAATTGCACCCAAATTCTTATACGCTGCTCTTGAGCCTCTACATGATATCCATCCGCCACTTGGGTAGAGAGCCACTTCTATTTGATATTAGATACTTAAATAATTTCAAGCATCGCTAATTTCAAGCATCACTCCTCTAACCTTTCTTTGATCTTGTTTTAAGCTTTCCGAGGCTATCAGGTGGTCATCGACTTACACAATAAGCGCAAGTACTTCAAAGAAGAATATTTCATTATTGGATGCCCTATCAACTTCGTCGAGAAACGACTTTATGGATCAAGTATCTCACCATCCATCCCAATTTTTCCTTATTCGGTTTTTGCTTCATCCTTATTGCTTAATCTGTTTTATTCCATTATAGCTATTCCTCTAAGAGCAGATAGTGATGACTTGAGGCACATGGTCGCCACACTTCAAGTCGTTCCAGAGGAGAGGCATAGTGAAACTAATCTGGTACTAACTTGTGCCTCTATCACTTCCATCTTCTACATAACGACTACTGTGTTAGATCTTGCCCTTATAGGTATTACGGAGACAACTATATATTACCCCCCCCCCCACACACACACATATCGACTATTACTTGCAAGAGTTCACATATGGAGAAACAACGAGCAACGGTATAATCGAGCTAGAAGATTGGAGATCCAAAACAAGTTAGTTGTATGGTTTATTTTGTACAATCTCCCATATAATGATTTCACACACACACATAAATATAGCCTTGGAAATAATTTTTTATGAAAGCTATATTTTCCTACATTTAGAAATAAAAAGTTTTTAAAAAAGCAATTCAAATTAAATAAGGTGGCATAATAAATGACACCTGAAAAGGTAAATTCAGCCATCTAAATATAAAATTCAAACATTTGAAATTTATATTCAAACATCTAAAATCTCTAATTTTGACCCACCAACTTTATGTTTCCTTCTGTATACTTTCACCCTTCTGAAACTAAAATTCAAATATCTGAAATAAATTTCAACCATTTGAATTTTTATTTCAGACATTTGAAAACATTATTTTTGAACTCTAAACTTTCTATTTTTATTCCTGAATAATTTCAGCCATCTGGAATTCAAAAATTAGCCATTTGACCTAGATGGAAAGAAGTGTCACTTCATCGAAAGTTGGTATTTGAAAAGATATCTTTTTTCTAAAGGTTGCAACATTTTCAATGGCTACAATCTTACGATAAGAACTATTTAACGCTATAAATAGAGTTGAAATTCATGTTTTTAAATAGCTAATTGCTTAAAAACTTTATACTTCCTATATACTTACGATTCAAAAAGCATTCAGTTCTTCAATTTCCTATATTAGCAAATTCAAATCATCATATTACAGAGATTATAGGCAGGATGGTATTTATAGAGATCAGGGAGCTTCTGGACCAAGCTTGCTTGTTAGTCGCTCGTAGATGGTCACAGGACAATCCAGTAGAGTTTAGCTCGCGACCCGAGCCAAAAGCATGGATTGCTAACGATCCATGGTTTATGGATCGATGGTGATCCATGGGCATAGCACGCGTGCAACCTAACTACTTAGCTCCTCTCTTCATTGTGTTGTTATGTCAGGTTGCTAGAATTCTATGGCTTTGTATGGACCGCTAACGACCCATAGTGTATGGATTGCTAGCGATCCATAAACTTAGAGTATTTTTACATTTTGTCTTCTAAGGTCCTTTGCTCCCATATGCCATAACTGTTTAGCGACCCATTGATGAAGTTTATGGATCGTTGGCGATCCATGATGTACGGATCGTAGGAGATCCATGATGTATGGATCATTGGAGATCCATACACTTAGTCTTTTTCTAGACTTTGATGTCTGGCATTCCCATTACCTTGTATCAATGTTCTTCAGGTAGTCCCGTTAAGCGTTGCTTTGTTTTGATGACGATTTACTTATTATTCGTGTTAGGTTGCTAATTGGACTGAACGGGTGCTTGTCCCTTGATTCAGTCAAAATCAATCGATGCTTTAGTAATATGACTTGACTCCCTTTAACTCGTTGATTTAGTCCTTTTGGTTGAGTTTTGAGCCATTCTGACTTCATCAACTTATCCCGTCTTCTATTAGATCTTGGTGGGTTAAAAACCCGGATAACAATCTGTTAGATGTTGTACATTGTTCACTCTAGGGCTAAGTACTACTATACACCAATATAGAAATTTAATAAAAATTCTTGACCGTGCTCGTCACCCATGGTTTCCAGTTATGTTGTGGATTCTATATGTTCCCTATGTCTTTCGCTAACCTCTCTTCTTCCATGTCACCCGTAATTGCTTCCATCTCAGCACCTATTTCCACTTCCACTACAACTACTAGACCTTCTCGTCCTCAAAATTCTTTCCAGCCTCTGGCCTACATTGCTCTTATTATGATAATCAAGGAGTCATACAACCAAATCCTCACAGATGTTACTCTGAATAGGGACATGGTTTTAAAAAAACCCTCCGGCTCTTCCACTTCTAATCAATCCATTATCAAACCCCAATGCATTTGCGATATGCACGGCATTCCATTGAGGTTAGGCTTCTGTTGCCATAGGAGAGAGCTCACAATCCTCCCATTAGACATTATGCGTAACTGATATGTGTGTCTTTCTGGGTGTGCCTTCTTTCAACCACTTTCTATGCCACGTTCTCTAGTTGATGAGGCTTACTTAATCTCAATTGCACCCAAATTCTTATAAGCCGCTCTTGAGCCTTTACATGATCTCCATCCGCCACTTGGGTAGAGAACCGCTCCTAGTTGATATAAGATACTTATATAATTTCAAGCATTGCTAATTTCAAGCATCGCACCTCTAACCTTTCTTTGATCTTGTTTAAACTTTCCGAGGCTATCAGCCGGTCGTCGATTTACACAATAAGTGCAAGTACTTCAAAGAAGAATATTTCATTATTGGATGCCCTACCAACTTTGTCGAGAAATGGCTCTCTAGATCAAGTATCTCACCATCCATCCCAATTTTTCCTTATTTGGTTTTTGCTTCGTCCCAATTGCTTAATCTATTTTATTCCATTATAATCGTTCCTCTAAGAGTAGATAATGATGACCTGAGGCACATGGTCGCCACACTTTAAGTCATTCTAGAGGAGAGGTATGGTGAAACTAATGTGGTACTAACTTATGCCTCTATCACTTCCATCTTTTACACAACGACTACTATGTTAGATCTTGCCCTTATAGGTATTAATGAGACAAATATACATTTCCATATATATATATATATATATATATATATATATATATATATATCGACTATGACTTGCAAGAGTTCACATATGGAGAAACAATGAGCAATGGTAGAATCGAGCTAGAAGATTGGAGATCCAAAACAAGTTAGTCGTATGCTTTATTTTGTACAATCTTCCATATAATGATTTCACACACGCACATGAATATAGCCTTAAAAACAATTTTTTAAGAAATCTATATTTTCCTACTTTTAGAAATAAAAAGTTTTCAAAAAGCAATTCAAAATAAATAAAGCGGCATAATAAATGACACCTGAAAAGGTAAATTTAGCCGTCTGAATATAAAATTCAAATGTTTGAAATTTATATTCAAACATCTAAAAACCCTAATTTGAACTGCCAACTTTCTTTTTTCCTTCTGTAACTTTCAGCCTTATGAGACTAAAATTCAAATATCTGAAATAAAATTCAATCATTTGAATTTTTATTTCAGATATTTGAAAACACTATTTTCAAGCTTTAAATTTTTATTTTTATTCCTGAATAATTTCAGCCATCTGGAATTCAAAAATTAGCCATTTGACCTAGATGAAATGAAGTGTCACTTCACAGAAAATCAGCATTTAAAGAGATATCTTTTTTCTAAAGATTGCAACTTTTCAATAGCTACAACCTTACGATAAGAACTATTTAACGCTATAAATAGAGTTGAAATTCATGTTTTTAACTAGCTGATTGCTTACAAAGTTTATACTTTCTACATACTTACGGTTCAAAAAGCATTCAATTCTTCAATTTCCTACAGTAGCAAATTCAAATCATCGTATTACAGAGATTATAGGAAAGGTGTACTATATTGACTCATATGTGCTATTCAAGAACACATAAAGTTTGATTTCTTTTATTCTATTACATCAAGTCCTGTTGGAGATCTTTAGGCACAAGGTCAAGACAATGTGCACTATACATACTCCCCTAGGTTAAGCGAGTGCATGGCCAGTGAAATTCCTAAGAGGTGCTTAAGGAATGATGTAGGAGAGGTGCTGCGAATCAATATAGAATTTTGGTGTGTTTGCTTTATTTACTTTACTTTGCATAATTACTATTATTAGCTTAGTTTAATTAGCCATACTTCTACCATACGATCCATTAGTACTTTTCAGTTGGTATTAGAGCAAGAAATTTTCAAAATCGTAACAAATTTTGAAAAATTATGGCAAATATGAGTTTTAACATGTTTCAAGAGGGTCAATCTACCGCTTGTCCCCCATTTTTACCAGTTTTAACTATATATATTGAACTACACATACGAAAGTGTTTATGAAATTTAGTGGTCTTGATATCTAGCTAGCCACTCAAACTCAATATGAACAACCTACTACTGCGATGAGTGCCCGGATAGATGCTCAAAAGATTACTAGTTCCAACATTGCTAAAGCAATGAATGTGTTATATTGTTTGTTAGATAAGAATGATTTTTTTAGAATTTGGTAAATGCTACAAGTGACCCATGGAGGTACAACCAAAGTTAAACAAAGCAATATTAGCTTGTTAAAAAAATCAATTTCAGTAGTTCAAAGTGAAACCAAATGAAAGTATTATAAAAATGTATTCTAAATTTCAAAGTATACAACATGATCTTTTAGAAGAAACTTTTACTAATTTCGATTTAGTATCACGTATTTTAAATTCCTTAACGGACAAGTGGGAAAGAAAAGTGCTTGCCATAAAGGAAGCGAATGATCTTTCTACACATAAAGTAGAGGAATTAATCGGTAATTTAATGTCTTATGAAGCAAATTTGCAAGCTAGAAAAGATCTAGCCCAAGAAAAAGGAAGTATTTCAGGTAAATAATTATAATGATGATTCAGAGCTTGAGGAGAAAGATATGTCTGTCACGAAGAAATATAAGAAATTCCGAAAATTCAACAAATAGTTCAAAAGTAGAAACCTGACAATTCAAAAGATACATCAACCTTCAAATGCTATGGGTGTGACAAATTTGGACATACGAAGAAATATTGTCCCAAGCTAAACAGAGACAAGAAAAGCTTCAAAAGGAAATTTAAAAATGATAACTATCCAAAATGAAGCACGCGTGCTTTCCAAACTTGGGATGATTATCCTTCAAGCGATAGTGGAAGCGATGGTGATGGAGAAAAGCGAATCTATGCTTCATGGCTACCAAAGACGAGGTATATTATAATTTATCTATTAAATACATCATAGAAATAACTTCAAAATCAGATGATAAATTTAGATATTTAAGAAAAATTCATAATGAATGTTCATAAAGTATAAATGGCTTAGAACTAGAAAATAAAATGCTTAAAGATGAGAGAAATATTTTAAAAGAAGAAATCTTAAAATTAAAAATTCTTTATAAAAATTCTAATTTTAATGAAGATTTTCAAGATATTAAAAATGAGAAATTGATTTTGTCTAAAACTAATAGCGATTTAAAAGAAACTATTGATAACTTGGAAGAAAAGGCGAAAATTTTGGAAAGTAATAATGATACATTAACAAATGAAAAAGTTATATTAAAAAATAAAATAAAAGGTTTACCAACTAATATTTCTAAGTTTAATAAAAGAAATAAAATTTGTCTCATTAGTTAGTATATCAGAATCTTCTAATAACCAACATGATTTAGGTTTTTACAAAAAATCAAACAAACCAAAATCATAACCTAAGTATGCTTCATTATATACAAACTTTAGAAAATCAAAAAATAGTCAACCAAATATAGACTATAAAAAGAAGCTACATAAAATATTGAGTTGATCCGAGCATGGATAAAGGAAGATCCGTCTAAGTACAAAAGTTACGCAGATAAGAGACGTAAAGATTTAGAATTCTCGGTTGTAGACCATGTTTTTGTTAAAGTATCACCAATGAAGGATGTAGTACGATTTAGGAAGTTAGAAAAATTAGCACCGAGATATGTTGGTCCATTTTCTATCATAGAAATGATCGGGAAACTTGCTTATCGAATAGTTTGTAGGAGTACATGATATTTTTCATGTTTCTCATCTTAAAAAGTATGTGCATGATATAAAGACTGCTATCACACTAACTGTATTGGAAAATTTAGTCGTGGAACTAGATATGACTTTTATTAGACATCCAGTTCGTGATGTAGCAAGAGGTGAGAAGAGATTAAGAAACAGGATAGTCAAGTTAGTGAATGTCCAGTAAGTGACAATGAGAAAGATTGTACTAGGAAAACAGAGAACATGATTAGATATGTTATACATTTGTCATATAGACTTTTAGCTGGTAGGATATGCTAGCATTGTTATTATGTGTTTGTCACATGTGATTGTATGGTTAATATGCTTGTTATTTTCCTTATCATAATTTCGAGGACGAAATTCTTTAAGGGGGGAAGACTATAACACTCTTAAAGTTTATTTAACATTATTTAGGAAATTTAATTAGATAAATTAATTAGAATAATATGATGTGATGTGATGTGGTTAGGAGAATGAGATTTGTTAGCTAATTAGGTCGTGCCTTAAGTAATCAATTAATAAGAATGTTTTAAAAATAGAATAGAATAGAATTATTGAGAGAGGCATAATGGGAATAACTCCTTATTTCATTCTCTAAACCCTTCCCCTCTCATTCATTCTCATTTCATTTTCTAAATCAAAAAAGAACATAAATAAGGTCGGCCATAACCTAAAGGAAGAAAAGAGAAAAGCTAAGGAATTCAATGGAAAAGGATAAAGGAAATTATTGTACATCAAATTCAATCTCTCATATCCAATCTAAAGTGAATGATAGTTAACCATCTCATTTTTTATGCTTGATTTCGAATATATGATTGATTTTTGAAGTTGTGATAATATGTCATGTTATGGTTGATAATTTCATTATTTGATTGAATGGTGATCTATTGGAATTTTATGGAATTATTCTAATGGGTTTTAAAGGCAAAAACCTAATTTTTATCTCCTATTGACTTTAAATTTGAATATGTTGTGTAAAACATTATTTTGGAGATGAGTTTTTGATTTCATAATTTTCCAAGTTCATATGAATATTTTATGAATTTCCAAAGGAAAAAGTCGGGTTTTAATCATTAAAATAATTAAATTAATATTTTACTCTTAAAATATTTGAATAGAAAAGAAGAAGAAAATTCGAATTTTTGATGATTTTTGGGGAATTTTCCATAATGGTTATGATTTTCTATGAATTTATTATTCTAAAAATGTATTAAATTAATATAAATTAAATATATTAATTATAAGGGCTTTCAAAGTTATTAAGAAGGTAGAATGTGATCTACTAGGAAATTCTAAAAAGTGTATGAAACAAAATTTTGTTATATAATAAAAATTTGATAAGAGGATAAAGTTGGTGGAAAGTATTATCTTTAAAAGGAAATGATTCGGTTTTCAAACCATTCACAAAAATGCCATACATATTTTAGAGGTACGACACCTCATATCTAAAGACTCGTTATCACATATTTTAGAGGTATAATACCTCATATCTAAAGATTCTTTATCTCATATTTTAGAGGCAAGACACCTTATATCTAGAGACTCAATAAAAAATTTGACAAGAGGTAGGAGTTGGTGGAAAGTATTATCTTTAAAAGAAAATAATTCAGTTTTCAAACTGTTTACAAAAATACCATTACATATTTTAGATGTACGACACCTCATATCTATAGACTCTTTATTTCATATTTTAGAGGTGCGACACCTCATAACTAGAGACTCTTTACATCATTTCTTATGGGTATGACACCTCATATCTGGAGATTCTTTACCTCATATTTAAGAGGTACAACACCTCATATCCAGATACTCCTTATTTCATATTTTAGAGGCTCAAAACCTCGTATTTTAGAGACTCTTTATCTCATATTGTAGAGATATGACGCCTCATATCTAGAGACTTTTTACCTCATATGTTAGAGGTACGATACATCATATCTAGAGACTCTTTATCTCATATTTTAGAGGCTCGACACCTCATATTATAGAGACTCTTTATCCCATATTTTAGAGGCTCTTTACCTCATATTACTTAGGTATTTTAGAGACTCTTCATCTCATATTTTAGAGGCTCTGCACCTCATATTTTAGAGACTCTATATCTCATATTTTAGAGGCTTAATTTCCCTGTTTTGAAAGTGAATGTTTTAAAATCTATGTAAGAATGTGACAATCGATTGAACATATTTTTATGAATGATGTATTATGTTCTTGCTGTCATATATAAATTTACATGTTTTATCATTTATCATACACACATCCGCATTACCCAACAGAGCATCCTGGGGTTTAAGAATAGAATTGCCAATTAGGTAGTTCCAGTACTGAGTATGGTCAGACTAAGCTCTTGAGTGAGTTGAGTTGCATCAAGGAGATCAGGCAAATCAATAGTGTTATGATGCCCTGAATAGATCAAAAAGATATGACCCATGGACTTAACAGCCAGATAAGTTGATTTGTTACATGTGAAAACTATTAGGTTCATAGTTACCATAGAAAAACTATGATTCCAGATAAGGTTGATTAGTTACCTATGAAAGCTAGTAGTTCATAGTAACCCTAGAAAAACTATGAGTCTGGATAAGGTTGATTGGTTACCTACGAAAACTATTAGGTTCATAGTAACCCTAGGAAAACCATGATACATGGACATATAGTCCTCTAATTCGAACTGATAGTCCAGTTTTACTCCTAACGTGTTATAGATTTGGGAATATCTGGTTAAATTTTTTAGACCGAGTCAATCTGATTGGTTATTGGTTGGCCTGCAAAACCATTAGGTTCATAGTGAACCTAGGAAAACTATGATTTGAGACAGATAGTCTAATTTTGGAAAGGTTAACCGTGGGTCTGCATAACCCTAGGATGACAGACTAGTCAAACCTACCCATGTTGCATTCATGCATATGTTTTGTTCTAACCACTATGGAGGCAGGTGCAAGATTTATGATTGACATATTTGGATAAGATTAGTTAGGGGAAAATACATTCCGCTCATTGACGTGCTCTCACTAGATATCTATTTCGGTTTAAGATGGTATATTATTATTCATACCAGGCTTTTTATCTGGCCTAAAGTTTTTGTTACCCTCTTAAAGTCTCGGGTAATCAATCGAGTAGGTCACGAGTAAGGAGTTTCAAGTTAGACGAATAAGATTCCGAAGACGTGCAGGAGGCAAGCTAGCTAATATTAAGAGTTTATTTCCGCTCTGTTATTCAAAGTCTTTTCTTTATTGAATGGATGCAATGATAGGATTTTTATTTGTCAAGTAGTTGACTCTTATTACCTAAGGAGACATCTTCATATGTCTCCCTTGGATTATAATTGTAATTATCATATTTCTTTGAATATGGAATCGATGGGATTATTTGCTGAAATGTAACGAATATGAAAGTTATTAATGAAACGTGTTTTGAAAATTTTCATCTTCATATGCTATTGATTTTATAGATACAATAAGTAATCTCTTTTTGTCATCAAAGATTAATATTATGGATGACTGCAGTATCGTAGCTCTTAGTTTTAGGTCTTAAAATGGGAGAAATATAGCGAGTGGGGCCAAAGAATGGGTAGGTATGCTAGAACTGCTTGGAGGCACGACAAGAGAAATGGAAAGGCGCTCATGATGTAATAGGTTGCACCGACATTGGTTCTCACTCAATAGAAGGTAAGCGATGGTGCGATGTAGGAAGCTAACCCTCTTGAGAGTTTTTAGGGTTTTAATATGCTTGTCACTTGTGTCTCGGGAAGGGATAGCTACGAAGGAATTGGATAATAAGTTAAACGCTTAGTAGAAATCCAAGTGCGGGAAGAGCCAAGAGGAAAAAGATCTTACTGGTGGAAAGCCATGTCTTATTGATGTGCATATCCATTGGGATAGACTTGGGAGGGAGACAACCCAAGCTCTTGGAAAAACATGCGCAAGAACGAATTAAAAGGTGGTATGGCACCACTAGGCACATATAGCTGTTGCAAGTCATATAGCCCATCGGAGGATTGTGTGCTCGCTGGCCCTGATTAGGAAGCAAGATATTTCTCTCGAGATTCCTTATTGTTGGCAGGTGGTCTGGAGCATTTTGATAGTGAGGATCGTTGGCACCTACTCGAGGGAATAATCTAGAACTCTTAAGCTGATGTGCTCTTTTAAAGAAGGAGGTTGTTCTTGAATTGATTCCACTGGAGCAATCATTATTTGTAATCCAACGATAATTGAACATTTGGGTCTGGAAGGGATGGAAGTCAAAGCCTGAGCAGTGGTAATCCCAACTTCAAGAGGAGTTGACGACCCAGTCCAACGTCGAATTTGAGAGAGTGGCGAGTCATTCTGGGCAGGAAAAATTAGCATTCAACATGATCATATATGTTTTATTTCATAATTTTGCTTTAGGTGCGAGCCCATGTGACCAATTCCCTAAACCCAACGGATTTCGATATTTGTTGACCAATTAGGTTTTGAATGTTGTTCGGGGCAAGTGAAAGTGTTATTAATCTATGCAATGTGAGTCATGTGTTCTACACAGGACGAATAAACCATCCTGTGTAGATAGCTCGCTCATGCTAGAAAAACAAGCTGAATCGCACATAAGAACTATACGTCAGAATATACATGTTATCATCGGATAATCGATAATGGAACCACTGCTTGGAGCGACACAGATGTCTTTTTTTGCAGGAACACTGGAGTTGCAATGATCAGATATGTTGTGCAATGGATCTCTTTCGAATATTGGAATGCATTCTACACAATCGTTCTTTGGAAAAGAACCATTCTATCAAACTTTCAAATGATGGTTAGTGATCGACCACACCCCATTGGAAAGTGCATATATTATTGGAAGTTTGCAAGGGAGTGGTTATTGCAAGGATAAAGGGAGACCCGAAGAAATAGGTGAAACAACTAGGGGCCAACCTAGGAGGGATAAGGAAGCGTGTAGTAGCCAAGGAAAGGTGAGGGTCGATCACGTTTTAGTAAGCTCAGGCCAGTCATTGGCCATGAATAAAGCCTAACAAGGGGAGTGGCGACCCAAGATCACCACCATTGCAGTAGTCAACAACGACCAAGCTCAAAGTTTTTAGATCTGAATCTAGGACTTGACAAGGATTTGAGATCAGGTTCTTTTGGAGGATTGATAGTTATCGAGACACGGCTCAAGTGGTGGCAATGATTGGTAGAAGATAGTCGGGGCTTCAGGTGATCAATAGCGGTTGATTTTGGATTGGAAATCAAAGATTGCAAAATGGTCGGCAAAGGAAAGCTTGGCCACGAACCGGAAAAAAGTGGAAAAAGTAAGAGTGGATAATTTTTTTCTAAGTGTTGGCTTTTCTAGTGCTGACCCAAGAGGAAAAACAAATTGATACCAACCTAATTACGTTGGCACCGACATCGAAATTTAAAAAAGGGAAAAGTGAAAAGGAGAACTTCTCACCTGGCTAAGGCGTGGAATGATCTATAAAGTGTAGATCTTTTCCTAACATGGAGAGTGGAATTTCTACGATATAAAGCAGTTCAATGGATATCCAACAACGGAGACAAAGCTCTGAGGCAACTCCTGGATAGCTAATCAATGTACGTAGATAATATTGAATGCTTGTCTTGTTCCAAAGCACGCTTTGTTTCCAACAATAGCAGAAAAAATAGGAGTTGACCAAAGAACTTGGAGTAAAATTGGAGCTAAGGAAATAGCTCGGTATTGACCACTTTCTAGTCGGTACCAGTCACTTTTTTTGCCCCTTGTGGACTTCTAAAGCTATGGGGTATGGATATTTGATGTGAGTGATCATCTCGGAATGCATTTCTCAAGGAATAAGTAAGCAATTTCAAGGAAGTTCTAAATGAAGGCAAGTAAGTACAAGTGATATTAGAACCTCTCAAAAACAACACCATCTCTAAGGAAAAATGCTTGAAGCTCATTAGATAAAATACAGAAGGACAAAGGAGGAAAGGTGTAACTCTTACTCCAAAAATCAAGTCGGTATCCACCACTTCTGATTGCTACAGAGCTGTTTTTATAGCTCTGGGGACTTTGTCTTCTCCTCCTGCAATTGGGTTAAGACTTAGTATATTAAGATCTGACAATTCTGCTTGACGATTTTCCTATAAGTACAACGTCTATGACATTTGAAAAAGGACTTTTGGACTTTGCTTTCTTCGTTGTCCATCTCTCATTGTCAGATCTTTGGACAACGAAGAAAGTAACGGACTACCTAAAATACTTTGCTTATCAATTTTCTATTGAATTTGAACCATTGAATCTTCATTGTATATTGTCCATATTGGCACTATTCAATGTCAATGATTCCCATGTATGTTATTTATGAGTGTTAAACACCAGCGATTCAATGCATACATTCTTGGTACAAACAATAGGAAACCTTGTAATGCTTTAGCCTATTAGTATTACCTTAGACTACATGTAGGGAGGTAATTCAAATGATCAACATATGTGATATGGTGAATAGATTAGTCTACGATATGCATTAGGTATATGAGTTATTGACGTATGCATGAGATATTGTCTGCTAAGATGTGCTTTCCATTACCTGAGATGCCATGGTGATCTTTTTTATTGTCATGCGTTTCCCATTGTCTAAGAAACATCTTTTTTATTAAAGATACTGCATGATTATTACAGTAAAAATATGTTGGATTTTTTTGTAATAAGGTACAATAAATCTGATAAATACTCTATTTTCCATTCATTTAACTTGATTAATTGAAATATGTTTATTTTTTATTCTAAGACACTAGTTTTGAATATGATATATCTATTGGCATAAAAGCTAGCTTAATCGTGGAGAGTACTTACCAAAGCTTATGAAAAAGGCAATATAATAGGAGTCCTTTCTTCCTTTCATCGGTGTAGATCCAACCAGTGTTCTTTCTTTCAATGTATATGTATTATATGCAACGTACCACTCTTTGTCCTAGGTAATTACTATAAGTAATTAAGTGTTCAATATTTTGTCTTTACAGAAAATAAAATTGCTGTTTAGAACAAAAAATAATTCTTTTGTTTCCTTTTTTAATGTCAACATGATTACATAATCTTGTTACGCAATATGGATACTCTGCATTCGGTGCTAGGATAACTATACAATGTTAACTTTGAATGATTCCTCTTACATCATGGGGCAATCTAGAAAAAGATAAGACTTGTCGCTACCTATAAGAAATTAACATTGAGCGGATATTTCAGGCAATACTCGTTTATTGTTTCGTTTTAAGTAAGTAAAATCTTATACATATGGGATAAAATCCTAATCTATCAATCATTCGATGCCCACTTCAGCACATGACATGCATGATATATAGCATAGATTATTCGAAGATACCAACAAACTTTCAATTCATCCTAAAAGAGGAACTTAAACGAACACCACTTTTGAAAAGGCCAGAACTCAAACTAGCAAAACTGGAAATGTAGGTCAGCTTTTAGCGTTGTTTTAGTCAATTGATATTATATCCACTGCTTCAAGTTAGTTCTTTCTTCTCCGTAGATAAAGAAATCTTTACCCAATTTTTATGTCAAAACAGCAAGCTCATTATGTAAGGATTTATTGAAGAGGGTAAAGAGTCTATGCTCAATGATAGATAAGTATGTATCAGTAGGATTATTAGTCATTTGACGTTGAATCTCCTCAAGCTGCTTCCTGATGGTGGTAGAAATTTTATTACCAGTACCATACCTCATTTTAGACCATTTCTTCAAGGAATTTTCAATATTCTTAAGCTTAGCCTGCGATATGAACATAAGATTTCCAATAACTATTATCTTCCAAGCCTACAAAACAGTATATTCATATTCAAAGTGATTAGTCCATGCATTAAAAAATTTAAAGGGGGATTTATTTCTGGTTTTTGGCATTCCAAGTAAGAACTAGGGGGCAATGATGGATATGCCTGGAGAAAGGATATTTGTTTGTAGAGAGGGCCATAAAGATATAGCTTCAATGTTTGCAAAAGCATGATCAATCTTATAAAAGTTCTATATCCATTTCTGCTTTTGTTATTCCAAGTGTATCCGAGACCACTGAAATTAAGTTCATATATGGAAGATTGGAAGATAGTGTTGTTTAGATGAGCAATATAATTTAAAGAAAGAGGAGTCCCCACAGATATTTGTGAGGATTTAAACATACAATTGAAATCACCAAACAAATCCAGGCTTTATTGTATGGGAGGAGGGAAGGAATGGTGTCATGAAGAGCTTATCTCGAAGATGGAAAACTCATAGCATATATAAAAGTAATGTTAAAAAAATTAGTCAAATAGCAGGTAACATGGAGGTGAATATATTGGGGATGAGATGATGAGGAGGTGAAAAAGTAGATCAGTGGATTCCACATAACCATAATACGTCTGTATGGTGCTTCATTGAGATTGTCTATGTAGCACTAGGATAGGTTAATGTAGGAGGCCATTTTCATGGTGAGTGAAGTATTCTGTTTACTCTCGAGTATACTAATCATTTTGAGCTGGTGGAAGAGAATTTCTTTTATTTCTCCCTGCTTAATTTGTATGTGCTCCTCTAATATTTCATGATGTTATGTTTTCAAGCATTATTTTGTGTTTTTTTATGTACCAGATGCCTTTAATCTGTAGTAGGCCTAGGAGGGTATTTTCTTTCATGCTAGGTAGGAATGTTATGATCTGTAAATAAGAAGTAGAGATTTAGATCCCGGTCACTATCATATTCAGGTTTTGACGTAGTTGCTTTCCTTCCCTTGTCTTTCCTGACTTTTTTCTTTTTATCCTTTAAGTTGTGCTCATGTTTTTCATTTGCTTCTTGCTGTGAAAATATATCAAACTTTGGTGATGTATTGTTGGATTGAGAGTTAGGAGAGAAGATGCAGGTGTACGAATAGTGGATGGAGGGGGTGTGGTAGAAGGAGAGTGGTGTGATATAACGACAGGGAAGTCACTATGTCTAGAATAAAGGCAGGAAAGGTGATGTGTGTGTAAGTTTGTGAAGATGTTGAACATTGTTGTGCAGTAGCAAGAATAGGAATATGAGGAGATGTATTAAGGCTAATTGAAGCGGGGTCGTGTGGTAGAGTGAAGATAGCAGTTTCCATGTGTTGGTATTTACTAGTTGTTCATCCAAAATGGTGGAAAAAAATTGGAAACGATTTGGAGAAGCACTAAAGGAAGTAGAATGGCCATGTATTAAATGGGTGTGTGGAGCAGTAGAAGTGTTTGCATGGGGTTACTGAGTTCTGTCCGTCGACGAAAATTCTATCGGTTTATAAAATCGTCGAACGAATTTTGTGATAAAATTAACCGTAAGCGCACGGCGTACAAATGCCAATACGTGGCTTGTGCGGCTCAACCCGTAGGGAATTGTTAGATTTTAAATTCTCTATTCAATCAAATTAAACCAAAGTTATGTTAGCAAAATGACAAAAAGGAAGTGATAAAAATATGAGAGTAGAAAGACAATTTAGAGATAATTTCCACTCTTTAGATTATAAAAATCAACACAACATGAAAATATTATCTTTTTTGTCATTAGTTAGTTTAATTGATGTGCTTATCATAAGTATGACATATTTGTGTTATTAATTAGCTCAACATAAGCCATCAAACTATAACACACCCCTTAAATCACTTATAAACAAATATAAGAATTGACAACAAGGTTGAAAATAAATTCTAATTTAAGTATGGCTTATTAGCTATGAATTAGAAATATAGACCATCAAATTTTGATTTCAACATTCACTTCATCACCATCATCATATGTAGATGAAGATGTAATAATTATTTGTGATTGTTTAAAAATAGCCTATTTGGTGTCAACAATATGAACTATCAAATTCAAAGCAAAAACAATAAGTTAAATCATTTCAAGCATTGTCATTAAGCACAAAAAGAGAGTATAAATTACCAAATTATGTTGAATCTATATAATTCGAGAGCTTCGTTACCCCTAAATTGAGTGGTTTAGCCTCTCACATTTGTTATCATATCAACAAATAAAACAAGAAAAAAAAGAAAGCTAAATGAAATAAAAGCTATTTAAAAAGCAATAAAACTATTCTATTAGCATGAATAAATGAAACTACCCTACTAGCATGAAAGGAAATAAACAAGAAAAGAAAAGAGCATGTATTGAAATTGCCTAAAAAAAGAATTACATAAATAAAATGGCTAAGTAGCCATGAAAAGAAAGAGTGCTATGTCTTATTTTTTCTAAGCTCATGACTAAGAGAACCTAAACTAAACTAATGAGGCTAAGAGAAGAGAGGAAGGTTACATGAACATATGCGGTATTTATATATGTTTTAAAACCCTAATCCATTTTTTGGAAACTACCCAAACTACCCTTTTAGGAAGTGCGGTCACCAAGTTATCATTAGTATAGGATAATCTTCCATTAAGTGTGCATGTAACTCTAATGGCCTTTTAACGTATATATTAGCTCCTAATTGTACATCATGGTAAGTGGGCAGGTGGGGTGCTTCATGTTTCATGAAATGAATTATTTCTATCTTCGTTCCTTTGTATTCTCTTGTGCAGACATATTTTTCATGAAATCAACTTCCATTTGAAGCCAAATTCCTACAGTATAATATAGAAATTTTCAAGTAAATTTTCTCAAATTAAAATTTGCACAAAAATGACCATTTTACCCCTATATGAAGATGAATATGTGATGATTTGAAAATAATTTGAATTTTTGTTTAAACATGTTAAAACACCTAATATGATCATTTATTTAATTTAATTAGATTAAATATAGAAGTAAAAATATACATATTTATATGCACATCAATTACCCATACACTTATCTTTTTATTCATCCTCGAATAAAGAAAAATTAAGATAAATCCTTTTTCGTAGGAGGCACGATTGTATTGAGCGTATGCAACAAGCCGTTAAACCTCTAGGTGAACCTAATAGAACGAGTGTTGTCTCATGAGGGTTTTAGCGGTTACAACCCATAAAATCCAAATGCGAAATGAAAAGTTCTTAAATGCAAGATTTATTTACAAAGCGATGAATGCAAGTATTTTATAATATTTACAATTAAGGATTTACTTTTAAATTGACACAGATAAGTTAAATTTAAGTTTTGGTCATCATCACTAATTTTAGTCATTTTACTTGTCAAAATTTCCTATAAAAATTAAATTTTAATAACAAATAGACTATAGTTTGGCTAGTTGTTTCGGTTAATAACACAATGTAACTATGAAATGGATTTTTGTTGATTATCGTAGTTTTTCAAAGTGGTATTTTCATTTCTTTTCAATAAGAAGTCAATTCAAACAAGTCAAAATAGTTCTTAGATTTCAGTTGCCTACTCTCTCTTATTTTAATTTTTAGTTGATATTAATAATATTTACATATGCCTAACTCAGAATGTTGAGGCCAGATATATTAGCCATGCAATGCCTTTCTGACTTACGTGAAGGGAATACAGAGCATGGCAAGTGAACACACAAGTGTGAACACTCATCAACTGTAGGCATTATTAATAAAAGAATTTTTATATACATACATCTAACTCAGATAAACTGAGGCAAGATATACTGACCGTACACTGCCTTTCGGGCTTACGTGAAAAGAGTATAGAGCATGGCGAGTGAATACACAAGTGTGAATACATGACTTTGGGCGTTAATAAGAAATATATACATATATATAAAAAAAATTGTTTTTTTTTTTGCGTTATTTTTTTGTTCTTTAAAGAGAGAGTTTTGCAAAATCATCTTAGCAACATTTAACTTAGAAGATAGAAGATGTTATATCCTTTACTTTTAATTCACCACTTTTTTAAACAAATATTTTCCATTAGGATGTACTTTATAATTAACATGTATGAACCTTCCTATATACTAGTTAAACCATCGTTTTTTATAATTAAACTTTATTCTTATTTTTGTTAAGACAAATAAATTTTCAAAAATTTCAGTATAATTAATCAAAACCATATATTTATTCTATAGTGTTTCTTTAGAAATAAACCAAAATGCTTTAAAAAAATTGAAATTTTTTTATTTTTGATTATTTTTGATTTTTTTTTTTTTTTGAGTTTTGGAAAGATAAATGCAAAAAATAAACCATGAAAAATCAAAAAGGGGATGAGACTTCCCCCATACCTGATTTTGACTGCATCCCCACAGTCAATCCAAATGAAAGGAGAAAAATAAAATAAAAATGACCTATATTAACATGAAAAGATTATTATTCATAAGAGATTAGAAAATATATCGTCAAAGAGTAAATTAACCGGTCTTCCAAAGACTAATTCATTTGTCTCATGAAATACGCTAAACATAGATTAAGCGCAGAAAACCAAATCATAAATGTTTTCGGGGTTGAATGTTAATTTTAAAAAACGAATGTCGTTTTATTAAAAATCGTACGAGTTGTTTTATTTTCGATGATTTTTTAGGTTGATAAAATAAATACTTGAAGTTCAAATTTATTTTAACCAATTTGAAATTCAAGCTTATCATTCATAACTTCTTCAAAATTATTGATTTCAAAATAAATATGGTGACTTAAAATTTTCCTTTCGGAATTCAACAACTTGCCATAGAAAAGTCCAAAAAATTTGTGTTCATTATATTCGTTTTCCTTTGTTGGATTACCAACAATTTCATTGCGTATATCATTTTTAAAATCCAAAGTTGTTGTATTCAAATTTTCCAAATCGGAAAAAGGAAGATCGAAATTTAAATCAAGTTTCTCACCCTCAAAAGAATTTAAATCCAAATCAATTACCACACTTTCAATAACTTCATTAAGATTATCATTTACAATCGCAAAAGTTGTTATTTGAAAATCATCAATTTCGGTAGATGATGGATTATCATTAGACTCTTCACATATTGGGATTTGATTTTGTTGTACACGTAATTTTTTGTATGTTTCAATTAAGAAATCCGTGTGGTTTTTGTGTGTTTCTTCCATTTGTTCAAAAAATCAAATTTATAATTATTAATTTGAGAATTTTCAATTTGAACTTATTGAGAACAAAAATTGTCAATTTTAATAAACGGTGGATTATTATTTGATTCTTCACAAGTTGGAATTTGATTTTGTTTCTCATGAATTTATTTGTAGGCTTTATGCAACAAATCCTCATGATCTTTTTCCATTTGCTCAACTAAATCAAACCCATGATTATTAATTTGAAAATTTTCAGTTTGAATTTATTGAGAACAAAAGTTGTCCATTGCATCAAAATTGAAACTATTCTCATTGTCAAAATTATTTAAAAAGTGGTTCACATTTCTATTTTGATTTTGAAATTCATTTTGGAGTTCGAAATTGTTGGACATGAGTTATAACCAAAATCATTGGAATTTTGAAGTGAATCAAAATTTTGATTATTTTGAAATGAATTACACAAATCATTCATTGCTTGATTTTGTTGTGTACAAATTTCAAGTAAAGATTTCATTCTCTTTTCAAAAGTTGATGGTTGGTCATTATTTTGAAAATTTTGTGGTGCAAAATCCAAATTGTTTGTAAAATAGTTGTTATTAAAATATCCATAAGAAATTTATGTGAAATTACATGGATTATACTGATTTTCACAAATATCATAAAATTCTGGCGAGTAAGAAAATTTGGCTATTTTCAAGAATGTTTTTTTTTTTTCCTTTCTTTTAGGATTTTTGTTTTTGTTTTATAAAAGAAAACTATTTACCAAAAGGAATATATTTTTCTAAAGGGAAATTTGGGTTTTGTTTTGTTTTTGGATTTTCATTTTTTTTTGAAAAGATTTTTTTGTTTTCTAAAAAAACTAACTTAAAATTATTTTATTATTATTTTTGATCTGTTAATAAATATTTACATTTTTTTTAGTTTTGGATTTTGAATTTTTTTTTAAATATGAATGAGCTAATGCAACTAAATGAATGTAAGGGTTTAATTATGAATTATTTATTCTAAATAGCTCATAATCCAAAATTGTATAATCACACTTTGTCTTAATCCAGCAAGACAGTTCTCAGCCAGGTAACGGGCAGGATTTATCGCTGCACCACGAATCACCATAACAGTGCAGCCGAATGTTTAGGTACCTTTAGAAAAACAACTACTATAATATTTACGAATCACCGTAATATTTATAAATGGTTATTGCTCTGCATTAGCCTAGACATCGAGAAATTAAATTGTCGAAAGAGGACAACTTGTCAATATACAATTAAGCGTTATTGATGTCTAACCATTATTATTAATCAAAACTCTAGGATGAAATGTGTAACGACCCAGAATTTCTGTCAATTAAAATCCGTATATTTAATTAATTTTAAATATTAATAAGTAAATTTTATAAGTCGAATAATTTATTTTTCGAATATCTAGATTTAATTGGATAATTAAATCGATAATTTAATATTTCAAATTCCAGAAATAATTGGTAATTGGGTTTAATGTGATTTAAAAATGATTTATAAACTTATATTAAATCATATTGGAGTTATAATGATGATATAGAACTTTTAAAATTGAATTAAATGTTAAATTGTGAAAATTGAATATTTTAATATTTAATTGACGAGTTAAAATAGCCAATTTTCAAAAAGTCTCGGTTTCCAACGAAACCAGATTCATCGGATCCGTAATGTTATATTTTATAAGCTTTCAAATTTCGTGTCAATCGGATTTACGGTTTCTCCGGGGCAAGCCAAAACGTATAGAAAATTCGTTTAATCGGTTTAATTTAAATTTGATCGTTTATTTCCGTAACTTGCACAGATGATCGAATTGGCTCCCGAAACCTATTCCGTTGTGTCCGGAACGTGGGTTAAACCCTAGAAACGCCGGTCACCGTGCGAGATTTGGAGTTTGGAAAATCAGGTGAATAGTGTTTTCGTTGAAATTTCTATAAAAGAACCCTTCACTATCTTCTAATTTGCAAAACCTAATTCTACAAACCCTGGTCGCCAGTTAGTAATCCATGGCCGAAAACTCATTCCCTTCCTCCCTCAAATTATCTCGATCCAAGAAGTATTATCTAAAATCACCAACTAGAGAAATGTAGATCGTCACGAGTTCGACAAATCCAACGGCCAAGATCGTCCGAAGTGTAGTAGATCGTCGGCAAATTGACTTCAAACGGCCAACGTTTAGGCACGAATTCCGAGAGATGGAGAGGGCCGAGCTTCATCATTGCTTGGCCGTGGGTGGAGCTCGACAGCGGCTTTCAAACTATGGTCCCCGATCAACTTCTCAACGACGTATAGTGGAGCGGCCATCAAGAATCGAACTTGAGCAATGGGTTTGGTCGCATGGATTTCCTGTTGGAGGAGAAGCTCGCGTGCACGGCCTGGATATTTGCAAACAACATCTAACGACCTAGATGTAAAAGTAAAAAGAAAATAAAATTTAATTGTAAATTGAATAATATTAAAATCGTATAATGTTTAAAATGTTATATCTTTTTCATAGGAGATCGAAAAATTACAAAACGAAGTGCGTTGGCTTCGTATTGACGAGCACTACGCAATGGAACTGGATTGGAGTCGATTGGAGCTAGTTTGAATTTTGGGTAAAATTAAACGCGTGTTTAATTTTATTCGAAATAAAACGCTGGAAATTGGAAATCAACGTGAGAACTTCTCACTCAATCGAATTAGTTTCGATTTAAATTTTAAATAGTTAGATTTAAAATTGTTTGATTGTCCTGATTTGCATGTTTGGATGATAAATTGCTATCTATTGTTTTGAAATAGACCCTATACGCCGTATATTAAGCGGATGTTATTTAGCAAAAACATATACCGCGATATTTCACCTTGAAGTGAAATTGGTATTATATATGTACTTGGAGTTGATTTCCCGCATTATATAGCGGATGAGACTCTATTGCGCCGCATAATAGCGGATAATATTTTATAAATCCCATATACCGCGATATTTCACATCGAAGTGGAATTGGTATTGTGCTAACATCTGTGGATGTAGGCAAACAGGTTGAAGGGATCCAACTGGATTCCTCAAATGATTGAATTTGTTTTCAATGTTGTGTGTTAATCTATTTATAATTTGTGTGATTATCTTTGTGATTGAAATCGTTAAAGGCTAAAATTTAGCCGAATATATTTTTGGTATCGCTAGATGCCGAAAATAAATAAAATTGGATTTTTGAAAATCTAAGCTGAGAATTCATAATAAAATTTAATTTTGAAATTTGTTCATTTTAAATAAATCAATATTGTAATTTTTATAGTTATAAAAATTATGATTTTAGAAATAAGTAGTTGATTAATTTATAAAATGGTTTAAATTGGGATTTTTGAATTATTATAAACGGTTTATATAAAAGATCTATAAAATTGATATGTATGAATTAAAATATTAGAATTATAAAACGAGTTTTTATAAGTGTTAAAATGAAGTATAAATGGATTTCATAAGTTGATGAAATCTATAGATTTATAAATTCAAAGTTATAAAATGAATAGATTTTTGTAAAATAAAAGATTTATAAGTAATTAACTTATAAATTGGATTTTGGCATTTAAATGAGATATAAATAGAATTTGTTAATTAAGGGATTTTATAAGTTGAAGTTTTTATAAAATATATAAATGTGAATTTATAAACTTTGTTTTATAAATCCGAAATCGACTTATTTTGATAAGTTAATTATTATAACTTATTAAAGGAGATATATCCACGATTTTAGATAGTGGATAATCCTTTAATAAAATGTGTAGAAATGTTGAATTTGGTTAACGAAGTATATTCACGATTTTGGACAGTGAATAATATATTAAGAAATGTTTTAGGGAAGTGATGTTTTAAATAGAATTAAAATGATTTAAATATGTTTTAAAATGTATTAAGTATCGAAACCATAGATTTCAACATTCATTGTTGAAATAGACGTTTTCGAGAAATAAAGAAATAGTGGACTATAACACTGTTGTTATAGTAAATGATTTCTGAAAGGAAATGTTTTATATAGTATTGGGATTTATATATCTATTTTAAGTTCGAATCCCTATACTAGTGGTTTTGGGTTGTCGTAACGATGTTTTATGCAACATTCGTTTTGACTCAAATAAATGTGTTTAAGAGAATGTTTTCTTTAAAGAATAAATTATATACTTAATTGTGGTTTAAGTATATTGAATATTTCCCAAATGTTGAAAATGAATAGATTTGTGAATTACTTATTATTAAATAAGTATGGAAATGTTTTTTTCCCAATATGAAGTGAATGTTTTGAGATTTTATCTTTTAAAGATAAATTAAAAATGAATATTAGAAATCGATTTGAAAATCGTATATTCATAGATATTTTGGAAATGTAAACTCACTATGGAATTTATAAAAGAAAGAGAAATTTGTAAAATAAAATAAAAATAAACATCGATTTATTTTTGAAGTGTGGAAATAAATTTACGGATTTGGAACATAAGTTTAAAATAAATCGGTAAGGATTTATTAGATTGATTTAAATGAACCATTTTAAATTTAAAATGGATAAATATTTGGAAGTGTTTCCGTTTAAGGAAATTGATTTGAAATTTGTTTTCAAAGATTGAAAGGTGAAAAATGATTTGAAATTTGTTTTCAAATGGTTGAAGTGTGGAAAATATATCTTATAAAGATATTTTGAAAAATAAATAATTTGGGAAGATGATTTATAATCGGGTGATGTTGTGAATGTTGATTGATAGTTAAATAACCGACAATCAATATTGACCTTTAAATAGGTATCTGTTGTGAATTGGTTGAAATTGAATGCCACGTTTATTTTTAAATTATTGCGCCCGTTATTCGGATTACCCATTCCGAATAGTGATACGACGTAATGGATAGCATTGAAGATCAGTGTTGAAGACCGGATATTTTTGAAAACGGAAGGATTACCGTCGAATGTCTCTGCATCGGCTGATCTCTGATATAGAGATTTTATCATCCTTTATGATGGGAATCCGGACGTGATTAGTGAATATCCGGATTGCAAGGGCTTCTTTGGAAGTGCCTTCGGTTCCGTTCGATCCCGGAACGGACTTGTATGGTTACGTGTCTGACATTACATTTTGAGATATAAAGCAGATTTCTTTCAAATACATCTCTGTTGGTGGCGGAGAATTTATTCTCTTAGCTTAACACCCTTCTCTGAGACGTACGAGCTCAGAGGTTTTGTAGTTGAAGGTTATCAGCGATATACTACCAATTTGGTAATGTAGCATGCTGAGTGTTGCTGTGTGATGATTATTTATTGATCATTTGTTGATCAAAGCGTGGCTTTGTGGAAAAAAAAGCGTAGCTTTGTGGACGAGACTTCGTCTAGCCTCACAACCTGGAAATGGTTGAAACATGAATGTTGCGGCAAGGTTTTTTAGGGGTCGCGCCCCTAAGGTACGTCCATTTTCTTCTGGATAGAGGTTGTATCATGGTATGGAGCCCAGATATTTAACCTATGTGGTTGCTGCAAATTTATTACTTTGTGGTTGTTGGTATTGAGGATCCTCGGATAAAGGTCGGTAACAACCGAGGATGGCATACTTTTTTTGTGTGGAGTTATCAAGTTACAACTTCATTGCACCCAGAAGCATGTGGTAAGTCGGCCTTGTGTCAGCAGAGATCCGGTTAGATTTTCGAGGCGTCTTTCCAGAGGCGTACCCATTTCGGTGTAGGAAGTTCTTTTGCCTGACCATTTGTTGAAAATCCAAAGAAACAATAAGAACCCTGTATGGTTTTAGTTTGAATAACCTGCCATGAAATGTGGCGGTAACCTGCTATTGAACATGATAGCTATAGTAGGCATACGATAATGGTCGTATGTTGGCTAAGATTTATATTCTACTTTCGAAATATTTTCTACACTATGCACTAATAATAATATCAAAAATGATTTGATTTTTGCATAGTAAGCATATTTGACTATCATAAGGAGAAATCTCCTCCAATTCTACGTTTGCATTGTGTGTGTGGCGGGAGGCCTTATGGTAGTTTCATTTTCCAAAAGCATTGTTGTAACGACCCGTATTTTTACGTGTCGATGAATCGTAGAATTTACAGGTCATTAGTGTTGTGGTGTCATCCATAGCCTAAGTCGTGTAAAAGATGGTTCATAAGGAAGTTAACTCGGTTGCATAGGGTCCTTAGATCGGCTCTTGGTTAGGTCGTAGATGGTTTTAAGTCATGAACGACTTAGGGGATTACGACCTAGAAGTTTAGATGTGATAGCTTGAGTCGTGTAGGAGATAAGTCGGTTGTAAGACTTAGTGGTGTTGAGCGACTTAAGGTGTTAGCCAAGTTAAGGTGTAGCGAGTTAGAGAATGTAGCGACTTAGTGGAGTAAACGACTTATAGTATGACCGAGTCATGGGTTGGACGACCTAAGGGATAGTGTTATGGCTTGAGTCGGTTGAACGAGTTACGACTCAAGGAGGTTGAGGGTTAACAGGCTAGCGACTTAAGGATAATAGGTTAAGTCGTAAGTCGTAGGGTGTTAGTGTTAGGTCGTTGGGAAGCTAAGCCGTGTGAGTCGTTAGGATGTTAAGTTGTCCAGACGACTTAGTGACGAGTCATGTGTTAGTTAAGTCGGCATGTTTGTTGAGTCGTCATACGACTTAGGACTTTGGAACAATGCGGCAGTGTGTTGAGTCGTGAGTCCTGTTGAGTCGTTAGGTCGGCAAGGGTTATGTCGTAAGTCGTGCATACCTGTTAAGTCGCTAACTCGCGTATACGTACATGTGTAGCTGGTCTTAGGTCGGCACCATGGTTGAGTCGTTGAGTCGCGTTAAAGGCTTGAGTGCTAGGTCGGCCATAAGGTTAGGTCGTTAGGTCGTTGGGTATGTTAGGTCGTTAGGTCGTGACCGACCTAAGGGTGACCGACTTAAGGTGAATTCTGCCTATAAATAGAGGGGTTTGGCTCACTTTTTGGCACCGGATTTTGAAGCAACGAAGTGCTGCCATTTTGAGAGCTCGACTACTACACTTCTTCACTTCTTTTTCTCCACTCTAATCTAGTGCTAACACTCATCCAAATCGAAGATTAAGATCGAAGATTCAAGGGCTAAAGTTGAAGATCTCCATCCAACAAAGAGAGATTTCATCGTTTGAAGCGAGATTTTGCCGGATCAAGCTTAGATCTTTGCTATCCAGATCTGGAGTTGGTTGTTTTTGAGGTGTTTAGGTGATTCGGTGAGTGGTAGTTATCTCTCACACGGACCCAAGGGAGTATATTGGATTGGTGGCTTATTTATGCGTTAAAGATAGTGATTTCTTGCATTTTCCTAAAGTCTGCATGTAGATCTATCATCTATGAAGTTTTGACACCTATTTTGCTACATGATTACTTGTATAAGTTCATTCATCAAGTTATAGAGACATTTGCCTATGATTCATACTTGTTAGATTTGGACACTTTAATTACCAAATTGCCATTATAGTTGTAATTTCTTATTAGATCTTGTTGAATGTTTGATTGCTTGGATTAATGATTAGTTTATGATTGATTTGATTGTTTCAAATTAGCTAGTAGTTGATTTGGACAAGTTGATCGAAGATAATTCAAAAGTTATGTGGAAAGGCTTTTGAATGGTGAAAGCTGCTTGTGGCATATGAAGCGGATGTGGAAGCTCATATGGATAGATTTGATGATGATGGACTTTGCCATGATGCGATGAAGCGAAGTATGATGTGATGTAGTCTTGGCGTAATCCAGGCAGGGATCATTCCAAGCATGTTGATAACTCGACGGATGGTTTGAGTTGGTTGATAATGGATTGCTCGAGAAGTAGCTTGGGCTAGTATGGGAATAGTCGTCGAGGAGGATGACTAGGAGGCTTGGATCTCATCGTTGTTGAAGGTTCTAGTAAACTCAAAGCAAGAGTACGTGGGGCGCCCAAACGACTACAGGTAGGTGGTCGGGACACCCAAAAGACTACAGGCAGGTGGTCGAGTACTCTGGGCAGAGTAGGTAAGTCCTAGGCACGGGTCACGATGACATGCAGAGTTTATCTAGAACCGGGGTTACCATTAGCCCTTGGCTGGCGGTCATTCAACTAACGATGATATCGAGACAATGATAACAGTGATAGCCAGAGTCATGGATGTTTGATTGTACCATCATTCGATCTCAAGAGCGGTGTTTTCTGGGTGCTTATCTGATCTTGGTTTAGGCCTTGGGGGTTTGTGCTTGGAAAACATCGACCTTGACTCGAGTGATAATTACTTTACTTAAATTGTCTGCTTTGCTATGCTTGTTTATGCTTAGTGGGTCTGGGGGCTATCACTGTAGAATGAGGTGGAGTGGGATGGTTGAGTTCCTATTCCTTTTATCCTTTATGCTCTTTTGGTATGTTTGATAGTTAATTTACTGCTCACGAAGACTGTTGTCTGACTCAAGGTTTTATGTTCAACTCTTATTACCTTGGGCTGTTCATCCATGTTGGGATGAGCAGACTAGGTAGCAGGTGACAGGTGCTGTTCTTGGCTACCAACGCTGTTGATGATGAAGACGAGATGGAGGCTAGAATATTAGCTTTCTTACTATATATACTGGATGTTCCGCTGCTTGTATATGTTTTGAGTGTTATGTAGTGAGGCTTGATGTATTGATTGTTCAGATGCTTGTATCAAACCTTTATGAAGTCTATATGATGATATTCTGTTATGAGCTTCACTATATACATATATTTCTCTATTGTATTTTGTCCATGCGCTGTGAGTTATACGATAGAATTTCTGTTTTATCTTACCTTGACTATCGTCCATGGCTTCCTGGCATGCCTTTCAGCGCACCATTCTCTTGTTTTTGTGCGGGAGTCATGGACGGTCGTCACATTTGGTATCAGAGCTTTGGTTAATCGATTTTAGCCAACGCTCGCTGACGTAACTACGTCTGAGAGACGTAATTGTAGTTTGATGGATGATTACTATATATATAATATAGTAGTTTAGAAGGATTTGAACTCCTTATGTAGTTGTTTCTCAAGGTGTTTTAAATCATTCCTTTTTGTAGATATTAAGGATGAGTCGAAGTGAGAGACAAGCTGCTAGGGAAAGCCGTGCTGCTAGGGGAGCTACTGACTATGCTGCAATGTTCGAAGCTATGATGACTTCGATCATGAGAAGGATACCAACTTCAGGACCGTCAGTAGATGTTGGAGTTCAAGTTCAAGCTCCAAGACCAGTGGATTTTGCTAAGTTGTGTAAGGACTATACTGCTCTTGGAGGAAAGGTTTTCTTGGGAACAGAATCAACCATAGAAGTTCAGAGATGGATTGATGCCTGTAGAAGGATTTTTGGTGACTTGGGAATCGAGGATGCAACTAAGAGGAAGCTTGCATCGAGACAGCTTCAGGGAAGAGCTGCTGATTGGTGGGGTTCTATCACTATTGATACTCCAGAGGAAGAGATTACTTGGGAGCAATTCCAAGTTAGATTTGAAGCTAAGTTCATCTCTACGGCTCAGAAATCTGTTTTGTTTAAGAAGTTTGTGGAGCTCAAGCAAGGTGGGAGACCAGTTCTTGAGTATGTTTCTGATTTTGAAGCTTTGTCCAAGTATGCTCGATCGTATATTGAATCTCCCTATCAGAAGAATGAGAAGTTTGTGACAGGCTTGGACTGTTATCTTGGAAGACGGTTGGTGGATCATTTGGACGATCCATTTGAGAAGCTTGTGGAGAAAGCTCTCAGGCATGAGAGTTTGTTTCCTAAGGAAGGATCTGTTGTTGCTGTAACCAAGGAAGGGTCTAGGCCACAGCAGGGTGGAAACAAGAAGAGGAAGCAACAGCAACAGAAGGGTAAGGATGGTCAGAAGAAGCCGAAGGGCGAAGTGACGTGCTACAACTCTCAGCAGAAGGGCCATCTCTCCAAAGATTGTAGGAATCCCAAGGTGTCGGAAAAGTGTTACAACTGTGATAAGCTGGGACATATCAAGAAGGACTGTCCAGAACCGAGGAAAGATAAGCAGATTGTGCAAGCTTATGCTTTGGAGGCTGTTCCATCATCTTCTAAAGCTCCTACTGCTGAAGAGAAGAGGAAGAGTGTGATGGTTCAAGGTACTCTTTCTATTTATGGTGTTACAGTTAGAGTGTTGTTTGATACTGGGGCATCGCATTCGTTTGTTTGTGATGATCTTGTAGGCCGGTTGGGTTTGGAACCGGATATTGCTGATAGACCATTGGTTGTGACTAATCCAGTTGGGGGTTCGTCTTGTTTGTGTATGGTATGCCGTGGTCTAGTTGTGTCGAGTCATGATTGCTCTTTTGTTTGTGATTGCTTTGTTCTGAACTTTGCGGGGTTCGGAATAATTTTGGGTATGAACTGGCTTAGAAAGTATGCGGCAAAGGTTGATTGTGAGAAACTGGAGGTGACAGTCGGGAATGTGGAAGGGCGAAAGGTTATGATACGATGTAAGTATGAAGAAGGCGTCTTCATGGGCTTCATGTATTCGCTGGTTGTTCCATGGGATGGACTGTCATCGATGCCAGTTGTGAATGGATTTGAGGTCGTATTTGACGAGGTCAAAGGGTTGCCACCGCATAGGGAGATCGAGTTTCGTATCGATCTAGTTGAGAGAGCCAGACCAGTTGTGATGCCTCTTAGACGGATGGCGCCTAGAGAACAACAAGAGCTGAAGGTGCAGGTTGATGACCTTTTTCGGAAAGGATTCATTCGGCGTAGTGTGTCCGAATGGGGTGCACCAGTTGTGTTCGCAACCAAAGCGGATGGATCGTTAAGGTTGTGTGTGGATTATCGTGAGCTGAATAAGGTGACTAAGAAGAACAAGTATCCATTGCCGAGAATAGATGACTTGTTTGATCAGCTTCACGAGGCTAAGGTGTTTTCTCAGATGAATTTGGCAACGGGATTTCACCAGTTGAGAGTGGCTAAGGATAGTGTGCCGAAGACTGCTTTTAGGACACCATCCAGTTTTTATGAGTGGCTGGTAATGCCGTTTGGGTTGACTAATGCACCAGCATATTTTGTGGATCTTATGAATAGGGTGTTCAGAGATCAGTTGAACAAGTTCGTACTTGTGTTCGTGGACGATATTTTGGTTTACTCAAGAAATGAAGAAGAGCACAAGACGCACTTGTGTATTGTTTTGGAAATCTTGCGGAAACATCAGCTGAAGGCTAAGTTTTCGAAGTGTCACTTCTGGAAGAGTGAAGTGAGGTTCTTAGGCCATGTTATTTCTGGAAATGGAATAGCGGTTGATCCCGCTAAGGTGGCAGCAATCCAAGATTGGATTAGACCTAAGAATGCATCTGATGTGAGAAGTTTTCTTGGATTAGTAGGATATTATCGTCGGTTTATCAAAGACTTTTCCAAGATAGCTGCACCATTGAAAGGATTGACGAAAAAGAACCAAGTGTTCAGATGGGATGATAAGTGTGAGCAAGCTTTCGTAATCCTGAAAGAGCGACTGACAAGTGCTCCTGTTTTGACTATTCCAAGTGGGAATGATGAGATGGTGGTTTACACCGATGCATGTGGTACTGGACTTGGAGCAGTGCTAATGCAAAAGGATAAAGTTGTTGCGTATGCAAGTCGACAACTGAAGCCGCATGAAAGGAATTACCCGACTCATGATTTGGAGTTAGCGACGATTGTTTTTGCTCTGAAGATGTGGAGACATTATCTATTGGGAGTTCGATTCGAGTTGTTTACGGATCATAAGTCGTTAAAGCATCTGTTCTCCCAAAAGGATTTGAATCTTCGGCAGCAAAGGTGGCTAGAGTTTTTGGCATCATATGATTTTGATATAGCCTATACTCCGGGAAAAGGTAACGCAGTGGCCGATGCGTTAAGTCGAAGACATGCAGGATTGGGAGCCATGTTTTCGGAATGGAAGAGTCTTGAGTATTTGGCTGGATTTGACTTCAGGCCTAGATGTGAATTGGAACCTAAGATGTTGGCAAACTTATCGATAAGACCTACTCTTGTGGAAAGGATTGGCGAGAGCCAAAAGCGAGACGATAAGCTTGTCAAGATTATCCGTGATTTGGAATCTGAATTAAATCCAGTAAAGGATAAAGGATTTGAAGTCGATCAAGAGGGTTGGCTTCGAAAGCAAGGACGACTAGCTGTTCCCGATATAGATGGATTGAGAGATGAAGTTCTTAGGGAAAGTCATCACTCGAAGTTGACGATTCATCCAGGTGGAAATAAGATGTATCGAGATATGAAGAGTACCTATTATTGGGAAGGTATGAAGAAGGATGTTGGAAATTTTATTTCCAAGTGTATGAACTGCCAGTTGGTAAAAGCCGAGCAGAAAAAGCCCAGTGGATTGCTTCAGCCATTAGACGTTCCTACATGGAAGTGGGAGCAGATATCGATGGATTTTATCGATGGTCTACCTAGAACCAGGGCAGGGAATGAAGGGATTTGGGTCATTGTAGATCGTTTGACTAAGAGTGCAAGATTCATTCCTGTTCGGTCAACTAGGACTGCATCGAAATTGGCTGAGTTGTATGTGAAGTGGATAGTTCGATTCCATGGTATTCCGAAGAGTATAGTGAGCGATCGAGACCCATTGTTCACTAGTGAATTTTGGAAGAGCTTCCAAGAAGTTTTGGGAACCGAGTTGTGTTTGAGTACAGCTTATCACCCCCAAACAGATGGTCAGTCCGAGAGAGTCAACCGAGTTTTGGAAGATCTCCTGAGAGCATGTGTTTTGGATTTCGGAGGATCATGAGAAGATCATCTTCATTTGGTGGAATTTGTGTATAATAATAGTTACCAGTCAAGCATTGGTATGGCACCGTATGAAGCATTGTATGGAAGGCCGTGTAACTCTCCGACATGTTGGTTGGAAACTGGAGAAAAGTTGATACTTGGGCCAGAAATGATTCGACTGACTACGGATTGTATAGAGATCATTCGGCGACAAATGAAAGCAGCCCAAGATCGTCAGAAAAGTTATGCCGATAATCGTCATAAGGATTTGGAATTCGACGTAGGTGATATGGTTTTTGTGAAGATTTCTCCTCTGAAGAATGTTATCAGATTCGGGAAGAAAGGAAAATTGACTCCGAGATTTGTTGGACCATTCCCGATTATCGAGCGAATTGGAAAGCTCGCTTATAGATTGGAGTTACCGGAAAAGATGGCGGGTGTGCACAATGTTTTTCATGTTTCGTATCTACGGAAGTATGTGCATGACTCGAATACGGTGGTTTCTGCTGATAGCTGTGAAGACTTGGAAGTTGATCCAGTTGTTATAAGACCTCGTAAGCCGCTTCGTGTTGTTGAAACCGACACGAAACAGCTTAGGAGGAAGGCGATTACGTTGCTCAAGGTACAATGGAGTGATGATGTTGACGACTGTACATGGGAGGAGGAAGAGTGGATGAAGGCAGCTCATCCTGAACTCTTCGAGGTATGGCCCTAAGGTGTCGTGACATCTCATGAATTTGTAACTTGTTCTAAGTCTTAGAATTCTGCATGCTAGGCTAGAAATTGGATGCATGGTTTGTTGGTTGCTATGGATGGTAGGCATGCGGAATAGTTTGGATGCTTTTGTTTGTTTGGAATTTCGGGGGCGAAATTCCTAAGGGGGAGAGAATGTAACGACCCGTATTTTTACGTGTCGATGAACCGTAGAATTTACAGGTCATTAGTGTTGTGGTGTTATCCATAGCCTAAGTCGTGTAAAAGATGGTTCATAAGGAAGTTAACTCGGTTGCACAGGGTCCTTAGATCGGCTCTTGGTTAGGTCGTAGATGGTTTTAAGTCGTGAACGACTTAGGGTATTACGACCTAGCAGTTTAGATGTGATAGCTTGAGTCGTGTAGGAGATAAGTCGGTTGTACGACTTAGTGGTGTTGAGCGACTTAAGGTGTTGGCCAAGTTAAGGTGTAGCGAGTTAGAGAATGTAGCGACTTAGTGGAGTAAACGACTTATAGTATGACCGAGTCATGGGTTGGACGACCTAAGGGATAGTGTTATGGCTTGAGTCGGTTGAACGAGTTACGACTCAAGGATGTTGAGGGTTAACAGGCTAGCGACTTAAGGATAATAGGTTAAGTCGTAAGTCGTAGGGTGTTAGTGTTAGGTCATTGGGAAGCTAAGCCGTGTGAGTCGTTAGGATGTTAAGTTGTCCAGACGACTTAGTGACGAGTCATGTGTTAGTTAAGTCGGCATGTTTGTTGAGTCGTCATACGACTTAGGACTTTGGAACAATGCGGCAGTGTGTTGAGTCGTGAGTCCTGTTGAGTCGTTAGGTCGGCAAGGGTTATGTCGTAAGTCGTGCATACCTGTTAAGTCGCTAACTCGTGTATACGTACATGTGTAGCTGGTCTTAGGTCGGCACCATGGTTGAGTCGTTGAGTCGCGTTAAAGGCTTGAGTGCTAGGTCGGCCATAAGGTTAGGTCGTTAGGTCGTTGGGTATGCTAGGTCGTTAGGTCGTGACCGACCTAAGGGTGACCGACTTAAGGTGAATTCTGTCTATAAATAGAGGGGTTTGGCTCACTTTTTGGCACCGGATTTTGAAGCGACGAAGTGCTGCCATTTTGAGAGCTGGACTACTACACTTCTTCACTTCTTTTTCTCCACTCTAATCTAGTGCTAACACTCATCCAAATCGAAGATTAAGATCGAAGATTCAAGGGCTAAAGTTGAAGATCTCCATCCAACAAAGAGAGATTTCATCGTTTGAAGCGAGATTTTGCCGGATCAAGCTTAGATCTTTGTTGTCCAGATCTGGAGTTGGTTGTTTTTGAGGTGTTTAGGTGATTCGGTGAGTGGTAGTTAGCTCTCACACGGACCCAAGGGAGTATATTGGATTGGTGGCTTATTTATGCGTTAAAGATAGTGATTTCTTGCATTTTCCTAAAGTTTGCATGTAGATCTATCATCTATGAAGTTTTGACACCTATTTTGCTACATGATTACTTGTATAAGTTCATTCATCAAGTTATAGAGACATTTGCCTATGATTCATACTTGTTAGATTTGGACACTTTAATTACCAAATTGCCATTATAGTTGAAATTTCTTATTAGATCGTGTTGAATGTTTGATTGCTTGGATTAATGATTGGTTTATGATTGATTTGATTGTTTCAAATTAGCTAGTAGTTGATTTGGACAAGTTGATCGAAGATAATTCAAAAGTTATGTGGAAAGGCTTTTGAATGGTGAAAGCTGCTTGTGGCATATGAAGCGGATGTGAAAGCTCATATGGATAGATTTGATGATGATGGACTTTGCCATGATGCGATGAAGCGAAGTATGATGTGATGTAGTCTTGGCGTAATCCAGGCAGGGATCATTCCAAGCATGTTGATAACTCGAGAGATGGTTCGAGTTGGTTGATAATGGATTGCTCGAGAAGTAGTTTGGGCTAGTATGGGAATAGTCGTCGAGGATGACGACTAGGAGGCTTGGATCTCATCGTTGTTGAAGGTTCTAGTAAACTCAAAGCAAGAGTACGTGGGGCGCCCAAACGACTACAGGTAGGTGGTCGGGACACCCAAAAGACTACAGGCAGGTGGTCGAGTACTCTGGGCAGAGTAGGTAAGTCCTAGGCACGGGTCACGATGACGTGCAGAGTTTATCTAGAACCGGGGTTACCATTAGCCCTTAACTGGCGGTCATTCAACTAACGATGATATCGAGACAATGATAACAGTGATAGCCAGAGTCATGGATGTTTGATTGTACCATCATTCGATCTCAAGAGCGGTGTTTTCTGGGTGCTTATCTGATCTTGGTTTAGGCCTTGGGGGTTTGTGCTTGGAAAACATCGACCTTGACTCGAGTGATAATTACTTTACTTAAATTGTCTGCTTTGCTATGCTTGTTTATGCTTAGTGGGTCTGGGGGCTATCACTGTAGAATGAGGTGAAGTGGGATGGTTGAGTTCCTATTCCTTTTATCCTTTATGCTCTTTTGGTATGTTTGATAGTTAATTTACTGCTCACTAAGACTGTTGTCTGACTCAAGGGTTTATGTTCAACTCTTATTACCTTGGGCTGTTCATCCATGTTGGGATGAGCAGACTAGGTAGCAGGTGACAGGTGCTGTTCTTGGCTACCAACGCTGTTGATGACGAAGACGAGCTGGAGGCTAGCATATTAGCTTTCTTACTATATGTACTAGATGTTCCGCTGCTTGTATATGTTTTGAGTGTTATGTAGTGAGGCTTGATGTATTGATTGTTCAGATGCTTGTATCAAACCTTTATGAAGTCTATATGATGATATTCTGTTATGAGCTTTACTATATACATATATTTCTCTATTGTATTTTGTCCATGCGCTGTGAGTTATACGATAGAATTTCTGTTTTATCTTACCCTGACTATCGTCCATGGCTGCCTGGCACGCCTTTCAGCGCACCATTCTCTTGTTTTTGTGCGGGAGTCATGGGCGGTCGTTACAATTGCGGATCTAATTTTAAAATACTTTCTTTGTTGTTGTTTTAAAGATAAATAACTGTTTTATGTTCTCACACCAATCTCATGACTGACCTGGAGTTTGTTGTTTCCCTTCCTAAACTCTGGGTGCCCACCAATTTCCACACGGGCAGTTTAGTGTTGGGTTATCAGGATGTTCTGGAATTCAGGAGTTGCTGTAGAAATCTGGAGGCAAGTTGGATGGCTTGGCGTATCAACTAGTATATAGTATTTCTTTTCCGTTGTTTGTTGTTGTACACTCTGATAATGTAATGTAATGTGATGTAATGTAATAACTATATAGTTCTTTGTTTTTAAAGATTATTCATTTATCTATTATATGTTGTTCCGCTGCGACTGTGAGATTCTGATATTGTTTCTGTTGCTTCTTCTTTCTTTCTTTTTCTATCTTTTTCTTCTTCTTAAACCCTAAGAATTCGGTTTTCCAGCATTCGATTGATCGGCAGTCGATACAGTGGACGTATTGATGTCGATTTTCGGAAGTCGAAGAATCGGGTCCTCACAAAATGAAAAGTAGAAATTAAACGTGTATTAACAATGCAACTACAAATGAAATTTGTTTTTGAATTTTTTTAAATGCGAGATAAATAAAAATAATAGATAGAGATTAAGAGCAACAAATTTTTCTATAAGCAAGCAAGCGGTTATTTTTTTGGCAAGCTTAGCAAAGCAAGCACCTTATTCTTCATTATTTGCTTATGCAACATGAAAATAAAAACAAGACACACACACATATATCGTAAAGATAAGAATAGAACTTGAAACTATTTATAACAAAACAAATTTAGAAAAAAGATTTTTTTTTTTTTTAGAATAAGACAAAACAAAACTAAAAACAAATTAAACAAAACTAAAAACAAATTGAGCAAACTCTTTTTCTTTTTTCCTTTTTAATAAGGATGGAGGGAAAAAAGTTTAAAACAAAACAATATAGCACAATATAAAAAAATATGCACTCGGCCTATAACCAAACCCGGCCCACTCCACAAACACAAATGAACGCCACTTAAAAAATTCACTGAAATTAGAGTAAAAAAATTACAAATTCATGAATTCACAACACAGCCTAACACAAATTCGCGAACACGCAATTCTTAACTAAATTCTCGAAAGCTAATTATGGTGATTTGGGCACGCAAGGCGATGAGGTTGCGGTCACTGATTTGGGAGAAGAAGCTAATTCGATGTTTGGAGTTTGGGGACTTGGAGATTGGGGCTGAGCAGATTGTGGTAGTTCAATTGTTCGATTGTGCTACGGGATTTGAAGCGATGAAGGGAGGCGATGGCGACTTGGTTGAAGTGGCGATTTCGAATTCGATTTTGGGGTCGTGGAGATTGGGTTTCTTGTTTTGGAGTTAACTGGAGTTGCTAGCTGGTGGTGTTTCTGATTGGGTTGCTGCCCATGGACAGGGCAAAGGCTAGTGTGAAGTTGTATGCTGTCTGTGGGGGTGTGGCAGTTGTTACAGCAGCGTATGGCAGCAGGCAGTGGAGACTAGGACTGGGTGTAATGGAAGTTGTGTTGCTTGAGGTTGTTGTAGTTTGTGTGGTGGTTGTGTGATGTATGATGAAGAAGTTGATGATTGGAGTGGTGATGGTTCTGGAGGACAGTTGGCGGTAGTGTTTGAAGTTGAGTAACAGAGATGTGTAAACATTCAAGTCATAGTAGCTGGGTGGGATTATTGGAAAGGCTGTGGTATGTAGTTGTTGATGATATGTTGAAGGTATGTAGTGGTGTGGCTTATGGTGAAGTTGCAGTTGTATCAGTTGCTTGTACGGGTGCAGCAGAGGGTATTTGATGTTTGTTGAACAGTGAAGGGGTAAGTGTTGTTGTACAGTGATGGATAAGGCTGTGCAGTGGGCGGATGGTGACTGTAGATGGATGTTAGATGGTGGAGTAACGTTGGAGTTTGGTGCAGTGTGTAATTTGATGAGCCTGAATTGCTGGTGATTGAATGATGTGACAGTGGCAAGCGTTGTAAATGGTTTGAGTTAGTGTAATGGTTTGTAAGCCAGAAGTGGAGGAGATGGTGGTTGGTTTGTAAGGCAGAAGTGGTTGCTGAAGTTTGTGGTCGTTGAGGCAGTTAGTTGAATGGTGCGATGCAATAGTGGCAAGTGATGGAGATGGAGTGTGTTGTAAGTAGTGAGGCAACAGTGGGAGATGGTTCTAAAGGTGCAGTGTTGGGTTAGTGGTGATGTAGGAGTTGAGTTTGTGAAAGGTTGTGGAACGGGTATTGACAGTTGTGGAACTGGTTGCAATGGAAGTTGTGGTTTGGCAGTAGTGGTTTGACCTTAGTGGATGAATTTGATTGTTGGAGATGGTGGAGGAGGTTGACAGTAGGTTATTTAGGAGGTGAACAGAGAAGTACAAGTGCAAATAGATGTGATTGTGTACAAAAAAGGCAAATGGATGGAACAGTGGAGATGGTTGTATGAATTATGGCAGTAATGTATGTTGCTGGGCATAGTAGAGTTGCTGTTTGGTGGCTTTCTGGATGCTTTTAAGTAGGAAATAGGGTTTTGTATGACTGTGGTGAAAGACGGTGTATGTTGAGAAATATGACGGAAGTATGAAATGGTAGAAATGTGGACGTTTAACAATCTGAAGATGGTAGAAGTATGAAGTTGTTGAAGTAATGTCACAATAAATTTTTTTTCTGAAAGTTGTAAAATAAGAACTTGTAAATGAAATGGAAAATCGAATGGAATTTTTTTTTTTTTCCTTTTTGAAATTGTGTATGCTTTTTTAAAAAAAAAATAATGAAAATGCAAAAGGAAAAGGAAACTAGAACAACAAGCACAAAAACAAATGCACACAAAAATGAAACAAACACACAATATATTTTTTCTTTTTTTAAATGCAATACGCACACAAACAAAAACACAATAAAAATCAAACGAAAATAATTTAAAGAATAGAAAATTAAAATCGAATCAATTACTCGACAACGGCCCTAAAAACTTGTTAATCGACAGAAATTTTATCAGTTTAGAAAACCGTCGAACGAATTTTGTGATAAAATTAACCGCAAGCGCACGGTATACAAATATTAGTAAGTGGCGAGTACGGGTCGATCCGCAGGGAATTGTTAAATTTTAAATTCTCTACTCAATCAAATTAAACCAAAGTTGAGAGTTATTAGCTAAACATGTAAGAAAAATGAAAAAAAGAAAGTGATAAAAATATGAGAGTAGAAAGACAATTTAGTGATAATTTCCACTCTCTAGATTTATAAATCAACACAACATGAAATTATTATCTCTCTTTTTTGGTCATTAGTTAGTTTAATTGATGTGCTTATCATAAGTATGGCCTATTTGTGCAATTAATTATCTCAACATAAGCCATTAAACTATAACACACCCCTTAAACCACTTACAAACTCATCTCTACTGCTAATAATGAAAATTCGTTGAACTAATTTACTCTGTGTCTTTTAAAAATTCCAAAAATGCCTTGCTTTCTATTTACATATTTACGCTCGAACAAAATATCAACGTATATGAAAACACAAACAACCGTTACACAAACAGTCCGTGTGCGAAACACAGACTCATACTTGAATGAAAAATGACAATAAAGTTGAAAATAAAATATAGTTTAAGTATGACCTAATATAGACCATCAAATTTTGATTTCAACATTCACTTCATTACCATCATATGTAGATGAAGAGGTAATTATTGTTTGTGATTTTTTAAGCATTGTCTATTTGGTGTCAACAATATAGGCTATCAAATTCAAAACAAAAACGTCAAGTTAAATCACGTCAAGCGTTGTTATTAAGCACAAAAAGAGAGTATATATTACCAAATTATGTTGAATGTATATAATTAGAGAGCTTCATTACCCCTAAATTGAAGGGGTTTAGCATTTTATATTTGTAAAGTTAAAATTACCTCTTGTTTCTTATGTTTGTATAATTTTGCATGATATAGTTAAATCTGACACAAAATAATGCTTGCTTTATAAGCTAGAAAATTGACATTACTACTATAATTAGCAATTAATTCAAAAAAATTGATTTTTTTAATAAATTGTTGATATGTCTTATTATAATGCTGAATTGGATTTTAGATAGTAGAAATTAGACCAATTGTGGGCCGTATTACTTTAATTATTCTTGTGTGCAGTAAAAGTAATAAAAACATGCATTTAGAATTTTATATTTTGGGCAGATACAATTAGAAATGTGGCTTTTTCAGAAGTTGACAAAGTCATTCGTTAATAAGTAATGTCATGAAATAGTATACAGCTGCTCTCATATCATAACTTGAATTCTTGAAGTTTTAAGGAATAAATTGAAAGATATGTAGAAGATAGACATTTGTGGGCAAAGAGAAAGAAAATAAAAGAAAATATTTGTTATATCAAATAATTTTTTTTTTATGTCATTGCACACCATTCCAAATTTTAACTTTACAAAGATATATGCTTTAAAGAAAATTACATCTCACGGAAAATTTTGTGTTATAAAACAAATTCATGTACTTCTTGGAGGACCGGATGCTCTAGTTGAAACCAAGGGAGGAGTATTTGGGTTATTAAAATTTGATCCATAGCACTTGGTCCATTTTAGAAAAATTATATTTGCTAAATTATATCAATTATTTAATCAAAGCAAGTGATACGATTTCTTGACCTTTTTTTTTGAGAAAAATGTGTGATCCTCTACGAATAGAGGAGAGCACACATGTGAATGTCTATATCACGGGCATAAGGTGCTGCCAACATGCCTGGCAGGTAACAAAAATAAAATACATATATCAAATCTCAGGTACTCCTAAGATGAGTTCCGGCAAGGCCACCACCCATCACATCTCGATATCGAGCTCCGGCATGGCCACCGCCCCATATTAAGGTGTTAGAAATACCTAAAAAACTAATGAAAAAAACAAAAACTACTGGATGATGTCACAAACTAATAGGGAAGCTCCAAATATCTGAATCAGGAGGGGTGAATAAGCAACTGCTCTGAAGTGGATCTGCTGAATAGAGAAACTGCTCTGAAGGCTCTGAACAGGAGGAAGGAGTACCAAACTGAAGAATAGATCCTCCTGAAAAAAGTATTCCATAATGAAGATAGCAGAATCCTATTTTATTTACCAATTTGATTTTTGGAATCATCCATTGGGTCCTCCATAAAGTGCAGTGATGCGACGACATGTTTCTTAATCCTAATATTCTATCAACCGGTTGCGATTACAAATTACCAAACATGTCAACATTCATAATCCACTATATGAACCCATACTCTCCTTTGTCCTCATGTCAACATGGTTTCCCAACATAAAATATATCAATCTTTAACATAACCAAATTCACTCTTCTTGTAGACTACTAACACAAGGTCAAATTAGAAAATTCCTCGCTCTTAAACCCGCTCATGAATGCTGGAAAACTTTGGCTGTGAATTTGATGGTGTTGATGAACTTATGCAACTACGACGATGATTATGGTGGCAATGATTAGGCAGATGTTGCTAGACACGTTACTATGTGTTTCCTTGTAACGATGTTTTCCTCACGTGTGTAGATTGAGTTAATAAATTCATATTCAAGATACGATGGAGTCCTAAATGTTTATCTTTGTAATTGACAATGTTCACACTTGCAAAGTTGGTTCAGAAATCAGAACCATCATTGGAAACAATAGTGACAAGAGTTTGAATTTTGTAGTCTTGTAGTGTTACAAAACTTGAAATTTTATCGAAAAGAGAAATAATTAGAAGAGAACATAAATTTTAACCATGAAAAGTTAGTTTTTTTACATGCTAATGCCTATTTATAAGCTTCAAATGGCTACCTTAAGAGGATGTCTATTCGTTAAAAAGTAGTCAAAAATGACTTTATACATAAAAAGACCCAAACGATCTACATTTGACCATTTGAAATTTTTACATTCAATCCAGTGTTCAATCGGTTGATCACTTGCTCTACTAGATGATTAGTTGGCGTTTTCTAACTTTTTGTCCATTATTTTCCAGTTTTGGGAGAAAACAAGTTCAGATCATTTCAAAATTTGTTAAAAAAAATTATGATCAGTTAGTATACCATTATGAATTACAATGTATATTGTTGCAAAATTTCCATGACAGGGCTTGGCAAAATTCCAAATAACTTTAGATCATGATATAGAAGTTGGAAATTTGCATAATAAGTAAATTATATTATATCATACCTTCCCTGCCTTATGATTATAATATGAACATACTGGTACCAGTCAATATTGCCTGCTCTCCTCTATTTATTCTCTTATGTGTTTATTGCATGGAGCTAACATATGCCTTTTATATGTAGAGTAGTGGATTTATTAAATTTCCTAATTTTTATTAATAGTTGGAGCAGGTTTGCAATTTTTTTGTCCGATCTCAAACTTTCCAGAGTTTCCCAAATATATGCACACGAGTTCGTAAGTTTGAATCTTAATTGTGACAAAGCTTAGTTTTTATTTCTATTTGAGAGGTTTGAAAAGGATCCCAAATTTGAAGCTTTGAAAAAGGCCACAAGTGGATAACAATTTTCACATATTTATCCTTTTCTCCTTTTCTAATGTTTCTCTATTTTCAACACCAATAAATCAGTATACGATTTTCATTGTTTCAGTTTATGCCGAGCAACACTTTTTATTATATTTTACTTTATTTTGAACATTGGTTCTAATTTATACGTTACAGGATCGAATCCAAGATCTCAAGCAACAATTGGAGCTAGATACCATACCACTTAAGGCAGTAGTTATTATCACACTCTATTTTTATTTTGTATAACTTTTTGTTTATTTTGTGAAAAAATGCATTTTAAAATATTTGAAAATGAACGACAATTTTATCAAAAACTTATTAATTTTTAAATAACATTTTGTTACGAAATTCAATTTTTTTTTCAAACTTAATAGCTATTTTAAAATTTTGTTATTGCAAATTTAAGATTATATATGTATATGTATTTTGTTTTTTAAGTTCTATGATTCAGCATATGTATATAAATGTATCTTTGTTTTTAAGTTCTAGAATTCAATATTTTGTAATCAACTGTATATTTTTATTTACCAAATAAAAGATGATCGATACTACATGCAAAAGTCAATTGAATATGCATTTACTTCAATAATTTTTTATCCACATGCGCATGTGTGCAAACTAATTAAAAATATTGACATGTATTTAAATATAAACAATTTGTTAGTCCTTGTGATGATAGTTTTGATAACAACAACCTTAGAATAAGATTATAAAATATAAATACTAACATTATAGTTTAGATATATACGTATATGCAGGATTTAATTATGCAGGTACCAAGAATGAAGACTGTACAGTATAGAGATTCAAGATATCAAGATTGAAGACTCATGCGTATCAAGATTATCAAGAGCTCAAGATTTCAATAACAAGTATTTTAATTAGGAATTTTGTTAAAACTCCTAGAAAAGCACCGACATCTTAAAATCCAATTCATTCGTGGAACGAAATCCACTTCGAGCCCGTTAAAGGGATGGAACCCTGAGTAGGATGGAACCTACGAAAAATCTAGTGGAACATTGTTTTGTATCCACTAACTTTTATTTAAAATGTTTTACAAAATTATATCTAGTTTTCAAAAATGTTTTCAAAAACTTCCTTTTCAAAGAATCAAAAACATCTATCCTGGTTTTAATATTTTTAGCCTCAAAATAATCTTTATTTTCAAAATCAAATTATCCTTGGTTTTTAAACTATCTTTTAATTATAATATATTTAACTTTCAAATATTTATGCTTAGATTTAAATATAAAATTGTAGTAAAAATTTATATACATCAAAACATTATTCTATATATTTATTTATGTATTTTAATTATAGTTAAGCATATTTATAAATTTAAAATAGTTTTAATATAAGATAGAAGTTATTTTCAAAGAAAAACAAATCACCAAAATTTCCTTTGGCATGTCGACATCCTCAAGTATCCCATGTCGACATGATAGTAGTTAATTTCAAAAATTTGAATTTCAAAGGAAGTGTCTATCCGTCATTTTCTTTCACGAATGGACATGACTGCTGTTCTATTATAAATAGGGTGGTTTTGAACGAATTTGTATCCATATTTTTCTGGTTTTCACTCCTCTTCTTCTTCCGCATTTCTTCATACACATTCTTACCATTACTCTGCCGAAATCAACATTGAATCTAACTTGATCATTTTTGGTTTGATTCTCTATCACTATCTCAACAAGATCTCAGTGCTAGTCAGAGTTATAGGTTTCTTTGTAATCAATTTAGCGAGAAAAGGTGTGATTGTAGCCTTGGAAATCAATCAAGTGAGAAAAGGTGTGATTGTAGCCTTGAAAATCAATCAAGTGAGAAAGGTGTGATTGGAGCCATGGAAATCAAATGGGTGAACTTGTTGCCCCTGAAATCAAGTATCTCTACCCAGAGGATTGTGAATCTGGAGTGGTGTACCTCGTGGCCTTGAAAACGAGGGTGTAATTGTACAATTGCTTTTGCAAGGAAATCCGTACTTGTGTGCAGGACTGGATGTAGGGTAACTCCAAACCAGTATAAAATCCGGTGTGTTCTTTCCTTTATTGCTTTTACTTTATTTCTGCATCTGTGTTTGATTCCGTGATCATATCCGTGTCTGAATATTGTATACTTTTGTGTTCAAATTAACAAAAACCCAAAAAAAAAAAGTAATTCCTTAAAACACTATTCACCCCCCCTCTAGTGTTAATCTTAGCCTTAAGATCTGTATTCCGCATTTCTCACATTTGGTATCAGAGCAAGGTTTTCAAAGTTTTCATAATCTGAATTTTAAAAAATTTTAAAATGCAATTTTTTTTATAAAATTATTAACACTATTTTTTTATGAATATGTCATAGAACCATCATGATATTGTTGTTTAAAATTATATTTAGTTGTTTTGAAAAGTCACTTGATTCTTTAAAAGGTTATGTTGTTTTGCAGGAGAAGAATTATGTCTAATGACTATTGGTTAAAAGATACCAGATAACCTTTCATCAATCAAGAAGAACAAATGGATATATAATGGCAATCGACAATGAAATAGGTACCAGATCAATATGAAGCTTTTGATTCTCATCTACAACTTGATATGATATTGTACTTCTCTCCATCTGCTTCGCAATGTCACTGGTTTCGTGCGAATCCATCAAGAAATGACCAAGTTATGGTCAAATGAAGTTTTGGTGAACAAAGAGAGAAAGAAAGCAAAACTATCAATGTTTGAACTTGGCTATCCAAAAATGAAAAACTATGTACGGGATTTTCTACATTTCTCTTACTGTTCGGCCTGTTTCACCACAATACTGTCCAAATTCATCACCGAACTATCACTGGATTGTAGCCCTTGCCTTCCTCTTCGATTTTCCGCTGGTTTCATCCAATTCCGTTAAGAAACGAAGGAGAAATGCCTTCTAGAAGTTTGATGGTGAATATAAAAATGGAAAGAAGAAGAAGAAGAGAAACTTTTATGAAAAGTGGTGACAGTTGGTCCTATTTATAGTGGTTGAAGTGTCCATTCATTCAAAATTCAAATTCAAACTTTTGACGCCAAGTTCGTCAATCTACTAAATCATCTGCATCTTTCTCATACGGTCTTCAAATTCAGCAAATGAACATACTACGCAGATCAGAAAAATGAACCCGTCGCAATAGAACAGATCTCGTCGTTAAATTCTTTTTATAGGAGTCCATTCATATTTATAGTGGTTGATGACAATGGAAGAACAACAAAGTTAGAAAGATGGAGTGCAAAAATTGGTACGCTTTACTATTATTTCATCTTTATTGTTGCATTTAGGAATATATGCTTAATCATTTCGTTAGGTATAGAAATTTATCTCTTTTATAAGTTTTGATATTTAGGTCCATATATTGACATACCATAGTATAAATTTCGATATACCAGTCTAATTTTTTTTTTTAAAAAGTGTTTTCTTTCAAATAAAATCTTACTACTAATTTATTACAACTATATTAAGTAGAAAAGCATTTTTACATGCATAATGCCAAGTGTCTTTACACATGTTTTCTCATTATTTTTTCATGTTAATTAAATACTATAAAAAAATTGAGTAAAAAAAATCAATTATTTATATGTCAATATCTAGACGTAAAATTAGTGCAAAATCATGTTAAAATCAGGCCCAGAACTTTAGATAGCATTTTTGAAACGCTGTCTTTGTTTCTGTTATGCTGCAAATACGTTTTTATAGCATTTATGTATTTCAAAACGCTGTAGTGTTTTAGAAACTTTTCGCAGCATTTGGTAAATACTGCAGATTCTGTTTTATAATGTTTTGAATATTTTAAATTGCAAAAACTTTTTACAGCATTCTGTAAATGCTGTGTTTTCTACTTGAAACTTTAAATTATGTAAAAATAATATTTAAATTAATAATTTTTCTCTATTCTTTTTAAAAAAGGTTATTTTCTAACTTATATTTGAATATTTTAAAATTAATTTCATGTTTAATTTTTTTAATTAATTAAAACTTTTTTAATATAAGAGGCCTTAATATAACACATGTTTATTTTAGATTTTCAATCTTTGTTATTTAATATTTCATTATGATATTTTTTTAAAAGATGTTTAAACATGTTTCTAAATATTTTAATCAATAATAATTTAATATAAAGGTTTCAATTAGTAAGTTAAGTATTTTATAAACATGGAAGCTTGGATTTTTGAAAAAAAACAAAAATCAACCAAGTTAAAAAAAATATTATTAAATAATTAGGGTATTAATTTTTATAAAAACCATATTTGATCATATATAAAGTTTAAATTCATATTTCATAGAAATTTGATTTTGATATTGAGTTTGATTACTACTTTTCATGGATATGTTATAGTTTTAATATCATTAATTACCTTTAAACTCTTGTCTTTGCTACTCTTTTAGTTCAATTCATTAGTTTCTTTAACCTAAGTTTAGTAATTGGTGTGTATTACCTTTGTTTGGTTGAAGCAAGTTATAATAAATTGTTTGATATGTGTATACATACATACATACATATGCATATACATACATACATACATACATACACATACACATACATACATACATACACATATATATGTTTGTCAATTAGATATTACTTATCACTCATGTTTATCTTATAATCTGGGTATCTCTTACCATAGTATATATATCATCATATCATGCTGCATATTATTATTATTTTTACTTCGTTGTCATTTTGTTTCACATTATATATCATTATGCATCCTATTTCATATCACATTTCATTGCATATTACATCATAAATTACAATGCATGAAATATCATAATCGTTTGCATTACAAGTTGCACTTCATTTTTCATATCATCTCATGCTATATTGCATATGTCATACATTTCATACTGCATTACAAACTACATATTGCATACATGTATACATAACGAGTGTATTTTATTCAGGGGGAGTTTGTAGTATTGTCTTGTAATATAGGATTATTAGTTTTTGATTTGTTTGGTATGTTTTAATTGACTTCTTTGATTGAATTGATTTGTTTTACTCGATTGACTTGATTAACTTGTTTGACTTGATTGACTTGTTTGACTTGACTGACTTGTTTGACTTGATTGATTTGTTTGACTTATCAGACATGATTGGATTTGATGTGTGTGTTGAAATATACTTATACATATTTATGTATTGAATAATTATAATATAATTATGTTAATGTCTTTCACATTTCATTTACTATACTTTGTTCTATTATCAGTTTAAGGGGGAGTTTTATAGTTTTATGGTTTTAGGATGGTTTCTGTTGATGACAAAGGGGAAGAAATATAAAATATGATAGTTAGGCAAAGATTAAGGGGGAGTTATTAGTTTTCGGGGGAGTTATTAGGATAGAAGTAATATTTTATACACAAAGATTGTCATCCTCAAAAAGGGGGAGATTGTTAGTCCTTTAGATGATGGTTTTGATGACGACAACCTTAGAATAAGATTATAAAATATAAATACTAACATTATAGTTTAGATATATATGTATATGCAGGATTTAACCATGCAGGTACCAAGAATGAAGACTGTATAGTATAGAGATTCAAGATATCAAGATTGAAGACTCATGAGTATCAAGATTATCAAGAGCTCAAGATTTAAATAATAATTATTTTAATTCATTATTATTTTAATTAGGAATTTTGTTAAAACTCCTAGAAAAGCACTGACATTTTAAAATCCAATTTATTCGTGGAATGGAATCCACTTCGAGCCCGCTAAAGGGATGGAACCCTAAGTAGGATGAAACCTTCGAAAAATCTAGTGGAACATTGTTTTGTATCCACTAACTTTTATTCAAAATGTTTTACAAAATTATATCTTGTTTTAAAAAATGTTTTCAAAATCTTCCTTTTCAAAGAATCAAAAACATCTATCCGGGTTTTAATATTTTTAGCTTCAAAATAATCTTTATTTTCAAAATCAAATTATCATTGGTTTTTAAACTATCTTTTAATTATAATATATTTAACTTTTAAATATTTATACTTAGATTTAAATATAGAATTATAGTAAAATTTTATATACATCAAATATTATTCTCTATATTTGTTTATGTATTTTAACTATAGTTAAATATATTTATAAAGTTTAAAATAGTTTTAATATAAGATAGAAGTTATTTTCAAAGAAAAACAAATCACCAAAATTTTCTTTGGCATGTCGACATCTTCAAGTACCCCATGTCGACATGATAGAAGCTAATTTCAAAATTTTGAATTTCAAAGGAAGTGTTTATTCCTCATATCCTTTTCCGAATGGACATGGCTGTTGTTCTACTATAAATAGGGGTGGTTTTGAACGAATTTATATTCATATTTTTCTGGTTTTCACTCCTCTTCTTCTTCCACATTTCTTTATAAACATTCTTACCATTACTCTGCCGAAATCAATATTGAATTTAACTAGATCATTTTTGATTTGATTCTCTATCACTATCTCAAAAAGATCTCAGTGCTATTCAGAGTTATAGACTTCTTTGTAATCAATTTAGCGAGAAAAGGTGTGATTGTAGCCTTGGAAATCAATCAAGCGAGAAAAGGTGTGATTGTAGCCTTGGAAATCAGTCAAGCGAGAAAAGGTGTGATTGTAGCCTTGGAAATCAATTGGGTGAACTTGTTGCCCCTGAAATCAAGTATCTCTACCCAGAGGATTGTGTATCTGAAGTGGTGTACCTCATGGCCTTGAAATCGAGTGTGTAACCGTACAATTGAATTTGAAAGGAAATTCATACTTGTGTGCAGGACTGGATGTAGGGTAACTCCAAACCAGTATAAAATCCAGTGTGTTCTTTCATTTATTGCTTTTACTTTATTTCTGCATCTGTGTTTGATTCTGTGATCATATATGTGTCTGAATATTGTATACTTTTGTGTTCAAATTAACAAAAATTCAAAAAGATTTAGTAATTCCTTAAAACACTATTCCCCCCCTCTAGTATTAATCCTAGACTTAAGATCCGTATTCCGCATTTCTCACACAGTTTTCATTTTAACAATTGATAAAACGACAAATTATGAAGTTAAGTCCGATAAAATGAACAATACTTCTTATTTTGATACACTGATTAGTGCCGAGAGCTATAATAAAATATCCATTAAAAATATTTTCAACTTTGCCATATATAATCATTTTGCTATTGACATTGCTCTTAAGATTGGAAAGAGGATGAAAAACAGTTGCTACAACAATATCCAACATGCGTTGAACCACCACATACGCTTATATTACACCTCTCCACAATTTTCGAAACTCAAACTATAACAATCTCCTTTGCATGGAGCATGTGGCGTTTATGTTGCTTATTACATTTGTGTTATTTTCCTTTTTACGTGTGGAATGCCGGCATATTGTATTGATCACTTTGTCTTGCTCATACGAAACACGTGTCCATATACTGATTATTTTGCCTACATACATGCTGTTAGATCTTTCCTTCATTACAAGTCATGTAAATATTTAACATTATGCAACCATTCACGTTATTCATCTTTACTTACCCATATTAACTGCAATAATTATTGAATTACTTATAAAATGCTAAAGACATTCATGTTCTCTTACTTGAACCACAATCGCCTTATAACGTAATTTTCACAACTTTCTTATTGGTCATGTGTAAAGTTGTTTTCTTATTAATGTAAGCAATAATATGATGCTCAATGCATGCATATGAATTTCATCAAAAAAAGATACTTTTTGAATAATTTCTTATAAATTATTTTGAGTCCAACCTTTATTTCCAAATGAAAATATTGCATGCCGCATAATGTGCGCAAACTGTAGTCATGTACCAAGTGGCAAATAATTAAAATCGAACACACACCTTTAACTAAATTTTTATTAAACACATATCCAAACACAAAGCATGACTGGTCAGATAGATATTTTTCGCGAAGTATACAAAAGTATCATCTCATAGTTCAGACTACGAGATTAATGGTCATGAATATTGGTTATTTTTTGGAATACTAGACTAAAAACAGGAGTTTATGAGTTGCTACTGCAATCACCAATCGATTATGCCCAATCACTATCTGTAAATCCAAGTAATCCAAGAAACTTTGAATCCTTCACAGGCTTGTATAGAATACCATAATCAATAGTTCCCTGAAGATAATGTAAAACTCGTTTGGCTGCTCCAAAATGAATCTAACTTGGGTTTTGCATAAACCTGGACAATAAGCTTAATGCAAACATTATATCGGGCCGAGTAGATGTTAAATATAAAAGACTCTCAGTCAAACTCCGATATGTAGAGGCATTAACTTTTTCTGCACCATCATCCCACTTGAATTTTACATTTACTTGAAATGGAACCTTACTGATTTGCAACCAAACATCTTAAATTTTCTTGACATGTCTTCAATGTATTTCCTTTGTGATATAAAAATTCCATCACCTCCCTGGTGGATTTCTATTCCAAGGAAATAATGCAGTAAACCGAGATCATTCATCTCATAAGTCTTTAACATGTCATCTTTAAAATCTTGGATCATTTGGTTATTACTTCCTGTTATCACCAAATCATCAACATAAAGAGAGATAATTAAAACTTCCATACCTTGAATCTTGATGTATAAAGTTGGCTCGCTCTTACTTTTCTTAAATCCAACTTTCATGAAGTATGCATGGATTTCAGTGTACCGGGCCCTTGGAGCCTGCTTGAGCCCGTACAAAGCCTTTATTTATATGTACACTTTATCTTCCTCCCCCTTAATAACAAATCCTTTCGGCTGCTCCGTATATATTCTTCAGTGAGCATCCCATTTAAAAAAGCTGAGTTCACATCGAGTTAGTAAAGAGGCCACTTGGTTTGAGCTGCCAAAGCAATCACAGCTCTAACTGTTTCAAGCCTAGCCACCGGAGCAAACGTTTCACAAAAATCAACTCCAGGTTTTTGTGAATATCCCTTGGCCACAATTCTTGCTTTATGTTTCTATATAGTTCCATCTGAATTTATCTTTGTCTTGTAAATCCACTTTAGTCCAATATTTTTTCTAGATTTTAGACGTTCCACAAGTTCCCATGTTTGATTTTTCTCGATCATTTTGATCTCTTCTTCCATGGCCTTCCGCCATATTTCTTGCTTTTCTGCTTCTTCGAACATTGTAGGTTCGACACAGACAAAGTTACATCTCTCATACACATCATGTAGGCTTTTAAACTTTCTTGGTGGAGTGCTTTCTTGAGTCTCCGGGCTTGATGACGCTGCACTTGATCTATTTGGAGACTAAGGTGGAGTATTTTCAGGTGGTTGATGAGAAACTTCTCCATTTGTTTCATTGTCTAATGGAGAATCATTATTTTGACCTTCCTCCATTACAAAAAGTAGCTCCTGTACTTTATTATTTTTTCGATGCCAGAAAGCTTTTTCATTAAAAATATAACATCTCTGCTAATCAATAAATTTTGAGTCTCCAAATTATATAATTTGTATGCTTTAGTTTCATCATCATAACCCAAAAAAATACATCTTTCACTCTTTTCTCAAGCTTGTATCTTTTTTCTTTAGGAATATGAGCATAACACATACTACCAAATATTTTAAAATTACTCACCTCTGGTTTTATTCCACTCCAAGCTTCAACATGAGTTTTTCTTTGAGCAGCTTTAATAGGACATCTGTTCAGAATATAAATAGCAGTATGAACAGCCTCTGCCCAGAATTTTGTTGGCATGTTTTTCTCATGAATCATTAATACGCACTTGTGGTATGCTGTGTTACTTTATCATCCGAGACAGCATTGATCTATTCATCTCAGCCTTCCATTCAGATCAACGGCAGAGATTCTTTTATTTTTGTGTTTTGGATTACTAGCCATTTTTGGGCTTCTGTATATTAGGCCCACGACTGTTTCATATATAATGTAACTTTTGTACAGCACTATTTGTGGGAAAACTGATTAAATAAAGCAATTATTCTTTACATTTTGCAACGTATACAATCTATGATATCTGATTTTCCTAATATGGTATCAGAGCGTCAGAAAGCCTAACGGCAGATCAGCAATTTCTTGCATCATCTCTTTTATCACAAGATTGATATATCTTTTATCTCCTTAGTTAAAAATTCATCATCGGAGATCTTTTTCACCTTCCTCTATTTTTTTTAGCCGATTCTCATCACCGAAGAGGTTATACCATCTTCGACTCAAAGGCATATGTTATATCACTATCAGTTCATTGTGCCACGCCTAGCAAGAACTTGAATACATCCAAATTCTTGACCGGCTGCATCAATTCCATATCTCTAGTGCCTCGCCAATATTTTCTTGGCTGCATCAAATATTCAAGAAGTCAGATTAGCCATCTATAAGAATGGGAGACAGAGAAATAGGCGATGAAAGATCATCGACTACTTCAAGAAATGACAAAGGGGAGATCACTGTAACAGAAACAGCATTAATCAAACCCAAAAGCCAAGTTATCAACATCCCACTTGATGATGACAACTACATTGTATGGAAATATCAGATTGAAATAGCTTTAAAAGGATATGGACTTCAAGACTACATCAAAGGATCCATAGCCACGCCACCTGCAGTTATAGAAGGAGAAAATGGAATCACTTCCACAAATCTAGATTATATTAGATATCAGAAACAAGACAACTTACTGTCATCATGGCTGCTATCATCCATCAGCCCAAGTTTGCTATCACAAATTGTTGGCTGCAATTCATCTTATGAAATTTGGTCATCAATAGAACGAATATTTAGTTCACAATCAGCCGCAAGAATTATGCATTTTAGAAGACAATTACAAAATGCAAGAAAGAATGACATGCCAATGAGAGAGTATCTTGCGAAAATCAAAGGCTTATGTGACAGACTCAATGCTATTGGCCACAAAGTTTCTGAAAATGAACGAATCCTCACCATAACAAATGGCCTTGATGATGAATATGAGTCAGTGGTTACATTTATAGCATCACAACAAACCCTACCAGATTTGGAATTTGTTCAATCTGCCTTACTTGCCCATGAAGGCAGAATTGAACAAAGAAAGGCCATGCAAAATGAATTTTCGATCAATTATGCAAGCAGTTCAAGAAATAAAGTGCAGCAGTCTAATACAGCAAACAATGGAAATAAACAAGATGGTCAAAGAAATTCTCACAATCCAAGAGGAAGGGGAAGAGGAAGATGGAATAATAACAATAGAGTAAAATGTCAAATTTGTGAAAGATTTGGTCATATAGCCAGCAGATGCTACTTCAGGTTCAATAAAGAATTCACTGCTACACAGTAAATACAAAGAAATCCCAACATCAACATAACACAACTTGAACAACAGCAGAAGAGCAATAGTGAAGATTCAAGAAATCAATCAGGCAATTCAGAAGAAGCAAAATTGGACAACACAAATCTGGATGATTGGTACCCAGACTCAGGGGCAACCAATCACGTAACCAGTAACCTTCAAAACCTCAATTTGGGCAACAAAAGCTACACAGGTACGCAAACCATACATTTGGGTAATGGTGAAACAACAAGTATATCACATGTTGGCACAGGAACCATTCAAGGTAAAAGAAATTTATATTTAAACAATTTACTGAGAGTTCCTGAAATTAAAAAGAATCTAATCAGTGTATCTCAATTTGCTAGTGACAACAAAGTATACTTCGAGTTTCACCCAAATTTCTGTTTAGTTAGGGATCTTATAAATAAAGATATATTGTTGCAGGGTAGTTTGAGTAAGGGGCTGTACAAATTTAGTGCTGTGAAGAAACCTGAATCCACCATAAAGAAGCATTGGTGCAACAGTGTTCACACCAATGAACACAATGGGAAAAATACTTTAGAACATTGGCATTGTAAACTAGGGCATCCTAATATGAAAATTGTAAAAAGATTCTTGATAGATAAAAAAATTTCTTTTCAGAATAGTGATACTTCTGATATATGCACATATTGTCAATTAGGAAAAAGTCACAAACTTCCTTTTACTGATTCAGAAACTATGTATAAAAACCCTTTTGAATTGATAGCAGGAGATTTATGGGGACCAGCCCCATTGAATTCCACACAAGGACACAGGGACTATTTATCTCTTGTTGATGCATACACTAGACACACATGGATATTTTTTCTCAAATCAAAGGCTGAAACTTATGATACTCTAGTTTAGTTCATTACATTTGTTGAGAAACAATTCAGTCATAAAGTGAAAATTGTGCAAACTGATGGAGGCAGCGAATTTTACCCACTTAAATTTTTTTTTCAAAACAAGGGTATATTACATAGAATTACTTGCCCTTACACATCTGAACAAAATGGCCTTGTTGAAAGGAAACATAGGCATATAGTTGACACAGGCTTAACATTATTATCACAAGGGTCTTTACCTTTAAAATATTGGCAAGAAGCTTTTGCTACAACTGTTTATCTTATAAACAGAATGCCAAGTAAAATCCTTGATTACAAAAGTGCTCATGAAAAATTATTTGACATCAAACCTGAATATGATCATTTAAAAACATTTGGTTGTATGTGTTTCCCCTGTCTCAGGCCTTACAACAGAAATAAACTAAGCTTAAGATCAAGTCCATGCACATTTTTAGGATATGCTACAACCCAAAAAGGATACAAATGCCTTGATAAAAGTGGTAAAATTTATATATCTAGACATGTGATGTTTAATGAAGATCATTTTCCTTTTGCAGACAGAAGACTGGGAAGGAGTGATACTACAGCAAAACAATGTGCTGAAAATGTCAAAGTGCATTTGCCTACCATTCCAGAATTAGTCATGCAAAATGAACAACCAAGCAATAAGAGACTTGAGAGATTACAATCTATTGCAGAAACTAAATCTGACTATAGCACAAATGATACACTTGAGTGGCCATCACAACAAATTGAAGAAAACAATGAAATGCAATCATCTGATGACTTAGCCTCTAGCAGCAACAAAGCAACAACCACTGATGACTTAGCTTCTAGCAGTGACAAAGCAACTACAACTGATAATAGAGACAACATGCAGGATGCAGGCCATCATATGATAACAAGGTCCAAAAGTGGAATTTTTAAACCCAAGATATACAATGCTAGTATAGATACCATTGAACCAGTTACATATGAACAAGCAGTTAAGAGCATAGAATGGAGAAATGCCATGAAAGATGAATATGAAGCACTATTAAGAAATCAAACATGGGATCTGGTGTCACCTCCAAAGGACAAAAATATTGTGGGATGCAAATGGACTTACAGAATAAAAAAGGATGCAGATGGAAAAATAATAAAATTTAAGGCAAGGTTAGTTGCAAAAGGCTACTCTCAACAATTTGGTTTTGACTTCAATGAAATTTTTTCCCCAGTTGTTAAGCCCACTACCGTCAGGATCATACTTACTATAGCATTAAACAATCAGTGGAAAATCAAACAGTTGGATGTACACAATGCCTTTTTTAATGGAGACTTACTAGAAGAAGTATATATGCATCAGCCAAAAGGATACATCACAAAAGGAAATGAAGACAAAGTCTGCAAACTGCATAAAGCTATTTATGGTCTCAAACAAGCATCAAGAGCTTGGTATGAAAAGCTCAAAGCAACATTAACAAAACTAGGATTCAAACCAACCAAGTCAGATAACTCTTTATACACAAAAACCACAAATCATGCAGCAACATACATATTGGTATATGTTGATGACATTCTCATCACTGGAAGCAATGAGAATGAAATCAGCAAAACAATAGAGCTGTTGGATAAAAACTTTGCTATAAAAGACTTGGGTACGGTTAATTATTTCCTTGGAATTAAAATTAGTAGACCATCACAAACAGAAATGTTTCTGTCTCAAAAACAATATGCTTCAGAAATTTTGGTTCGTGCTAATATGAACCAAGCTAAGCCACTACCTACGCCTATGGTGAGCAGTTTACAACTGTCCAAAGCTAAAGGAGAGCCCATCAACAACATAAAACAATATCGAAGTATTGTAGGGGCTCTACAATATTTGACTATTACCAGACCTGATCTATGTTATAGTGTTAACAAAGTTTGCCAATTTATGCAAAATCCCTTAGACAATCACTGGAGAGCTGTTAAGCGCATTTTAAGATATATAAAGGGGACTCAAGACTACGGATTACTATTAACTCAAAACAAGGACATAAATTTACAGGCTTACAGCGATGCAGATTGGGCAAGCGACGCTGATGATAGAAGATCAACTTCGGGCTACTGTATTTATTTAGGTGGCAACCCTGTTTCTTGGTGCACCAAAAAGCAATTCACTATATCACGTTCAAGCACCGAAGCCGAGTACAGATCAGTAGCTAGCACCACAGCTGAAATAATATGGATCGAAACCCTAATTCATGAATTAGGGCTTCAGCTACAGGAGAAACCACTGATTTGGTGCGATAATTTGAGCACAATCTCCTTGTCTTTAAATCCCACTCAACACTCTCGCACTAAACACATCGAGGTAGACTTGTTCTTCGTCCGTGAACGAACAACAACTGGAAAACTCGAGATTAGACATGTTCCCTCTCTCTATCAACGTGCCGATGTCCTCACTAAGTCTCTCTCTTCCAGAAATTTCACAAGACTAAGAGAGGAAATGAAAATTATCGATGGAAGTAAATTCAATGGCGGCTAGCAGAAAGATAAAAACCCTAGCTTGGTTTGAGGGTGGATAATACGCACTTGTGGTATGCTGTGTTACTTTATCATCCGAGACAGCATTGATATATTCATCTCAGCCTTCCATTCAGATCAACGGCAGAGATTCTTTTATTTTTGTGTTTTGGATTACTAGCCATTTTTGGGCTTCTGTATATTAGGCCCACGACTGTTTCATATATAATGTAACTTTTGTACAACACTATTTGTGGGAAAACTGATTAAATAAAGCAATTATTCTTTACATTTTGCAACGTATACAATCTATGATATCTGATTTTCCTAATAATCATCGACCTGGCCATCTCTAGCATGGTGCGATTTTTTTGCTTAGCAACGCCATTTTGTTGAGGGCTATAGCTTGTAGTTAGTTTCTTCCAAATATATTCATCTTTGTAAAAATCTTGAAATTTAGTTGTAGTTTATTATCCACCACTATCACTTCTGATCACTTTGATTGATTTGCCACTTTGATTTACCACCGAAGCTTTAAATCTTTTGAAAGTTGAAAAAGTTTTCGATTTTTCCTTCAAGAAATAAACCCATGTCATTCTTGTATAATCACCAACAAAGATAAGAAAGTACCTATTTTGATTAAGGGATGGAGTTTGCATTGGACCATATAAGTCAGTATGAATTAGTTCCAAAGCTTCTTTTGCCCTCCATGAGCTATATTTCGGAAAAGAATCCCTATGTTGTTTTTCCATCACACAACCTTCACATACAACAGCCTCCTCTGTTAATTTTGGTAGCCCGTGTACCATATTTAGTTTCTGTAGCAGCTTTAAACCATTGAAATTTAAATGGCATAATCTTTTGTGCCATATCTCAATATCCTCTTCAACTTCTCCCCATAAAGCAACTTCCCTTGCATACTTGAATTCAAGAGAGAAACTTCTATTCCTGTCCATCTTTATTTTTGCTATTAAGATGTTTGATTTATCATAGATTTTGCAGTAATCCTCTTTAAATGTGACACAATTACCATTTTGAATGAGTTGCCCAACACTTAATAAATTTTGTTGCAGATTTGGAACTAATAAAACATTATAAATAAGTTTTGTTCCCTTCTTTGTTTTGACTGCAATCGTATCTTTTCCTTTGGCTTTCACTAATTCTCCATTTTCCATCTTCACTTGAGAACTAACTTCTTTGTCTATGTTAAGGAATGCTTCAACATCTCTGGTCATGTGGTTACTGCACCCACTATCGATGTACCAAATGTCTACTTTTTCATCTGTAGCAGCTGATTGACAAGCATAAAACAAATTTTCTTCTTCCTTTTTTTCTTCATAAAAATTTGCTTGCTCCTTTTCGTTATACCAATAATTTTTCTGAATATGACAAAATATTTTGCAAGTGTGACACTGCAGTTTGCCATGATGCCAACATTCGCTAGAAGAATGACTTGTTTTTTACAAATTGTGCATGAGGGTTTAGAAAATATGGAACTCATACCTTGTTCGAGCTTTTTTTTCACTTTCATTTGGACTTGGACGATAATTTCTTTTATCCTTTACGTCCCTACCACTTGGCTTGAAATTTGAACTCCTTCTCCAATTATGTCTTTGTCCATCCAAATTTAGTTTTGTTCGGAAAGCACTATCCAAAGATTTATCAATATGTTTTTGCTTCCTTTGTTTATGAGCTCTAAGTGAACCTAACAGTTCTTCTACCGACAATTTACTGGTGTCTTTTGATTCTTCAATTGCAGCAATAATGTAATCATACTTTTCTGGTAAGCTGATAAGTATCTTGTCTATAATTTTTTGTTCAGTGACATCTTCACCATATGTAAGTAGTTGATTTACTACATCCATCATCCTGGAGAAGTAATTTGCATACTTTCTGCCTCCTTCATCTTCAGATTCTCGAATTCACGCCTTAGGGACTGGAGTTTTATTCTCATCACCTTGATGTTGCCATGAAATTCTTTCTCTAAAATCTCCCATGCTTCCTTTGCTTTGGTGGCACCACTAATTCTGGGAAAGATTGTTGCTGATGCTCCTTGTTGAATGAAGAGAAATGCCTTAGAATCTTTCATGCGACTATCATTCAATTTCTTTTTCTCGACATCAGTTAGAGAAGCCTCAATTTCGGGTTCAATATAGCCAGATTCAACAAAATTCCATAGGTTTTGAGACAACAGCAAAGTCCTCATCTTGATCTCCCAGAACTCCTAGTTTTCTCCGTCAAAAGTAGGAATCAGATGTTGAGAAAGAGCAGCACCCGTGCTTTCCATTTCTAATGGTAAATCCTGTTTTGTAGTGAAAAAAAATAACGCGTGCTCGAGTCGTAATCCGGAGCTCTGATACCAAAATATGTTGGTTATTTTCTGGAATACTAGACTAAAAACAGGAGTTTATGAGTTGCAACTGCAGAGCTCTTTTAGAAATCAAATATGAAAAGGAAGAGAGGAAAATAAATAGTATTACTTAAGCTTCAGAAAATGCTTGTCTTGATTTGAAAGATTACAAGACTTCTAATTTATACTCGTACATAGATGACTCTTCAAGATAATAAACCCTTAAACTTCTACTACAATAAATTCTGAAACAAAGAGATATGTCCTTCTGGAAAAATGCATTAACTTTATCAGTTCGATCCTCGAGATCGACACTTATTGACAATAATGAACCATGTTAAAAAAAAGTATCATCCCTATCGATTGGTTTGGTTCCTTTGTCGTAAAATTCGACCTTGATTTGTGTTTATATTTATTATGTATGCATGCATACGGGAGCTGTGGTTTGTAAGAAAGATCACACGTCACAGGTGTCAAATAAGGCCACATTGGTTTTGATGTTGACAAGTTTCTTTCATATTTATTTTACGCACACACGTTTTGGGCCAACTTACAGAAACAATATCAAATCCAGATAATGTGAATGGTAATAAAAATATATGCTAAATAGGTTGGTAGAACGTAGCATGTTTCTGTTAATATTTCTCAAATGTGTGTTTTTGTAGTTGGTTGTATAAAGTGAAAGACATTCTCTCTTTTTGAATATGACTATAATATTTGTCTGCGAGAAACTCAAAATCTTTTGTTATTCATTGGAAAAATAGAAATACTAAAAAATAAATAAAGATAGAGTTGGTTAAAAAGAAACGTAACCTGAGAAACACATTAACATATAATAAAATGATCATTACACACGCACTACAAATTTAGAGATGTATGATATGAGAAGATTATGTTACAAATTAATAAATAATTGGGTGTATTTTTTACTTTACCCTCTCATTTCTTTAGAATATCCATAAGGAGGACAAGTCACATTAAGGTTTGCTAGTAATTTAGTATAACAGTGGACAAAAATTCCAGTTTTGGTGATGAAAGCAACTTACAACTATATGTATCCTTTTCTGGCTTCATCGGTTTGCAGATTAAGTAACTAAGATAAACTTTTTATTTACGTTTTCATCATTTGTTTGCTTAGAACAATATTTCAAATCTTGGATTTCGGTCACGTCGCGTTTCAGAATTTTCTTCCAATAATACGTCGGATGAGATTTTGGATAAGATAAGTGTATATAGGGTCTTAATATCGCATTGACATCTAGAGTCTTAAATACATTTTTGGACTATCTGGGAGTAACTTATTAGATTGCTAAATGGTTGTTATTAAAATAAAAACAAAAAAATAAATATAAAGTTGTTACATTAGTAATTTGCATAGCGATAGTTTTTTCACTGGAAAGAGAAGATTACTTCATTTTTGGAGGATCATAATAGCTTGATTAACTTTGTAGTAAGTAATAATTTTCTTTTATTTAACGCCGATAAAAAGAAAAAAAAGCATAATAATTTGCTGCAATGCTATCAAGCCGAGCTCACGAAACCCACGGCACACAAAAACGCACCTAGAGTCTTAAATTACATTTTTGGACTAGCATATAAAGGTTTGTAGACTTAAGTTGAGTGCGCGCGTGCAATCTGTTACTATTCAGGTAGAAAGAGCTATTTTGAATTTCACTTGGTTTAGGCGTTATGGAAAGCCTTATGGAAAACGTGTTTTTAAAAATGCGTTGTATTTGTACCGAAGTTGCAATCAAAAAATTACTTGGTTGACCCTGATTTCACACTCATATATGTTTTTTTTCTGTTATACATATACTAGTGCAAATGAGGGCGTGGGGGTAGGTGGTGGTAAGCTGGTCCCACCCCTCAAGTTTCTACAGACTTCTAGAAGAATGAAATGTGTATGTGCGCGCTCGCGCAAAAATACATGAGTATGTGCATGTGCATAAATAAAAATAGTAAAGAAGCTTTTAATAAATTCCCATTTATCTTCTTTTCCATGAGCTACTACTAATGGAGTTGTTTATTTGCACACACTGGCCTTTGTTTTAATCGAAAACCAAATTTTCTTTCTACTTTTTTAAGAATAATGATACAGTTTATCATTATAATATTCTAACTATTTAGTATATTGCATGTTTAACTAATTCATTTATAGAACATAATGTATACATCAATATTATAGACTTTGATAGTTCATTTAATTTGTAAAATTTATATTGTTGGTTAGCACACTGTTAAATCAGTTCCATGACAACTGTTAGAAGGGTGATAGTCTATTTAACATTTTATTTTGTTTAAAGCTATTTATTTATTTGTTTTTTTGTTGTTGAAAATAATAACTGAACTAATATGTAATGTAATAAATATTTGTTTATCAATGTAAACTTCTACTGATTTTGATTTTCTTCTTTAATTTACGACTCCTCTGTACATAGATGAAATATAAAGCTTCTTTCTTTTATTGCATCACATATTCTATAGATAGAAAACACAGCTGTGGTGGGAAATTTTCATATCATTAGTTACTACTTTGGTCTACACCCTTTATTCTTGCACATAGATGAAATATAAAGTTTCTTTCTTTTATTGCAACACATGTTCTATAAATAGAAAGAAAGCTACACCCACTCATTTGTTACTGTTTTCTTCTTTTCAAGTTGTAACAACAGTGCCAATGTAGCCGATGCCGACCATAAAGAAAGCTTGAGCTTGCTAGAAGTAATCTCGGCCATACATTATATCAAAGATTCCACAATATACAAGATAAAATCCCATGCATATCTCCAACCAATGAACTCTACATATACTGAAAAGAAAGAATAAGTGATCAGTATATATATATATATATATATATATATATATATATATATATATATGTCGATTATTACTTATGGAATTCACATATGGAGAAATGACGATCAACGGTAGAATCAGGCTAGAAGATCGGAGATCCAAAACAAGTTAGTCGTATATTTTATTTTGTACCATCTCTCATATGATGATTTCACACATACACATGAACACAAACTTAAAAATATTTTTTATGAAAGTTATATTTTTCCTATTTTTTAGAAATAAATTTTTTTTTAAAACAATTTAAAATAAATAAGGCAGCAAAGTAAATGACACCTGAAAAAGTAAATACGGACGTTTGGAATTATTTTCAACCGTTTGAAATTTATACTCTGACGTAAAACTCTATTTTTGAACTGCCAACTTTCTATTTCTTTTTGTATACTTTCAACCTTTTGAAACTAAAATTCAAACAGATGAAATGAAATTCACCATCTGAATTTTAATTTTAGACATCTGAATACATTTTTTGAACTCTAAACTTTCTATTTTTATTCCTGAACAATTTCAGCCATCTGGATTTCAAAAATCAACCATCTGACCTGAACAAAAAGAAGCGTCTCTTCATCGAAAATCGGAATTTGAAGATATATCTTCTTTTCTAAAGGTTGCAACTCTTCCAACGGCTACAACCTTTCGATAAGAACTATTTAGCGCTATAAATAGAATTGAAATTCATGTTTTTAACTAACCAATTCTTACTTGCTTACAAACTCTATACTTTCTATATACATACGATTTAAAAAGCATTCAATTCTTCAATTATTATGGAGATTATAGAAAGGGTGTACTATATTGACTCGTACATGCTATTCAAGAACACACAAAGTCGTATTTCTTTTATTTTATTATATCAAGTCCCATTGAAGATCTTTAGGCACAAGGTCTAGACGATTTGTACTATACCTATTCCTCCGGGTTAAGCAGGGTTGTGGCTAGTGAAACTCCTAAGAGGTGCTTAGAGATTGGACGTAGGAGAGGTGCTCTAAACCAGTATAAAATCTTGGTGTGTTTTCTTTATTTACTTTACTTTGCATAATTACTATTATTAGCTTAATTTAGTTAACCATACTTCTACTATACGATCCACTAGTATTTTTCATACCGAGTCTTCTTTGAACCCATCGCTCCTTGCACTTGATCGGCAGGGGAATACGCTCCTCGCTAGCCTATTGTCGAGTAATCGATGATGACGATGAAGACAAGTACATCGAGATAGAGTTCGAAGAAGAAGAATATAAAGGAGAAGATGAAGAAGAGGAGGGTGAAGATGAATATGCTCCTAGCCCGTTTATGAGTAGTTTCCTTTATTCTCTTGATGTAGCGGATGGGGTGTTGGGTTCGATCTTTGTTGTTTAGGAGTTTACAAATGTGTTTGAAGAGGTGTCTGGTTTACCATCTCACCGTGAGATAGAATTTCGCGTTGATTTTGTTCAGGACGCTAAACTTATTATGTTGCTTGTTCATATGCTAGCACTGAAGGAGAAGTTGGAACTAACTAACCCGATCAGCAATTCATTGCATAAAGCTTGATTCAACCTTGCCGTTTGAATTAAAGAGCGCCTATCGTCTTTGCTATGAAAGAAGACGGTCCTTAAGATCGCATGTGGATTACCACGAGCTAAACAAAACGAACTGTTAGGAACAAATATCCTTTGCCTAGGTAAGCGATGGTGTGATGTAGGAAGCTAACCCTCTTGAGATTTTTCAGGGTTTTAGTATGCTTGTCACTTGTGTCTCGAGCGGGGAAATCTATGAAGGAATTAGATAATAAGTTAAACGTTTAGATGCTAGAAATCCAAATGCAAGAAGAGCAAAGAGGAAAAAGATCTTACTCTTGGAAAGTTAAGACCTATTGATGTCATACGAGCATCGGACAAAGAAGTACTCATTCTTGAAATATAAACATTTTTGTGGTGCTCTTCAATGACCTTGCATTGGCACCAGGCCTCAATGATCATATCAGGTAGTGAATCACGCCGATGTTTGAAACTCGAGATGTGAGTTAACTCTTTGAAGTTTAGAGGTCATTGGAATGGTTCATAAATAGCATGTATAAAGAGCTTAGTAGGGCATATCCATTGGGATGGACTGGGAGGGAGCTTGCATAAGCTCTTGGAGAAACATGCACAAGAACGAATTAAAAGGTAGTACGGCACCACTAGGCACAGGTATCTATTGCAAGTCGTATAGCCCATCGAAGGATTGCGCGCTCGTTGGTCCTAATTAGGGAGCAAGATATTTCTCTTGGGATTCCATGTTGTCGAAGGTGGTCTGGAGCATTTTGATAATGAGGATTGTTGGCACCTATTCGAGCGGATCGTCTAGAACTCTTAAGGCAATGTGCTCTTTTGAAGGGGGAGGTTGTTCTTGAATTGGTTCCACCGGAATGATCGTTCTTTCTAATCCAACTATGATCGAACGTTTACGGTCCGAAAGGCATGGAAGTTAAAGCCTGAGCAGTGGTAAACCCAACTTAAGAGGAGTTGATGACTCAGTCCAATGTTGAATCTGAGAGAGTGGCTGGTATTTCTAGATTGGAAAACTTAGCGTCCAACATGATCATATATGATTTATTTCATAATTTTGCTTTAGATGTGAACCCATGTGACCGATGCATAGAACCTAACGGATATCGACGTTTGTCACCAATCGGATTTTGGATGTTGTCCCGGGTAAGTGAAAGTGTTATTAATCTATGCAATGTGAGTCCTATGTTCTGCATAGAACGAACCGACCATCCAATGTAGACAGCTCACTCGTGCTAGGAAAATGAGCCAAGTCGCACATAGGAACTATACGTCGGGGTTTACCCATTACCATTGGATAATCGATAATGGACCGCTGCTCAGAGGGACGCGGACGTCTTTATTTTGCAGGAACACTGGAGGTGCAATGATTGATATGCTATGCAATGGAATCTTTCGAATATTGGAAACATTCAGCACGACCATTCTTTGGAAAAGAACAATCTTACCGAACTTTGAAATGATGGTTAGTGATCGACCAAACCCCATTAGAAAGTGCATATATGCTTGGAAGTTTGCAAGGAAGTGGTTATTGCAAGGACAAAGGGAGACCCGGAGCAATATGTGTAACAGCTAGGGGTCTACCTATGAGGGATAAGGAAGTCTGCAGTAGCCAAGGAAAGGTGGGGGTCGATCACGTTTTAGTAATCTCAGGCCAGTCATTGGCCAAGAATGAAGCATAACATGGTGAGCGGCGACCCAAGATCACCACCATGGCAGTAGTCAATAGCGACCTAACTCAACATTTCCGGATCTAAATACAAGGCTTAACAAGGATTAGATCAAGTTCTTTGGAGGAGCAATAATGATCGAGACAAGGCTCAAGTGGTGATAATGATTGGTTGGAGATAGTGGGGGCTTCAGGTGATTGATGGCAGTCGATTTGGAATTGGAAATCAAAGAGTACAAAATGGTCGGCAAAGGAAAGTTTGGCCATGAAAAGGTAGAAAGTGGAAAAAGTGAGAGTGGATAAATTTTTTCTAAGTGTTGGCTTTTATAGTGGTGACCCGAGAGGAAAAACAAACTGATACCAACCTGATTGCGTCGGTACCGATATGGAAATTTAGAAAAATGGAAATGAGAAAAGGAGAACTTCTCACCTGGCTAAGGCGTGGAATAATCTACAAAGTGTAGATCTTGTTCTAATACAGAGAGCGGAATTTCTATGATAGAAAGCGGTTGAACAGGTATCCACGAAATGGAGAAAACACACTGAGGCAACTCTTGGATAGCTAATCGACGTACATAGATAATTGTGAATGCATCACTTGTTCCAAAGCACGCTTTGCTTCCAACAAAACAAAAAAACAACAGGAATTGATCAAAGAAGTTGGAGCAAAATTCGAGCTAAGGAAAGAGCTTGATATTGACCACTTTTTGGTTGGTACTAGTCACTTTTTCTATGAGATTGTATCGATGTGCCTTCATATGATGTTTAGTTTTTTTTTATTTTACCCCGAAGGACTGTCTTTTGCGGTATCTCGAAGTTAGACATTGTCACTCAATGTTGATTCAGAGGATTACAAAGGGTGGATCATCACACCTACGCAGAAAAGTGCAAACTTTCTTCTACTTTTTCATCTGTCTTTGAGACTCCAAATAGTGCGAAATATTCATGAAAATACTAATATATGAAGGAGGTTATATCCAAGTTTGGAATGATTTGGAGATCATTTGAGTGGTCATAACATAGTTCCACTATATAGACTTGATAAACTAGCAAAAACAGTGCACGATCTAATTTTGTCTTTGAAGCTCATCTTAGAGTGCCGCTATAGATATTTTAGTGATTTGTTAAGTCATCTTGACCATTTATAGATTTCCTCCATACTCCATTAGTTTCATTATATGTTTATCTAGAAATATATATCTCTTTACTTCGTTTTTTGATACCATGAAGTCATGGTCACATTTTATTATCTGGTGTACCAGAAATATCTTGATGAAATCATTAGCATCATTGTCATATGGTTCTTATCATCAAAATACGAGATATGTCTTCCTCACATACATGAAATTTCACTCCCATTGATCTTCCCCTGGGTTCCCTTCTCTTTCTTTAATTACTCCACCATTATTATCGATCGATACGGTTCGATAAACTAAACCAAAATTCAGCCAACTTGTCCATGTGGATCTATATTGATCCAAATGTTTGAGTTATTGCACTGGCCAATTTTGACCAAGTTCAAACCATTCATACAGTGATGTCTTTGCCAATCCTTTCTCATCCATTCCATCTCCTCAACATGACATTTCATGCACTCTAACATGGAAATCACATAAATTCTGCCTAATTATGCATTTCGGCAAACATCTTAAAGTGTTCCTCAAAACACCTATTTTCAGATGATGAAATCTCTCAAACAAAAACAACGATTAAATCACATCATGCTTACGTTAATATAAGCACATAAAATCCTTAAAACATTTAGTATAATCATATGCACATCAAAATCAATATCCTTATCCCTATCTGTATCCGTATCTCTAAGCTTACTAGCTACACATTCTTTAATGTTTAAGGACCGTAGTTGCATTTATAGACATCTAGGATGTAAGTGAATTATGTTCTTATGACATTAACTTAAATCATTCAAGTAGGTTTCTATCATTTTCTCTGAGCCGTTATCGTATAAATTAGACGTATGACACATCCAAACCTGTCTTAGATAGATCATTGTTTACAGAACACCTTTTGATAATTTTTATTTGTTTCAAACTACCCCTTTCATTATTATTTTGAAAATAATTTCATGTATGTTTGATAACTTTTATACATGACAATTAAAGCAAAACCAATAACTCAATGCAGTTTAAAGCTTTATGAGCTACTATAGTGTTTTAACAACTCTAAATGACCTGTGTAAACCCTGGGTGGTGTAGTACACACCGATCGTTGTTTAATTGATTTTGAACATTGATTATTACATAAAATAATCCATGATTAACATATGTAACTAAATATATTATTACAAAATATTTTGTAAGTCTGGATCATTACAAAAATCGATGATCACTGGATATAGAATTTTCCCAACCTATCCTTCTTGTCTCATGATGGAAATGAATGAACTTTATAAAACTTTAGTGGTACCATTAAAAACATCAAACATATGATATATTTTGTTAAAAGATGCCGCCTTACCTAAAGTTTTATGTTTGAAAAATTTGGTCACGTATGTAGTTCTACTTCTCAACGAAACTTCACAAACCTGACCGATTACAAATCAAATGACGATGAAGTACACAAGAATTACAAATGTGGGTAAATAAATTTTGTACTGGATCGAGAGTGATTTGGTTAGAAGAAAGAGCAAAGTACATATGGTGAGTGTATTTTGATGAGTAAATACCATGAAGAAAAGTATGCATGGCAAGGGCATTATGGAGTAAATCTTGAATGTAATTTGAAAAAGTGTCAATATTTTAAGTTGTTTAAAATTGTGCACTAGTCACTTTAACTTTTTCATAACTAAATAAGTCCTTAGGAAGTTCCATTTTCTTAGCAAATATGAATGTTCGTTGAGTATGTAATTTTGTTATCTAAAATATCATGAATGTGTAATTGATTACCTTAGTTGTTGGGTCATGGAAACATTGACTATTGTATTATATCCTATTAGCCGATCATCTAGCTTGCATGGTACACCATTTGGTAACTTATGAATGTAGTGTTAAGAAATTAGACGTTGGATTATAATTAATGGTATACTTATTAGATTTTTTTCCTTTTACCCTTTTCCTGCCAAGAAAGCACAACTTTATTTTATGTTTTTTCTTATTTTCATAATATAAACTAAAATAATTCCCTCTACCCACCTACTTGCAAAAGTAAACAAATAAATAAAGAAAACTAGATGTATCATCTAGCAAGAATTAAGCTTGTACAAGTTTAATATAACACATTTTAGAAAACTGGATACATTTAAAGAACAAGGAGTAACACATATAGGACAAAATAATACGAATACAAACACCAAACAAAAGATATTATACTAGCTGATTCATATCAAACACGTACAAAATAAATAACAACCACACAATTTGTTTAAAAACAAGAAATACAAAAGATTGAAACAATCGCAAAATTGCAATTGCTGAGTATTAGTTTGAACCTAAAATTAAATAATTTTATTAATATAACACAACAAATATATTAATATAACACAATAAATACAATGAACAAAAATATAGTTTTAGTTGAATCAACCAATGTGCTCCATGTAACCATTCTTTTATTATGGAGAAATACGTAGTTGATAACATACACACCGAACACTAAGAAAAGCATGTAGAATAAAATTTATGATATAGATTTACCAACTTTCTACTTTACACTTTTCATACCATCAAAATAAGATTTCATTATTAACCCATCTTCATTAATTTCCATACTATAAATGAAGATAATATCTCTTTCCTACTTAAATTAAGGCCATGGAAATAGAAGAGAAAACAAATAATGGAAAAAAGAATACAAATAGCAAAACGGCGTCTCTGTGTATATAAGTCCCACGTATTTTCCACTTAGACATGTAACTAAATAATTATGTTAATGGAACACTATGCATAAACAATGCTTAATTATTGCAAGTTGGACTAAGCTAACCAGCCCTGCCCACAGATCCCTAATCCCTGCACCTGGCACGCTTAAAACACTATTCGTGTATATACACACACACACACGCTCTTTTCATTTCCAGAAAGTGCATTACTAAAGTCACCGCCCCTAGGTGCTCCGGGCACCGCGGTCGGCGGCCGACCGCCGGGGTGCGGCCGGCCGCGGTGTTCAAAGCAAATCCAAGAAAACCACCGCACTTTCAACAAAACCACCGCTTCATTCTTCGCTCGTTTTCATTGAAATTTCCCCCAAATCAGGTGATTCTGAATTTAATTAAAAGTTAGTGCTTCTTGTGATTTTGATTCTTCGATTGTTTAGAGTTTTGCTTATTTTGTATTATGCTTACTGTGATCTTGTTTAAATCTTGTATTTTCCAGTTTATTTACTGTGATCTTGTTGTATATCTTTTGTTTTCCAGAAGTTGGACTATTAAGGAACGAGTCGCGAAATTCATTACTTTATTGCGTTAGCTTGTTTTCTGTGGCATCACCCAAAGTCTCATCCCATATTACACGTTATTTATAATTGTTTAATTTCGTTTTGGGGCAGTTTGAATTATCGCTGATAACTGAGACCTAATTTTAGCTATTGGAAGTTGCTTTGTATAGCATTTTTTTCTGTTTTGTTACTACATTATGTATGCGGTAATTTTTCAATATTTGATTCCTACACTTCCTATGAGAAGTGGAAAAGGTTACATCCATTTATATAAAAAAATAAATATAATTGGTATTTGATAGTATTTATCTAGTATTTAGTTTGCAATGCAATTTCACATGATTTGATAATATTTCCTATCGTATGAATATATGAAGCATCATTGAGAAATTGGATTATTCAATGGGTCATTCTGAACCTACTTTCTATCATCATTTAATATTAAATTCTTCCCTCCTTCAAACTACCTCAAGTTACTTATCAGAAGCTTTCAGAAACGCCAGAAGAAAATAAACATGCAATAGTTTAAGTGTCAAGGATAACGGCTTGATACCAGACTGTTAGCATTGCAGTTTAAAATATCCTTATCTCGCCCGAGATCTCCCTTGACATCTTTATTTTTTATTTATTTTTTATTTTATTTTCTCTTGTAATTGGGTGGGATAAAATTTCAAATATAGTTTTAAACCAGCTTGAGCTCATCTCACCGAAATATTATTCTCAACCCAATAAAACAGATCAAGAAGGGATTGAAAAGACAAATAAAAAACATTGAACTTTATTTCGACGGTAAAGAAGTGTAAAAAATTAGGTCGCCACTCTCGTGACTCGAACTTTTGTTGGTGGTGGCCTGCTTTGATACCACTTGTAACGAACCCGTAACGAACCCAATTAGGCAGAACTCACCTCTAGAGCTAACTTGTAAGGGGAGTGTGCCTAATAGGTTCTATACGCATCGCAACTCCCGTACCAAGCGATGTGGGAGATGACATATAATCAATCTTTTTTAGCATGAAGTGTAAACATATTATTTCAGCATGAAGTGTCTGATTTTTGTATTTATTTTTATGGATTATTGAGTTGATTCAAGTCTTTATTACTTTTCTCAGGTACCTAGACAAATAACAAAGAGCCAAATATATTAGAGTAGTCATGCATCGATCGACTCACACAGGTAAAATTAAGAACACAAGACTATTATGTTGACACTGAATTTTATTGTCTGATTATGTGCATGTTCAGAATGAACCGTTAAATACAACAATTTTTAAGAAAAATATTCATCAATTCATGTTTTACTTAATAAATAAGCTCAAGTTTACTCCCTATCCAGTTCTAAGTTGGAAGTTTATGTTCTGAATATTTTTTAATGTTATATTTGTACAATTTCGCATGGTATAGTTAAATTTGACACCAAGGGAGGAGTATTTGGGTTGTTAAAATTTGATCCATAGCACTTGGTGCATTTTAGCAAAATTATATTTGCTAAATTATACCATTTATTTAATCAAAGCAAGCGATACAGTTTCTCGAAGTTTTTTAAAAATATTTTATTTAGCTATTTGATTTCTGGAATCATCCACACAAGCAAGCTCAGAATTGCTAACAAGGAATGGAATAGTCTTTACCATGAACTCAGGATGCGGTTGAAAATGTTGGATTTTGTAATACAATATTTCCAAATCAAAATAGATTTTGGGGATATTTTGATGGAGGTGGATTTGTGGCTAAAATACATTGCCACTTTTACGGATTGTGCAGATTTTAAAGATAATTAATTGCCTTTTTTATTGCACTAAAAAAGAAAAAGAATTATCTACGTGGGAAGATTTTTTTTTGGAAGATGGAAATAAAAATGGTTGATTAAAGAATGCATTTAATCAAAACTATTATAAAAGGATATGCATATGGTCCATTAATTAGGTGTGTTAGAAAAGTATTTTGTAGGATGTTTGGGATTGAGATTTCTTCTCAATTTTAAGTCTCTTTTGTATTTTCTTGGTTGAATCAATAAAAGTATTTTGTTTTTGGGGAAATAAATTTTGTTTGCTTTCTTCACTACTTTCTCTTCTGAATCTAATTATGTAGTGATCCTGGAAAATTCTTAACAGAAAATCTGCATCGAAAATCGCGACATGATCGCATTGTCTGACATAATGTTTTTTCAGTCCTTCGCGGAGAGCTCCAGCTTTGTACCCATTCCTGTTAGGTCTGATCTCGTACTTGATATTGACGTTCTCGTTCGCCCCTTTTTTACACTCTTGCTCTTTACGATTTGTAACAAAACGTTATTAGTCAGTACAGCCTGTATTAGAACGTAGAAAATAATGTGTTACAAGATAGGTATTGCTCATATACTTATAAGATATTAGTATAAGATAGGTATCGACATAGTAAGTTATGACATACGGTTAATCTCTGGTAATTCACTGAGTTAAAGGTGTAGATCCGTGTGCCATGAGTCATAACACTGGTTAATTCCTGTGTTACAGCACTGCTAGATTCATGTGTTATAATGTATAACGCTAGTATTCCCTGAATTAAATATATGTGGATCTACATGTCATAAGAGTGGTAAATCTCTGTGTTATTGCACTGGTATATCCTTTTGACATAACTTAAAAACACTATTATACCATAACACAGCGGATCTGTTTCTTATAACACTGTAAATCCCTATGTTATAACACTAGCAAATTCCTGTGGGATGATGGATTACGATTCATAACATATTTACCAACTTTACACTTTTCATAGCCGAGAAAGCTTTAATTTTTTTTACTATTTACATTATAGAGCATTTAAATTTTCACAACATAGAACATACACTATAATAGATCCCTGAATTGCATGCATAGGTAGATCCATGCATTATAAGACTGTCTTTCTCTATGTTCAGGGGCGAATCCAGAATCTCTTTCTAGAGGGGTCGAAGAGAATTCAAAATCGATAAAAAATTATTATATTAGCATACTAGTATATCTGTAACATTTTTCCTTCACTGCAGGTTTGCACATTTAAATAGCATATATGAAAACTCACCAAAATTATAAACAATTAAGAAAAGAACACTGAAAATACCAAATTTCAATAATATCTAGCACTTAAATGCAAGTATTTCATCATCAATCATTTAACTTCGCTTCAGCTTCAATGAAATAAGCAACAAATAAGGCTAGAGTCGCAGTAGCTTTTGGAAATGAAGACAAGTGAAAATTCGCTAACAGCTCCCTTAATATTTTTATATTCTCAGAGATGTCATTGTTGTACAATATTCAATGCTTCTAGCACTTTTTAAAACTTGAGGGGGATCAGCTGACCCCCTTTAGATACATGTAAATTCGCCTTTGTCTGTGTTATTTTACACTGTTTTAATATGATAAATTCCTATGTTAAAAAAGAAGATTGTGTTGCTCGCTGTTTTAATATCTAAAATTTCAATATATCAGTTATTCTATGATAAAAACCATGTGGATCTGCAATTGATTACCTTAATTGCAGGGTCAGTCGAGTCATCGAGCACCTGGATTATGATCCTATCAGCTGGCCTTTTTAGCCTGCATGCTGCCCCAATCGACAACTTGTATACCTAGCATCAAGAAATTCATGGTAGATTACCAATTCATAAGAATCATAACATATTTACCGACATTTTGCCAAAAAAAGCTATTAACTCTATATAATTTACTTTTCAGGATCATATCTATATGGAAATTCTCACAGCTACAATTAAACAAGAAATATCAAGGAAAGTACCTCTTTCTCATTATACATGGGAACCTGAACCAAAACCATAGGATGGCTTCTGATTAGCCTTCATCTCCTCCATCACAGCATCAATATTGTACTTCATGTACCTTTTCCTTCCTAAAACCTTCACGCGCAGTATCACAAAGGCCATGTAAACCCTCTCCACAAACAACATGAGCGACATCACTGCACAGATGTACACAGCGATCCTCAAACCCGGCACTATCACGGGCTTCCGGATCCGGTTCCATGCATCCATCAGCTCTTCTCCTACTCCTTCATTTGCATCTGTAACTACAGGATCGAACACTCCAAAGCTTTTCATGGTTTAAATTTGATTAAATTTTGAGTATAGAGTTAAAGAATGCAATGCTGCATGCTGATTACTGAGAGCTCGAGGGGGTCGCTATAAATGCAATTTGGGAAGCGTTTGCAAGGCGACACATCATTTCAATACTTTTTTGGGTTTGTGTTATTCATAACAAATGGCTAGCATCTTGTTTTCATCTCCTTTTTTAGACGATTGAATTGCCCATTGCGATTTATTTTCAATTTTTAACGTTCTTTTTTTGTCATAGGTTCATAATTGTTGGATAATATGGAAAATCCAAAGAAACGGCTTGCTATGGGCTCGAATGGTGGATTTTCAAGCTGTTTTTTTGGGTATGTTCACACTTTGCTAAAACGGGTTTGTCCGATGTGTAAAGGTTTCATTAATTTCATTTACAAGATTGATTATACTATCTTTGTGTAAAAAGTTTCATTACTTTCATTTACAAGATTGATTATACTATATTTGGTTGTTTTTGGTGTAGGCTGAACCATAAAGAAGTGCAAAATTGGTGAAGGAAGCTGGAAAATTCCATGCATGGTGTTAATTGAATACACTGTTGTTTATTAATTGAGCAGATGTATGAGACCTGAGATGCAATGAATTGATTCATTTCAATTTGTATGCTGTAAAGAATTTGGGTTTACAATTACATTATTATTGTGTTATTGTGCTTTTATTTCTACTAATTTGTGCTTAATGATAATAATACTATTGCTATGTGGTGTTATAAAGGTTGGATCATTATAGTGCATTTTTTTATTGTCAGTTGAACAATAAGTCGAGATTTGGCTTGTTGGGAAAGTGTGACGATGGTTTCTATTTTATCTTGTGATAATTTCGGTTCATCAACAATTTTTTTAACACTTGGGAGTTCCGTTTCGAAACTCATCGAATCCAAGGATCTAACAAAGTACATTTTCTGATGGTGAAACGAATGGTACTGGCTTTTTCCGTGCAATTAGCATGGCTTTTCTTGTAAAACAGTGCTTTCGAAATTTGTGTTTATGACCAATGGGTGATAAATACACCAAAATTTGACTGCCTTTCCTCCGAAGATATTTTGTTGTATAGCGAATGTTCACAATTATGCATTTACATCGTGCAGTTAAAGCTTTGTAAAATCGTTGATATAGCGCGTAGCGCTTTTCGATCATTGCACGTTTTCAATTTAGCATTGTTACACGGTTTTCATTTTAAGTCTCCGCTACATCCGTCAAATCAAGGCTTTTTAACATTCGTTTTAGCAACATTAATATAAAAAAGTTGATTTGACCGATTCTCTTTTGAACTAAATCAACAAAGTTAGGGTAAAACTTAATTTTAAGATCAAGTATTGAATATAAGTTAGAAATCTATTATAGTCATCAAATTTAGACTATGCAAATTACGATATTCTTCGATTTTATTATTTAAGATTAATTAATATATATTTTACCGCACAAATGATGTGAGAATGAAAATAAATTAACTTTTAATATTTGTTTTATATCAAATGACTTTTTTTTTTCACCTACGCTATTTTCTACTTCATCTCCGTTTTATCCTTGCCCTAATCTTTTGTGTATGTACTGCTAAGTATTTTAACTGCACATCATTTACATCAAAAACGTTAAAAATATGCAACATAATATTGAATTTGTTTTAAAGAAAAAACAATATAAGTGTGAGAAGTGAATTGTGACAGCATCATATGTGAAACCTATGAAGTTATGACCGAAACAACGAATATAAGCGAAAAAAATGAAGGAAATTTTTCGGAAACACCCTTCTAAGGTTTTAAAATACAGCGTCTCTCGTTATAAACTTGTTATAAAAAACACCATGGTTTTTTGTTTCGGTCAAACTGCAAATATTTGCAGTACATGCTATAGATATTTGTAGTTTTGCAGCAACAAAAAAAAATCAATAAATAAAAAAGTTTATTTTGTTTGTAGTAATCCACAATCAACTACATTTAAGTTTCGAAAAAAACAAAAATGAAAAGTTTATCGGGAATAAATTTATGGGTATAACTTAAAACATGCATTTGAAAAGAGTCTTTTGTATATCAAACTTGAAAATGAGGGGTAGATCCAAATATCCATGACAATAAATTTAAATGGAAGCGAAACAAATTAGTGAATTATCCTGGAAAGTTAGCTTACTATATCCACACAAGCAAAGAAACTTGAATTTTAATTGACAAACGCAATTTATTTTAATAAAATATGAAGGTTCTTCTGCACAACAAAAGAAAGTAAATATATGTTACTTATTATTTCCTGTTAATTGTAGGAAGATGCTAAAAGGTCCGAAATTTTCAAGTACACAAAACTACAAAATTTAAATTGAAGATGGATTTCAATGATATTAGACAAAAATTTGGTCTAACACTCCTAACTGATAGGATTTAGATAATAATCCTGGAATGTATAATTGTATGTAATAATATCAAATTAGCTAATAAATTAAAAAGTAGAAAGAATAAGTAATATGAGAGAAGGAAGACACAATTTTTATAGTGGTTCGAGAAAGTTTCATACATATGTCAAATTGGTCAATATTTTATTTATTCATAATGGATCTACCAAAATTGTGAAGATGATTCGATATTCGTCAGATCTCGGTAGATCTCGTCAATCAATCAAGTCAGTATGGTATAGAAGAATTCCAATCAAAGGTAGACCAAATCTCTAGCTAGATAGGTCGGTATCGATCCATGGTCCAAACTTGTATCTTTTTTCATATCTTGATGTCTTCATGGTCCTTGGAGCTTTAAAGGGGCAAAATTGTCTTTGGGATGGGTCAGTGCCGATCAATCACCCTTGTCCAAATGCTTTTCATTTGTTTCAATGTACTAGAGATCCACTGCTCGTGAGTTTGGGTGGGAAAATCGTCATTTGTATGAATCGGTATCGATCCATGAACTTAACCAATTTTACCCCCTTATTCTTTTGCTCTTCATAGTTGACCGCCTTCAAGTCCAGAGTACATTTCTTCATTACTTCATACTCCGGTTTCACTGATAGGTTGCCTGGGTAATATATCAGATTACACTTCCCCCCCAAAGTATGTTTATGTGTAAGCTAAGCATGCTTTGAAGCGAGACAAGTGACCAAATCTAAATCCGCATAAACACTTCCACCACTCGATCTGTTTCCATAGAACATCCTATCTTCATCGAGAATTCAAATACCCTTTTTCCATATAGTAGACAAGTCACGTCTTTTCGAAAAATATAATTTTGCAGTTTACCACCCATAAACTTCATTCAATACTTATAATCATTTGAAAGTTGCTCTACATCATGGCTAGGTAAATGTATCCATTTTATAATCTTTTTTCTTTTTTCTGTAGATTAATGGATCGATACCGATTTATGCTCCTTCACCCCTATATAATAAACACTTAGAAAAATTCCAGTCCATCGTTTAACATAGCATTTAAGTCTTTCTATCTTCCTTACACTCAATGTACACAAACTAGGGCTTCCTTCAACCTTCATTCTCAGGCTCTCGTTATCGATTTCAATCATCAATCCAAGGTAGGATTATCGATTTTCTATCCCACTTCACCTCGTACCATCGCCCTCATTGTTGTCGACCCATGCTTCCACGGTCATCGCCAGTTGCCACTCCATTTGAAACTATTGTCGATCGATCCATCCCTTCGATCTACATTGATCAATCCTCCTGGATTGGATTAAAGTTGAGATGATTGACCAAGAAGTAGCTCCACCAGGGAGCTTCTGGGCTAAGCCCGCTTGTTAGTCGCTTGTAGATGGTCACATGACGATCTAATAGATTTTAGCTCGCAACCCGAGCAAAAAGCATGGATCGCTAGCAATCCATGGTCTATGGATTGTGGGCGATCCATGTAGCGATCCATGGGCTTAGCTCGCGTGCGAGCTAACTACTAAGCTCCTCTCTTCATGTGCTGCCATGTTAGGTCACAAGAATTCTATGGCTTTGTATGGATCGCTAGCGATCCATACACTTAACGTATTTTTGCATTTTGTCTTCTAGTCTCCTTTGCTCCCACGTGCAATAGTTGTTCATTGATCCACTGATGAAGTTTATGGATCGCTGGTGATCCATGATTTATGGATCGCTACCGATCCATACACTTAAGTCTTTATTTGGACTTTGATGTCTTGCATTCCCATTACCTTGTATCGACGTTCTTCAGGTAGTCCCATTACGCGTTGCTTTGTTTTGATGATGATTTACTTTCACATTTGGCTGCTGATGATTTACTTTTTATTCCCACTACCAGGAAATCCTCTCTTTTGAGTCAAAGAAGGATGATTTTGAAAGTGCGTTGTAAAAATGCGATGCCGGGATTAAACGGCTGGAGGAGGAGAAGGAAGCATCGCTGTAAGAGAGCAATATGAACAACGAGCTGCTGAAAGAACTGAAAGAGGCTCATGGAAGAATTGAGATCGTCTATAGGGACGAGATAAAAAAGCCTCATGCCAAAGAGGTGAAATTAAAAGAAGAAGTGGCTGCTTGTAGCGCAACGATTGAATCCCAGAAGAAAACTATCTTCGACCATGACCTTATCGTTGAGGGGCATAACAAGACTATCTCTGATCAGGCTGCGATGAGTGCCCGATTACAGGACTAAGTTACGTAGCTTAGCGCCAATAAGTCTCGCGTTGAGGTCGAAAAGGCCGCCGTTCCGGCGAATTATCCGGAGCTTCAAAGCCGAGAGCAAGATGGGAAAAATGGACGAGACCATACTGAATTTCTAGGTCAACTCTTTACTTCATTACGGGAGCCTTCGCGACAGCGGTGACGTTTGCACTGAGAGGGAGCTGGGGAACGCCTGCCTTAACGAAGAATCAAAGAAGGCATTGTTGGAGGGTTAGGAGATATTGCAGATTAATAGGGAGGAAGAGATTGTCGATGCCGCCATGACTGCTGCTGCTGTAGCACTTACAGAGCCTTTCACTTTTGGCGTCAGCGAAACATCAGAACAGCCCGCAATCTACCAACAAGTTCTGGGCTTGGGCTTCCCCTCAGTTAATAAAACCGTCTAAGGAGGATGAAGGTGATGAATATGAAGTTGACGTTCTTGGCCACTCCTCCGATGTAGGTAAATCTCTCGCTTCTCTCGAGTTCGAGAGCTTTCAGCTTACGCTGCAAGAGGAGAAAGAATTTAATGCTTTTCTTTTTTATCTTATTGGTCCGTCTACCCTTTATGTTGATGTGCCAGCTTCCTCGACGCCTGCACCTGCTGCTATTTCCACAGCCTCCGTGCTTGTTTCTGTTCCTATTTCAGTTTCAACGTCCGTATCTGGCTCGCAGCCGGGGCCGGAGTCCGAAAAGATAGCCAGACTTTAAGGCTTGGATGACCCTTCTTTATCTTTAGAAGGTGACGTAACTACGGCAGAGGTTTAGGAGAAGGAAGTTCAAACGGAGCTGCCTTGCAAAACTCAACATGAATTGGTCACTACCAAGAATGAGAAGGTTGAAGTGAACAAAGCCTCAAAGAGCTCCCACAAGTCGCAGAAGCGCAAAGCGAAGGGTGAATCTTCTGAGAAGGCTACGGAGGAAGAGGTGGATGTTAACGCTGAGGATTTTTTTGATATCACTGGCAATGACACCACCCCCGAGATGAGGCAGAAACTTTGAACAAAGGGCGGAAAAGGGAATGGTAGAAAGAAGCGCTGAGGCATTTGGATGGCGATCGATCTCATTTTGGTTCTTTTGAGTCATTTGTTCAAGTGCAGAGTCTACACTTAGTATTTTTGTTGTGGAGTCTGTATTTTCCTTTTGCTAGCCGGTATTGTGTGGGTACGGCCTCCACCTTTTGTCCCTGTATAAAGAAAATTATAAGCAATACATTGATATTTTGACTGTACCTTTATTTGTCTGTTCATATGTGTCATGTGCACTTGTGCTTGTTTTATTTACACTTATCCATTTCTTATGATTGTTGCCGAAATTCTTTATTTGGAGTAACATTTTTTTGTTTCGAGTAACAGAACTTGTGAACTTATTGTTTTCAAGTATCTTTACTTAAATTTCGGTGTATGCCTCCAGTTCACAGGGCTGTTTACTTTAAACAACTGACAAATGACCAGTAACTTAGGTTTAAATAGTCTACACGTTAACACTTGAAATTTTACTAAATCACAAGTCAATTTTTCATATTCAGAAGTTTTGTAACTTGAACACGTAATCCGAGTTTTTGTCATATTTCGGTGAGTACGTAACATATGTATGAATGAGGTGTGCATACTGTATGAGTTGACCATAGGCAAGTACACGTCGTCAACGTTTAATGTAATAATCTGTCGTACTCCAGTTTGGTTGGAGTCATCCCCATTGTTTGTGACTGTTGGAGTGGCTTGATTATGGATATTCTTGTATGGATATGTTTCCTGGCATTTTCGAGGCAATCTTGGGACTTGAAAGTGCATGCGACTTATGAGATATGCGGATTTAGGATTGGTATGTTCCATCGATTCGGAATGGTTTTGGAGCTCCTTGGTATTGCCTACCTTCGGGTAATGTGAGGAGTTTATGCTTTAGGAGCGTGATTTCACTGCTTCGGGAGTTAACGCGCAGCTTATGAAATACGCGACTTTTGAGATTGATATGAACCGTCGGTCCAAAATGGTTTTAATGCTCTCCAATGCTGCCTATCTTTGGGCAACGTGGGGAATTTAAGTCTTAAAAGTCAGTGCATGATTTATGGAGTGCGCGGCTTTTCATGCTCCTCGGTGTTGCCTATCTTCAGGCAGTGTGAGGAGTTGGTATTTTGAAATTTAGTATGCGGCTTATGAATTATGCGACTTTTCGTACTCCTCGATGTTGCTTATCTTCGGGCAACGTGAAGAGTTGATGTTTTGAAATTTAGTGCATGGCTTATGAAGTGCATGGCTTTTCGAACTCCTTGGTGTTGCCTGTCTTCGGGCAACGAAAAGGGATAATATTTTGAAATTTAGTGCATGGCTTATAAAATGCGTGACTTTTCGTACTCGGTGTTGCCTATCTTCGGCAATGTGAGGAGTTGGTATTTTAGCCCTTTCGATGTTGCCAGAGCTACATCGATTTTTAGAAGGCAAAGATTGGGTTTCCCCGATCAACGGTTTGAGTCGATTTGCTTCCATCGACTCGGCAGGTAGTTATTATGAACACAGTTTTGTTGGTTCAACAAATGAATCAAATTTTATTAAGGAAATTAGGGAAGATCTTTGCCTATTTACAATGCCCCTGGCATTTGGGAATGGCTTATTTGTTGAGATATAGAGAGTACATAAAGTAGTTTTCAAATGAAATAACGAAGGAGTGACTCGCTATTCCATGCCCTGCGAATTTGGACTCCGTTGACGGTTGTCAACTTGAAAGGTCCATACCTGAGCTTTTGATTGATGACATATGGTCCTTCCTAGTTCGGTCTGAAGGCCCCAGAAATGGGGTAGAGTCGCTTAAGCACAAGGTCTCCCACTTCAAAGGTTTGGTTGTGAACTTTGGAGTTGAAGTACCGTGCGACCCCTTTTTTGGTGGGCAGCGGTTCTCAACTCGGCTTAACTCACTTCGTTCATTGCTCATATCTAGCGATACGAGTAAAAGATGCTCGTTTTTCTTTTGATTAAAACTTTACCTTCGATGCGAGAGGACCCCTAATTTAACAGGAACCATTGCTTCTGAGCTATATGCCAGATCGAATGGAGTATGGACGGATACCGCTTTGTGGGTAGTTCTGTAAGCTTATAGTGTGAGTGGAAGTTCATCAACCCAATTTCCTTTAGCTTTAGTTAGTTGCCTTTTGACGACAGATTTGATGATTTTGTTTATTACTTACATTTGCCCGTTTGCTTGTGGATGAGCTATTACTGAGAAGCTTTTCTTAATCCGGAAGCGTTTACTGAAGTCTTTGAACTCGGTGCTTTCGGATTGAGTTCCATTGTCAGTGGTGATTTTTTGTGGCATGCCAAACTTGCAAATAATGTTTTTAATAACAAAATTAATGACTTTCTTTGTGGTTATGGTGTCCAGCGGTTCCGCTTCAGTCCATTTCGTGAAAAAATCAACCGCAACTATAACATATTTGGCTCCTCCTTTCGCTATCGGTAGGACGCCAATCAAATCGATCTCCCATATTGCAAATGACCATGGAGTTATCATCTGCGTTAGCTCTGTTGAAGGAGTTCTTTTAATTTTGCTAAATCATTGCAGCGATCACATTTTCTGGCGTAGTCTATAGCATCGCGGTTTATTGTTGGCCAGAAGTATTCATAGTTGAGGACTTTCTTCGTAAGGGTTTTCCCCCAGTGTGGTTTTTGCATTCGCCGTCATGCACTTCTTTTAGGATTTGTCGGGCTTTGTCGTCGGACACATATCTAAAATGGGGGGTTGAGAATCCCCTTCGATAGAGTATTCCATCTTGTATCATGAATCACGGTACCCCTTGGAGAAGCTTTTTTCGTTGATTCCGGTCTGTCGGAAGAGTCCCTACAAGTAAATATTCCTTTATCGATGTCATCCACATATTTGGTTCAACAGTGATCTCGAGGATCCAATCGACGTCCATTTCTTCTATGCATTGGTTGGTTAGAGTCTCCACTAGGACTAGACCCAATGATTGAGCTTCTCCGATGTAAGGACCCGAAATTTTCGATCCCGAAAATCCCAGATAGTTATGAAAAAGAAGAAAGAGATAGAAGAAGAACAGAAACACCAAACATCTCACATTCGAAGCAGATAAAATATAATAATAAATAATAACAGTTTACAAAAGAATACTATATCTGTCGATTACATTTAATCTACATCAGAGTTTCACATATATACAGTCATTGAACATATGCAATTAGCATGACTCAGATTAACAATAATATAAACACAACGAAAATACTCTATACGCTCTTTCCATCCAGCTCGTCTCCTGAGCTCCAGAACAAACCTACCAGGAAATCTGTAATACTCGGTCTTACCCGAGCATTACACCAAAGTAACACCCGGGTCAGGCTATAAACCAGCGTGAGCAAACTCATCCAACATGGAATAAAAGCATGCAACTTATATAGAACCCGGGGTAACTCAAACAAATTTTACAAGTCCACAATATGTTATAGGCATAACTTATTTCACACATAAGTTACCTAAGTGCCAAAATTTAGATCAAATGGTCCAATTTACTCAAATCGTTTCATTCCAACTTATTAATCTCACATATCAATTTATAAGAATTCGAAGTGGTTTCGGGCATTTCCCAATTCCCGATCCCGGCCTCTTCGAGTCACATGTCATCCTAACCCAAGTTATACAAATGAAATACACAACATCTAATATCAGAGATATCAACCCATTCAAAGCATCCAATACCGTTCAATCATCCATAAGCAAAGCTTAATCACATACAAATCAATCCAATTAATTCTAATTGAATTTCAAACCTCAATCACTTAGATTCCTTCATTAATTAATTCCAAATCAGTTAATCAATCAACCATTCCCTATCCTTCATCTTAATTGATCACCCTGGATTAATTATCTTTCAATTACATTCTAATAATTATCTTTAATTAATTTCACGATATTAATTATTCTTAACCCAAAAATCAATAAGTAATCTTAATTACTTCATAAATTAATTAACTAGTTTAATTACACTAATCATTAATTACTTATATTAATTAACTTCACACATGTCACTTATTATTGAATAACTTATCTTAATTAATCAATCTTTAATTACATCGTTAATTATATAAATTAACGATTTCCAATTTTATTTCAATTTATCCTAATCTAAATTAATTACATTAATTAAACCACAATATTAATCATACTTGATTTATCTTCACCTAAAATTATCTACCTTTTATTTACTTCATTAAATAAATTAATTCTCCTTAATTCATTATCTTAATTTATATCTCGATTAATTACACAAAGTAATTATATTTTATTAATTGCATCAAGTAATTATTTATTAAACCACCCAACGATCATTCTAATTAATTTAAACTAAAATTAATTAACCCAAATCATTAATTAATTTAATTAATTAATTATCCATTTTATTTACCCTTCTAATTTGATGAATCACAATTCATTAAGCCCCTATTGTTAATGAAAACATTTTCTTATTTATAACTTAAGTTTAAACAATTTAAAATCCCAAAACTTCGAGTCAAACCACAATTAACTCGAAAACCACCCAAAAACCATAGTCACATCATCATCAGTGCACAACCAATCAATTTAATCATCCAATCAATTATTTAAATTTAACCACATAAATTTAAATAAAAATCCAACAGAGTGAGATTTACTCACCATTGCTTTCAAGTTACAACCCTTTCCAATCTCGACCCGATTTCTCTGACCTTTGACCTTATATAAATAACCATATGATCTATTAATATTTGGAACAATCGGATAATTAATTTTCATTTAATAGATTGCTCATCTAATGATTTTATTTTAAATAAATAATTAATTTTACATTAATTTTAAATAGAATATCTTTAGTGACCAAAATTGTTAAATAGGTTAGTTAGACAAATAATATTTTCATAATCCAATGTTTTAGAACTAATCTAGTAAGTTTAGAAGGTGTATATGTAAATCCTTTATTTCCCTGTTTTATTTTTGAACTATATATATATATATATATATATATATATATATATATATATATATAAAATTTCGTTACTGTAAAACTTTATATATAGATTTTTTTTCTTTTATCCGGTTTATTGTATATATAAATATATATGATCCTTACTGTAAAATCAATTTCTGAGCTAAATATTTTTTTTCTCTGACCTATTTATATACAATACATAGACAAAGTTCAAAATAAAAATCTAGTTCCTTACTGCACATATACAGTATCGTAAAAAATAAATCTTTGATAAATATATTTATATTGAAAATAAATTATACCTTGATTTCATCACGGTCGAAATCAAAAATCGCGCAGAACCCAAACTTTCCCCCACTGCCTAGTTGACCACAACCAACTTGAGCAGCCTCCAAGTCGCATGCCAAAATCGCAGCCACCTCCAAAGACTCTCCTCCTACACTTCAGCACGCCTCAGCACTCGATTCCAAAACCACGACACCACTTGAACCGGGTCACGGCCTCGTGCGCTCCACTCACATCGAGCACCAAGTATCGTTCCCTCTTCCAATTACCTAAAATCGCAAGCCCTAATCCCGAGCTACAGTTCGACATCCCATGATTGAACGACTTCACTCGACGTCGCACCCTTCGATTCGAACTACCATGGCGAAGCTCATCGAGAAACTCGAATTTAGGATGTGGTTTCGGGTTTCAAGATGAAGTATTGGGGAAGAAGAGGATTTTCGAAATCCGCTTTTTGAATGAACGGCTTCGACCATTTTGTTTTGAGTTGCAAACGAGAAGAGGAATGGCGAAGAGAGAGTTCGGCCATGATTTTACTTTTTGAATTGAACTCGATTTTCCTTCTTTTCTCTCTGAAGATTTCTTCTGAATATTCGAAGTACACGGCTTAATAAGAGAAAGGAGACAGCTAGGTTGACGCAAATTCAGGTCTAGGGTGGCTTGCGTATAGTTATAGGGTGGCTGAGTTGATTTTTTATATTTTTTATATTTTTAAAATTATTAAAATATCTCGTTACGCATAACACAAAATTTCGAACCCCGAATCAGACATACCGACAGGCGTTTATAAGGTTTTATCCGCATTCCGAACATAACGGAACGTGTTTCGAAAGCTAATTCGATCATATGCGCGAGTTACAGAAGTAAACGATAAATTTTAAATTAAATCGATTAAAATAGTTTCTAAGCGTTTTGAGTTGCCAGGGTCAAACAACAACTCCGATTGCTACGAAAATTGAAATCCGATAATAACTAACTATTACGGATCCAATGGAACTGGTTTCATCGAATTCCGAGATTGTGCCTCAGAAGGCTATTTTTAAATGTCAATTTAAACGATATATTATTAAAATTGAACAAATTACCTTTAAATTAAATTTCAACCATTCTATTATCTTCAGTATCATCTTTATAAATTTTATAAGCCTTCAAATTATTTTTAACAGGCTTAAAATTCCAGATTCAACATCTTATCCAATTTCGAATTATATAATTTAATTATCAAGTAAATATAAATATTAATATTTGGAATTCAAGTTTAAAATTAACCTTTAAATATTTAAAATCAATTAATTATCCCAATTTTAAATTGTTCAAAATTCTGGGTTGTCACATCCGAAGCTTACCAATTTAATAATCTGCCTTGGTGTTTTGCTTCCGTGGAATATGAGTTATAGTGTAGTGTTTGATGTCGCTTAGCAGTTCTTGTATTTTGGTCAGGTACGAGGTAAGATTCTCCCCACGAATCTGGTATTTCCCTTTTACTTGACAGACGACCAGTTGGGAGTCATTGTATGTGTGAATAGATTTTATCTTAAGCTCTTTCACGGCTTTCAATCCTGAAATCAGTGCTTCGTATTCCGCTTCGTTGTTTGTAGAAGGGAATTCCAAGCGTAAAGCATAGCTAATGACTCGTCCTTCCGAGTTTAAGCACTACTTCTGCACTCGAAGAAAGGTTGTTACATGCGCCATCGACAAAGAGCTTCCCTTGTGTGTCTACTTCCAGCTGAACTTCTTCCTCGTCATCTCGTACAGTAAATTCGGCGATGAAGTCTGCTAATGCTTGCCCATTGATGGATTTCCTTGGGTGGTATGTGATATCATATTAACTCAGTTCTATGTTCCACTTGAGAAGTCGTCTAGAAATTTCAGTTCGATATAACACTAGCTTAAGGGCTGGTCAGCCAATGCTTTAGTCGGGTGAGCCCGAAAGTTGGGCCGTAAATTCCTGGATGCAATCAAGAGGCAAAACGCTAGATTTTCCTATTTCGGGTGGTTTTTCTCTGCTCCAGTGAACTGCTTGCTAATGTAATACACAAGTCGCTCGATTTTTACTTCTTCACGCACGAGAGCAGCGCTTAGTGCATAGGGTGAGATTGCTAGTTAAATAAATAGGTCTTCCCCGTCCACGAGCTTCGATAATATCGGCGGAGCCTCCATGTGCCATAGCAATTTTTCGAATGCTGTTTGACAGGCTTCACTCCATTCGAAGTTCTTCCTTCCTTTCCTCAATGCATCGAAGAATTGTATACACTTGTCGGAAGCTTTCGAGATAAATCGACTTTTCCATTTAAGCTTTGCAGTTCCTTCTTATTCTTCGGAGCTTGGACTTCTCATAGTGCCATTTTTTGTTCTGGATTTGCCTCGATACCCCTGGTGCTTATGATGAATCCTAAGAATTTTCTGGAGGCTACTCCGAAGTGACATTTAAGTGGATTGAGTTTCAGAGTATTTCGAACATTTCAGGGAGGTTATCCAGTGATTAACAGCGGCTCGTGATTTGACCAACATGTCGTCCACATAAACTTCCATCATTTTCCCGATCAGACGCTTTAGCATGCTATTTACCAACCTTTGATAACTTGCCCCTGTGTTCTTCAGACCAAATGGCATTACTCTGTAGCAGTATAGGCCTAGGTCGGTGAGGAAGCTGGTGTTTTCTTGATCGGGCTCATGCATTAGGATTTGGTTGTACCGGAGTATGCATCCATTGAATGATAGCAGCTCGTGTCCTGCCGTTCCGTCCACAAGTTGGTCTATTCTAGGGAGATGGAAGTTCTTTTAGGCAAGCTTTGTTTAAGTCCAAGTAGTCGATTAAGGTTCGCCACTTCTTATTGGACTTTTTGACTAAGACCGGATTAGATACCCACTTTGGATAAGTTGCATCACGGTTGAAACCGTTGGCCATTAACTCTGGCTAAGACCGTTCGCGACCTAGGCTGCACCTCTTTTGCTTTACTGATGTGAACTTGGGGTCAATGTTGAACGCGTGACATGCGATTTCTGGAGACACCCCACACATATCGGAATGCGTCCATGCGAACAAATCCAAGTTGGCGTGAAGAAATTTAGTAAGCTCCACACGCGTCTTTTTTCCAATGTGCAATCCAATTTTTAAGACTTTAGTTGGGTCCGTGTCGACCAGGATGGACACCGTCAATTCTACCGGCGCCGTCCGTTCCTCCCCTAAGCTCTTTTTTCTATGGTCCAAAGCCTTATCGAATCAACTATGGTCCCCAAGTCAGGGGTGACTCTATAGTTGCTATTCGAAGGGTTCACGAATGTGGAGAGTTCTCACCGTGTCCTTCCCTTTTTTCTTCCTTTTGGATTCGCGTAAGTCTGCAATGTAACATTCTTTGGCAACACACTGATCTCTTTTCACCACTTCGATTCCATTTGCAGTAGGAAACTTCATGGTTAGACACCATTGGGCCAGAGCTGTTTTGAAATCTGCTAGAGCGGGTCGCCCCTAGAAGGCCTTATATGTTGACATTTCATCCATAATTACAAAAGTCTAAATGAGGATGAGTCTTCGATCGCCCTCTCTAAGCTCCAATGGCAGGTCGAATGTTCCCACAAGTTGCTTGGGCTCGCCAGTGAACCTATGGATCTTCGTTTGGCATGTAGACATGCTTTTCATGTCGATTTTTATCTGGTCAAAGTATGTTTGAAAAGAACATTAACAGAGCTACCACTATCAACCAACACTCGCAAAACAATTGCGGGACCGATTCCTACTGTTAGTACCATTGGATCGAGAGTTAGGGCTTCGATCCATTCAGTGTCCCAATTTCGGAATATCTGTCATCACTCAATACTTTCTGCAACTTGTTAGGGGTTTTGTCTTCTTATGGGAGACATGATCCCTTTGGAGCATGCTTTGACGAACTTGCATATCGCTCCATCTCTCCCCAACTTCATTGTGCGAGATATGGTCCCCCAGATATTGTTCCAATAACGAATCTTTGGGCAGTTCGTTTGGATCCCTCCTCACTAGTTCCGACTTGATTCCTTCGTTCCCTAGGGAGCTGAGCGGCCGTGGGTTGATCAAGGTTCTATGGCTTTCTCACATACTGTTGGAGCTTGTTTTCCCGAACCAACTCTTCAATGAGATTTTCAGATGGCGGCATTCGTTCGTGTTATGTCCATGAGTCTTATGGAAGCAAAAAAACTTTCCCGAGTGTTTTTGTTGGTCGGTTGCTTCCTTCCTTGGGGGTTTCTTCTATTCTTCAGTCATCTGTGTTGCGAGATAATTATTTTCTGGAGTGTCGTTTAGAGGGGACAATCTTCCTGCCTGAACCCTTTAAGCCTTTAATTGCTGCCATTACCATTTCTTTTATCGGAGTTTTGATTTTTCCTCTGTTGATTCCCATCTTTCCCAGTGACTCCTTGAGCAATTCCAAAATCATGTGCGTTTTGATTCATTGGTACATCGATTTATCCAATGTTCATCGGCTGCACGCTAGTAGGCTTTCTTTCCAGCTCCTGCACTTCCTCCAATCTTAAGTACTAACCTGCTTTACAATTGAAGTCTTTCCTTGTGGTAGGCTGCTTCATTTTAATCCATTTTTCGAATTCAGTCTTCGGGTGTATGGCATGGACTAATGCCATAAAAACCATGTCATCATCGGGGTTACTTACTTCCGTCACCGCGGTATCGAATCGGTTCATGAAAGATTTCAACGATTCATTGTGCCCTTGGAACAACCCGGACAGGGACATGACATCTTTTGGTTGCGCTGTATGGAGCCTGAATTAGTCAAGGAATCTTGTGGCTAATTGGTCAAAGGAAGAGATATCAAGAGGGAAGTCTTGTGAACCACATAAACGCAGCTCCTTCTAGAATATGGGAAACATCTGCATCGAACGGCCTCTGAAGCGTTCGCTCCGTCCATATACCAGATATACTTGTATAAATGAGGTTTTCGGTCCTTAGTCCCGTCGTAGGATGGGATAGTTGGAATTGTGAATTTATCTGGATATTTTTCATTCAATATTTAATCGGTAAAGGGAGTCCGACTTGGTGACCCCCATTCATCATCTCTTCATTTTTTACTCTCATCCATCAATCGTTTGACCATGTCTATTAGGTACGCCTCTGATGTCCGATAATCCTGGGGACGACAGTCAGTCGCTACACCAAGTCTTTGGCTTTACAGACGGTCTTGGCGTGTGGGTTGAAGCCTAGGCTCTCCTATCTTCGGGAGAGCCAATCCAGTGGGACCCCACTGGCTTGCAGTTGGCCTGATTGGGGTAGTTTGGACGTTCCTAACATCATCGAACGCGTTGACGTTCTCTTCCAATTGGTTATCTTACTCTCCATCTTCTGAATACGAGAGATCTATAGCTATATCTTCTTGTGGAGTTTTGGTCCCCTGATCTAAGTTCATACTTGGTTGCCTTGCGATGGGTGGAATATTTGTATTTCCTTCCACATTATGTCCCATGGTTCCTGTTGTTACCCTTTTTTGCAGCTATTTTCCATTTCTTCTGTTTAGCCTAGAAATGGAAGAATTTTCTTATTCCATAGCAGCCACAGGTTTAGGCATAGTTCTTGAAGCAGGATATGACTGTAGAGTTAGAAGAGCATTAAGCTTCTCCATCAGAGCCTTCTGCCTACTTTCCATTCTTTGGTTGATCTCGTTAACCATCTTATTCAACTCATCCCTAGTAATGACTTCGTGTTGACTGGGGGGTGTTGGTGCCTGATTTCCTAAGTTAGCACCATTTACTTTAATATGTTGAGGATTGACATCTTCTCCCATAATCACTATCCCTATGGATCTTCCAGAGGTAGTTCTTCTTCTTCCGGGAGCCATGGATTCCACGTGGTAGATTATTGGGGCCAAAATTAAGGATCCAACTTCTGGGCCTATGGGATCCAAAGTAGATAGCCAGATTTGTATCTTGCATTGGAGCTCTTAGTGAAAGCACCAAAATGTCAACCCAAAAAATAGATCAACACCCTGGTTTGATTTTGAAAGCACCAACCCTATTCTTACAGAGCAATAATACAAGTAATAGGTATAGAAAAGAACCGTAGAATAAAGGAGACAAGAAGATTTTTATAGTGGTTTGGCTGTTAACGAAGCCTATATCCACTTTATAGTTTTATTGCGACTGATTGATGTAACAAGTAGTGTTTGATTACAAGGCTTTTGATTATCCTTAGCTAGATTGAATTCCCAGAGGTGGAGCCCACTGGAGAATCATTATGAATTCCTTTGGAGATTATTGTGAGGGAGATAAAGAGTGAAGAAAGTTTCCAACAGAGTTTCAGTAGCCAATCCGAAGAAGATCCAGTTTATGTTGCAGGTATGATGGTATTTATAGAGATCGAGGAGCTTTTGGGCCAAGCCTGATTGTTAGTCGCTTGCAGATGGTCACAGGACGATCCAGTAGAGTTTAGCTCATGACCCGAGCCAAAAGCATGGATCGCTAACGATCCTCTATGGATCGCTGGTGGCTCATGGGCTTAGCTCGCGTGCGAGCTATCTATTTAGCTCCTCTCTTCATTGTGCTACTATGCCAGGTCGCAAGAATTCTATAGCTTTGTATGGATCGCTAGCGACCCATCATAGTGTATGTATCGCTAGTGATCCATACACTTAGCGTATTTTTGCATTTTTTCTTCTAGGCTCCTTTGCTCCCATCTTCCATAGTTGTTCAGCAATCCACTAATGAAGTTTATGGATCGTTGGCGATCCATGATGTATGCATCGCTGGCGATCCATGCACTTGGTCTTTTTCTAGACTTTGATGTCTAGCATTCCCATTACCTTATATCGACGTTCTTCAGGTAGTCCTGTTGCACGTTACTTTGTTTTGATGATAATTTATTTGTTATTCGCATTTGGTCGCTGATTGGACTGAATGGACGCCGGTCTCTTGATTCAGTCAAAATCAATCAATGCTTTAGTAATATGACCTGGCTCCTTTTACTCGTTGCTTTAGTCCTTTTGGTTGAGTTCCGAGTCATTCTGACTTCATCAACTTATCCCATCTTCTGTTGGATCCTGCTGGGTTGAAAACCCGAATAAAAATCTGTTAGATGTTGTACGTCGTCCACTCTAGGGCTAAGTACTAGTATACACCAATACAGAAATTTAATAAAAATTCTTGACCGTGCTCGTCACCCACGGTTTCCAGTTAAGTTGTGGATTCTATATGTTCCTTATGTCTTTCGCTAACCTCTCTTCTTCCATGTCACCCGCAGTGGCTTCCAACTCAGCACCTATTTCCACTTCCACTACAACTACCGGACATTCTGTTATGATAATCAAGGAGTCACACAAAGAAATCCCCACAGATGTTGATTCGAATGGGGTCTGGTTTTAAACGACCCCTTCGACTCTTCCGCTTCTAATTAATCCATTACAAACCCCAATGCTTTTGCGATATGCACGACAATCCATTGAGGTTAGGCTTCGGTTATTACAGGAGAGAGCTCACAATCCTCCCGTCGATACATTATTTACAATTGATACGTGTGTCTTTCTGTGTATGCCTTCTTTCAACCATTTTCTACGCCACGTTCTCCAGTTGATGAGGCTTGCTTCATCTCAGTTGTACCCAATTTCTTATACGCTGCTCTTAAGCCTCTACATGATCTCTATCCGCCACTTGGGTAGAGAGCCGCTCCTATTTGATATTAGATACTTATATAATTTCAAGCATTGCTCCTCTAACCTTTCTTTGATCTTGTTTTAAGCTTTCCAAAGCTATCGGTTGGTCATCGACTTACACAATAAGCGCAAGTACTTCAAAGAAGAATATTTCATTATTGGATGCCCTACCAACTTCGTCGAGAAATGACTCTCTGGATCAAGTATCTCACCATCCATCCCAATTTTGCCTTATTCGGTTTTTGCTTCATCCTAATTGCTTAATCTGTTTTATTCCATTATATTTATTCCTCTAAGAGTAGATAGTGATGACCTGAGGCACATGGTCGCCACACTTCAAGTCGTTCCAGAGGAGAGGCATAGTGAAACTAATTTGGTACTAACTTATGCCTCTATCACTTCCATCTTCTACATAATGACTACCGTGTTAGATCTTGCCCTTATAGGTATTAATGAGACAACTATATATTTCCACACACACACATACACAGATATATATATATATATATATATATATATATCGGTTATTACTTATAAGAGTTCACATATGGAGAAACAACGAGCAACAATATAATCGAGCTAGAAGATTGAAGATCCTAAACAAGTTAGTTGTATGGTTTATTTTGTACAATCTCCCATATAATGATTTCACACACACATGAATAGCCTAGGAAATAATTTTTTATGAAAGCTATATTTTCCTACACTTAGAAATAATTTTTTAAAAAAAAAGCAATTCAAAATAAATAAGGCGGCATAATAAATGACACTTGAAAAGGTAAATTCAGCCGTCTAAATATAAAATTCAAACGTTTGAAATTTATATTCAAACATCTAAAAACTCTAATTTTGACGTACCAACTTTCTATTTCATTCTGTATACTTTCATCCTTTTGAAACTAAAATTCGAATATCTGAAATAAAATTCAACCATTTGAATTTTTATTTCAGACATTTGAAAACATTATTTTTAAACTCTAAACTTTCTATTTTTATTCCTAAATAATTTCAGCCATCTGGAGTTCAAAAATTAGCCATTTGACCTAGATGAAAAGAAATGTCACTTCATCGAAAGTCGGTATTTGAAAAGATATCTTTTTTCTGAAGGTTGCAACATTTTCAATGGCTATAATCTTACGACAAGAACTATTTAACGTAATAAATAGAGTTAAAATTCATGTTTTTAAATAGCTAATTGCTTAAAAACATTATACTTCCTATATACTTACGATTTAAAAAGCATTCAATTCTTTAATTTCCTATATTAGCAAATTCAAATCATCATATTACAGAGATTATAGATAGGATGGTATTTATAAAGATCGGGGAGCTTCTGGGCCAAGCTTGCTTGTTAGTCGCTCGCAGATGGTCACAGGACAATTTAATAGAGTTTAGCTCGCGACCCCAGCCAAAAGCATGGATCGTTAGCGATCCATGCTTTTGGCTGGGGTCGCGAGCTAAACTCTGTTAAATCGCTGGTGATCCATGGGCATAGCACGTGTGCGACCTAACCACTTAGCTTCTCTCTTTATTCTGTTGTTATGTCAGGTCGCTAGAATTCTATGGCTTTGTATGGATCGCTAACGACCCATAGGGTATGGATTGCTAGCGATCCATAAACTTAGCGTATTTTTGCATTTTTTTTTCTAGGGTCCTTTGCTCCCACATGCCATAGCTGTTCAACGACCCACTGATGAAGTTTACGGATCGTTGGCGATCCATGATGTACGGATCGTAGGAGATCCATGATGTATGGATCGTTGGAGATCCATACACTTAGTCTTTTTCTGGACTTTGATGTCTTGCATTCCCATTACCTTGTATCAATGTTCTTCAGGTAGTCCCGTTGCGCATTACTTCGTTTTGATGACGATTTACTTGTTATTTGCATTAGGTTGTTGATTGGACTGAACGGAGCTGGTCCCTTGATTCAGTCAAAATCACACAATGCTTTAGTAATATGACTTGGCTCCCTTTAACTCGTTGATTTAGTCCTTTTGGTTGAGTTTTGAGCCATTCTGACTTCATCAACTTATCCCATCTTCTATTGGATCCTGTTAGGTAAAAAAACCCGAATAACAATTTGTTAGATGTTGTACATCGTCCACTCTAGGGCTAAGTACTAGTATCCACCAATATAGAAATTTAATAAAAATTCTTGACCGTGCTCGTCACCCACGTTTTCCAGTTATGTTGTGGATTCTATATGTTCCCTATTTCTCTTCCATGTACCCGCAATGGCTTCCATCTCAGTACCTATTTCCACTTCCACTACAACTACTGGACCTTCTTTTCCTCAAAGTTCTTTCCAGCCTCCGGCCTACAGTGCTCTTGTTATAATAATCAAGGAGTCATGCAAACAAATCCTCACAGATGTTACTCTGAGTGGGGACATGGTTTTAAAAAAACCTTCCAACTCTTCCGCTTCTAATCAATCCATTATCAAACCCCAATGCATTTGCGATATGCATGGCATTCCATTGAGGTTAGGCTTCTGTTGCCATAGGAAAGAGCTCACACTCCTCCCGTCGGACATTATGTGTAATTGATATGTGTGTCTTTCTGGGTGTACCTTCTTTCAACCACTTTCTATGCCGCGTTCTCTAGTTGATGAGGCTTACCTCATCTCAATTACACCCAAATTCTTATAAGCTGCTCTTGAGCCTTTACATGATCTCCATCCGCCACTTGGGTAGAGAACCGCGCCTAGTGATATAAGATACTTATATAATTTCAAACATTGCTAATTTCAAGCATCGCTCCTCTAACCTTTCTTTGAACTTGTTTAAAATTTCCAAGGCTATCAATTGGTTGTCGATTTACACAATAAGTGCAAGTACTTCAAAGAAGAATATTTCATTATTGGATGCCCTACCAACTTTGTCGAGAAATGGCTCTCTGGATCAAGTATCTCACCATCCATCCCAATTTTGCCTTATTCGGTTTTTGCTTCATCCCAATTGCTTAATCTATTTTATTCCATTATAGTCATTCCTTTAAGAGTAGATAGTGATGACCTAAGGCACATGGTCGCCACACTTTAAGTCATTCTAGAGGAGAGGCATGGTGAAACTAATCTAGTACTAACTTGTGCCTCTATCACTTCCATCTTCTACACAACGACTACTATGTCAGATCTTGCCCTTACATGTATTAATGAGACAACTATACATTTCCATACCTATATATATATCGACTATTACTTGCAAGAGTTCACATATGGAGAAACAATGAGCAATGGTAGAATCGAGCTAGAAGATTGGAGATCCAAAACAAGTTTTTCATATGCTTTATTTTGTACAATCTTCCATATAATGATTTCACACACACACATGAATATAGCCATAAAAACAATTTTTTAAGAAAGCTATATTTTCCTACTTTTAGAAATAAAAAGTTTTCAAAAGGCAATTCAAAATAAATAAAGCGGCATAATAAATGACACCTGGAAAGGTAAATTCAGCCATCTGAATATAAAATTCAAATGTTTGAAAAATTCAAACATCTAAAAACCCTAATTTTGAACTGCCAACTTTCTGTTTCCTTCTGTATACTTCCAGCCTTATGAAACTAAAATTCAAATATCTGAAATAAAATTCAACCATTTGAATTTTTATTTCAGATATTGGAAAACATTATATTTGAACTTTAAACTTCCTATTTTTAATCCTGAATAATTTCATCCATCTGGAATTCAAAAACTAGCCATTTGACCTAGATGAAATGAAGTGTCACTTCACCGAAAATCAGCATTTGAAGAGATATCTTTTTTCTAAAGATTGCAACTTTTCAATGGTTACAACCTTACGATAAGAACTATTTAACGCTATAAATAGAGTTGAAATTCATGTTTTTAACTAGCTGATTGCTTACAAAGTTTAAACTTTCTACATACTTACGGTTCAAAAAGCATTCAATTCTTCAATTTCCTACATTAGCAAATTCAAATCATCGTATTACGGAGATTATAGGAAAGGTGTACTATATTGACTCATATGTGCTATTCAAGAACACATAAAGTTTGATTTCTTTTATTCTATTGCATCAAGTCCTGTTGGAGATCTTTAGACACAAGGTCAAGACAATTTGCACTATACCTACTCCCTCGGGTTAAGCGAGTGCATGGCTAGTGAAATTCCTAAGAGGTGCTTAGGGAATAGACGTAGGAGAGGTGCTGTGAATCAATATAAACTTTTGGTGTGTTTGCTTTATTTACTTTACTTTGCATAATTACTATTACTAGCTTAGTTTAATTAGCCATGCATCTACCATACGATCCTCTTGTACTTTTCAGTTGGTATCAGAGCAAGAAATTTTCAAAATCGTAACAAAATTTTGAAAAATTATGGCAAATATGAGTTTTAACATGTTTCAAGAGGGCCAATCTACCGCTTGTCCCCCATTTTTACCAGTTTTAATTATATATATTGGACTACACATATGAAAGTGTTTACGAAATCTAGTGGTCTTCATATCTAGCTAGCTACTCAAACTCAATATGAACAACCTACTACTGCAATGAGTGCCTGGATAGATGCTCAAAAGATTACTGCTTCCAACATTGCTAAAGCAATGAATGTGTTATACTGTTTGTTAGATAAGAATGGTTTTTTTAGAATCTGGCAAATGCTACAAGTGACCCATGGAGGTATAACCAAAGTTAAACAAAGCAATATTAGCTTGTTAAAAAAATCAATTTCAGTAGTTCAAAATGAAACCAAATGAAAGTATTATGGAAATGTATTCTAGATTTCAAAGTATACAACATGATCTTCTAGCTTTAGAAGAAACTTTTACTAATTTCGATTTAGTATCACATATTTTAAATTCCTTAACAGACGAGTGGGGAAGAAAAGTGCTTGCTATAGGAAGCGAATGATCTTGCTACACATAAAGCAGAGGAATTAATTGGTAATTTAATGTCTTATGAAGAAAATTTGCAAGATAGAAAAGATTAGCCCAAGAAAAAGGAAATATTTCAAGTAAATAATTATAATGATGATTCGGAGCTTGAGGACAAAGATGTGTCTATCACGAAGAACTATGAGAAATTCCAAAAATTCAACGAATAGTTCAAAAGCAGAAACCTGACAATTCAAATGATACATCAACCTTCAAATGCTATGGGTGTGACAAATTTGGACATACGAAGAAATATTGTCCCAAGCTAAACAGAGACAAGAAAAGCTTCAAAAGGAAATTTAAAAATGATAAATTTCCAAAAAGAAGCAAGCGTGCTTTCCGAAATTGGAATGATTGTCCTTCAAGCGATAGTGATGGAGAAAAAGCGAATGTATGCTTCATGGCTACCAAAGACGAGGCATATTCTGATTTATCTATTGAATACATCATAGAAATAACTTCAGAATAAGATGATAAATTTAGAAACTTAAGAAAAATTCATAACGAATGTTCAGAAAGTATAAATGGATTAGAACTAGAAAATAAAATTCTTAAAGATGAGAGAAATATTTTAGAAGAAGAAATCTTAAAATTAAAAATTCTTTACAAAAATTCTAATTTCAATGAAGATTTTCAAGATATTAAAAATGAGAAATTGATTTTGTCTAAAACTAATAGCGATTTAAAGGAAACTATTGATAACTTGGAAGAAAAGGCGAAAATTTTGGAAAGTAATAATGATACATTAACAAATGAAAAAAGTTATATTAAAAAATAAAATAAAAGGTTTACCAACTAATATTTCTAAGTTTAATAAAAGAAATAAAATTTGTCCCATTTAATTAATATATCAAAATCTTCTAATAACCAACATGATTTAGGTTTTTAGAAAAAAATCAAACAAACCAAAATCACAACCTAAGTATGCTTCATTATATACAAACTTTAGAAAACCAAAAAATAGTCAACGAAATGTAGACTATAAAAAGAAGCTACATAAAATATTGAGTTTATCCGAGCATGGATAAAGGAAGATCCGTCTAGGTAAAAAAGTTACGCAGATAAGAGACGTAAAGATTTAGAGTTCTCGGTCGGAGACCATGTTTTTGTTAAAGTATCACAAATGAAGGATGTAGTACAATTTAGGAAGTCAGACAAATTAGCATAGAGATATGGTGGTCCATTTTCTATCATAGAAATGATCAGGAAACTCACTTATCGAATAGTTTGCAGGAGTACATGAAATTTTTCATGTTTCTCATCTTAAAAAGTATGTGCATGCTATAAAGACTACTATCGCACTGACTGTATTGGAAAATTTAGTAGTGGAACTGGATATGACTTTTATTAGTAGTTCGTGATGTAGCAAGAGGTGAGAAGAGATTAAGAAACAAGATAGCCAAGTTAGTGAATGTCCAGTAAGTGACAATGGGAAAGATTGTACTAGGAAAACAAAGAACATGATTAGAGATACTTATCCTAAGTTGTTTTGATGGTATGTTCTACATTTGTCATATAGACTTTTAGCTGGTAGGATATGCTAGCATTGTTATTATGTGTTTGTCACATGTGTTTGCATGGTTAATATGCTTGTTATTTTCCTTATCATAATTTCGAGGACGAAATTCTTTAAGGGGGAGACTATAATACTCTTAAATTTTATTTAACATTATTTAGAAAATTTAATTAGATAAATTAATTAGAATAATATGATGTGATGTGATGTGGTTAGGAGAATGAGATTTGTTAGCTAATTAGGTTGTGCCTTAAGTAATCAATAATTAAGAATGTTTTAAAAATAGAATATAATAGAATTATTGAGAGAGGCATGTTAGCGCCAAAATTTGTCACTAACACCCAAATGTAAATGAAAGCACCAACTAACAGTCACTGATAACAGATAAAGTGTGCGTAGAGAGTAATAATATGAAGAACAGTCAGAATAGAAATTAAGCAGTAAAGAACAACATGTTTTTATAGTGGTTCGGCTAACTTCGGCCTACGTCCACTCCAGAAGTTTTCTTCTATTGATGTAACAATTGATTACAGTTACAAAGTGGTAGACTAGCCTTAGTCTTAGAAAGTAGAAATTCAGAGAGCAGAAGAGAAGATCCCCATTCTGAACTCCTACACGCTCTATTTTTAGACATAACTAGGTAGTTGTTGGACTCTCTGAATAACCCGAGCCCATCAAGGCCGAACGGTCCATGCTGAATCACAATGCCAAGTCACAACGGCCTCTCTCCAATGCCGAGCCGCACCCGATGCTGAACAACCGATCAAAACCCATCAAGCCGAACGACCCACCATGCCGAACGTCCCACCATGCTGAACGACCCACCATGCTGAACGACCCACCATGCCGAACGTCCCACCATGCTGAACCATCCATCATGTCGAACCACCCATCATGCCGAACGACCCATTTTGCCGGACGACCCATCATGCCGAACAATGTCCAGGGCCGAGCGAGGTCCAATGCCTAACAATCCACCGATGCCGATCCATGCCTTATGCCGAGCGGCAATCAATGATGATCCAACCTACTCTCCTCGGTGCCGAACTATGCACATCGAACCCATTCCTAACCGATCGTCTATCCATCCAACTAGTTCCAGTCAATTGTATTCCAGTTTCGACAAATAAATAGTCGATTTGGTTAAATCCGCCTGTCCGTGGCCTAAAAGTCGGGTTAACAAGGCATAATAGGAATAACTCCTTATTTCATTCTCTAAACCCTTCCTCTCTCATTCATTCTCATTTCATTTTCTAAATAGAAAAGAACACAAATAAGGTCGGCCATAACCTAAAGGAAGAAAAGAGAAAAGCTAAGGAATTCAATGGAAAAGGCTAAAAGAAATTAATGTACATCAAATTCAATCTCTCCTATCCAATCTAAAGTGAATGATAGTTAACCATCTCATTTTTTATGTTTGATTTAGAATATATGATTGATTTTTGAAGTTGTTATGATAATATGTCATGTTATGGTTGATAATTTCATTATTTGATTGAATGGTGATCTATTGGAATTTTATGGAATTATTCTAATGGGTTTTAAAGGCAAAAACCTACTTTTTGATCTCCTATTGGCTTTAAATTTGAATATGTTGTGTAGAACATTATTTTGAAGACGAGTTTTTAATTTCATAATTTTTCAAGTTCATATGAGTATTTTATGAATTTCCATAGGGAAAAAGGTGTTTATTTCGGGTTTTAATCATTAAAAATAATTAATTTAATATTTTACTCTTAAAATATTTGAATAGAAAAGAAGAACAAAATTCGGATTTTTGACGATTTTTGGGGAATTTTCCATAATGGTTATGATTTTCTATGAATTTATTATTCTAAAAATGTGTTGAATTAATATAAACTAAATATATTAATTATAAGGGCTTTCAAAGTTATTAAGAAGGTAGAATATGATTTGCTAGGAAATTCTAAAAAGAATATGAAACAAAATTTTGTTATCCAATAAATTTTTTATAAGAGGATAAAGTTGGTGGAAAGTATTATCTTTAAAAGGAAATGATTCGGTTTTCAAACTATTCACAAAAATTCCATACATATTTTAGAGGTACGACACCTCATATCTAAAGACTCTTTATCTCGTATTTTAGAGTTACAATGCCTCATATCTAAAGACTCTTTATCTCATATTTTAGAGGCAAGACACCTTATATCTAGAGACTCAATAAAAAATTTGACAAGAGGTAGGAGTTGGTGGAAAGTATTATCTTTAAAAGAAAATAATTCAGTTTTCAAACTATTTATAGAAATACCATTACGTATTTTAGACGTATGACACCTCATATCTAGAGACTCTTTATTTCATATTTTAGAGGTGCAACACCTCATAACTAGAGACTCTTTACTCATATCTTATGGGTACGACACCTCATATCTGGAGACTCTTTACCTCATATTTAAGAGGTACGACACCTCATATCCAGACACTCCTTATCTCATATTTTAGAGGCTCAAAACCTCGTATTTTAAAGACTCTTTATCTCATATTTTAGAGATATGACGCCTCATATCTAGAGACTTTTACCTCATATGTTAGAGGTACGATGCATCATATCTAGAGACTCTTTATCTCATATTTTAGAGGCTCGACACCTCATATTATAGAGACTCCTTATCCCATATTTTATAGGCTCTTTACCTCATATTACTTAGGTATTTTAGAGACTCTTCATCTCATATTTTAGAGGCTCTACACCTCATATTTTAGAGACTCTATATCTCATATTTTAGAGGCTTAATTGCCTTATTTTGAAAGTGAATGTTTTAAAAGCTATGTAAGAATCTGACAATTGATTGAACATATTTTTATGAACGATGTATTATGTTCTTGCTGTCATATATAAATTTACATGTTTTATCATTTATCATACCCACATCCGCATTACCCAACATAGCATCCTGGGGTTTAGGAACAGAATTACCAACTAGGTTGTTCCAGTAGTGAGTATGGTCAGACTAAGCTCTTGAGTGTGTAGAGTTGCATCAAGGAGATCAGACAAATCAATAGTGTTATGATGCCCTTAACGGATAAAAAAGATATGACTCATGGACTTGACAGCCAGATAGGTTGATTAGTTACATGTGACAACTATTAGGTTCATAGTAACCCTAGAAAGACTATGATTTCAGATAAGGTTGATTAGTTACCTACGAAAGCTAGTAGGTTCATAGTAACCCTAGAAAAACTATGATTCTGGATAAGGTTGATTGGTTACCTATGAAAATTATTAGGTTCATAGTAACCTTAGAAAAACCATGATACATGGGCATATAGTCCTCTAATTTGAACTGACAGTCCAGTTTTACTCCTAACCATGTTAGAGATTTGGGAATATCTGGTTAAATTTTTTGGACCGAGTCAATCTGATTGGTTATTGGTTGGCCAACATAACCATTAGGTTCATAGTGAACCTAGGAAAACTATGATTTGAGACAGATAGTCTAATTTTAGGAAGGTTAACCGTGGGTCTGCATAGTCCTTGGATGACATACTAGTCAAACCTACCCATGTTGCATTCATGCATGTGTTTTGTTCTAACCACTGTGGAGGCAGGTGCAAGATTTATGATTGACATATTTGGATAAGATTAGTTAGGGGAAAATTCATTCCGCTCATTGACGTGGTCTCACTAAATATCTATTTTGGTTTGAGATGGTATATTATTATTCATACCAGGCTTTTTATCTGACCCAAAGTTATTGTTACTCTCTTAAAGTCTCGGGTAATCAATCGAGCAGGTCAGGAGTAAGGAGTTTCTGGTTAGACGAATAAGATTCCGAAGACGTGCAGAAGGCAAGCTAGCTAATATTAAGAGTTTATTTCTGCTCTGTTATTCAAAATCTTTGCTTTATTGAATGGATGCAATGACAGGATTTTTACTTGTCAAGTAGTTAGACTCTTATCACCTAAGGAGACATCTTCATATGTCTCCCTTGGATTATAATTGTAATTATCATATTTCTTTGAATATGGAATCGATGGGATTATGTGCTGAAATGTAACGAATATGAAAGTTATTAATGAAACGTGTTTTGAAAATTCTCATCTTCATATGCTCTTGATTTTATGCTGAAATGTAACGAATATGTAATTGTTGACAGATGGTCTGGAGCATTTGATAGTGAGGATCGTTGGCACCTACTAGGGGGAATAGTCTAGGACTCTTAAGCTGATGTGCTCTTTTAAAGGAAGAGGTTGTTCTTGAATTGATTCCACTGGAGCGATCATTATTTGTAATCCAACAATAATTGAACATTTGGGTCTGGAAGGGATGGAAGTCAAAGCCTGAGCAGTGGTAAACCCAACTTCAAGAGGAGTTGACGACCCAGTCCAACGTTGAATACGAGAGAGTGGCGAGTCATTCTGGACAGGAAAAAATTAGCATTCAACATGTCATATATGTTTTATTTCAGAATTTTGCTTTAGTTGTGAACCCGTGTGACCAATTCTCGAAACCCAATGGATTTCGACATTTGTTGACCAATTAGGTTTTGGATGTTGTCCAGGGCAAGTGAAAGTGTTATTAATCTATGCAATGTGAGTCATGTGTTCTACACAGGACGAATAAACCATCCTGTGTAGATAGCTCGCTCGTGCTAGAAAAACGAGCCAAATCGCACATAGGAACTATACGTCAGAATATACCTATTATCATCGGATAATCGATAATAGAACCACTGCTTGGAGCGACACATATGTCTTTTTTTGCAGGAACACTAGAGTTGCAATGATCAGATATGTTGTGCAATGGATCTCTTTCGAATATTAGAATGCATTCAACACGATCGTTCTTTGGAAAAGAACCATTCTATCAAACTTTCAAATGATGGTTAGTGATCGACCACACCCCACTGGAAAGTGCATGTATTCTTGGAAGTTTTGCAAGGGAGTGGTTATTGCAAGGATAAAGGAGACCCGAAGCAATAGGTGAAACAACTAGGAGCCTACCTAGGAGGGATAAGGAAGCGTGTAGTAGCCAAGGAAAGGTGAGGGTCGATCACGTTTTAGTAAGCTCAGGCCAGTCATTGGCCATGAACAAAGCCTAACAAGGGGAGCGGCGACCCAAGATCACCACCATGGCAGTAGTCAACAGCGACCAAGCTCAAAGTTTTCAGATCTAAATCTAGGACTTGAAAAAGATTTGAGATCAAGTTCTTTTGGAGGATTGACAATTATCGAGACACGGCTTAAGTGGTGGAAATGATTGGTAGAAGATAGTGGAGGCTTCAGGTGATCGATGGCGGTTGATTTAGGATTGGAAATCAAAGATTGCAAATGGTCGGCAAAGGAAATCTTGGCCACGAACAGGCAAAATGTGGAAAAAGTAAGAGTGGATAAATTTTTATAAGTGTTGGCTTTTCTAATGCTGACCCGAGAGGAAAAACAAATCGATACCAACCTAATTACGTCGGCACCAACATGGAAATTTAAAAAAATGGAAAAGTGAAAAGGTGAACTTCTCAACTGGCTAAGGCGTGGAGTGATCTATAAAGTGTAGATCTTTTCCTAACATGGAGATGGAATTTCTATGATATGTTCAATGGATATCCAACAATGGAGACAAAGCTCCGAGGCAACTCCTGGATAGCTTATCAATGTACGTAGATAATATTGAATGCTTATCTTGTTCCAAAGCACGCTTTGTTTCCAACAATAGCAGAAAAAATAGGAGTTGACCAAAGAACTTGGAGTAAAATTGGAGCTAAGGAAATAGCTCGGTTTTGACCACTTTCTAGTCGATACCAGTCACTTTTTTTGCCCCTTGTGGACTTCTAAAGCTATGGCATATGGATATTTGATGTGAGTGATCATCTCGGAATGCATTTCTCAAAGAATAAGTAAGCAATTCCAAGGAAGTTCTAAAGGAAGGCAGATAAGTACAACTGATATTAGAACCTCTCAAAAACAACACCATCTCTAAGGAAAAATGCTTGAAGATCATTAGATAAAATATAGAAGGACAAAGGAGGAAAGAAGGGGTAACTCTCACTCCAAAAATCAAGTCGGTGTCCATTACTTCTGATTGGTACAGAGCTGTTTTTATGGCTCTAAGGACTTTTTCTTCTCCTCCTGCTTTTTCAGATTTGGGGTAAGACTTAGTATATTAACATCTGACAATTCTGCTGGACAATTTATCTATAAGTACAGAACCTATGACATTTGGAAAAGGACTTTTGGACTTTGCTTTTTTTGCCCAAGGTTCATGTTGAACACTGGTTGATCTATACAAGATAATAAGATACACGCTAATATATACAAGGATGCATTGCTATTTCGCAGTGAGGTTGATTCTTAACCTTTTGATAAATCACATTGTGATTATTTGCGTGGCAGGCTATTTCTTTTCAAACAGAAGACCAAATTATATTTCGTTGGGAAGATATTGAGGAAATTCAAGTAATTCCTCCATCACTAGCATCAATGGGTTACCCTTATATGTCTGTTAAGGTAAAGATATTGATGCTCATCATGGTGTGCTACCTATAGATAATGATGGATGGCTAACTTTTCTATCTTAGTCCTTTGTTCCATTTAATGCAACTAAGGTAACTGGTGCCTTTTCCTAGCAACACCATAGCTTTTTTTTATTCTCATATTCACTGTGGACTACAAATATATTTAATAACTAGTTGAGAAAGAGGAAAACCACTAATAAGATGAAAACATTAAGTGGCCTATTAATCAAAATGATTATTAGTTAAAATAATTCTTCGAATTACTAAATTGATTGATTAATCAAAGTAACAGATGCCTTTTCCAATGATGTAAATGGGTTGCTGAAGGTAATAGGTGGCTTTTCAAAAGCTTGGAATGACAAATGTATTTTGATATAATTGGGTAGATAATGTTGTACAATGTTTTGAGTGTGTTGTGTACAGTATGTATACGCTAGGATGATTGTTTTTCTAATGCACTACTCACACTTAGGCCTGAGTTGAGCTCTAAATATGACATTAAGAAAAGAAAGTCTGAAGAGATTATCGAGTTTCATTTGTATCTCTATATATTAAGAATGTCAATAAAAATACTCTTAATCAAGTAAGCAATAGGTATTCTGAAATATTAGTCATATTATGCCATAGTAAGTTGCTTAGAAAAAATAGCAAGGGATTAATAGTTGTTAAAAAGTAACGGACTACCTAAAATACTTTGCTTGTCAGTTTTCTATTGAATCTTCATTGTATATTGTCCATATTGGCACTATTCAATGTCAATGATTCCCATGTATGTTATTTATGAGTGTTAAACACCAGCGATTCAATTGCATACATTCTTGGTACAAACAATAGGAAACCTTGTAATGCTTTAGCCTATTAGTATTACCTTGGATTACATGTAGGGATGTAATTCAAATGATCAACATATGTGATATGGTGAATAGATTAGTGTACGATATGCATTAGGTATATGAGTTATTGACGTATGTATGAGATATTGTCTGTTAAGATGTGCTTTCCATTGTCTGAGATGCCGTGGTGATCTTTTTTATTGTCATGTGTTTCCCATTGTCTAAGAAACATCTTTTTTATTAAAGATACTGCATGATTATTACAGTAAAAATATGTTGGATTTTTTTGTAATAAGTGTTGTGTAACGACGGTCGGAACAAGCTCCCCATCACCAGCACATGGCGTACGCATATGGGTTGGCACACACTTTGTTGTAACAAAAGTAATCCCTAATGTTACATGCCTACCAACCCATATTTATACATCACTTTTCCATGTTATTTAGCGATGTTGGGCTTTTCTCCAATCCAAACCATCGTTCCTCCATTAAACATGCGAGACAACCCTAACAATAAGGTACAATAAATCTGATAAATACTCTATTTTCCATTAATATAAGTTGAGTAATTGAAATATGTTTATTTTTTATTCCAGGACATTAGTTTTGAAATGGTATATCTATTGGTATAAAAGCTAGCTTAGTCATGGAGAGTACTTACCAAAGCTTATGAAAAATGCAATATAATAGGAGCTTCCTTCCAATATTATGCAGCTAGGTAGGTTTCCAAATTTCCATCGGTGTAGATCCAACCAGTGTTCTTTCTTTCAGTGCATATGTATTATATGCAACGTACCACTCTTTGTCGTTGTCCTAGGTAATTACTATAAGTAATTATGTGTTCAATATTTTGTCTTTACAGGAAATAAAATGGCTCTTTAGAACAAAAAATAATTCTTTTGTTTCCTTTTTTAATGTCAACATGATTACATAATCTTGTTACGCAACATGGATACTCTGTATATCGGTGCTAGGATAACTATACAATGTTAACTTTGAATGATTCCTCTTACATCATGGGGCAATCTAGAAAAAGATAAGACTTATCGCTACCTATAAGAAATTAACATAGAGTGGATATTTCAGACAATACTCGTTGTTGTTTCGTTTTAAGTAAGTAAAGTCTTATACATATGGGATAAAATCTTAATCAATCAATCATTCGATGCCCACTTAAGCACATGACATGCATGATATATAGCATAGATTATTCGAAGATACCAACAAACTTTCAGTTCATCCTAAAAGAGGAACTTAAACGAACACCACTTTTGAAAAGGCCAGAACTCAAACTAGCAAAACTGGAAATGTAGGTCGGCATTTAGCGTTGTTTTAGTCAATTAATATTTTATCCACTGCTTCAAGTTAGTTCTTTCTTCTCCATAGATAAAGAAATCTTTACCCAATTTTTATGTCAAAACAGCAAGCTCATTATGTAAGGATTTATTGAAGAGGGTAAAGAGTCTATGCTTAATGATAGATAAGTATGTATCAGTTGGATTATTAGTCATTTGACGTTGAATCTCCTCAAGCTGCTTCCTGATGGTGGTAGAAATTCTATTACCAGTACCATACCTCATTTTAGACCATTTCTTTAAGGAATTTTAAATATTCTTAAGCTTAGCCTGCGATATGAACATAAGATTCCCAATAACTGTTATCTTCCAAGCCTGCAAAACAGTATATTCATTAGTCCATGCGTTAAAAAGTTTAAAAGGGGATTTATTTTCTGGTTTTTGGCATTCCAAGTAAGAACTAGGGGGCAATGATGGATATGCCGGGAGAAAGGATATTTGTTTGTAGAGAGGGCCATAAGGATATAGCTTCAATGTTTGCAAAAGCATGATCAATCTTATAAAGTTCTATATCCATTTCTGCTTTTGTTATTCCAAGTGTATCCGAGACCACTGAAATTAAGTTCATATATGGAAGATTGGAAGATAGTGTTGTTTAGATGAGCAATATAATTTAAAGCAAGAGGAATCCCACCAGATATTTGTGAGGATTTAAACATACAATTGAAATCACCAAAACAAATCCAGGCTTGATTGTATGGGAGGAGGGAAGGAATGGTGTCATGAAGAGCTTATCTCGAAGATGGAGAACTCATAGCATATATAAAAGTAAGATTAAAAAAAATTAGTCAAATAGCAGGTAACATGGAGGTGAATATATTGTGGATGAGATGATGAAGAGGCCAAAGAGTAGATCAGTGGATTCCACATAACACTACAAGGGGAGGGGGGATTTCCGACGGCTGAAAACCGTCGGCGGCCGTCGGAAGCCGTCGGCGGCCGTCGGAAAAAGCCGTCGGAAATGAAGGCGTCGGGGAGCAGTATTTCCGACGGCTACCGACGGGTGATGCCGTATACATTATCGACGGTTTCCGGCGGTTTCCGGCGGTTTCCGACGGCTTCCGACGGCCGTCGGAAACCGTCGGAAACCGTCGGAAATCAGGCCAATAAGCCGTCGGAACCCGTCGGAAACCGCCGGAAAATTTCGACCAATAAGCCGTCGAGAGCCGTCGGAAGCCGTCGGAAACCTGCTGTTTTTTTTTAAAATCTGCTGCAAATAGAGCCTTCCAACCACATTTCTCTTCCAAACACTACAATATCAATACTGCACAATCAAATAAACAATAATCCAACCAAACATGCAAACCAATACTCCAAAATATTCAATAGACACAGAAATAAACTAAATTAGAATAAAAATAAAATACAAAATATACATAACATTCCAACATTAACAATAATACTAACAATAACTGTTCTAATCATGCATATCCTGATACAGCTACAGAACCAAGTGTATTATACATAATTATACATATCAACAATTAATTGTTCCTTCTACCAAATCATTGTAAACTAAAACTAAACATACCTGCACGAACGAATTAGAAAGCAATGAATCAATCTGCCCCAGATCCAGAGCCAGCCGATGAAGGGAAGCGGCCACCAAACTGCTGCATGTACTCAAATAACTGTGCCGTCTGCATGGCCTGTTGGCGGTTCTGCTCCTCCAACTGCTGAACTCTAGTCTGTAATTCTTCTATACTTGCTAGCTCGCTCTGAGGTCTACTCCGCCGTCTCCTACTCTGACTACTGGACTGCAATAATTGAAAAATAAATAAAATCAAAGTTTATTGTTTTGAAAAGGTAAGAATATCATATTTTAAGTATTTTAAGAAAAATTAAATTATTTACCGCTAAATTGCCAAATCCGTATCGTCGACCATGCTCTGGTGGACTCATAACGGACTCAAAAATAATGTCCTCTTCATCGGTCGTCAGCTGCTCTCGACCCGTATCAGAAAGGAGTTTCTGTCGCTGCTCCATAAACATCTCCTGCATTGACAAATTAATAATATCATATCTTATTTCATAATAATTTGACAACTAAAACAATTACTAATACTGAATAAAATGAAATATGCTTACATGGCTTTTACTGGATTTATCGTCCTGCCATGTGTACGAAACAGTCCCGTCTGGATTAACATGCTCAACAGCATGCGTACGGGTGAACACGTCCATATAGCTGACAGGACCATGTGCCTCGGCTTCCTGAAGTTGATTGTTACATACAATTATTATACATTTAAAATCATATAGCATAAACTATTTACATTTATTATTCAGTAATTAAATTTACCAACTCCTGCCGATACTGCTGAAACGACTTCGATCCTCCGCGATGAGTAACGGGATTCTTATTTCTATTTGCAGAGTTTCTATCTGACTCTGCCTGTACATTCAAAATTTGATACATTATTTTTCAATCACGTTAAATTAATAATTGAAAAAAAATTAGTATACTTGCCTTCGCCTCGTCCGTCTCCCAGTAGCTCAACCAAGCTTGCCACACGCTCTCCCCCATCCACCGTGGTCTCTTCCCGGATTTCTTAACCTCAGATATCGTGTCTCTGTAGTTCTTTCGCATCTTCCTCATCCAGTATGCTCGTGCCAGCTGCATATCATCTGTCTGGATGTCTATCTCAGCCTGTGTTAAAAAAAGATTACACTTTAAACGATAAACGGTAGAAAAACGACAAAAACGAATTAAAAATGGAAAACATAAAAATTACACATACTAGGACATCCTGCCATATGCACTCTATGATGTGCGGAGGGATGGTATCCCACTTTGGCCAGCACGCACTCATCCTACTACGATATGCTGCTCTGGAGACGTCCAGCACTACCTTAGTGGGTAGTAGCTCGAACCCCCTGTTTTTAAGTACGATACAGATAAGTACATACGTATAGTATAGAAAAAATAAGATGATGAATAAGATTTAATTTTTACCCATCTGCTTTGGGGGCTAACGTAACAACTGGACGGTGTGGCGCTTGCGATGGGCCACTGCCATCGCCTCCTGAAGAACGGGAAGAGCTCCTCCCTCTATGTGACATAATGATAAACCTGTGACGTTTACACATCATTATATAAGAGAATAAAAACATGATAATGAAATATATTTCATATGAACATGACATCAATGGTATAAATTGCTTAATTATAATGATGTAGTGCATACGCTTGTACGGAACTTCCTTACCCTTCTTTTTTCTTGGTTTGTATCTCTCCTGGTTACAAACTTTACAATTTCTAAGGTTTGCGTCTTCTTTCCAAAACAACATGCATCCTTTTAAACATGTATCTATTTTCTGATACGGTAAACCAAAAGCCGACATAAGTTTTTTAACTTCGTAGTGATTTTCACACATTAGATTATCGGGCGGCATATGTCTTTTTGCAGCTTGTACAACAGCCGTAAACCCAGCTTCAGTGATGTTGTATTTTGACTTCATCGCAATGTATTCTGCGATTACTGACAGCTGCGTGCCGCTTTTACAACCATCCCAAATAGGTTTTTTAGCTGCATCTAGTAAATCATAAATTTTCTTAGCTTCAATATTTGGTTCTTCAACATTTACATCATCGTCGTCAACTTCAACCATAGGAAACATTGATCGTGCTGCATCTTCGACCATATTTTCTATACGGGTCGTTGAAACTATTTCGTTAACGACACTTTCAGACTCTACAGAAGTATTTGCTACAACTTCTCCATGCCGATCCCAAACATAATATTCGGGTGTGAAACCGTGTTGGCACAAATGAACTTTCACAATATCTGGTAACAAAAACTTCAAATGTCTACACCTACTACACGGACAACGAATTTCTGGATCGTTTCCGTTATTACTTAAGGCGAATTCAACAAACACGTTTATACCGTTATAAAAATCTTCTTTTATTGAGCCCCTCATTCCTTTTCTTTGGTACATCCATCTCCTTCGATCAACAAAATAATCAATCATTTTTCCTATTTGACAAAATGAGAAGTTCAAAATTTAATATTTATTTTGAAGAATACACATTCGAAAAAGATTATTTTCATGTTCGTATAATATTTTGAATTTAAAGAACAACTTCACAAATTTAAAAATATTTTCAAATAGGGCACATTTCATTTTTTAACGTACGTAACGATTAAAAATATATAATTTTTTTTCATTGGTCAGACATCCTACCTCCCATTACAAACACAGTAAGCATTTACATTTCGTATATTACTTCGTCCCAAACGATTCAATAAAATTTCGGCAGCATTTCCCTTTTGTTCCCTGCATTGTACACAAATGCGTGTACGCAGGAAACAAAAAAGAAAAGTTAGGGCGAAATTTTATGAACCGTTTGAGACGAAGTAGTATACAAAATGTAAATTCTTACTGTGTTCATAACTTGTCCAATACAGGGACAAATCCGACAAACATTGTACCAGATGAATATAAATGGTCGTTTTTCGAAAAAAACGACTATTTATACAACGATCATGTACAACACTCGTCAGACGGGGCCAAAAACTCTCTAAGGGACATTTGTCGGTTAACATGCGCGCATTTTACTCAAAAATACAGTTTTACTCACTGTTCACATTTATATATTAATTTCACACATTTATTCGACGTATTACGCATCAACTTAGGGCTGGTTTAACATTTTGTCATTTTTCAATACACACAATTATAATTTAGAGTAATGCATTTTTTTTGTGTCATAAGTAAAAACGTGCACAATATAATACTCCTAGTTCATTCAATCATTTTATCTTATTCCAAATAACGTATACAATCGTCGAATCAAGGCATACACAACAAAATACATATACATGAACATGCACAAATTATACGTGTTTATCACAATTTCACGATAAAAGATGAAATTGGTATACCATGTGATGCTATAAACCGTTATTACGCTAGTGGAAACAATTGCAATCATTAATTCGCCCTAATTTATCAATTTATGCAAATCTATAATTAGGGTAAAAACTGAATTTTTCATAAAAATAAGAGATTATACCTGAGATTAAGAGTACTGAAGCTTGATTAGAGTGCGTTGGAAGATCCGGAAGCTAAAAATTAGGGATTGGAAGCTTAGGGGTTGAATTTGGGGGGTTTTTTGGGTTTTTTTCGTATGAAATGGAGGAGGAAGAAAGGGCTCGGCTGGCTGGTATAATCGCAAATTTGCGACGGCTTCCGACGGCCGCCGACGGCCCGTCGAAAGCCGTCGGAAAATGGCCGTCGGAAGCCGTCGGTCTTGGCTGTCGGTATTCTGCCTTTTTCTTGTAGTGTAACCATGATACGTCTGTATGGTGCTTCATTGAGATTGTCTATGTAGCACTAGGATAGGTTAATGTAGGAGGCCATTTTCATGGTGAGTGAAGTATTCTGTTTACTCTCGAGTATACTAATCATTTCGAGCTGGTGGAAGAGAATTTTTTTTTTTTGTTTCTCCCTGCTTAATTTGTATGTGCTCCTCTAATATTTCATGTGCTATGTTTTCAAGCATTATTTTGTGTTTTTTTATGTACTAGATGCCTTTAATCTGTAGTAGGCCCAGAAGGGTATTTTCTTTCATGCTAGGTAGGAATGTTATGATCTGTAAATAAGAAGTAGAGATTTAGATCCTGGTCACTGTCATATTCAGGTTATGATATAGTTGCTTTCCTTCCCTTGTCTTTCCTGACTTTTTTCTTTTTAGCCTTTGAGTTGTGCTCATGTTTTTCATTTGCTTCTTGCTGTTAAAATATATCAGACTTTGGTGATGTATTGTTGGATTGAGAGTTAGGAGAGAAGATGCAGGTGTACGAATAGTGGATGGTAGGGGTGTGGTAGTAGGAGCGTGGTGTGATATAACGACAGGGAAGTCGCTATGTCTAGAATAAAGGCAGGAAAGGTGATGTGTGTGTAAGTTTGCGAAGATGTTGAACGTATTAAGGCTAATTGAAGCGGGGTCGTGCCATGTGTTAGTATTTACTAGTTGTTCATCCGAAATGGTGGATAAAAATTGGAAACAGTTTGGAGAAGCATTGAAGGAAGTAGAATGGCCATGTATTAAATGGGTGTATGGAGCAGTAGAAGTGTTTGCACGTGGGTTACTGGGTTCTGGCCGTCAACGAAAATTCTATCGGTTTAGAAAACCATCAAACGAATTTTGTAATAAATTTAACCGTAAGCGCACGGTGTACAAATGTCAGTATGTGGGGAGTACGGGTCGATTCGTAGGGAATTGTTAGATTTTAAATTTTCTATTCAATCAAATTAAACCAAAGTTGAGAGTGGTTAGCTAAAACTGTTAGAAAAATGAAAAAAAGGAAGTGAGAAAAATATGAGAGTAGAAAGACAATTTAGAGATAATTTCCACTCTCTAGATTATACATATCAACACAACATGAAAATATTATCTCTCTTTTTTGGTAATTAGTTAGTTTAATTGATGTGTTTATCATAAGTATGACATATTTGTACTATTAATTAGCTCAACATAAGTCATAAAGCTATAGCACACCCCTTAAATCACTTACAAGCTCATATAAAAATTGACAACAAGGTTGAAAATAAATTCTAATTTGAGTATGGCCTATTAGCTATGAATTAGAAATAGAGACCAACAAATTTTGATTTCAACATTCATTTCATTACCATCATCATATGTAGATGAAGAAGTAATTATTATTTGTGATTGTTTAAGCATAGCCTATTTGGTGTCAACAATATAAGCTATCAAATTCAAAGCAAAAACAATAAGTTAAACCATTTCAAGCATTGTCATTAAGCACAAAAAGAGAGTATATATTACCAAATTATGTTGAATCTATATAATTCGAGAGCTTAGTTATCCCTAAATTGAGGGTTTTAGCCTCTCATATTTGTTATCATATCAACAAATAATTATTGCAACATAGAACAAAAACAAGAAGAAAAATAAAGCTAAATGAAATAAAAGCTATTTAAAAAGCAATAAAATTATTCTACTTGCATGAATAAATGAAACTACACTACTAGCATGAAAGGAAATAAACAAGAAAAGAGAAGAGCATGTATTGAAATTGCATAAAAAAGAATTACATAAATAAAATGGCTAAGTAGCCATGAAAAGAAAATGTGCCATGTTTTATTTTTTCTAAACTCATGAGCTAAGAGAGCCTAAACTAAACTAAAGAGGCTAAGAGAAGAGAGGAAGGTTACATGAACATATGGGGTATTTATACATGTTTTAAAACTCTAATCCATTTTTTGGAAACTACCCAAACTACTCCTCTAGGAAGTTTGACCACCAAGTTATCATTAGTATAGGATAATCTTCCATTAAGTGTGCATGTAACTCTAATGGCCTTTTAACATATATATTAGCTCCTAATTGTACATCATGGTAAGTGGCTAGATGAGGTCATCCATGTTTCATGAAATGAATTATTTCTATCTTCGTTCCTTTGTATTCTTTTGTACATGCATATTTTCCATGAAAACAACTTCAATTTGAAGCCAAATTCCTACAAAATATTATAGAAATTTTCAAGTAAATTTTCTCAAATTAATATGTGCACAAAAATGACCATTTTACCCCTATATGAAGATGAATATGTAACGATTTGAAAATAATTTGAATTTTTGGTTAAACATGTTAAAACAACCAATATGATCATTTATTTAATTTAATTAGATTAAATATAGAAGTAAAAGTATGCACATTTACATGCACATCAATCACCCCCACACTTATCTTTTTATTCATCATCGAATAAAGAAAAATTAAGATAAACCCTTTTTCGTAGGAAGCACGATTGTATTAAGCGTATGCAACAAGCCGTTAAACCTCTAGGTGAACCTAATAGGACGAATGTTGTCTCGTGAGGGTTTTAGCGGTTACTACCTATAAAATCCAAATGCGAAATGAAAAGTTCTTAAATGCAAGATTTATTTACAAAGGGACGAATGCAAGTATTTTATAATATTTACAATTAAGGATTTACTTTTAAATTGATACAGATAAGTTAAATGTAAGTTTTGGTCATCATCACTAATTTTAGTCATTTTACTTGTCAAAATTTCCTATAAAAATTAAATTATAATAACAAATAGACTATAGTTTGGCTAGTTGTTTCGATTAATAACACAATGTAACTATGAAATGGACCTTTTGTTGATTATCATAGTTTTTCAAAGTGGCATTTTCATTTCTTTTCAATAAGGAGTCAATTCAAACAAGTCAAAATAATTCTTAGATTTCAATTGCTTACTCTCTCTTATTTTAATTTTTAATTGATGCCTAACTTAGAATGCTGAGGCCAGATATATTACCCATGCAATGCCTTTCGGACTTACGTGATGGGAATACATAGCATGACGAGTGAACACACAAGTGTGAACACCTATCAACTGTAGGCATTATTAATAAAAGAATTTATATATATACACACATAACTCAGATAAACTGAGGTAAGATATACTGACCGTACATTGCCTTCAGGCTTACGTGAAAAGAGTATAGAGCATTGCGAGTGAACACACAAGTATGAATACAAGACTTTAGGCGCTAATAAAAAATATATACGTATATACAAAAAAATTGTTTTTTTTGGCATTATTTTTTTTGTATAATTTTTCATGATATAGTTAAATCTGACACCAAATAATGCTTGCTTTATAAGCTAGAAAATTGACATTACTACTATAATTAGCAATTGATTCAAAAAGTTTGATTTTTTTAATAAATTGTTGATATGTCTTATTATAATGCTGAAGTGGATTTTAGATAGTAGAAACTAGACCAATTGTGGGCCATGTTAACTTTAATTATTCTGGTGTGCAGTAAAAGTAATAAAGACATGCATTTAGGATTTTATATTTTGGGCAGATACAATTAGAAATGTGGCTTTTTCAGAAGTTGACAAAGTCATTCGTTAATAAGTAATGTCATGAAATAGTATACAGCTGCTCTCATATCATAACTTGAATTCCTGAAGTTTTAAGGAATAAATTGAAAGATATGTAGAAGATGGACATTTGTGGGCAGAGAGAAAGAAAATAAAAGAAAATCTTTGTTGTATTAATTTTAGTTTATTTTGATTTGAATGTTCGTGTAGTTCTTTATGATTAATCATTGTATCGTTCTATTATGCAATGAAATTGAATTTCTTTTCTGTTATCTAGTTTATCTTATCTCCAGAATAATTGATAATATATTATATAAATACACACACACGCACACAATTATTCACAAAATCAAAATAAGTCATCAAAATTTACCGAACCATGTCGACATCCCCCCTTGACCATGTCGACATGTACTGGTCATAAATGACATTTCATTTTAAATTTGAAATTTGAATAACTACCTTATGTCTATTCATTTCAAACGAATTTCTACACCTATAAATACATATTTCTTCCAGAATTCATAACTCGGAATTATCTCTTATCTATTTTATCTCTATTTCTTCTCACAAACTCAATTATGGCCAATCCAATTCATAATTTGACCGAGAATCTTGAAGAAACCCTAAATTCTTTCAAGAATATTCTTTCTTTCATTCTTCGTAACCAGCGACACTTAGAGTTAAATCAAATGCAGATGATCAACAAGCAAGAAAAGCATTTTAATGCGATGCAATGGATGATTTCCTCCTTGCACAAAGATGATAATGAAGCACATCCTCCTGTCTCTCTCACCAATGATAATGAAAATTGGGATGCCTTCAAAGCAAACCCTAAATTTGGAGAAGAAGGATGGGTGGAAGTTCCTCGTAATGTTTGATTTTAATTGATTGCTTTGTTTGATTTTAACTGATTTCTTGGATTGATTTGATTTGATTTGTTTTGATTTGGTTTGGTATGGATTGATATTTAGTGTGCAAAACATGTCTAAAAACACATTGATATTTATATGATCGTTGATTGGTCATCATGTCTATCAGTATAATTATCTCTTAATCTATCTATTATATACTCCATTGTATAGTTTATGAATGCATGTACTTTAGTACAAGAATGAGGAGGAGTTATAAAGTTTCGAGTTATTTTTTATTGATGACAAAGGGGGAGAAGTGTAAAACAGGATAGTTAGGCATAGATTAAGGGGGAGTTATTAGGATAGAAGTAATATTTTATAAACAAAGGTTGTCATCATAAAAAAGGAGGAGATTGTTAGTCATTGAGATGATGGTTTTGATGACAACAACCTTAGAATAAGATTATAAAATATAAATACTAGCATTATAGTTTAGATATATATGTATATGCAGGATTTAACCATGCAGCTACCAAGAATGAAGACTGTACAGTATAGATATTCAAGATATCAAGATTGAAGACTCATGAGTATCAAGATTATCAAGAGTTCAAGATTTCAATAATAAGTAATTTAATTAGGAATTTTGTTAAAACTCCTAGAAAAGCACTGGCATCTTAAAGTCCAATTTATTCGTGGAATGGAATCCACTTCGAGCCCGTTAAAGGAATGGAACCCTAAGTAGGATGGAACCTACGAAAAATCTAGTGGAACATTTTTTTGTATCCGCTAACCTTTTATTCAAATGATTTTACAAAATTATATCTTGTTTTCAAAATGATTTCAAAACCTTCCTTTTAAAAGAATCAAAAACATCTATCCTGGTTTTAAATATTTTTAGCCTCAAAATAATCTTTATTTTCAAAATCAAATTATCCTTGGTTTTTAAACTATCTTTTAATAATAATATATTTAGCTTTTAATATTTATACATAGATTTAAATATAAAATTGTAGTAAAATTTTATATATATCAAAATATTGTTCTCTATGTTTATTTATGTATTTTAACTATAGTTAAGTATATTTATAAAGTTTAAAATAGTGTTAATACAAGATAGAAGTTATTTTCAAAGAAAATCAAATTACCAAAATTTCCTTAGGCATGCCGACATCCTCAAGCACCCCATGTCGACATGTAGCAGTTTATTTCAAAAATTTGAATTTCAAAGGAAATGTCTATTCATCGTATTCTTTCACGAATGGACATGGCTGTTGTTCTACTATAAATAGGGGTAGCTTTGAACGAATTTATAACCATATTTTTTCAGATTTCACTCTTCTTCTTCTTCTTCCATATTTCTTTATATAAATTCTTACCATTACTCTGCCGAAATCAACATTGAATCTAACTAGATCATTTCTGGTTTGATTCTCTATCACTATCTCAACAAGATCTTAGTGCTATTCAGAGTTATAGACTTCTTTGTAATCAATTTAGCGAGAAAAGGTGTGATTGTAGCCTTGGAAATCAATCAAGTGAGAAAAGGTGTGATTGTAGCCTTGGAAACCAATCAAGTGAGAAAATGTGTGATTGTAGCCTTAGAAATCAATTGGGTGAACTTGTTGTCCGTGAAATCAAGTATCTCTACCCAGAGGATTGTGAATCTGGAGAGATGTACCCCGTGGCCTTGAAATCGAGGGTGTAATTGTACAATTGCCTTTGAAAAAAATTCCGTAATTGTGTGCGGGACTGGATGTAGGGCAACTCCGAACCAGTATAAAATCCGATGTGTTCTTTCCTTTATTGCTTTTACTTTATTTCTGCATCTGTATTTGATTCTGTGATCATATCTGTGTCTGAATATTGCATACATTTGTGTTCAAATTAACAAAAACTCAAAAAGATTTACTAATTCCTTTAAACACTATTCACCCCCACCCCTCTCTAGTGTTAATACTAGCCTTAAGATCTGTATTCTGCATTTCTCACATTTGGTAGCATGGTTTTCGAAGATTTCATAATCTGAATTTTGAAAAAAATTTCAAAATGGCTACCAACACTGGTGCTGTTAACACTACCAACACTGGTTCTATTATCCCTATAACTAGTTTATTGTAGAAGGTCAGTCTACTGTCAGACCACCACCTTTTAATGGCAGTAACTATGCATATTGGGCATGTAGGATGAAAATATATTTACAATCTATAGGACTAGACATTTGGAACGTCACACAGACTGAATATTCTGAACCCACAACTGATTTTGCACGACGGACTGCTGAGCAAAAGACTTTTGCACAAAATAACTCTAAATCTATGAATATTCTGTTTTGTTTACTTGATACAAATGAATTTAATAAAGTGTCAGTTTGTAAGTCTGCATATGAAATCTGAAAAAATTTGCAAGTTACTCACGAAGGGACAAGCTAAGTTAAACAGACCAAAATTTACATGCTCACAAACCAGTTTCAGTTATTTAAAATAAATTCTAACGAGTCTATTTAAGATATGTATAGTAGATTTCAGAACATTGTGCATTCTCTAATATCCTGGGGAAAGGAATTTTGAGAAGACGATCAAGTCAGAAAAATCTTAAATTCTCTTACTCGAGAATGGGATCAAAAGACACATGTCGACATGGTCCCCACCATGATGTCGACATGGGTACAGAAATTTGAAATTCAAAATTTGAATTCAAATATTGAATTTCCCTCCATCTTTTGACTTCATTCAATTCTCCGAAAAGCAACATTTTGACCAGAGAATATGTCCTTTGAGAATCTATTTATTCACTATCTTTTATAACAACTTTTCACTCTCATTTTCAAATTCAAACTTTTATCTCAAAACTTCAAGCTCTCTACTCTCTACTCTAACGGCTTCTTTAAGAAACCCCTCCACAATGAGAATTTCTAGAAAGATAAAAGAGCAACTCTTCAATGATCCGGAGGCCATAAAAACATACATCAATTAAGCTAACTATGGAAAAGTCCATCCCGGAAAGTTTGCTTTATTTTAAGATTTTTCTTCTTATGAAATTGATTCTTTTTGCAAACAATCAAGTTCTTAGTCTTGTTGATGCTTCTCAAAATGATTTTGTTTGTTATCCAAGAATTGTTAAAATTTTCTATGCAAATTTAAACCATGGATTTTATAATGGAAATGATGATGAAATTTGGAGTAGTGTCAAAGGCACTAGAATTGTTTTAAATTGTAATCTTTTGGGTACCATTCTCAATTGCAAAAGCACGGGAATGGATCTTTCTAGTTTTAATATCGATGAAAATGATCGTGAGACATTTCATCACATTTTCGAAGGAAATGATGATTTTGAATTCAAAAATCGAAACTTTCGACCAAAAGCTAGGATTGTTAATCTTCTTTTACAACATACTTTGACCCCAAGATCCCGGAATTTTAACAATCCTACCTCAAAAGTTTCCAAAGCACTTTTTGCTATTTTTAAAAATTATGACATTAATTGGGAACAAGTTATTTTGGATGAACTTCGTCCCAAAAATCTTGAAATGGGAGAAAACACTCTGTATCATGGAATCTATCTCACTCAGATTTCTAACTATTTTGGAGTAGATTTCAAAGAAGAAAATTTTGTTTCAAGAAAGGTTTTAATCACCCAAACATTTCTCTTATGAAAATTCCATTTGTTTTTCAACCTTATGAGACTCTCTTGCTGAAAAGGAAGAACGTTTGGCTCATGAGGAGATGGAAGAGGAGGAAGAGGAAGAAGAAGAAGGGGTTGAAATGAAAATAGAAGAAGAAGAAGGTGAAACATCTTTGGAAAGCATTGACTATCCTCCTAATCCAACCAACAAAAGTTACTCAAAAATCAAAAGACTATTGTCGAGAATCAACGGATTCTTAAACGGCCCGTTAGTAAGAAATTGGATAAAATGTCATCGAAGATGAACAAGTTTTTCTCAAAAGTTAACAAAAAGCTTGGATTATCTTCATCTTCGTCGTTCTCTTACTAGTTCTATCTTTTTATGTCGTGTTGTATTAATTTTAGTTTGTTTTGATTTGAATGTTCATGTAGTTCTTTATGATTAATCATTGTATCGTTCTATTGTGCAATGAAATTGAATTACTTTTCTGTTATCTAGATTATCTTATCTCCAGAATAAATGTTAGCATATTATATAAATATACACACACAACACACAATTATTCATAAAATCAAAATAAGTCATTAAAATTCACTGAACCATGTCGACATCCCCCTTGACCATGTCGACATGTACTGGTCATAAATAACATTTCATTTTAAATTTGAGATTTGAATAACTACCTTATGTCTACTCATTTCAAATGAATTTCTACACCTATAAATACCTATTTCTTCCAAAATTCATCACTCAGAATTATCTCTTATCTATTTTATCTCTAATTCTTCTCACAAACTCAATTATGGCCAATCCAATTCATAATTTGACCGAGAATCTTGAAGAAACCCTAAATTCTTTCAAGAATATTCTTTCTTTCATCCTTCGTAACCAACGACACTTAGAGTTAAGTCAAATGCAGATGATCAACGAGCAAGAAAAGCATTTTAATGCGATACGATGGATGATTTTCTCCCTGCACAAAGATGATAATGATTCACATCCTCCTATCTCTCTCACCAATGATAATGAAAATTGGGATGCCTTCAAAGAAGACCCTATATTTGAAGAAGAAGGATGGGTGGAAGTTCCTCGTAATGTTTGATTTTATTTGATTGCTTTGTTTGATTTTAATTGATTGCTTGGATTGATTTGATTTGTTTTGATTTGGTTTGGTATGGATTGATATTTAGTGTGCAAAACATGTATAAAAACACATTGATATTTATATGATCGTTGATTAGTTATCATGTCTATCAGTATAATTTTCTCTTAATCTATCTATTATATACTCTATTGTATAGTTTTTGAACGCAGGTACTTTAGTACAAGAATGATGAGGAGTTATAAAGTTTCGAGTTAGTTTTTGTTGATGACAAAGGGGGGAAAGTATAAAATAGGATAGTTAGGCATATATTAAGGGGGAATTATTAGTTTTAGGGCAAATTATTAGGATAGAAGTAATATTTTATAAACAAAGATCATCATCATCAAAAATGGGGAGATTGTTACTCCTTGAGATGATGGTTTTGATGACAAAAACCTTAGAATAAGATTATAAAATATAAATACTAACATTATAGTTTAGATATATATGTACTTGCAGGATTTAACCATGCAGGTACCAAGAAGGAAGATTGTACAATATAGAGATTCAAGATATCAAGATTAAAGACCCATGAGCATCAAGATTATCAAGAGTTCAAGATTTCAGTAATAAGTAATTTAATTAGGAATTTTGTTAAAACTCCTAGAAAAGCACTGGCATCTTAAAATCCAATTTATTCGTGGAATGGAATCCACTTCGAGCCCGTTAAAGGGATGGAACCCTAAGTAGGATGGAACCTACGAAAAATCTAGTGGAACATTGTTTTGTATCCGCTAACCTTTTATTCAAATGATTTTACTAAATTATATCTTGTTTTCAAAATGATTTCAAAACCTTCCTTTTAAAAGAATCGAAAACATCTATCCTGGTTTTAAATATTTTTAGCCTCAAAATAATCCTTATTTTCAAAATCAAATTATCCTTGGTTTTTAAACTATCTTTTAATAATAATATATTTAACTTTTAATATTTATACTTATATTTAAATATAAAATTATAGCAAAATATTATATATATCAAAATATTATTCTCTATATTTATTTTATGTATTTTAACTATAGTTAAGTATATTTATAAAGTTTAAAGTAGTGTTAATACAAGATAGAAGTTATTTTCAAAGGAAAACAAATTACCAAAATTTCCTTAGGCATGTCAACATCCTCAAGTACCCCATGTCGACATGGTAGTAGTTTATTTCAAAAATTTGAATTTCAAAGGAAGTGTCTATTCGTCGTATCCTTTCACGAATGGACATGGCTGTTGTTCTACTATAAATAGGGGTAGCTTTGAACAAATTTATAACCATATTTTTTTAAATTTCACTCTTCTTCTTCTTCCATATTTCTTTATATATATTCTTACCATTACTCTGCCGAAATCAACATTGAATCTAACTAGATCATTTCTGGTTTGATTCTCTACACTATCTCAACAAGATCTTAGTGCTATTCAGAGTTATAGACTTCTTTGTAATCAATTTAGCGAGAAAAGGTGTGATTGTAGCCTTGAAAATCAATTGGGTGAACTTGTTGCCTGTGAAATCAAGTATCTCTACCCAGAGGATTGTGAATCTGGAGAGGTGTTCCCCGTGGCCTTGAAATCGAGGGTGTAATTGTACAATTGCCTTTGAAAGGAAATCTGTACTTGTGTGCAGGACTCGATGTAGGATAACTCTGAACCAGTATAAAATCCGGTGTGTTCTTTCCTTTATTGCATTAACTTTATTTCTGCATCTGTGTTTGATTCTGTGATCATATCTGTGTCTGAATATTGCATACATTTGTGTTCAAATTAAAAAAACTCAAAAAGATTTAGTAATTCCGTTAAATACTATTCACCCCCTTTCTAGTGTTAATTCTAACCTTAAGATCCGTATTCCGCATTTCTCACATTTGGTATCAGGGCATGGTTTTCAAAGTTTTCATAATCTGAATTTTGAAAAATTTTCAAAATGGCTACCAACACTGGTACTGTTAACACTGCCAACACTGGTTCTATTATCCCTGTTACTAGTTCATTTGTAGAAACTCAGTCTACTGTCAGACCACCACTTTTTAATGGTAGTAACTATACATATTGGGCATGTAGGATGAAAATATATTTACAATCTATAGGACTAGACACTTCGAATGTCACACAGACTGAATATTCTGAACCCACAACTGATTTTGCATAGTGGACTGCTGAGCAAAAGACTGTTGCACAAAATAACTCTAAAGCTATGAATATTCTGCTTTGTTTACTTGATACAAATGAATTTAATAGAGTGTCAGTTTGTAAGTCTGCATATGAAATCTAAAAAACTTTGCAAGTTACTCACGAAGGAACAAGCAAAGTTAAACAGAACAAAATTTACATGCTCACAAACCAGTTTCGGTTATTTGAAATAAATTCTTATGAGTTTATTTCAGATATGTATAGTAGATTTCAGAACATTGTGCATTCTCTAATATCCATGGGGAAGGAATTTTTAGAAGAAGATCAAGTTAGAAAAAATCTTAAATTCTCTTACTCCAGAATGAGATCAAAAGACACTTGCGATCGAAGAGGAAAATGACATCAGTGCCTTAAAGATAGAAGAACTAATTAGAAATCTAATGTCGTTTGAAGTCCAAATGATTGAAAGAAGAGAAAGCAAAGCATTTGAAAAGAATTCATTGGCTTTCAATGCATTGACCGATGGATCAGACTCAAACAACGATAATGATGAAGAGATATCCCTTATGAACAAGAATTTTTGGAAATTCCTAAAATACGGAAAGATGAACAATCTCAAGAAAAACAACTATAAGAATTCTGGAAATCAGAATGTAGTGCCAAACAATATCAAATGTTTCAACTGTGACGAACCAGGCCATATCAAAAGAGACTGTCCATATCCAGATAGGCAAAATCTTCCTATAAATAATGATTCCGTAAAGAAAATAAAATGTGCATTTACTGTTACTCTAGATGACTCAGACTCATCCTCAAGCGATGATGATCAGAAGACAGATAATTCAAATATGTGTTTCAGAGCAGTTCAAGACTCCGACGAATTCAGAGAAATGGACTTGGAAAAAAGTACACATTTACAATACAATTGTTTGAAATTGCATACTTAGAATTGGATGCTTGATTTATTGATTTTGAATTGGTGTGTTGTTTGAATTTTAGATTTTTTATTTTTTACTATTATTTTATTATTTTATTTTTAATAGTATCATAATTTTGTGGAATATACTATAATTTTGGTAATATTCCAGATATATATATATATATATATATATATATGAAAGTGTACGTGCAGTACTAAGGATCGTGTAATATAATATATAAATGCGGAAACTAATAATAGCAGTAAAATAAAAATTAAAGTAAGCATACCAGGAATTTTTATACCGGTTCGAACTTCTCGTTCTACGTCCAGTCCCAGAATATCCTCTGGATTTAGACTAAACCCCTCATTTAACCCGAAGGAATAGGTATACCACACCTGAACAGCCGAAGAGGACTTCAACTTAATACAAATAATTTGTTGACGAGTGTGTTCTGAATAACACGGATTGTTTTTTGATAGTACAATTTTCCTATAATCAAATCCTCAAGAATATGTAGTGTGTGTGAAGATTTAGAAGGAGGATAATCTCGTAGAATCGAAGTATATAAATTAATTACAAGATTCTAGCGATATTGAATGAGAATGAATGCTTTTATTTTTAGAAATAAATAGAGAATAGATTTCAGAATTATAAACAAGAATTGGTGATTGTACGAATGAATTGAACATGTTTATATAGTTGTAAAATAGTTACAATCTTTCATGAAGAGTTTCAATCAAAGGTTGTGACCATATCTCTTGGATTAAAGGTGATTCCTCTTCACGAACGATCGCAACTCTTCAGAAAATAGCCGTTATTTCCAGGTCGGTTGACTGAAAATTCTGGCTGGTCAGCTGAGTTTAAAATCGTGCACAAAACAGAGCATATCTGTGCACTAACAACAGGTTCGGTCAGCCGAGTTTACTGGTCGGTCGACCGACCTGATGTTATGTGCATAGATCATATTTTTTCACGTATAAAACAATATACAACTATTTGTATGTGTGTGTGACTACTAGAGGAATGATTTTAACAATATTCTAAGACTCAATATAACAAAATATTAATACTAATCTCTGCATTGTAGTCTTGTCTCCTTTGTAGTGCACAATATACTTTTATTCTCTTTTTATCGCCTTTGCATAGTATTCTCTTTGTAGTTCGTCTCATGATCTCTGAAGCTTGTGTCATGAATCAAAACCCATGAATCAACATTCTCCCCATTTTTGATTGATGACAATACTTATGTGACGAAGTAGTATATATTGTAATTCTCCCACTGAATATATGGTGAATTTTCTGTAAAAACTTGTTAGCTTCCATATATTTCTCCCCCTTTGTCATCGACAAAAAGGAATATTATGATGCATAAAATGTAAAAAAATATGAAACCATTTATCAAATTTAGGAATATAGAATTAAAGTTACATACCGAAAATAAATAAAATGTTAATGATACATTACTTAACACGGCATAAAATAGAAATATTGTTCACAACAAAAACAGAATAAAAATAATCCAACAAGATCACTCCTCATCGTTGTCGGAATCCCAAAATTCTGGACGAATATTTTCCTCAGGAGGAGCTTGTTCTTTACCACGACGTTGAGTATGAGAAGTATGAGTTCGTGATGTTCCTGAACTTGTATTTTCCGAAGTTGACCAAGAAAAATTAGGTGCTGGTCTTTTTCCGGGAGCAAGATGAGAGGCACCGGCTTCAAAAGTGCATGATAACGCATCCCAAAGATTAACAAAGAAGCCTTTGATTTTCTTGAATCTTCCGTCTATTTTCCGTAGACGGGCATCTAAAACTAATTGATTTTGAGCTAGAAGATCAATAGAAGCTGCCGTACCAAGTCCGGGTGTTGGTCTTTGAATTGTGGACTGGCGAGTTAAGCGTTCCGTAGAATGACTGGTTGGATGTGGTGTGGAATGGCTACGGCGTAGTTGATCTCTAGAAGTAGCACGCCATTGATTAAAATTTATAAATCTTGGTGGAGCATCCGGCAACTTCATTAATTTAATGGTCCTTGAATCAAAATGATGAACTTTGGTAGTTTCGGATTCTGGAGCATGTGAGACTGAGTTGTCGATTAATCTCATTATATATTCTCCATAATAAATATAAAGAATCTTGCCTTGATTAAATGAGAGAAACTCATCCATAAGTAATTGTGCCCAACTGACTCGTATATTTCCACATATAGCATATAAAGCTTTAATATTTTCAGGATACACTAAGTGATAGGATCCGCCTCGTGGAACAATGGATTTCATCATGAAACGATGAAAAAAGTCTAGCTTTTGGTCGAAGAGATGATGTTTGTTGGAGATCTATAGCATCATCTTCAAAAAAGAGATGGCTTATTTGGTCACGTCTCATTACATTGCAATCCACATCATGTAACGATATTCCACCCGGTCGAGCATTCAAAATATGATTTATTCTATCTAGTGAAAGGAAAATTTCCATACCACATACCGACGTCCAAACACAATTTTCGGTGTTTCTAGGAGGATTAACAAGGTTTAGGTTAGCAAGAAATAATTTGACCATAATGTGGTTAATTTTCAAATTGTTCTTTCAATGGCCAAGAAAAGTATCAAGCCCACTTTCAATTGTGGCATTTTCAATACCGTAAGAAGAGAAATCGGCGTAACTTAAGAAGGATTCCTCGAAGATCATGGCATCTTGAAGTTTAATCCATCTTTCGAGTGCTTTATCACTCACAAGCCATGAGGCTATTTGAGAATCCACTGGAGTTGATGAAGAAGCACCGGTAGTTTTAGTTTTCTTTCTAGGAGCCATTGAAATTTGATAAAATTTTAATGGAATTTGAGGTGAAATCTGAAATTGGAAAAGTGAATAGTGAAAAGGTAGGTGAAAAAGTGAATAGGTGGGTTAAAATTTGTAACCGGTCGCATCAGATTTATGTCGTTCGGTCGACCGAAATGTCTGGTTGGCCGACTGACTCTGTTAAATGAATAAAAGAGACTTTCGGGATGGATTCGGCTAACCGACTCAGGACTTTTGGTCGACCGACCCTGTTGTTCTGCCCAGATATGCTTGTTTTGGTTTTTTAGAAAAATTGTACAAAGAGAAATTTTATTATTTTTGAATGATATTAATACAACTTATAGAAAATCAGCAACATATATATATATATATATGTATATGTATATATATATTAAAGAATGCTTAGCCACCGGTTGTTAATATCGACGTTCCCAAGAATTCGGAGATGGAACATTCTCTATAGGTGACCACGTAGGAGCTACTGGTGATTGAGCAGGATTTGAGGAGGTTGAGGGTCTAGATGTGGGTTTAATAATGTCTTCCTTTTTCGATGAACGGATTTTTATGGCCATCCGTTCTAGGAAGCTCAAGCGTCTTGTTGTAACTTTTTGTTCATAGTATAACTCCTTCTGTAGTTCCATTTGTTGATGGTGGTGTATCTCATCTATTTTCTGTTTAGTTGAAGGAGATATGACCATAGCTTTCTTGTATTTCTTCTTTTCCGGTGTATAACCGGTATGAGTGTTCTCCTATGGTTTCCAGCCATGTCGGGGTCTTTATCCGTGGAAGGAGAGAATTTAAGGACACAGTTAGGTAAGGGAAAGATAGGATAGGGTCCGTTTTCAGGAATACGATCAGAATCATCGTCCGGGGATGTATACAATAAATGAGAGTTTTCGGAATTGTAGGAATCATTGTTGGATGACATTTTCAAATAATTTTGAATATAAACTTTTCTTAGTATTTGTTTGAAAACCGAACATAGTATATATACGTATTTGTTTACTTAAAAATAAGTGGTTAAGAATAAGTATTTATGTAACAACCCGATATTTTCAGCCATTTGCATCCGCACATGTCGGACTTGAATTGCTCAAAATACCGCGTTGTAAATAAATTTGGAGCAAATGAAATACAATCACAGAAACAGAAATATCAAAATAACTCGCAGCGGAAATAAAATACATAGTAGTTCATGAAGCTACTACGGCAGAGTCTCAAACCAAATACATAATACAGTCTGAAAACAACATAATAGAAATCCTAAATACATAGAAGTTCACTACTACATGAGATAAACTAGAACAGCTGAAACAGAGAGTAGATATAAATGTAGATAAGCAGAAACTCCAGCAAAGACCAGCTCCAGAAAGAGAATCCAAAGCTGTGAATACTCAGGCTGACCCGAGCGTAAAGTAAAACACAAAACACTCGAGCCAGGACAATATATACTTATATAATGTAAACCAACTCAAGTGAACTGTAGTAGAAGTACACAGTAACTTAAAGGATGCTTGGGATCACCCATCCTTTAAGAATCAATTAAACTATAAATTAAATACATCCCGTGGTTAAAATTTCAAAATGGTATTTTATACTTCAAAATCAAATATCATTTCAAAATTCAATATCATTCAAAATCCATTTCAAAATATCAAAAATATAATATCTTCCAAACCACATTCATTTTTATTTAATTTAAATACCATTACAAAACACATTTCAAAATAGTTTATATTTCAAAACAAATTACTTCATTTTAAATCATAAAAATGAAGTTATTATATTTAATAATTAAATTATTAAATTTACAAAATTTTAGTCTTTCAAAATTCATTTATCCACTTAATTTATTAAAACAGATGAAAATTCAACTTTCGCGGCATTTAGAAATTGCTGCAGAAAGTTACATTCAAAACAGTTCAATTTAACAAAAGATAGCATAAAAAAATGTTGTGATAGGGTTACATTAGTTTCAAATAAAATTTAGTTAAATTCAACAATTATAACATGTACAAAAATGCTGTGATAGCCTTTAATTAAACTTAGCCATTTGGTTCATTATTATCAACTACAGCATTTACAGATGCTGTGTTATCATTTACATTAGAATTAATAGCATTTCTGAAATGCAGTTAATTAACTTCAAATATTCAGTATAATTTCATAAATAATTATATTTTATTTAAATCATTTTTAACTTATAAAATCATGTAATTTCACTTTTAAAACAATCATTCAAATACCCTTATATTCATGATTTTATGAAGTTAAAACTCCATTCAAAAATCAAAATTTAATAATAATTCACTTATTAAATTCCAACATAAAATTTCAAATTCATTAAATTAAATTTAACTTAACACTTAAGTTTAAAATTTTCAAATATAACTTAATTTCATTTTTATTTACTTAACTTAAAATTCACTTTTAAGCCAAATTCACAAATTTCCAATTTTAGTTATATTTCAAAATTTCAACATAAATGTTCATTCATTTCACATTTAACTTTATTCAAAAATCATTAATGTATTACAAAATCATTTTAAATTCATTTGATTCAAAATATCATAAATTTATCATATTTTCATATTTAATTTAAATTCCATTTATCACCAAATTAGAATTTCCAAAATAACTTACATTTCAGATTTCTAACTTTACCCTTTATTTATTTCACTTATAAATTTTCAGAAAATAAATAATGCTTTACAAAAATCATTTTTAATCAAATATAATCAAAATATTATAGTATTTACATTTCTAAAATATTTTAATTTTTTTTAGAAAAACATATTTTAACAACGGGTCTGTATTTCATTTTCTAGCCTAAGTAAAGTGATACGGGTAATATATCATTTCAACCCGTAATTTACAAAGAAAACCCGGGTTTGATCATTTCAAACCTGCAATACCAAATAAAAGAAAATAATTGAAAATCATTCAGGCCTATCATTTCAGCCCATAACGATTTTCTCCTATTCTAAAGTTCGTTCGGGTATGTATCATTTCAACCCATAATGATTCTAGTCTACAGGGAACTTGCAGTGTGATAAACTGATGAAAGTAACAGAATTGCATGAAATAACAGTAACATATGATATAACAGGTGTAAATATAGGCGTGAACATCATATGAATATGATATAGCAGTTATAACAGGATGATATGCATTTACAGATTCAGGTGATGTCAGTTTATCACTACATAAGTACATATTAGTCTGGTGAGATTTACTCACAGTTTTGAGCCGATGACACAACGACGAATTGCACAACGGGATCTACACAAGCACAAAAGAACGATACAGATACGAAATGGAGGAGTCAAGGATTAATTCCCTTGAATACAAATCAAACAAACAATATAACAATTATAAGGTTTCAGACCAAAAATACGATAAACGATGCTAGAAATAACTTCATAAAACAAAGATGAAATGCTTTGCACTTGCTTCCGACATCTCATAGGCTCGGCCAGAGGTATAGTACAGGTCTAAGACAATGATTTAGGGTCAGGTCTGGGTTGCTAAGGTCGGCTTAACATGAGTTTGAGTGATGGTGTAAAGGTGGGTGAAGGCAAGAACACAAAATCATGCATACACATGGGTTTTGGGCCATGAATTAGGCTCGGCCAAGGCCCTAGGTGTCACAGTCAGAGGAGTGGGTTCCACTGTGGTGGTGTGGCCGTGGGTGCTGGAGGTGCTGGAGGTGGTGGTGGTGGAGTAGGGGCGGCCATGGTTGGTGGAAGTGGTGGATGTGGAAGCTAGTGCTCGGCTAGGTCAATATGAAGGGTGTTTTGAAACTTTTGCGGATATGCATCACGAAGGGGGTTCATGGCTTGGGTGGATGGTGAGGAGGAGATGCTGGTGGTGTGTCATCAGGTGGTGGAGGCGGCTAGGCAGCAAGGTGGCATGGTTGAACCTACATGAGGTGAAGCAAGTGCAAAATCAAACTAGAAAAATCAACATAAGTGAACAAAAGAAGATAAAAGGAAATAGAATTTTACCAAACTTCTCAATCAAGAGGAGGCCAAAATTTTTTTCAAGAAGGAGGAAAAAGATGTACGTGAATGAAGAATGGAGGTAGGAAGCTGAATTATGTGAGTAGTTATGGCTAATTGATGGCAAAAGTAAGTTAAAATGTGAAAATGTGGGAAAATCAAAAGCCATAGGAAACAAAAGGTCACAAACCCTTTCAAATTAGCTTTTATTATTTATATAAATTTATGTAGCTGAAATAATAATAATATCAGATAAGATTTCGAAATTTTTAACAAATATACAAATATATATAATATTTATCAATTACGTAAAGTAAAATTAAGGAAAATAGTTAAAACAGCGAACTAGACTAGCAAAATTTGAAGTTAAATGAAATAATTTTTAGAAAATTCATATAAGCTTGTAAAGTATTTTTAAACATAAATAATAACATAAAATACAAATATATTCACAAAATAAATATTTAAAATTTAATTTAAATATAAAATTTTAATGCAGAAAATAGCAGAAAATGTGAAAACGACCCTTAAAAATAGGAAATCAACACAGTAATATTTGAAAAAATTCTATTATTATTTTAAAAATATTTAGAGATGAATTTTCACAAATAAAACAAATTTAAAATAAAATAAAGAAATTTAAAATGAAGAAAATGGCAGAAAATTAGAAAACAACCTTTAAAAATAGGAAATAAATACAGTAAATTTTGGAAAAATTATATTATCATTTTAAAAATGTTTAGAAATGATATCACACAATTAAAACAAATTTAAAATAATTTCAAAATAAAATAAAGTCAAATTTAAATATATAGTCAAAATCTAGGGTTGTTACAATTTAATTCTCATCACAGGTAATTAATAGTAAACTAATTTGTAAAAATAGTGTTATGAAAATACAATTTAAACTAAAAAGATGATTAAGGCAAGAAACAAATATATCTCAAGTGGCTATAATACACCATATAACAAGCAAGTAATTGGTCATGGGTTCAAATCTCGCTTTGGTCAGAAAAAAATTTGTTTTAAACATTTTGCATATTTTTAGTTATAACTCTTTTGGAGACATTATTCCTAAATCTCGTCTAAGTTTGATAAAACTATTTTCATATAATGGTTTAGTAAAAAGGCCAGCAATCTGATTTTCAGTATTAATAAACTCTAAATTTATGAATCCTTTTTCCAAACAATCACGAAGAAAATGATGACGAATATCTATATGTTTTGTTCGTGAGTGATTGACATGATTTTTAGAAAGATTTATTGCACTAGTATTATTACAATAAATTACAAATTTTTCAAGATGACAATTAAAATCCTGAAGTGTTTGTTGCATGTAAATGACTTGTGCACATGCCAAAGCAGCAGATATATATTCTGCTTCACATGTCGATAAAGAAACGCAGTTTTGTTTTTTACTGAACCAAGAAACTAAGGAACGTCCAATGAAGTGACATGTTCCGCTAGTACTTTTTCTATCCGTCCGACTTCTTTCAAAATCATCATCGCTATAGGAAACTAATTCGAAAGGACATTCTTTTGGATAAAATAGTCCGAAATCTTTGGTTTTAGTTAGATAACGAATAATGCGTTTAAGTGCTCGCATATGCGATTCTTTGGGATTTGCTTGAAATCTAGCACATAAACAAACACTCATCATTATATCAGGTCGACTAGCTGTTAAATATAATAACGATCCAATCATACTACGATACAGTTTTTGATCAACACTTTTGCCCTCCTCGTCTCTATCGAGATGAATCATTGTGCTTATAGGAGTTGGTTTGGCAGAAGTGTTTTCCAGACCAAATCGTTTAATTAAATTATAACAATATTTTACTTGATTAATAAAAATTCCATTTTTAATTTGTTTAATTTGTAATCCAATAAAATATGACAATTCTCCCATATGAGACATTTCAAATTCATTTGTCATTATAGTTGAAAATTCCTGACATAACTTATCATTTGTCGATCCAAAGATAATGTCATCAACACAAATTTGAATTATCAAAATATCTTTCTTATTTTTCTTAATAAAAAGAGTTTGATCTACTTTACCAATTTCAAAACCAGATTCTAATAAATAGCTTTTAAGACGATCATACCAAGCACGAGGTGCTTGCTTTAAACCGTATATAGCCTTTTTGAGTTTATAAACATGATCCGGAAATTTTTCATGATAAAAAAGAGGTGGTTGTTCAACAAAAACATTTTCTTTTATGTAACCATTTAAAAATGCACTTTTAACATCCATTTGATAAAGTTTAAAATTATGAAAACAAGCAAACGCCAATAAAATTCGTATTGCTTCAAGTCGGGCGAATGGAGCAAACGTTTCTTCATAGTCAATTCCCTCTTCTTGATCATATCCTTGTGCAACTAATCTAGCTTTATTCCTAATTATATTTCCTAGTTCATCTGCTTTATTTTTGAAGACCCATTTAGTACCAATGACTGATTGATCACTTGGTCTAGGAACAAGTTCCCAAACTTTATTTTGCTCAAATTGATTTAGTTCTTCTTGCATGGCAAGAATCCAGTAGCCATCAGTTGAGACTTCTTTTATATTCTTAGGTTCTATGTTAGAGAGAAAAGCTACATGACCAACTTGATTTAATTAATGTCTGGTTTTAACGTTCGTATTTACTTCTCCAATTATATTTTGTACATGATGATCCCGTAAAATTATAGGTGGAGATTTTATTATATTAGTAGTAATGTTTGTATTTTCATTAATATTATCAAAATTTTCACTAGTATTACTGTTTTTATTCTAAATAGTTTCATCATCAGAATCGATGGTAATATTTGAATTTATATGTTTAAAATTTTCATCAAATGAAACATGTAAACTTTCTTCAATAATCTGAGTTCTTTTATTAAAAATTCGATAAGCTTTACTTCGTTCTGAATATCCTACGAATATTCCTTCATCGGATTTTGGATCGAATTTGTCTAGCTGATCTTTAGTATTCAAAATAAAACATTTAGAACCAAAAACTTTAAAATATGAAATATTTGGTTTTCTTCCATTTAGAAGTTCATATGGAGTATTCTTAGTTAACGGTCGAATGGAAACACAATTCCATACATAACAAGCAGTAGCTACAGCTTCTGCCCAAAAATGTTTTGATAAAGTGGTTTCATTTAATAAAGTTCTTGCACATTCTTGTAACGTTCTATTTTTTCTTTCTACAACGCCATTTTATTGTGGTGTTCCAGGAAATGAAAAATTATGGTTAATACCTTTCTTGTTACAAAATTGTTCAAAAACTTCATTTTCAAATTCTCCTCCATGATCACTTCTGATATTTTTAATTTTCAAACTTTTAATATTTTGTATTCTTTTAACAAACACTTTAAAATTATAAAAAGTATCACTTTTATTTTTTAAAAAGAAAATCCAAGTGTATCTAGAAAAATCATCTACAATAACAAACACATATCTATTATGATTAATAGACTGAACTTGAGTTGGACCAAAAAGATCCATGTGTAAAAGTTCAAGTGGTTGTTCTATAGAAATTACTTTTTTGATTTAAAAGAAGATTTTATTAATTTTTCTAATTTACATGCATCACAAAATATATTCGTTTTGAATTTCATGTCAGGTAATCCTTTAACTAATTTATTTTTAGCTAATTTGTTGATGGTTTTAAAATTAATGTGATAAAATCTTTTGTGCCAAAGACAGGAATCATTTTCCTTAGCTATTAAACACAAATTTGAATCATTTTTAACATTCATATTTAAAATATAAATGTTTTTATCTCTTATTCCTTCAAAAATAGTGTTATGATTTTTATCGAAAATACTACATTTATTTTCTGAAAAAGTTATATTAAAACCTTTATCAGATAACTGGCTAATACTCAATAAATTATGTTTTAAATTTTTGATTAATAAAACATCGGCAATGAGAGGTAAATTAGTGGTACCGTTGCTGCTGACATTGCCTTTTCCGATGATATATCCTTTAGAGTTATCTTCAAAAGTGACTTATCCTCCATTTGAGTAGATAATATTTGACAACATTTCTTTGTTTCCAGTCATAGGTTTTGAGCAACCGCTATCTAAAATCCATTTTCCTCTCCTTTTATGTGGTACCTGCAAAAATTTATAAAAAGTTGGTACCCGTTTCTTTTTAGGGTCCTAAGAGTTAGATCTTAGGAAGCCAAACCCATACGGGTTCAGAATTCCCTTTATAAACATAGTTTTTGTTATTATAAACAGTTTCCATGAACATTTTGATATGTTTATTTCTTATCAAAATATTATTTGATTTTGGAATCCATATCTTAATGGTTTTAGTGTTTGAACAAACTGTTTTCTTAATATCCTTTTTAATATAATTATTAATCCTACTTTTAGCAAAATTATTTTGTTTCTTAGATCCTAGTCCATTATTGTTAGTGTATTGAGAATTTTCTAGTATTTTTGAAAGATTCTCCCTTCCTTTATTGAAATTCGAGACATTTTTAGAGATGTCATCAAATTTTATCTTTAGACTAAAATTTTCTAATTCTAAATCTTTAATTTTAGAATGTGAGCTGTTATTTTCAAAAAATAAAACATCATTTTTATTTTTCTGAATTTCTAGTTCTTCAGGTATTGAAGAAATTTGAGAAGATAAGTTAGAATTTGATTGTTGAGAAATTTCAAGTTCTTTTCTAATATTTTCTTCTCATCTTTCAGCATATCTACTTCTAAAACTGCCCTATCTAATTTTCTTTGTAAATCTTTATTTTTCTTTTTAAGTTCCTTTGCTAAGTCTACTAATTCAGAATTAATTTCAATTAAATCTTCAAAACTAAGATCACTTACATCGTCTGATGAAGCCATGAAGCATACATTTGCTTGCTCATTTTCATTGTCACTTTCACTTTCTAATGAGGATGATGAGTCTGTGTCGTCCCAAGTGACTGAAAAAGCTCTTCGGTTGGTTCTGTCCTTCTTAAAATTGCTCTTTTTATGTTCTGGACAATCCTTCTTCATGTGACCTTTTTTGTGACGTTCATAACATTCCATTGCTGAAGATGATGGTTTGCTACTGTTGATATTGTTGTTGGAATTATTTTTGTTTCCCTTGAATTTATTTCTTTTGAATTTCAGAAATTTTTTGAAATTTTTAGCAATCATTGCCATATCTTCATTCTCTGAATCGGAATTATCTTTTTCTGCTTGAAATGCCACATTCTTCTTTTCTTGTGCTACATTTCTCTTTGCCTGTAAATTTACTTCGTAGGACATTAAATTACCTATCAATTCTTCTGGTTTTAATGTTGATAAATCACTTGCTTCTTCAATGGCTGGGACTTTTCTTTCCCATTCGTCAGTTAAAGAATTTAAGATTTTTGTGACAACATCAAAGTCAGTAAATGTATGTTTTAATGATAGTAGAGCATGATAAATATCCTGAAATCCAGAGTACATATAGTTTATAGATTCATTTGGCCTCATTTTGAAATTTTCAAATTGATTTCTTAACATATAAATTTTACTTAATTTAACTTTGTTCGTTCCTTCATGTGTTACCTTAAGTGTTCTCCATATTTCATAACCAGAAGTTCACATGCTAACTCTGTTGAATTCATTTCTATCTAATGCATAAAATAAAATATTCATAGCCTTTGCATTTGATGTAGCATCTAGTTTTTGTGTGTTACTCCAAGTTGAGTATTCTCTAGTAGGAGTTGTGTACTCTCTTTGTATAACATTCCAGATATCAAAACCACTAGATTGCATATAGATTCTCATTCTAGTTGACCAATAATTATAATTTATACCATTAAAAAGTGGAGGTCGTGAAGTTGCTTGACCCTCTGTGAAACTAGTATTAGTGTTAGTGTCGAAATCGTTAGTTTGTGTCGTTGCCATATTACTAGAAATAAATATCAAATAACTTTGTGACGATTATAGGATAACCTTGCTCGAAATAAATATTCAAATGCGGAAACTAATAATAGCAGTAAAATAAAAATTAAAGTAAGCACATCAGGAATTTTTATACTGGTTCGAACTTCCCGTTCTACATTCAGTCCCAAAATATCCTCTGGATTTAGACTAAACCCCTCACTTAACCCGGAGGAATAGGTACACCACACCTGAGCAGCCGAACAGGAATTTACCGCCTCAACAGCCGAAGAGGACTTCAACTTAATAAAAATAATTTGTTGACGAGTGTGTTCTGAATAACACGGATTGTATTTTGATAGTACAATTTTCCTATAATCAAATCCTCAAGAATATGTAGTGTGTGTGAAGATTTAGGAGGATAATCTCGTGGAATCGAAGTATAAAAATTAATTACAAGATTCTAACGATATTGAATGAGAATGAATGCTTTTATTTTTAGAAATAAATAGAGAATAGATTTCAGAATTATAAACAAGAATTGGTGATTGTAGGAATGAATTGAACATGTTTATAAAGTTGTAGAATAGTTACAATCTTTCATGAAGAGTTACAATCAAAGGTTGTGACCATATCTCTTGGATTGAAGGTGATTCCTCTTCACGAACGATCGCAGCTCTTCAGAAAAATAACCGTTATTTCCAGGTCGGTTGACTAAAAATTATGGCTGGTCAGCTGAGGTTAAAATCGTGCACAAAACAGAGCATATCTGTGCACTAACAACAGGTTCGGTCAGCCGAGTTTACTGGTCGGTCGACCGACCTGATGTTATGTGCACAGATCATATTTTTTCACGTATAAAACAATGTACAACTATTTGTATGTGTGTGTGACTACTTGGAGAATGATTTTAATAATATTCTAAGACTCAATATAATAAAATAATACTAATATCTGGATTGTAGTCTTGTCTCCTTCGTAGTGCATAATATACTTTTATTCTCTTTTTGTCGCCTTTGTATAGTATTCTCTTTGTAGTTCGTCTCATGATCTCTGAAGCTTGTGTCATGAATCAAAACCCATGAATCAACAATATAGACATTATAAATAATAAATATATATATTAGAATACTTAAGAAAAATAATCATGGAAATTCAAAGGCACATGTCGACATGGTCCCCACCACGACATGGGTACAGAAATTTGAAATTCAAAATTTGAATTCAAATATTGAATTTTCCTCCATCTTTTTACTTCATTCAATTCTATGAAAAGCCACCTTTTGACCAGAGAATATATCGTTTGAGAATCTATTTATTCACTATCTTTTATCATAACTTTTCACTCTCATTTTCAAATTCAAACTCTTATCTCAAAACTTCAAGCTCTCTACTTTCTACTCTAATGGCTTCTTTAAGAAACCCCTCCACAATGAGAATTTTCAGAAAGATAAAAGAGCAACTCTTCAATGATCCGGAGGTCATAAAAGCATACATCAATTATGCTAACTATGGAAAAGTCCATCCCGGAAAGTTTGCTTTATTTCAAGATTTTTCTTCTTATGAAATTGATTCTCTTTTTGCAAACAATCAAGTACTTAGTCTTGTTGATGCTTCTCAAAATGATTTTGTTTGTTATCCAAGTCTTGTTAAAATTTTCTATGCAAATTTAAATCGTGGATTTTATAATGGAAATGATGATAAAATTTGGAGTAGTGTCAAAGGCACTAGAATTGTTTTAAATTGTAATCTTTTGGTTACCATTCTCAATTGCAAAAGCACGAGAATGGATCTTTCTAGTTTTAATATCGATGAAAATGATCGTGAGACATTTCATCACATTTTCGAAGGAAATGATGATTTTGAATTCAAAAATCGAAACTTTCGACCAAAAACTAGAATTGTTAATCTTCTTTTACAACATACTTTGACCCCAAGATCCCAGAATTTTAACAATCCTACCTCAAAAGTTTCCAAAGAACTTTTTGCTATTTTTAAAAATTATGACATTAATTGGGCGCAAGTTACTTTGGATGAACTTTGTCCCAAAAATTTTGAAATGGGAGAAAACACTCTGTATCGTGGAATCTATCTCACTTGGATTTTTAACTATTTTGGAGTAGATTTCAAAGGAGAAGAATTTGTTTCAAGAAAGGTTTTTAATCATCCAAAAATTTCTCTTATGAAAATTCCATTTGTTTTTCAACCTTATGAGACTCTTGCCGAAAAGGAAGAGCGTTTGGCTCATGAGGAGATGGAAGAGGAGGAAGAGGAAGAAGAAGAAGGGGATGAAATGGAAATAGAAGAAGAAGAAGAAGAAGGCGAAACATCTTTGGAAATCATTGACTATCCTCCTAATCCAACAAACAAAATCTTACACAAAAATCAAAAGACTATTGTCGAGAATCAACGGATTCTTAAACGGTCCGTTAGTAAGAAATTGGATAAAATGTCATCGAAGATGAACAAGTTTTTCTCCAAAGTCAGCAAAAAGCTTGGATTATCTTCATCTTCGTCATCCTCTAACTAGTTCTATCTTTTTATGTCGTGTTGTATTAATTTTAGTTTGTTTTGATTTGAATGTTCATGTAGTTCTTTATGATCAATCATTGAATCGTTCTATTATGCGATGAAATTAAATTTCTTTTCTGTTATCTAGTTTATCTTATCTCCAGAATAAATGTTAGTATATTATTTAAATATATATATACACACACAATTATTCACAAAATCAAAATAAGTCATCAAAATTCACTGAACCATGTCGACATGTACTGGTCATAAATGACATTTCATTTTAAATTTGAAATTTGAATAACTACCTTATGTCTATTCATTTCAAACGAATTTCTACACCTATAAATACCTATTTCTTCCAAAATTCATTACTCAGAATTATCTCTTATCTATTTTTATCTCTAATTCTTCTCACAAACTCAATTATGGCCAATCCAATTCATAATTTGACCGAGAATCTTGAAGAAACCCTAAATTCTTTCATTCTTCGTAACCAGCGATACTTAGAGTTAAGTCAAATGCACATGATCAACGAGCAACAAAAGCATTTTGATGCGATACGATGGATGATTTCCTCCATGCACAAAGATGATAATGAAGTATACCCTCCTGTCTCTCTCTCACCAGTGATAATGAAAATTGGGATGCCATCAAAGCAGACCCTATATTTGGAGAAGAATGATGGGTGGAAGTTCCTCGTAATGTTTGATTTTATTTGATTGCTTTGTTTGATTTTAATTGATTGCTTGGATTGATTTGATTTCTTTTGATTTGGTTTGGTATGGATTGATATTTAGTGTGCAAAACATGTATAAAAACACATTGATATTTATATGATCGTTGATTAGTTATCATGTCTATCAGTATAATTTTCTCTTAATCTATCTATTATATGCTCCATTGTATAGTTTATGAATGTAGGTACTTTAGTACAAAATGAGGGGGGGTTATAAAGTTTCGAGTTAGTTTTTGATGACAAAGGGGGAGAAGTATAAAATAGGATAGTTAGGCATAGATTAAGGGGGAGTTATTAGTTTTAGGGGGAGTTATTAGGATAGAAGTAATATTTTATAAACAAAGGTTGTCATCATCAAAAGGGGGGAGATTGTTAGTACTTGAGATGATGGTTTTGATGACAACAACCTTAGAATAAGATTATAAAATATAGATACTAACATTATAGTTTAGATATATATGTTTATGCAGGATTTAACTATGCAGGTACCAAGAATGAAGACTGTACGGTATAGAGATTTAAGATATCAAGATTGAAGACTCATGAGTATCAAGATTATCAAAAGTTCAAGATTTCAATGATAAGTAAATTAATTAGGAATTTTGTTAAAACTCCTAGAAAAGCACTAGCATCGTAAAATCCAATTTATTCATGTAATGGGATCCATTTCGAGCCCGTTAAAGGGATGGAATCCTAAGTAGGATGGAACCTACGAAAAATCTAGTGGAACGTTGTTTTGTATCCGCTAACCTTTTATTCAAATGATTTTACAAAATTATATCTTATTTTCAAAATGATTTCAAAACCTTCCTTTTAAAAGAATCAAAAACATCTATCCGGGTTTTAAATATTTTTAGCCTCAAAATAATCTTTATTTCAAAATCAAATTATCCTTGGTTTTTATACTATCTTTTAATAATAATATATTTAACTTTTAATATTTATACTTAGATTTAAATATAAAATTATAGTAAAATTTAACATATATCAGAATATTATTCTCTATATTTATTTATGTATTTTAACTATAGTTAATTATAATTATGAAGTTTAAAATAGTGTTAATACAAGATAGAAGTTATTTTCAAAGAAAAACAAATTACCAAAATTTCCTTAGGTATGTCGACATCCTTAAGTACCCTATGTCGACATGGTAGCAGTTTATTTCAAAAATTTAAATTCCAAAGGAAGTGTCTATTCGTCATATCCCTTCACGAATGGACATGGCTGATGTTCTACTATAAATAGGGGTAGTTTTGAACGAATTTATAGCCATATTTTTCAGATTTCACTCCTCTTCTTCTTCCATATTTCTTTATATATATTCTTACCATTACTCTGCCGAAATCAATATTGAATCTAACTAGATCATTTCTGGTTTGATTCTCTATCACTATCTCAACAAGATCTCAGTGCTATTCAGAGTTATAGACTACTTTGTAACCAATTTAGCGAGAAAAGGTGTGATTGTAGCCTTGGAAATCAATCAAGTGAGAAAATGTGTGATTGTAGCCTTGGAAATCAATCAAGTGAGAAAAGGTGTGATTGTAGCCTTGGAAATCAATTGGGTGAACTTGTTGCTCGTGAAATCAAGTATCTCTACCCAAAGGATTGTGAATCTGGAGAGGTGTACCTCATGGCCTTGAAATCGAGGGCGTAATTGTACAATTTCCTTTGAAAGGAAATTCGTACTTGTGTGCGGGACTAGATTAGGTAACTCTGAACCAGTATAAAATATGGTGTGTTCTTTCCGTTATTGCTTTTACTTTATTTCTACATCTGTGTTTGATTCTGTGATCATATCTGTGTCTTAATATTGCATACATTTGTGTTCAAATTAATAAAAACTCAAAAAGATTTAGTAATTCATTTAAACACTATTCACCCCCCCCCCCCCTCTAGTGTTAATCCTAGCCTTATGATCCGTATTCCACATTTCTCACAAGAAGGTCAAATTAGAAAATTCATCGCTCTTAAACCCGCTCATGAATGCTAGAAAACTTTGGCTATGAATTTGGTGGTGTTGATGAACTTATGCAACTACGACGATGATTATGGTGGCAATGATAAGGCAGATGTTGCTACACACGTTACTATGTTGTTACCTTGTAACGATGTTTGCCTCACGTGTGTAGATTGGGTTAATAAATTCATATTCAAGACACAATGGAGTCCTAAATGTTTATCTTTGTAATTGACAATGTTCACACTTGCAAAGTTGGTTTAGAAATCAGAACCATCACTGGAAACAATAGTGACAAGTGTTTTGTAGTCTTGTAGTATTACAAAACTTGAAATTTTATTGAAAAGAGAAATAATTAGAAGAGAACGGAAATTTTAACCATGAAAAGTTAGTTTTTTTTACACGCTAATGCCTATTTATAAGCTTTAAATGGCTACCTTAAGAGGATGTCTATTTGTTAAAAAGTAGTCAAAAACGACTTTATACATAAAAAGACCCAAACGTTCTACATTTGACCATTTGAAAATTTTACATTCAATCCAGCATTCAATCGGTTGATCACTAGCTCTACTAGATGATTAGTTGGCGTTTTCTAACTTTTTGTCCTTTATTTTCCAGTTTTGGGAGAAAACAAGCTCAGATCATTCCAAAATTTGTAAAAAAAAAAATTATGATCAGTATACCATTATGAATTACAATGTATATTGTTGGAAAATTTCTGTGACAGTGCTTGGCAAAATTCCAAATAACTTTAGATCATGATATAGAAGTGGGAAATTTGCATAAAAAGTAAATTATATTATAGCATTCCTTCCCTACCTTATGATTATAATATGAACACACTGGTAACCAGTCGATATTGTCTGCTCTCCTCTATTTATTCTCTTATGTATTTATTGCAATGGAGCTAACATATGCCTTTTATATGTAGAGTATTGGATTTATGAAATTTCCTAATTTTTATTAATAGTTGGAGCAGGTTTGCAAATTTTTTGTCCGATCTCAAACTTTCCAGAGTTCCCCAAATATGTGCACATGAGTTCGCAAGTTTTAATCTTAATTGCGACAAAGCTTAATTTTTATTTCTATTTGAGAGGTTTGAAAAGGACCACAAATTTGAATGCTTAATTTTTATTTCTATTTGAAAGCTTTGAAAAAGGCCATAAGTTGATAATAATTTTCACGTAATTATCCTTACTCCTTTTCTAATGTTTCTCTATTTTCAATACCAATAAATCAGTATATAATTTTCATTGTTTCAGTTTTATGTCGAGCAACACTTTTGATTATATTTTACTTTATTTTGAACATTGGTTCTAATTTATACGTTAGAGGATCCAATCCAAGATCTCAAGCAACAACTAGAGCTAGAAACCATACCACTTAAGGCAGTAGTTATTATCACACTCTATTTTTATTTTGTATAACTTTTTGTTTATTTTGTGATAAAATGTATTTTAAAATATTTGAAAATAAACGACAATTTTATCTAAAACTTATTAATTTTTAAATAACATTTTGTTACGACATTCAATTTTTTTTTCAAACTTAATAGCTATTTTAAAATTTTGTTATTGCAAATTTAAGATTATATATATATATATATATATATTTGTATATGTATCTTTGTTTTTTTAAGTTCTACAATTCAGCATATGTATATATATGTATCTTTGTTTTTAAGTTCTAGAATTCAATATTTTGAAATCTATTTTAACTGTATATTTTTATTTACCAAACAAAAGATGATCGATACTACATGCAAAAGTCAATTGAATATGCATTTACTTCAATAATTTTTTATCCACATGCGCACGTGTGCAAACTATTAAAAATATTGACATGTATTTGAATATAGACATTTTTTATTTTAACAATTGATAAAACAACAAATTATGAAGTTAAGTCTGATAAAATGAACAATACTTCTTATTTTGATACTCTGATTAGTGTCGAGAGCTATAATAAAATATACATTAAAAATATTTTCAACTTTTCCATATATAATCATTTTTCTATTGACATTGCTCTTAAGATTGGAAAGAGGATGAAAAACAGTTGCTACAACAATATCCATCATGCGTTGAACCACCACATACGCTTATATTACACTTCTCCACAATTTTTGAAACTCAAACTATAACATTTAATCTCCTTTGCATGGAGCATGTGGTGTTTATGTTGCTTATTACATTTGTATTATTTTCCTTTTTACGTGTGGAATGCCAGCATATTGTAATGATGACTTTGTCTTGCACATACGAAACACGTGTCTATATACTGATTATTTTGCCTACATGCATGCTGTTAGATCTTTCCTTCATTACAAGTCATGTAAATCTTTAACATTATGCAACCATTCACATTATTATTCTTTACTTACCCTTTTTTTTTTTGAATACCCAAGAGAACCCGACGGACCGGTAAACTCCTGAGGAGGGTACAGTAAAGCCGTCCGCTGATCCAAGCCCCCATACCCCTGGGTAAATTTATATAGGATAGGGAAGCGCATGGTAGGAATCGAACCTGGGTCTTTTTACCAGAACCCAAGCCTCCTTTCCACTGCGCCGCACCCGCGGATTTCCTTGGCACAAACTGTGCCGGTTTCTTAGTTCTACTCTACATCTTACTTCAATTGAAGCAAACATGAAGGCAGCAAATGAAACCCATCCAAACAACGCAAGTGCTAACCGCACAAATACGTAGTTCTCGACGGGTATGAGTACAATTTCATAGTTGTTCGAGAAGGAACTCTACAATGATCCTTCCGCATATTAACAGCATTAATTATTGAATTACTTATAAAATGCTAAAGACATTCATGTTCTCCTAAGTTGTTTTCTTATCAATGAAAGCAATTATATGACACTCAATGCATGCATATGAGTTTCATCAAAAAAAGATACTTTAATAATTTCTTATAAATTATTTTGAGTCCAACCTTTATTTCCAAATGAAAATATTGCATGACGCTTAATGTGCACAAACTGTAGTCATGTACCAAGTGGAAAATAATTAAAATCGAACACACACCTTTAACTAAATTTCTATTAAACACATATCCAAACACAAAGCACGGCTGGTCAGCTAGATATTTTTCGGGAAGTATACAAAATTATCATCTCGTTGTTCAGACTACGAGATTAAAGGTCATGAATATTGGTTATTTTCTGGAATACTAGACTAAAATCAGGAGTTTATGAGTTGCTACTGCAAAGCTCTTTTAAAAATCAAATATGAAAAGGAAGGGAGGAAAATAAATAGTATTACTTAAAACTTCAGAAAATGCTTGTCTTGATTTGAAAATTACAAGATTTCTGATTTATACTTGTATACAGATGGCTCTTCAAGATAATAAACCCTTAGACTTCTACTACAATAAATTTTGAAACAAAAAGATATGTCCTTCTGGAAAAAATGCATTAACTTTATCAATCCCACTTAATGCATTTTCTGGTAACTCCAAGTTGCCGTCGAAGAAAAATAAACTTGTTCTTTGGTAATGCCTTTGCAAAAATGTATGCTAATGGGTCATTGGTGCGACAAAACTCTAGCTTTATCACTTCGTCTTCAATTGGTTCTCTACCGAAATGGTATTTGATTGCAATGTGCTTTGCTCTGTCATGACTAACTGGATTTTGAGCAATGTCTATTGTAGACTTGTTGTCGCAATAAATAATTGTGCTGCCCTCTTATTTCTATCCAATATCATCAAGAATTCTTTGTAACCATATTGCTTGAGCAACAGCCTTCGACGCAACTAAATACTCGGTTCTGCTGATGAGAGTGCAACAGACTTTTGTTTCTTCGAGGCCCACGAAAAAACACCCAATCCAAAGGAAAAGACATAGCCGGATGTGCTTCTGCAGTCATCAATCGATCCTGCCCAATCACTATCTGTAAATCCAAGTAATCCAAGAAACTTTGAATCCTTCACAGGCTTGTACAAAATACCATAATCAATAGCTCCCTGAAGATAATGTAAAACTCGTTCGACTGCTCCAAAATGAATCTGACTTGGGTTTTGCATAAACGTGGACAATAAGCTTAATGCAAACATTATATCGGGCCGTGTAGATGTTAAATATAAAAGACTCCCGGTCAAACTCCGATATGTAGAGGCGTTAACTTTTTCTGCACCATCATCCTGCTTGAATTTTTCATTTACTTGTAATGGAACCTTACTGATTTGCAACCAAACATCTTAAATTTTCTTGACATGTCTTCAGTGTATTTCCTTTGTGATATAAAATGCCATCATCTCCCTGATGGATTTCTATTCCAAGGAAATAATGCAGTAAACCGAGATCATTCATCTCATAAGTCTTTAACATGTCATCTTTAAAATCTTGGATCATTTGATTGTTACTTCCTGTTATCACCAAATCATTAACATAAAGAGAGACAATTAAAACTTTCATACCTTGAATCTAGAAGTATAAAGTTGGCTCGCTCTTACTTTTCTTAAATCCAACTTTCATGAAGTATGAATGGATTTCAGTGTACCGGGCCCTCGAAGCCTGCTTGATCCCGTACAAAGCCTTTATTTATCTGTACACTTTATCTTCCTCCCCCTTAATAACAAATCCTTTCGGCTGCTCCATATATATATATTCTTCAGTGAGCACCCCATTTAAAAAAGCTGACTTCACATCGAGTGGGTAGAAAGGCCACTTGTTTTGCGCTGCCAAAGCAATCACAGCTGTAACTGTTTCAAGCCTAGCCACCGGAGCAAATGTTTCAAAGAAATCAACTCCAGGTTTTTATGAATATCCCTTGGCCAAAATTCAAGCTTTATGTTTCTATATGGTTCCATCTGAATTTAACTTTGTCTTGTAAATCCGCTTTAGTCCAATAATTTTTCTAGATTTCAGACGCTCCACAAGTTCCCATGTTTGATTTTTCTCAATCATTTTGACCTCTTCTTCCATGGCCTTCCACGGCATTTCATGCTTTTCTGCGTCTTCGAACATTGCAGGTTCGACAGAGACAAAGTTACATCTCTCATACACATCATGTATGCTTTTAAACTTTCTTGGTGGAGTGCATTCTTGAGTCTCCGGGCTTGATGGCGCTGAACTTGATCTATTTAGAGGCTGAGGTGGAGTATTTTCTAGTGGTTAACGAGAAACTTCTCCATTTGTTTCGTTGTCTAATGGAGAATCATTATTTTGATGTTCCTCCATTACAAAAAGTAGTTAATGTACTTTATTATTTTTTCGATGCCAGAAAGCTTTTTCATTGAATATAACATTTCTACTAATCAATAAATTTTGAATCTCCAAATTATATAATCTGTATGCTTTAGTTTCATCATCATAACCCAAAAAAATACATCTTTCACTCTTTTTCTCAAGCTTGTATCTTTTTTCTTTAGGAATATGAGCATAACACATACTACCAAATATTTTAAAATTACTAACCTCTGGTTTTGTTCCACTCTAAGCTTCAACATGGGTTTTTCTTTGAACAGCTTTAATAGGACATCTGTTCAGAATGTAAATAGCAGTATGAACAACCTCTGCCCAGAATTTTGTTGGCATGTTTTTCTCACGAATCATCGACCTGGCCATCTCTAGAATTGTGCGATTTTTTTGCTCAGCAATGCCCTTTTTTTAGGGCTATAACTTGTAGTTAGTTGCTTCCAAATACATTCATCTTTGCAAAAATCTTCAAATTTAGTTATAGTGTATTCTCCACCTCGATCACTTCTGATCACTTTGATTGATTTGCCACTTTGTTTTACCACCAAAGCTTTAAATCTTTTGAAAGTTGAAAAATTTTCCGATTTTTCCTTCAAGAAATAAACCCTTGTCGTTCTTGTATAATCATCAACAATGATAAGAAAGTACCTATTTTGATTAAGGGATGGAGTTTTCATTGGACCACATAAGTCAGTATGAATTAGCTCCAAAGCTTCTTTTGCCCTCCATGAGCTATATTTCGAAAAAGAATCCCTATGTTGTTTTCCCATCACACAACCTTCACATACAATAGCGTCCCCTGTTAATTTTGGTAGCCCGTGTACCATATTTAGTTTCTGTAGCAGCTTTAAACCATTGAAATTTAAATGGCAAAATCTTTTGTCCCATATCTCAATATCCTCTTCAACTTCTCCCCGTAAAGCAACTTCCCTTGCATACTTGAATTCAAGAGAGAAACTTTTATTCCTGTCCATCTTTATTTTTGCTATTAAGATGTTTGATTTATCATAGATTTTGCAGTAATCCTCTTTAAATGTGACACAATAACCATTTTGAATGAGTTGCCCAACACTTAATAAATTTTGTTGCAGATATGGAACTAATAAAACGTTACAAATAAGTTTTGTTCCCTTCTTTGTTTTGACTATAATCGTACCTTTTCCTTTAGCTTTCACCAATTCTCCATTTGCCATCTTGACTTGAGAACTAACTTCTTTGTCTATGTTGAGGAATGATTCAACATCTCCGGTCATGTGGTTACTGCACCTACTATCGATGTACCAAATGTCTTCTTTTTCATCTGTAGCGGCTGATTGACAAGCATAAAACAAATTTTCTTCTTCCTTTTTTTCTTCAGAAAAATTTGCTTGCTCCTTTTTGTTATACCAACAAGTTTTCTAAATATGACCAAATACTTTGCAAGTGCGACACTGCAGTTTGCCACGATGCTAACATTCGCTAGAAGAATGACTTGATTTTTTACAAATTGTGCATGAGGGTTTAGAAAATATGGAACTCATACCTTGTTCAAGCTTTTTTTCACTTTCATTTGGACTTGGACAATAATTTCTCTTATCCTTTCCGTCCCTACCACTAGGCTTGAAATTTGAACTCCTTCTCCAATTAGGTTTCTGTCCATCCAAATTTAGTTTTGTTCGGAAAGCACTATCCAAAGATTTATCAACATGTTTTTGCTTCCTTTTTTCAAGAGCTCTAAGTGAACCCAACAGTTCTTCTACCGACAATTTACTGGTGTCTTTTGATTCTTCAATTGCAGCAATAATGTAATCATATTTTTCTGGTAAGCTGATAAGTATCTTGTCTGTAATTTTTTGTTCAGTGACATCTTCACCATATGTACGTAGTTGATTTACTACATCTATCATCCTGGAGAAGTAATTTGCATACTTTCTGCCTCCTTCATCTTTAGATTCTTGAATTCACGCCTTAGGGATTGGAGTTTGATTCTCATCACCTTGATGTTGCCTTGAAATTCTTTCTCTAGAATCTCTCATGCTTCCTTTGCTTTGGTGGCATCGCAAATTCTAAGAAAGATTGTTGCTGATGCTCCTTATTGTATAAAGAGAAATGCCTTAGAATCTTTCATGCGACTATCATCCAATTTCTTTTTCTCGGCATCAGTTAGAGCAGCCTCATTTTCGGGTTCAATATAGCCAGATTCAACAAAACGCCATAGGTTTTGAGACAACAACAAAGTCCTCATCTTGATCTTCCAGAACTCCTAGTTTTCTCCATCAAAAGTAGGAATCAGAAGTTGAGAAAGAGCAGCACCCGTGCTTGCCATTTCTAATGGTAAATCCTGTTTTGTAGTGAAAAAAGTTAACGCCCGCTCGAGTCGAAACCCGGAGCTCTGATACCAAATTATGCTGGTTATTTTCTGGAATACTAGACTAGAAACAGGAGTTTATGAGTTGCTACTGCAGAGCTCTTTTAAAAATAAAATATGAAAAGGAAGAGAGGAAAATAAATAGTATTACTTAATATTCAGAATATGCTTGTCTTGATTTGAAAGATTACATGACTTCTAATTTATACTCGTAAATAGATGGCTCTTCAAGATAATAAACCCTTAAACTTCTACTACAATAAATTCTGAAACAAAGAGATATGTCGTTCTGGAAAAATGCATTAACTTTATCAGTTCGATCCTCGAGATCGACACTTATTGACAATAATGAACCATGTTAAAAAAAGTATCATCCCTATCGATTGGTTTGGTTCCTTTGTCTTGAAATTCGACCTTGATTTGTGTTTATATTTATTACGTATGTATGCATACGGGAGCTGTGGTTTGTAAGAAAGATCACACGTCACAGGTGTCAAATAAGTCTGCATTGATTTTGATGTTGACAAGTTTCTTTCGTATTTATTTTACGCACACACGTTTTAGGCCAACTTACAGAACCAATATCAAATCCAGATAATGTGAATGGTAAATAAAAATATATGCTAAATAGGTTGGTAGAACATAGCATGTTTTTGTTAATATTTCTCAAATGTGTGTTTTTGTAGTTGGTTGTATAAAGTGAAAGACATTCTCTCTTTTTGAATATGACTATAATATTTGTCTGCGAGGAACTCAAAATCTTTTGTTATTCATTGGAAATACTAAAAAATAAATAGAGATAGAGTTGGTTGAAAAGAAACGTAACCAAAGAAACACATTAACATATAATAAAAAGATCATTACACAAGCACTACAAATTTAGAGATGTATGATATGAGAAGATTATGTTACAAATTAATAAATAAATGGGTGTATTTTTTACTTTACCTCATTTCTTTAGAATATTCATAGGGAGGATAAGTCACATTGAGGTTTGCTAGTAATGTAGTATAACAGTGGAATTTTTTTCCAGTTTTGGTGATGAAAGCAACTTACAACTATATGTATCCTTTTCTGGCTTCATCGGTTTGCATATTAAGTAATTAAATTTTTTATATACGTTTTCATTCATTTGTTTGCTTAGAACAATATTCCAAATCTTGTATTTCGATCACGTCGCATTTCGAAATTTTCTACCAATGATACGTCGGATGAGATTTTGGATAAGATAAGTGTATATACGGTCTTAATATCATTGACATCTAGAGTCATAAAATCTATTTTTGGACTATCCGAGAGTAACTTATTAGATTGCTAAATGGTTGTTATTAAAATAAAAACAAAAAAATAAATATAAAGTAGTTACATAATTAATTTGCATAGCAATAGTTTTTTCACCGGAAAGAGAAGACTACTACATTTTTAGAGGATCATAATAGCTTGATTAACTTTGTAGTAAGTAATAATTTTCCTTTTATTTAAAGCCGATAAAAGGAAAAAAAGCATAGTAATTTGCTTCAGTGCTATCAAGTCGCGCTCACAAAACCCACGGCACACAAAAACGCACCTAGAGTCTTAAATTACATTTTTGGACTAGCATATAAAGGTTTGTAGATTTAAGTTGAGTACGCGCGCGTAGTCTGTTACTGTTCAAGTAGTAAGAGCTATTTTGAATTTCACTTGGTTTCCACATGAAGAATTGTAGATATTAATCATTTACTTATTTTTTAGTACACATCAACATTCAGTTTTGTTCCTAAAAGTGAACATAGAGGCCTTATGGAATGCGTGTTTTTAAAAATGCGTTGCATTTGTACCGAAGTTGCAATCAACAAATTACTTGGTTGACCCTGATTTCACACTCATATATTGTTTTTTTTTCTGTTATACATATACTGGTGCAAATGCGGCGGCGGGGGTGGGTAGTGGTAAGCTGGTCCCACCCCTCAAGTTTCTACAAACTGCTAGAAGAATGAAATGTGTGTGCACGCGCTCATGCAAAAATACATGACTGTGTGCATGTGCATAAATTAAAATAGCAAAGAAGCTTTCAGAAATTCCCAATTACCTTCTTTTCCATGAGCTACTACTAATGGAGTTGTTTATTTGCACAAACTGACCTTTTTTTAAATCGGAAACCCAATTTTCTTTCTACTTTTTAAAGAATAATGATACAATTTATCTTTATAATATTCTAACTATTTAGTATATTGCATGTTTAACTAATTCATTTATAGAACATAATGTATACATCAATATTATAGTCTTTGATAGTTTATTTAATTTGTAAAATTTATATTGTCGGTTAATATACCGTTAAATCAGTTCCATGACAACTGTTAGAAGGGTGAGAGTCTATTTAACATTTTATTTTTTTAAAGTTATTTATTTATTTTTTTGTTTTGTTTATGTTGATAATAATAACTGAACTAATATCTAGTGCAATAAATATTTGTTTATCAATGTAAACTTCTACTGATTTTGATTTTCTTCTTTAATTTACGACTCCTCTGGACATAGATGAAATATAAAGCTTCTTTCTTTTATTGCAGTACACATTCTATAGATAGAAAACACAGCTGTGCTGGGAAATTTTCATATCATTAATTACTACTTCGGTCTAAACCCTTTATTCTTGCACATAGATGAAATATAAAGCTTCTTCTTTTATTGCAACGCATGTTCTATAAACAGAAAGAAAGCTACACCCACTCATTTGTTATTGTTTTCTTCTTTTCAAGTTGGAACAACGGTGCCAATGTAGCCGATGCCGACCACAAAGAAAGCTCGAGCTTGTAGGAATAAGTAGACCCAGAAGTAATCTCGGCAATACATTATATCAAAGATTCCACAATATACAAGATAAAATCCCATGCACATCTCCAACCAATGAACCCTACATATACTGAAAAGAAAGAATAAGTGACCAGTATATATATATGACGATTATTACTTATGGAATTCACATATGGAGAAATGACGATCAACGGTAGAATCAGGTTAGAAGATCGGAGATCCAAACGAGTTAGTCGTATATTTTATTTTGTACCATCTCTCATATGTTGATTTCACACATACACATGAACACAAACTTAAAAATATTTTTTATGAAAGTTATATTTTTTCCTATTTTTTAAAAATATTTTTTTTTTAAAAAACAATTTAAAATTAATAAGGTGGCAAAATAAATGACACCTGAAAAAGTAAATATGGACGTTTGGAATTATTTTCAACTATTTGAAATTTATACTCTGACGTATGAAAACTCTGTTTTTGAACTGCCAACTTTCTATTTCATTTTGTATACTTTCAACCTTTTGAAACTAAAATTCAAACATATGAAATGAAATTCACCATCTGAATTTTAATTTTAGATATCTGAATACATTTTTTGAACTCTAAACTTTCTATTTTTATTCCTAAACAATTTCAGCCGTCTGGATTTCAAAAATCAACCATCTAACCTGGACAAAAAGAAGTGTCTCTTCATCGAAAATCAGAATTTGAAGAGATATCTTCTTTTCTAAAGGTTGCAACTCTTCCAACGGCTACAACCTTTCGATAAGAACTATTTAACGCTATAAATAGAATTGAAATTCATGTTTTTAACTAACTGATTCTTACTTGCTTACAAACTCTTTACCATCTATATACTTACGATTTAAAAAGCATTCAATTCTTCAATTATTATGGAGATTATAGAAAGGATGTACTATATTAACTCGTACATGCTATTCAAGAACACACAAAGTCGGATTTCTTTTATTTTGTTATATCAAGTCCCATTGGAGATCTTTAGGCACAAGGTCTAGACGATTTGTACTATACCTATTCCTCCGGGTTAAGCAAGGCTGTGGCTACTGAAACTCCGAAGAGGTGCTTAGAGATTGGACGTAGGAGAGGTGCTCCGAACCAGTATAAAATCTTGGTGTGTTTCCTTTATTTACTTTATGATGTGCACGTAAATGTACATATATTTACATCCATATTTTATCTCCTTCTATTTAAATAAACATCATATTTGGGCATTTTAACATGTTTAAAACCAAAATTCGATTATTTTCAAACCATCATATTTTCATCTTCATTCAGAGGCAAAATGGTCATTTTTGTGCATGAGTCAATTTAAGAATTTTTACTTGGACATTTTTTGATAATTTTTGTAGGAATTTGGATGCATATGGAAGAGGCTTATATGAAGATACATACATGCACAAATGAAATACAAAGGAATGAAGAGGAAATAATTCAAGTTCAAGATCATGGAGGTCCCCAACCACTTACCCAAATGTACAATTATGAGCTAAAAAACAACTAAGTGGAGGATAAAGCTTCATGCACAACAAATGATGGATTAATTAGTGGTTATTGGTTACTTGGTGGCCACACTTCCTAAAGGGCATTTTAGGTAGCCCCCTAAAAATAGAATTAGGGTTTTATGCATGTATATATAGCCCTCTTATGTATATGAAACTATCATCTACTCTTTCATTTTTATTTAGGAAATTAAGAGATCAACGTGTAAGCTCAATGTTCTATGAAATAAAAATGGCTTCCAAGCCTCTTTCTTCTCTCTTTTCTACATGCTTTTCTTTGTTTTATTGTTGATGTTTATTTCTATGCTCTCTTTCTCCTTATGTTCATAGCTTAGATTTACATTTGTGCAAGTAGTTAGGAGCTAATCTCTTTTGCTTTCTTTGCTTATTTTCTATTTTCTTTTCTTTTTAATGTTGAAACTTACTTGTGTTGCTTCAATGCCACAAATGAGTAGCTAAACCCCTTCAATTTAGGGGTGATGAAGCTCTCTAACTTTATGTAATTTCAATATTTTTTATGATTTATGATCTCTTTGTTTATGCTTCATGAATGTGAATTTTGATGCAAGTTTATACAAGTGGGTTTGATAGCTTATATTGCTTATGCAAATGATCTATTCTTATTCAAAATAAACACAATTTGCATCATCATTTGCTAATCCAATTTTAATTGTGAAATTTAAGTAAAAGTGAAATTTGATGATCTATATTACTAGTTAAAATAGTAAATATATCATACTTAAAATAGTTTTTTCTTTGGCTTCATTTTCATGAGAATTATAAGTGGTTTATTTGTTGTATTATAGTTTGATGGTTTGAGTTATGTTAATTAATAACATAAACAAACTATACTTATGATAAATACAACAATATTTCACTTAATATCAAAACTGGAGATCATAAATTGTTTGTTTGTTGATTTACAAAAATATGAGAGTGGATTTGCCTCTAAATTATTCTCTAATTTCATAGTTTTTAATCTCATTTTAATTCTATTTTTGCCTCATTTTATTTCTAGTTAATAATTCCTCCTCCATTTGGTCTAATTTGATTGAATAGAATTTTGAACTCTAACGATTCCCTACGGATCGACCCGTATTCGCCTCGTACTACGATAGTACGCCGTGCGCGTGTGGTTATTTTTATTTCTAAATTTTTCGACGGTTTTCTAATCCAATGGAATTCCGTCATTAAACGAGTTTTTGGCGCCGTTGCCGAGGAATTTGCTTTGATTTTATTTTTCTATTCTTCGAATTATTTTTGTTTTCATTTTTGTGTGTTTTATTTTGTGTGTGTGTTTGCAATTAAAAAAAAGAGATTGTTGCGTGTTGTTTGATTTTTGTTTGTGTGTTGTTATTGTTTTTTTAGTTGATTTTTCATTTGCATTGCTATTCTAAAAAAAATACACAAACAGTTTCAAAACAAAAACATAAAATACCTGATTTCATTTTCTATTTGCATTTCATTTTACAATTTTTATTTACATTGCATTCAAAACCAAAAAAAAATTTTTTGCCTTTACTGTTACATTGCTTTCACACTATGCATATCTTCAGTTTTATCAGTGCACTGTTGCTTCACTTCTCTGTCTTCTGTTTGCTATTCATTGTTCTCTGAGTTCTATTTGCATTTTCTGCCTTGCATTGTCACTTCCCTACCTATACTTCACCATAAAACCACATATCCTCCTGCTACTCTACCCACTGCCAACACTTCTTCCCCACCAGTGCTTGCTGCCTGACTAACAAACTCACTACCTCATACACACAACTACCTCTCCAACTCAATCTCCTCTTGCCTGAAACAAACCTGACCACAAACAGCAACTCCTCACAAACAGCCAACACCTGCTTGCTTGCCTACACATCAAGTTCACTAACACCTCTGCCTTGCAACCTTGCCACAGCGTCATCATCTTCCCCTTCTTCCTATCAGGCCATCTCCACAGTCCTCACCAAACAGTTACAACAACCATAACATTTTCAAACTCAAACTTCTACATACACTCTGCCGAAACCCCTGTACACATTATCATACTACAAATCATCTTCCATTTAAGATGTTCGTCGACGGAAATTCTATCGGTTTAGAAAACCGTCGAACGAATATAAATTTAAAATAACCGCAAGCGCACGGTGTACGAATGTAGAACGCGGCGAATACGGGTCGATCCACAGGGAATTGTTGATTTAAATTTCCTACTCAATCAAATTACACCGAAGTCGAGAGTGTCTTTAAGCTAGAAAATGAGAATATGAACTAACTAACAAAAAGAAAAGAAATGCAAATATGAGAGTTAAATGAGAATTTAGAGAATAAATCCACTCTCTAGATCATGTAGTTCAACACATGAAATCATGATCTCTATTTTATGGTCATTAGTGTTTTAATTGATGTGTTTATTATAAGTATGGCATATTTGAGCTATTGATTAGCCAACATAAGCCATCAAACTATAACACACCCCTTAAAACACTTACTAACTTTCATGAAAATTGATAAAGAAAATGAGAATGAAATCTATTTTAAGTATGGCCTATTAACTATTGATTAGAAACATAGACCATCAAATTTTAATTTCAAATCACTTTCTTATGCCATAATCATATATTGATGAAGAGCCATTTGTATTAATTATTGCTTAAGCATAGCCTATTTGGTGTCAACAATATAGACTATCAAATTCAAAGCAAAAACAAAAAATAAAACTACTTCTATCATCATCATTAAGCACAAAAAGAGAGCATGAATTAACAAAATGTTGAAGCTGCATTAATTAGAGAGCTTCATTACCCCTAAATTGAAGGGGTTTAGCTTCTCATATTTGTCATTTTATTAACAAATGTAGCTAACAACATGAAAGCAAAATGAAGAAGAAAACTATTCTACTTGTATAAAAGTAAATCTACACTACTAGCATGAAAAGAAATGAACATGTAAGTAAAAAGAAACAATAATTAACATTGCATAAAAAAAGGAACTACATAAGGGAAGAAATGACTAAGTAGCCATGGAAAGAAAGAGAGATTTGATTCATTTTCTAAACTAAAACTAACTAACCAAGAGGAAGATGGCTACATGAAACATAATGGGTATTTATACAAGTTAGAAACCCTAATGCATATTTTTGGGGAGTACCCAAAATGCCCTTGGAGGAAGTGTGGTGGCCAAGTTATCATTAGCTTTAATAATCCCCCACTTAAATGTACATGAAGCTTTAAATGTCTTTTAGCATATGCATTAGCCTTTAATTTGTACATTAGGTAGTGGGTAAGTGGGGTCCTCCATGTTCTTCACTTTGAATTGTTTCCATCTTCATTCCTTTGTATTCATTTTGTGCATGCATATTCCTTCATGAACCCACTTGTAATTGAGTGTAATTTCCTACAAACTAAGTTAAGAAATATTTATAAATTTTTTTAGTTTTGGATTTTGAATTTTTTTTTGTTTTTTTTAAAATATGCATGAACTAATGCAACTAAATGAATGCAGTGCTTAATTACAAATGATTTATCCTAAGTTAATCCAAAATTGTATAATCACACATTGTCTTAGATAAACAAGATAGTTCTCAGCCAGGTAACGGACAGGATTTATCGGTGCACCACGAATGACCATAGCAATGCAGCCGAAGGTTTAAGTACCTTCAGAGGAACAACCACTATAATATTTACGAATCACCGTAATATTTATAAATGGTTATTACTCTGTCGTAGCCTAGACACCAAGAAATTGAATTGTTCAAAGAAGACAATTTGTTAATATACAATTAAGCGTTAACGATGTCTAACCGTTATTAGTAAACAAAATTATAGAATAAAATGCAAAGCAGAAATTAAACGTGTATTAACAATGCAACTACGAATGGACTTTTTTATTTTATTTTAAAAAAATGCAAGCAACCAACAATGCAATTCGAATAAAACTAAAATGAAAGTAGCAAATTTTTTTTTAGCGAGCAAGAAGTTTTCTTTTAGCAAACGGCTCCTTCCTTTATCTGCTTTGACAACCTAAAATAAAAAATAAGATATATACAAGTTTTTTATATCAAAGATTAAAGCAAAAACAAAACAAAACGAGAGAAAACAAAACAATGAAAACGAAACAAATTGAAAATAAAACAAATTGCAACAACTTCTTTTTTTTTTGAATAAATATCAAAGAAGAAAATAGAATAAGTGAAAAACAAATGAAAGTAAACCTAAAGGAAACAAAAACAAGTGAAATCGAAAACTAAAATAAATAAAAGAAAACTAAAAATTGAACAAAACAAGTTAAATAAAAAAAAATCCAACCTGGCCCAAAAAAACTTCCTACATAACTTACTACCAAAATCAATATAAACCCCACAACTCTCGCATTTGCTTAATCACTGGAATCATTCGAAAACTCTTTTTCCTTTTCTTTTTCCATATCTCCTCAAACTTTCTCAATATCAAATCAGAAATTAGAATTTAAGAACTCGAGTTGGATTTCGAAGCGGTTTCATTTTTCACGTGGTTGGAGTTCGATTTGGGATATAGGGTGATGGAATTTTGGTGAATCAACAGATTGGATTTCGAGGCGATGCGCGATTCAAGAGGAGGTGACGCTGTACATTGGCGAATTGGGGATTTTGCGAGGCAACGGTGTTGTTGTGGTTCGCGGTGGGATTGCAGTGTGATGGAGGATATTTGGGGATTGTCAGAAGCAATTGGTTTGCTGCAGGCGATTGAGCGTGGAGTTGCGGTGAATTGGCGAAGGCAGGTTGGTTCTGGTGATTGTCGCGGCTGAATTTGGGGAAAGAGGCAACTTGTTCGGAGGTAAGTCAGTAATTGTAGATCTGAGATGTGGTAGTGAATGGTCAGTTGATGGTGGGAACTGCAGTTGAATGTTTGGAGTGTGGTCGTGATTTGTATGAAATTGGAGTTGTTTTGATGTTGTGGAAGTTGGTCTGGGCAGTTTGATTGGTTTGGAGCAGCGGTAGGGTTGTTTGTAACTAGTGATGGAAGAAGTGGCACTGTGATGTAGCAGGCAGGGCTGATGTGAAGATCAATGGTATTGAATGGTTGATATGATAAATTGTGTAAGTAGTTGATATAGGAGGGGACAACAGTGCAAGGAAGTGGACAGAGATGATGATGATTTTTGAAGTTTGTGGAAGGGATATCTGGTGGAGACAGTTGTATAGATGTGGATGTGGTATCAGGTTGAACTGAAGTCAGGTGAAGTTGTGATGACCGAGCTTGGTTATGTGTGCGCAGTGGTGCACAGTGGCAGTTGAATGTGCACTGGAATAGGTTGTATCAGGTGATTTTGAATCAGGAATATGTGTGCAGTGTGAGTTGTAGCTGTGGTGAACTTGAGTATGGGGATAGTGAGTGAGGTGTCGTAAGGAGGTTGACAGGGAAGTGAAGAAGCTTGATTGTGTAGACAGTGGGATTTGAGTTGTGGCAATTATTTGTGGTTTGTGAACCAGGGTAGAAGACAAATGTATGTCAGTGATGGAGAAGATGGTGTTCGACAGCAAGTGTTTGCGACTGGGTTTGTATGATGGTTGTTCTGTGAAATGCAGGTGGTGGAAATGTAGAAGGATGAGGCAGTGGGAAGTAAAGTAGTTGTTCAAGATAGTGAGGATTTGGAGTTAACAGAGGGGATGATGTAGGTTGTTGGGCAGAGGAGCAGTGAGCGTGTTGTAATGGATATGGTTACAGTAGGCAACAGTAGGTAGAAATGTGCACAGTTCTGCACAGTGATTTTTTTTTTAAAAAAAATTGTAAATTCTAAATGAAATGTAAATTGTAAAAATGAAATGCAAATTGAAAGGGAAATAAAATATTTTTGTTTTTGTTTTGAATTTGTGTATTTTTTTTAATAGAAATGCAATGCAAATGCAAAGAAAAGCAAGAAACAAGCATACAAATAAAATCACACAAAAATCATACACACAACAAATTTTTTTTAAATGCAATCACACACAAAAATCAAAGAAAACTAATCCGAAGAATAGAAAATCAAAATCAAAACAACTCCCCGGCAACGACGCCAAAAACTTGTTTGTCGATGGAAATTCTATCGGTTTAGAAAACCGTCGAACGAATATAAATTTAAAATAACCGCAAGCGCACGGTGTACGAATGTAGCACGCGGCGAATACGGGTCGATCCACAGGGAATTGTTGATTTAAATTTCCTACTCAATCAAATTATACCAAAGTCGAGAGTGTCTTTAAGCTAGAAAATGAGAATATGAACTAACTAACAAAAAGAAAAGAAATGCAAATATGAGAGTTAAATGACAATTTAGAGAATAAATCCACTCTCTAGATCATGTAGTTCAACACATGAAATCATGATCTCTATTTTATGGTCATTAGTGTTTTAATTGATGTGTTTATTATAAGTATGGCATATTTGAGCTATTGATTAGCCAACATAAGCCATCAAACTATAACACACCCCTTAAAACACTTACTAACTTTCATGAAAATTGATAAAGAAAATGAGAATGAAATCTATTTTAAGTATGACCTATTAACTATTGATTAGAAACATAGACCATCAAATTTTAATTTCAAATCACTTTCTTATGCCATAATCATATATTGATGAAGAGACATTTGTGTTAGTGATTGCTTAAGCATAGCCTATTTGGTGTCAACAATATAGACTATCAAATTCAAAGCAAAAACAACAAATAAAACCACTTTTATCATCATCATTAAGCACAAAAAGAGAGCATGAATTAACAAAATGTTGAAGCTGCATTAATTAGAGAGCTTCATTACCCCTAAATTGAAGGGGTTTAGCTTCTCATATTTGTCATTTTATTAACAAATGTAGCTAACAACATGAAAGCAAAATGAAGAGGAAAACTATTCTACTTGCATAAAAGTAAATCTACACTACTAGCATGAAAGGAAATGAACATGTAAGTAAAAAGAAACAATAATTAACATTGTATAAAAAAAAGGAACTACATAAGAGAAGAAATGACTAAGTAGCCATGGAAAGAAAGAGAGATTTGATTCATTTTCTAAACTAAAACTAACTAACCAAGAGGAAGATGGCTACATGAAACATAAGGGGTATTTATACAAGTTAGAAACCCTAATGCATATTTTTGGGGAGTACCCAAAATGCCCTTGGAGGAAGTGTGGTGGCCAAGTTATCATTAGCTTTAATAATCCCCCACTTAAATATACATGAAGCTTTAAATGTCTTTTAGCATGTGCATTAGCCTTTAATTTGTACATTAGGTAGTGGGTAGGTGAGGTCATCCATGTTCTTCACTTTGAATTATTTCCATCTTCATTCCTTTGTATTCATTTTGTGCAAGCATATTCCTTCATGAACCCACTTGTAATTGAGTGTAATTTCCTACAAAATAATATAAAAATTTCCAATTAAATGTTCTCAAATTAATATATGCACAAAAATGACCATTTTGCCCCTGGATGAAGATGAATATGTGACAATTTCAAATAATATGAATTTTGGTTTAAACAAGTTAAAATACCCAATATGATCATTTATTTAATTTAAAAAGAATAAATATGGTGGTTAAAATATGCACATTTACATGCACATCACAAGATCACACTTATACACTCCAGACTCACTTCAACCATACTTCAGCAACAATTCCACCACATTCCCTCCAGATTCACCACTACTCCCTTCAACAAACAAGAAATCCACTCACTTCTCACTGCTGCATCATCGCCACCTTACAGTACCATACAAACTCCAACATCCCTTCGCCATTTCAATTTTGCCAACAAACCACCTCTGTATCCTTACATTTCCACTGCTTATTCAGACAACCCAAACATACATTTCCTCGTCACATATCACAAACTTCCCCCACCTGACATTTACCAACATTCATCAACAAACTGCCTAACATACCCTATACAAAGAAACCACACTTCATTGCCTTTCTGCCATCAAACCAAACTCATCTTCATGCATCATCATACATTACACCTCTTACTTGTCTCTGCCACTGTCTTATTTGTCTCTTCTCACCCATCTCTGCAAATCCTCTGGTTATCCACCCCATTTTCAAACTGCTCCCCCTGCTTTATACAACAGTTTCCATTGCACTGCTACCACTAATTTCCCGCAACCTCCTCCTCATCAACTCCTATCACTTCCATTCATACAATCATCAAGCTACTGCCTTCAATCCAACTTCCCACAGCACACAACAACCACAACAATTCCATCACCACGTCTTCAATCGCAACCAATTCCATCTCCTCAAAACCCGAACTCGAACCCGCGACCCTCAACCGCGACTTACATCACGAATTCGATTACCAGCAACACTCGCCTTCACCTACAACTTCCCAATCCAAACGAATTGGCTGAAACCCATCATCGACCTAAGAGCAATCAACATCTGCCATCATCTCTGTACCCTACTGCTTACTCACGGCAACATCAACAACCGAGAACTCGAACAGTAGACTTCAATCGAACCAAATAATCCTTGAATCCCAAAATCGCAGAACAACTTATATTTCATCTTCATCTAGTTGCTGATTAGTAGTTGTTTCAATCTTGAATTTTGAATTGTGAATTGCGTTTTAGATTTGGGAAACTGAGCGTTTCGAAATTTTCTGTGGATGGTGGCACATGTTTGTTTGACTAAATAAGAGATGTTGAGAAGGAATATAACCGGGTTTGGTCTTTAGTTTAAACAAAAAAAATTGTTGTGTGGAATTAGTTTTAAGATTGTTTTATTTTGTTTTGATTAGTTTGTTTCAATTTTTTTCTTTCCTTTTCCGCTTGGCTTATCCTAAAAAAATTAGTTTGTTTTGATTAGTTTTAGTCCATCCTTTCAAAAAAAAATTAGTTTGTTTTGATTAGTTTGTCTTGTTTGGGCTTAGTTTTTTTATTTTTGTTTTGTTTTAAGTTCATTTGTTTTAATATTTCCTTATTTCTTCCTTGATATAAAAAGATAAAAATATATATAATTGTATATATCTTGTTTTAATTTCAGGTTACCAAAGCAGAATATCATGTAGAAGAAACGCTTGCCAAAAATAATTGCTTTCCTGCTTGCTTAAAAAAAATTGTCGCTTAAAAATAAATTGCTAATAATCTGCACGCTCTGGTATCATACTTTCATCTCTAGTTTTATTTTGAATTGCATTGTTGGTTGCTTGCATTTGCATTTGTATATATTTATATAAAAAAAATTCCAAATCCAAAAAACAAAAACAAACTTCATTTTAGTTGTATTATAATTTCACGTTTAATTTCTGCTTTGCATTCATCTCATCTTGTTTTTCTTTTCTTAGGGCAATACCCAATTCACATAAGGTGAGGGATTTCATCATCCTTTCCTTAGCCCACAAACGCATTTCATCGTAGAATTTGACTAATAATAAAGGTTAGACGTTGGACCTAAGGGTGTCGCGAGCTCAATTAGGGGTTAATTGTATCTTCACAATTGTTTTATTTGAATGATTTTATTTCTTGTTGTCTAGGTTACGGCAGAGTAATAACCAGTTATAAAAATTACGGTGATACGTAAATAATATACCGGTTGTTCCTATGAAGGTACTTAAACCTTCGGCTGCATTGCTACGGTGATTCGTGATGCCCCGATAACTCCTGTCCGTTACCTGGCTGAGAAATATTTTTGTTGATTTAAGACAAAGTGTGATTATACAATTTTGGGTTAGGAGCTACTAAGGACATAAAACTGTAATTAAGTCCTTTTTATTCACTTAGTTGCATTAGTTCATGCATATTTAAAAAAAAATCCAAAATCCAAAAAAAATTGTAAATTTTAACTTGATTTTACATTCAAAAAAATCCATTTTTTTTCTTTCCTTTGAAAATTTTCAATCAAAAACAAAAATGCAAAAATAAAATAATATAAAATCTTTCCAAAAAGAAAAAAAAATTGAAAATTCAAAAACAAAAAAAGCAATTTCCATTTTCTTAAAACAAAAAAAAACTTTTTGGTAAATATTTGAAAATTCACAAAACCAAAAAATTACAAAACCAAAAACATATAAAAAAAATTGAAAAACCAAAAAAAAAACAAATCAAAATTTTCTTTTGAAAATAAATCTCACTTGGTAAACAGTTTTCTTTCTTGTAAAAAAAATTCAAAAAACAAAAAAACAAAAACACATTTTCAAATCTTCTTTCATTCCGTAAACTCAATTCTAACTCCTTTCTCTTCTCGACTTTCACTTTTTCATGAGTACTTGGATTCGTGACACAACAACGAATCATTGGACTCGCGACACTTCTACAAACTGTTTAACTCGAACAGACGATCCTCCTGAAATGGCGAACGAAAACGCCTCTCGAACTCTTATGGATAGAATCTTTTCCGATAGAGTTTCTATTCCATCATGCATCATGTTACCCGCCCCTATGGGTAACCATTTCGAACTCCATTCGAACCATATTGCCACGCTTCCAAAATTTGGCAATTTCGAGCACGATGATCCATACATCTTTTTGACTAAATTCGAACAAGTTTGTACAACTATTAAACTCCAACAACTTTCTGATGACGGAATCAAACTTCGATTAATCCCATTTGCTCTTACGGATTACGCTGAAAAATGGTTGTACAGCTTACCTTCGAACTCAATTAAAACGTAGGAAGAGTTTGTAAAAGCTTTCTTAAAAAAGTTCTACCCCTTGGAAAAAACAAGTAGAATTCGAAACGAAATTGTAAATTTTCATCAATTCAAGAGTGAACTATTTGGAAAATATTTTGAAAGATTCAAAGAGCTTTTGATAAAATGTCCACACCATAACTTTGAAAAATGGACAATTTGCCAAATCTTATACGATGGACTCGAAAACAGCTCACGGACGATGCTCGAATCAATGTGCCAAGGCAATTTTCTTGCCCAACATCATGATGATGCGTGGCAATTTCTTGAAAACCTCGCTGAAAAGTCGTCCCTATGGGAACGCTAGAACGAAAAATCAATCTACTCACGACCGAGCGCACACTCGATAGGATCTTCTGTTGCTTTGGAAGCTAAGATCGACGCAATGATTAAAAAATTCGATAACGTTTTCTCATCGAATCAAATGAACCAAGCTTCCCAACCGATGTGTTATAAATGCAATGATCATAATCATATAGCCGATCAGTGTCCCAACTCTATCGAACAAATCAATGCTTTCAATAAAGCCAAAAACGATCCGTTTTCTCCAACGTACAACCCTGGTTGGAGAAATCATCCAAATTTTGCACGGAGCCAAAACAATCCCAACACGAATACGGTTCGTTCCAATTTTCAAACATTTCCGAATAATGCTTCAAATCCTCCCTTTCAGCCAAATAATTTTCAACCAAACTTTGCAGGCCCGTCTCATAATCAACCGCAACAACCAAATTTTCCACCAAATTCTGCTCATCCTCCACAAGACGATAAACGTTTAACTTCACTTGAGAAAACCCTTGAAACGTTGGCTAAGGCAACTACTCAAAGCCTTTAATCAAACAGCAATTTGCAAAATTTATTGACTTCATATATGCAAAACACAAACCAATCGATTATAAAACTCCAAATGCAAATGAGTCAATTAGCCACGTCTATAAGTGAACGTGAACGAGGAACATTCCCAAGCCAGCCCCTTCCAAATCCCAGAAATCAAAACGCAAATTCAAATCAAGCCCATGTTGTTCAAGATAGCAACGTCACCCAGTTGAATGCTATCACAACTCTCCATTCTGGTAAAAAAATCGATAATCAAGTCGTTAATCCAAATGATTCACCGGAAACTTTTCTCGACACTTCTAAAACAACGAACGACTCAGAACAGAACATGGAGCCAAACGTCGAATCAAATGATAATCAAAATTCTTCTTCTTCTACTCGAGTAGACCCGCCTACCGAGTATCGTGTTCCATTTCCACATCGTCTTCGAACAAAGAAATGCTCGGACCAAATGGAAAAGATGTTGGAAATTTTTAAACAAGTAAAAGTGAACATCCCGCTTCTTGACATCGTTCAGCAAGTCCCTACTTGCGCGAAACTTCTTAAGGACTTGTGCACCCAAAAGCGACACACTCAAGTGCCCAAAAAAGTCTTCTTAGCCGCTAGTTTGAGTGAAGTCTTGTCCCAATCCATGCCCGTTAAATACAAAGATCCTGGCTGCCCTACGATTTCGTGTACAATTGGAGACAAGACGATTAACAAATGTTTGATAGACTTGGGCGCAAGTGTCAACTTGATTCCATACTCCGTATACAAACAATTAGGCTTAGGTGAGCTCAAACCCACGAAATTACGCTTCAATTTGCCGATCGTTCCATTAAGAAGCCGTGGGAGAAATCGAAGTCGTGCTCATTCGAGTAGGGCAATTTATATTCCCCGTTGACTTTATCGTTCTTGAAACACAACCCGTGACGAATCCCTCGATTCAAATTCCGTTGATTTTAGGCCGACCATTCTTAGCCACCTCAAATGCCTTAATCAATTGTCGTAACAGATCAATGAAAATATCTTTTGGAAACATGACTTTGGATCTTAATATTTTCAATCTTGAAAGCCAATCGAATGAACCTTGTGACCAAACGTTGGAAGTTAGTGCCATTCACGAAAATGTTGAAAACGAAACACTTGATCTTAACGATGAACGCGTGGCCGAGTATGAAAAATTGTTTCACAAAATTCCCAACGATATTGAATACACTCTTCCTTTTGAGTCGCTTCCAGTTGAGTCCGAATCTCAACCCAATTCTTCGATCGAAAAAATTCCAAAGTTGGACCTCAAACCGCTTCTCGACCACCTTAAGTACGCATACTTAGGTGAAAATGAAACTTGTCCTGTCATCATTTCTAACAATCTTTCTCTTGACCAAGAAGCTTCTCTTCTCTCTATCCTTTCGAAAAATAAGGAAGCAATGGGATGGTCGATTTTCGATATAAAAGGAATTAGTCCCGCTCTGGTTCAACATCGCATCCATTTAATTGACGATGCCAAGCCTACTCGTGACAAGCAACGAAGGCTAAATCAAAAAATGAAAGATGCGGTGCGTGATGAAAATCTTGAACTTCTCGATAACGGAATCATTTACCCAATCTCCGATAGTTCATAGGTTAGCCCAATTCACGTTGTACCAAAAAAGTCTGGGCTAACCGTTGTCAAGAACGATTCGAACGAGCTTATTCCAACTCGTACTAAAACGGGTTGGCGTGTTTGCATTGACTATCGAAAACTAAATGCCGCAACACGTAAGGATCACTTCCCCCTTCCTTTCATCGACCAAATGCTCGAACGTTCAGCCGGACATGAAATTTACTGCTTCCTTGATGGTTATTCTGGCTATAATCAAATTCCAATCGCTCCGGAAGATCAAGAGAAAACGACTTTCACATGTCCAATCGATACCTTTGCTTATCGACGTATGTCATTCGGACTAGGTAACGCTCCTGCGAATTTCCAACGATGCATGGTTGGCATCTTTTCCGACATGATTGAACGCTTTCTAGAAGTTTTTATGGACGATTTCTCTATCTCCAGTGATTCTTTTTCCCAATGTTTACATCACCTCAAGTTGGTTCTGAATCGATTTAAAGAAAAACATTTGACTTTGAATTGGGAAAAATGCCACTTTATGGTCAAACAAGACATAGTCCTTGGACATATCATCTCAAATAAAGGCATTGAGGTAGACAAAGCAAAAATCGATGTCATTGCAAATCTACCCATTCCCAAATCTGTTAAGGACATTCGATCATTTCTAGGACACGCTGGCTTTTACCGTCGTTTTTTGAAAGACTTTAGCAAAATCGCCCGTCCTTTGACGACCCTTCTTGGAAAAGACGTTCCTTTCGATTTTAACTCTGATTGCATCTCTTCTTTTGAACGTCTTAAGAGCGAACTCATTTCTGCCCCAATCATTTACGCACCCAATTGGGATTTCCTTTCGAAATAATGTGTGATGCTTCGAACTTTGCCGTTGGTGCTGTCTTGGGACAACGCATCAACAAGATCCTTCATGTCATTTTCTAAGCGAGTATGACCTTGAACGATGCTCAACTCAACTACACAACAACCGAAAAAGAGCTTCTAGCTGTCGTTTTTGCGCTTGAAAAGATTCGACCTTACTTGATAGGTTCACACATTACGGTCTACACTGACCATTCTGCGCTTCGATATCTCTTCGCTAAAAAGGATGCTAAATCCCGTTTGATTCGTTGGATCCTTTTACTTCAAGAATTTGACCTTACAATCAAAGACAAAAAAGGATCCGATAATGTCATAGCCGATCACTTATCTCGTCTTTCGAACGCACCATCTTCCTTGTCGATCAATGAAAACTTCCCCGATGAACAACTTATTTCGATTTCTATCGATCCATGGGACGCTGATATAGTGAACTACTTAGTCACTAAAGAAACTCCCTTATCGTGGTCCAAACAGGACAAATGAAAATTCATGTCCCAAGTGAAATATTTCTATTGGGACGATCCATACTTGTTCAAATATTGTCCCGACCAAATCATCTACCGTTGCATTTCGGATAACGAGATCCGGAGTGTTCTTTCATTTTGCCACCATCAAGCGTGTGGTGGACATTTCGATCTTCGAAAAACTGTGGAAAAGGTGCTTCAGTGTGGTTTCTATTGGCCTTCTCTTTTCAAAGACTCATTCGAATTTTGTAAAAATTACGATCGATGTCAAATGCTTGGATGAATTTATCGATGAGATATGATGCCTCTAAACCCTATTCTTACGATTGAAATCTTTGATGTTTGGGGTATCGACTTTATGGGACCTTTTTCAAATTCTTTTGGAAACTTGTACATCCTTCTGGCTGTCGATTACGTTTTAAAATGGGTCGAAGCCGTTCGTTGCAAAACCAACGACCATAAAATTGTTGTGAAATTTCTCAAAGAAAACATCTTTTCGAGGTTCGGCACACCTCGCACAATAATCAGTGATAACGGAACCCATTTTTGCAACCGTTCTTTTGAAACTTGAATAAAAAAATACTCGATAACCCACAAGTTATCCACTCTATATCATCCTCAGACGTATGGTCAAGTTGAAGTTTCAAATCGACAAATAAAACAAATCTTGGAGAAAACTATTAACAAAAATCGAAAAGATTGGTCTCAAAAATTGAATGACACGCTTTGGGCTTACCGTACTGCTTTTAAAACTAACCTTGGGATGTCCCCATTTCGTTTAGTTTACGGTAAAGCTTTCCATTTACCTGTTGAAATTGAACACAAAGCGTTGTGGGCAATAAAGAACTTAAATTTTGATCTTGAAAAAGCTGGCGAAAACCGAAAACTACAACTCAACGAATTAGAAGAACTTAGGAACGATGCATATGAAAATGAGGAAATTTACAAAGAAAGAACCAAAGTTTTTCATGATAAGTCAATCCTAAGGAAAACGTTTTCGCCTAACCAGAAAGTTCTTTTATATGGCTCAAGAATTCATTTATTTCCGGGGAAACTTAAATCAAGATGGACTGGACCATTTGTGGTACGAACTGTATTTCCATATGGTGCCATAGAAATAGAAAACCCCAGGGATGGATCAATTTCCAAAGTCAACGGTCATCGTTTGAAAACTTTCTTTGAATTGCCAAATAATCAAGAGGAGGAGCTCATGATCCTTCATGAGCCAAGCTACGTCCAGTAAGAATGTTAACCCTCTTTTATAAATATGTACATATTTTTCCCCGTTACACTCATTATACCATGCATTGACTGTGGGGACACAGTCAAAATAAAGTGTGGGGGGAGAGTCTCATTTTCATTTTTAGTTTTTCATGGCATTTCTGAAATTTTATTTTCTTACTTAAAAAAAAGAAGAAAAAAAATCTCAGAAACATTTTCTTTTACCAATTTGATTTATTTTTGAAGAAACACTATGGGATAAGTATAAGTTTAGGTTAATAAATTGAAATTTTTGAAAATTTATTTGTCTTAACAAAAATAAAAATAAAGTTTGATTACAAATAACAATGGTTTAACTAGTATATAGGAAGATTCATCTATGTTAATTATGAAGTATATTCTAATTGAAAATCTTTGTTTAAAAAGTGGTGAATTTAAAGTAAAGGATATAACATTTTTGTCTTCTAAGTAAAATGGCGCTAAGATGATTTTGCAAAACTCTCTCTCTCTCTCTTAAAAAAATAAAAATATATAATAATCCAAGTATTCACTCTCATTTAAAAGTGCTCACGGTTATGCATGGGTGAATTACTTGGAATCTTTGATTATGTGCTTTCATACTCATTTAAAAGTCCTCACGGTTATGCATGTATGGAACACAAGCCAAAAAAACGAACAAACTTTATAAAAACCGCCTACGGTCGATAGGTGTATGCACGAAAATGTGTGCACTCGCCATGCTCTGTACTCCCCTTACATAAGCCCGAAAGGCAATGCATGGGTGGTATATCTGGCCTCAGTTTACCTGAGCTAGGCGTGTAATTTTTCTTGCAAATAATGAGAGAGCAAGCAATTGAAATCCTAGTATTATTTTAACTTGTTTGATTTAACTTGTTATTGAAAAGAAATGAAAATACCACTTTAATAAACTTTGATAATCAACTTAGGATTCATTTCATAATTACATTGTGTTATCAACCGAAACAGCTAGCCAAACTATGTCTATCTGTTATGAGAACTTAATTTTATTTGAAATTTTGACGAGTAAATGACTTAAATTTTCAAGACAATGACCAAAACTTGTATTTAACTTATTTGTGTCTATTTCAAAGTAAACCATTTATTTGTAAATATTTTCAAAAACTCGCATTCATGTATTTGTAAATAAATCTTGCATTTTGTAAATATTTTCACTTTGCATTGGATTTTGTGGGTAGTATCCGCTGAAAACCCTCACGGGACAACACTTGTCCTACTGGGGACACCCAGAGGTTTAACGGCTTGTTGCATACGCTCAATGCAATCGTGCTTCCTACGAAAACGGATTTATCTTAGTTTTCCTTTATTCGAGGACGAATAAAATGAAAAGTGTGGGGGTATTTGATGTGCATGTAAATATGCATATATTTACATCCATATTTTATCTCCTTCTATTTAAATAAACATCATATTTGGGCATTTTAACATGTTTAAAACCAAAATTAGATTATTTTCAAACCATCATATTTTCATCTTCATTTAGGGGGAAAATGGTCATTTTTGTGCATGAGTCAATTTAAGAATTTTTACTTGGACTTTTTTGATAATTTTTGTAGGAATTTGGATGCATATGGAAGAGGCTTATATGAAGATATATACATGCACAAATGAAATACAAAGGAATGAAGAGGAAATAATTCAAGTTCAAGATCATGGAGGACCCCACCCACTTACCCAAAATGTACAATTATAAGCTAAAAGACAACTAAGTGGAGGATAAAGCTTCATGCATAACAAATGATGTATTAATTAGTGGTTAATGGTTACTTGATGGCCACACTTCCTAAAGGGCATTTCAGGTAGCCCCCTAAAAATAGATTTAGGATTTTATGCATGTATATATAGCCCTCTTATGTATATGAAACTATCATTTACTCTTTCATTTTTACTTAGGAAATTAAGAGATCAAAGTGTATGCTCAATATTCTATGGAAAAAAAATGGCTTCCAAGCATCTTTCTTCTCTCTTTTCTACATGCTTTTCTTTGTTTTATTGTTGATGTTTATTTCTATGCTCTGTTTCTCCTTATGTTCATAGCTTAGATTTACATTTATGCAAATAGTTAGTAGCTAATCTCTTTTGCTTTCTTTGCTTATTTTCTATTTTATTTTCTTTTTATTGTTGAAACTTACTTGTGTTGCTTCAATGCCACAAATGAGTAGCTAAACCCCTTCAATTTAGGGGTGATGAAGTTCTCTAACTTTATGTAATTTCAACATTTTTTATGATTTATGATCTCTTTGTTTATGCTTCATGAATGTGAATTTTGATGCAAGTTTATACAAGTGAGTTTGATAGCTTATATTGCTTATGCAAATGAGCTATTCTTATTCAACATAAACACAATCTGCATCATCATTTTCTAATCCAATTTTGATTGTGAAATTTAAGTAAAAGTGAAATTTGATGATCTATATTACTAGTTACAATAGTAAATATATCATACTTAAAATAGTTTTTGCTTTGCCTTCATTTTCATGAGAATTATAAGTGGTTTTTTTGTTGTATTATAGTTTGATGGTTTGAGTTATATTAATTAATAACATAAACAAATTATACTTATGATAAATATAACAATATTTCACTTAATATCAAAACTAGAGATCGTAAATTGTTTGTTAATTGATTTACAAAAATATGAGAGTGGATTTGCCTCTAAATTGTTCTCTAATTTCATAGTTTTTAGTCTCATTTTAATTCTATTTTTGCCTCATTTTATTTCTACTTAACAATTCCTCCTCCATTTGGTCTAATTTGATTGAATAGAATTTTAAACTCTAACAATTCTCTGCGGATCGACCCGTATTCGCCACGTACTACGATAGTACGCCGTGCGCTTGCGGTTATTTTTATTTCTAAATTTTTCGACGGTTTTCTAATCCAATGGAAATTATATCGTTAAACACTTTACTTTGAATAATTACTATTATTTTACTTCAAATATTATTTCAACACTTTTGAATTTAATTCCCATTATTTACTTACATTTTAAAATATAAATTAAAGTCAAAATCACATTTACTTCAAATTTACATACTTAAATTCACAAATTCAAAACTTAATATTTAGCCTTCTTAAAACCATACTATATACATTTTTTAAATCAAAATTTCATACTTTGAAAATACATATCTTAAGAAAAATTATTTAAAAATATACCACGGGGTCTGTATATAATTTTCTAAACTAGGTCAAGTGATACGGATATATATCATTCAATCCGCAATTTAAAAAGAAAACCAAGGTTCTATCATTTCAAACCCGTAATCCCAAATAAATAAAAATAAATAAAAATCGCTCAGCCCTATCATTTTAGTCCATAACGATTTTTCCCTATTCTAAAGTCCGTTCGGGTATGTATCATTTAAAACCATAGTGATTTTATTCTAACAGGGAACTTACAGTGTGATCATATATATAAACAATATAAATAATATCAATGTCACAATATAATGTCATATATCATATGTCAGGTGATAATTAACAAAGTTAACAGGGTAATAACATGGCATAGCATATCATATAATCATCATTTACTTGCATAACATTTTTATTTACTAAACACTTGTCATCAATTCACTATTTCATAGGTAAAAATGTCAGAGTGAGAAAGACTCGCCTTTTCAAGCTGGAGTTAGCAAATCAAACACACAGAACAAGTCCATAAAGCATGATATGGCATGACACAGCACGACTATAATTCAAATGAGAGAGAGAGCCAAAATGATTATCTTATAAACAACCAATAAAACAAAGCAACATACATATGAACATTCAACCAAAACAATATAGAAACCAATGGAAATACAAAGCGACAAAGACAAGACCTTGCCTTTACCATCCACATGCTTGGCCTAGGGGATCACATACTCAGCCTTGATCATGCTTTGGCTTGGGTTAAGCATCATAACACATGGCTACAAGTGAATGAATATGGTAGAAGTAATAACATGAAGCATATAAAGGGACAAGGCAAATAGAGTGGAATTTTGAGCAAACAAGGCTCGACCATAGGGTCAATTGGGCTCAGCTCATGCTTGTACAGGTCATGTCAGGTCTGGAGTTGGCTGACATGGTGGCCAGAGGAGGGGTAGCTGCTGGTGATGGTGGCTAAGGGGGTGGCCGAAGTGATGGATGAAGGTGGTGAAGACATAGGCTTGGCTAAGGCAAGTTTTGGTGGAGTGGTTTGCAAATTTTGTGGTGATGCATCAAATGGAGGTCACGGCCTGTCATGGTCAGAGGAGGAGGAGGTGGGGCTGCTATGTAAGGTGATGGTGTGGTTGGTGGTGAAGATGGTAGGGTAGTGGCCGAGGAAGCAAGAGGAAGAGGAAGGCAAAAATTCAAAGAAAAGAAAAGGAAAAATGAGAAAATATAAGAAGCCACTTGCATTTTTGTTTTTGTTTTTCATTGCCGTGAGTTTTGAGGACGAGAGAAATGTTTTTCACGTGAATATGAGAAGGAAAGTCATGGCTGAAGCAAAGAGATGTGTACGGTCAAGCAATGTAAAGGCAATTGAAAAATGAAAAAACAAAGGTAATGAAAAGACATAGAATATAAAAAGGCTTTTGTCTCGTAGAATTTCCATTTTCTTTTAAATCAAAATAAACAAAAATAAATCTGTAAATAAAAATGAAAATGAAAACAAAATAAAGTGAAAAATAAAATAAATAAATATTTTAAGGAAAAATAGAAAATAAAAAAAAGGAATAGTTTAATAATTGAAACTAGATTTTAAAAATTGAAAACAATATACAATTAACATTTGAAAATTATAACTTCACTTATAAAATGCTTTAAAATATATATATATATATAACATGACATGTTACACAAATTAGAACATTGTTTGACAAACAAAAACTATTATTTATATAAATTAAAATAAACAATTTTGTTAAATAATAAAATTTAAACACAATATTGTAAAAAACATAACTTTCACAATATTAATCGGATTTCAACGAAACGAAAAGCAATATACTTGAAATTTAATTTATTTTCATAATAAAAGATAAAAATTGAAAAATTCAAATATTTAAATTCTAAATTTAAAAGTCAATGTTTGACCATATTGACCAAAATTCACATTTCTGGAAAATATTCTATTTATTCATATTTGGAATTCTAATTCACATTAAAATCAAAATTTTATTTAAAGTAACAAAATTATTCATTTTAATAAATAAAATAAAGTTTTTAAATCAGGAATTTCAATTAAATTAATCAAATATACAATTAAAAATAATCTCAAAATACAGGGTTGTTACACTCTCCCCCACTCAAAACTTTTCGTCCCCGAAAAAGAATGAGGTACGAGAAAGCACAAAAAAGATAGAATGAAATAGGATTAAGAGAAGATGACAAGAAGATTGAAATTATACATGATAACTGTTGTTATAGGTAAGTTTAACAAAGTGGAGATGATCTTCCCTAGATCCTCCAGAATCAAGAACACAAGCACGAAATAGATCTTCTAGAATCTGATTCACCCTTTCCGTTTGACCGACGGTCAGTGGATGGCAAGCAGTGCTCAGATTCTAAAATGAGTACCAAAGATTATCAAAGATTATAGAAAGATTTCTAAACAGACTGGTATAAGCAATAGCCTTTCCATTCTGTAACAAGATAAGGGAAATAAGGACAACCAAAAGGTAGTTTGGAAAAAACAAAATAAGATAATAAATTTGAAACCATGAAGATTTCAACTTAAATTGAAAATTAATTTTATATAAGTTAAATAAATCTTAACCATCTCTAATTTTATTATCTTATCATCCAATTATCTTAAATTAACAATCTCTAAAATCATGGATTTGAAAAAAAAATTTATTATACTCATAATGTACTCAATAAATTAATTCTTTTTTATTCCTAATTAAAAATTTAATTTATTACTCTCAATATATTTTATCACCTATGTTAAATATCTTTATACTTATTGTAATTGCTTTAATTTATTCTTAGTTCCTTTAGCATCATTTTATATTGTAAATTATTCCATTACCCTTTTTCTCTTTTTACCTCAGTTGATCTTTTTATAACTAAATTTAAGTGCATAACATTTATTATAACCACTCAAATTTTATTTATAAAATCTTTTTTATATTGTATACTATCCAATTACATATTCAACTTCTGTATAATTTAGGTAAGTTATATTGGAATGAAATTGTGTATTATACAAATAAAACTTTCCAATTCAATCATTTCAAGCTTGAATATTTATCCAAATTTTGAAATTTTACTTAAAATTATCTTTCAAGATAAAATTTAGGAATTAAATTTCCGATAAATTCCAAACTATTTAGAGATAAATAAATACACATATACTATATATATCCATTCAAATTTAAATCATATATCAGCATATGTTATAAATCCATTCTTATTTAGAAATTTTAAATTTCCCAAAACAAAACTGTAGCAAGACTACAAAACAGTCTCTTCACAGTACTACAAAGCAGGCCATTTGCATCGGTTGTTTACCCCCCTTTTGCATCAATTCAACATCTGATGCATATGCAACCGATGCAACAGGCTTAACATTTTTGCATCAGTTCTAAAACCGATGCAAAACGGTCCTTTTTGCATCGGTTGTTAGTGCAAAATGCGGTTGGTTGCTTGGACACAACTCTCGTGTTGCATCGGTTGTAATGAAAACCGATGCAACAAAGGAACTTGTTGCATAGGTTGTTGTTGGAAACCGATGCAACGTAAGAGTCTTTTGGTTTAAAAGGCTTCTTTGTTGCATCAGTTTTTTATAACAACCGGTGCAAACTAATCCCTTTATTGCATCAGCTATTTATACCTGATGCAAAAAAGCCATTCTCAGAAATCATTATTACCGTACTCAAATAGACAATATATATATTATTGATTATAACAAACAATTATTGCATGCAATATTACAATAATTCAAAATTAATTTTGATGGCAAATACAAACTGAATAACATAATACCAAAATAAACATATATCAATTATAGTGTTAATAATCTATACAAAATAATTGTTCATACATTCATTTTAGCAGCATAATTCAGATCTTTAGTACAATCATTAAGTGGTATAGTCTTAATTCAGATCTTTAATTAGTACAACCATTAAGAAATAATATAGTGAAAACCTTAAAAACTTTATAGAATCTTAAAAACCCAAAATTTTAGGCTTCAATTCAAAACCATATGCTGCATTTCATGTTTTCAATGTCAACTTGAACCTAGGAAAACAAGAAATAAACATGTTTTGGCAATTTGGTTAATATATAAGACATTGCGTTCCATTCTACATAATTACTAGCTAGCACATGATCACCTTTATGCACAAACCAAGCAAAGTATAAAAATGAATGTGGTATAATTAAATTAAATTTTCATGTAGTGCAGAATATAAGATTAGAAGAAAAATGATTTTACTTACAGTTCAATTACAGGCCTAAGAAAAGGTGCAACTTTTTCAAGACCATCAAGATTTGCAAGCGATTGCACAGCAGCAATAGGAATCATATAAAAGAATACAGCACAAAAACACACAATGATATAATTAATTTCCTGACTGTCAAAGAAACAAATGGTATTGCTAAGTTCTTCCAATAAACTCACGTGGTTCTAGGGCCCAATAAGTTAACCAACGTGTTGGATTTCTGCTTTGTTGAGTTTGTGCACAGATGGCAGCAGCCCATCTAGAGTCGAACGATACAAATGCCACTGGCATGATTGCTTTCGGATCATTAAGAATTCTTTCACGTTCTTCTATCAACTGACCCAAGATATAGAATACACCATGAGTGAAACAATGTTGAATAGTGTATGCATGCAGTTTCATCATTTCAAATGTGAAGATACTTCTTTCTAGTTCCTTCACCCTTTCAGTAATATTACAAAAATTTCTAAACATTAGTTATACCTAAACCTGATAAGTAAACCAAATGGAGGTGCTTTTGAAAGTATAAAGCTTAATTAACTCTTCTTTTTGTTTGTTCACCATGTGCTTCAGAGGCACTTTAACATTTTCCTAACGAAATGAACAATAATTGAAATTGCAACTAATAACAGTACAAATCTTGAGGATGTTTACTTACAGTGAACTGATCAACATGACGGCCTTGTGATGCCAAAAAGTGTAATCTCGTAAGAGCAATGTCACTATACTCTTTGTAAAGGATGAAGCACGTCCATATAGTACGTCCATATAGTGAACATGTACGTCATTAATATATGAAACCAGAACCTATAATGAAGCACTTGAGATTTTGTTTGGTTGATTTCAATACTTCTTCCAAGGATCTTCTCATATTCCTCTCCATCTCAAGCAAGGATTACATATCTTTATAGTTTGATCTTAACAGAATTTGTGTCTTCAACAATGGAAGAAACCGAGTATTGGAAACGTTGATTTTTAGTTGTCAAGTTTCTATTGTTTAATTTGAAGATGTGAGACTAATCTCAACACTAATATTACAAGAATTTCTAAACGTTAGTTATACCTAAACCTGACAAGTAAACCAAATGGAGGTGCTTTTGAAAGTATAAAGCTTAATTAACTCTTCTATTTTTTTTTGTCCAACATGTGCTTCAGAGGCACTTTAACATTTTCCTAATGAAATGAACAATAATTGTAATTGCAACTAATAACAGTACAAATTTTAAGGTTCTTTACTTACAGTGAACTGATCAACATGACGGCCTTGTGATGCCAAAAAGTATAACCTCATAAGAGCAATGTCACTATACTCTAGGATGAAGCACGTCCATATAGTGAACACGTACGTCATTAATATATGAAACCAGAACCTATAATGAATTGAAATGCTACGTCTTAAAATCAAGTGTAAACAAAATCACAATGGTACAATCTATCCTTCATAAACCATATTGCACGAACTCAAGAGGATTAACTTACCGTTGAAAACCAGCACTGACATTTGATGTTGAGAGCTTATCAATATCACTAAAAACTATTTGTTTCTGAAGATTGGATACTGAGCCGTCATACACATTAACTGGTAAGAACCACCAGAGATAGAATTGTAACAGGGGCAAAAATCACAGGATATCATCAGCCAGCAAGGCCACGGGCGACATATTCACGGACGCCCGTGCAACCGGGCTGGACATCCGGTACGAGGTCGTCGGAGATGGACTCCCCGTCGATTTCGACCGATCTCTTCATCAGGACGAGTTTATAGAGTCCTATAGGGTCAATGTGCCTACAAATGTTGAGGCACTTGTGAAGAGGTTGATGGTGAATGGGGTTGTGTTTACTTGTTTTATTGTGGATACGTTCTTCGATTGGCCTGTGGCTATGGCGAAGAAATTTCGGGTGCCCTACGTGTCGTTTTGGACGGAGTATGCCCTTGTTCTTACACTTTATTATCATGTGTACCTTATCGAGCAAAATGGTCATTTTGGTTCGCAAAATGGTATGCTTTTTTTATGTATTTCTTCTAAACTTGTTGGTTAATTTGAAGTTCAGCAGCTAAAACTCTTATTGTCTTAAAAGGCCTCATAGGACATCTGAGTTAACTGTCTCAACCCCTAGATAAATGAATCTGTGGTTTATATGGACAGTTCAGTGGCAGTAATCTAGCTCTATATCAACGTCTAAAGCTAACCATTCCTGATAGATGCATCAACAAAAAAATTTCCCCTACTTGTAAGAATCAACAGCTCTATAATTTATGCGATCTTATCAATCATGAATATCCTGAAACTATGACCCATATTGTTATTTCTTCTTATTTTCAACCTAAACGTCGCGTTCTAAGCGAAGTTATGAATGGTTAATCAGAGTAAGTATAGGATAGATATGCACTAGTTGTCTTGTAGAGGAATTATCCCTGAGCCATTATAGCATATACTAGATCTCACCATTGTGGGAGTTATTAACGGTATTTACGGTAAAAAAATATTTTATAAGTAAGCTGATGATGGACCTATTGTTATCTTTTGAAGGGCCACATATGATTATTTTCCATTATTATTGTCTTCTTCGTCATCTTCATCCTCAACATCAGTACGCCACCTTCCGCCTCATCTTCAGACAGGATTCTCTAATGTTAAGAGACCAGTCAACATCCAACTCCTCTTTGATTTCAGAACCTTATAACTCATCTAGCTCAGGGCTGGGAAGCTCATCAATCTTCTTTTACAATTAATTCGAGTGTCAGCCGATGAATGGAAGAATGAGTCAAGAAATGACCTGATTTTGTCATTATATGATTAAGGCAGGTTAAGTATATTGACTGCAGAGTGTCGGAATAACATCCTTGGTAAAAGTAGAAAACATTCTTTTAGCTTTCTCGGGAGATGCCTTCTTTTTAATAATCTCTTATAGCTGATACTTTTGATTTTTAAGATTTCATAAATAAAGGCGAGCCTTACCGTCATTCTCCTTAGATAACTTGAGATTTTGTTTGGTTGATTTCAATACTTCTTCCAAGGATCTTCTCCTGTTCCTCTCCATCTCAAGCAAGGATTACATATCTTTATAGTTTGATCTTAACAGAATTTCTGTCTACAACAATGGAAGAGACCGAGTACTGGAAACGTTGATTTTTAGTTGTCAAGTTTCTATTGTTTAATTTGAAGATGCGAGACAAATCTCAACAGTAATATTACAAAAATTTCTAAACATTAGTTATACCTAAACCTGACAAGTAAACCAAATGGAGGTGCTTTTGAAAGTATAAAGCTTTATTAACTCTTCTGTTTCTTTTGTCCAACATGTGCTTCAGAGGCACTTTAACATTTTCCTAATGAAATGAACAATAATTGTAATTGCAACTAATAACAGTACAAATTTTAAGGTTCTTTACTTACAGTGAACTGATCAACATGACGGCCTTGTGATGCCAAAAAGTATAACCTCGTAAGAGCAATGTCACTATACTCTAGGATGAAGCACGTCCATATAGTGAACAAGTACGTCATTAATATATGAAACCAGAACCTATAATGAATTGAACTGCTACGTGTTAAAATCAAGTGTAAACAAAATAACAATGGTACGATCTATCATTCATAAACCATATTGCACGAACTTAAGAGGATTAATTTACCTTCGAGAACTAGCACTGACATTTGATATTGAGAGCTTATCAATATCGCTAAAAACTATTTGTTTCTGAAGATTGGATAATGAGCCGTCATACACACTAACTGGAATAAGAACCGTCAGAGCTGGAATTGTAACAGGGGCAAAAATCTTTAATCTGCAAAATAACAAAAAGTTTATTAGCCTGGCAACCATCCAGAAACAAAACTGCAATTACCCCCAAACCAACCGCCATTAAAAATCCTAATACATTCCAATGCAATCTATTAGCCCCGCTAACTTCATAACCGTCTAGAAATACCATACTCTCATTAATGACAGGCAATCCTGCAGCCTGCGGTTCACTTTTCGCACTTTTAGGGCAAAACGTGATCTCGTAATCTGCCCCTTGCCCACAAGTAAAAGTACTAGTCCCATCATCGTAAGCATAACTATAAGCCCTAGGACATGCGTTTTTGAATACCTACGAATACGTGCTAGGTTTGCAAGTGTTGGGGGTTCCGTACTCGCCACTGCAGCAGAACTAAGGAGTGTTGAACGCCTCGCACACGCTTTTGCACCCTACGTTGGAGTCCGTGGATTTAACTTTGAGATCGTTGGGCAGACGCCGTTCAGATCTACTTTCTAGGGTTTTTTTGTTTTAAAGTAAGCGGAATACTATTTAGGGGAAACGAATAGAAAAATAAGCGGTTGAAAAAATTAGAATGGCCGGAATTAACGTAGTTGCATCGGTTGACTTTAAAACCGATGCGACTAAAACTATTTGCATCGATGTATTTTCTTCGGTTGTTGGTGACAACTGATGCAAATTTGATTTTTTATTGCCTATTTCTTTTCATGTACCAATTGCACCGGTTATTAAGATAAAACTGATGCAAATAATTCTATTTGCATCAGTTTTTACTTCAACCGATTCAAATGAGGCGAAGCAATATGCACTTTTTGTACTAGTGTACCTTCGAAACTCGAAAATGAATGTCGATGATGCTGCAGCCATCATCGAAATTATTTTCCAACGATAAAGAAAAGAGCACTAAATTTAAACTTTAAAATTCTTTGGAAACAAATTTCTATTAGAAAATACTTTAAATAGCATATCCTTTTAAAACTTTAAATACAAAGTTTGAAATCCATCGGAAATTAAATTCTCAAATTCTTATTTTAAATTCATTTTAAATTCCAAATAAATTTATAACCATGTTTATAGTTCAATTATTTATGTATGAAACAAGAAATCATGATATATAATATCAAATATTATTTCTTAACAACCAATTCAATAAATCCAGAAAATGATTTATATTATAGTTACAAAATTTGTTTCATTACTAAATTTGAAAAAAAAAGTTTGCTCTGTTCAAGTGTTTTGAAAATCTCATCGACCGCATTGATCAGGCGAATCGATTATAAACCCAAATCAACATCAACAACTCAAACAACACAATATACAAAACATTTTAAAAATTAGTTTATAAATACACTTCAAGAATGATTTGAAGGTAAGTTGGAAACAAAGATGAGATGATTAAATAACAAAATAGGAAGATGGATAAGCTTATATAAATCATGGGCATCCTTAACCGGGTTAACCGTGACTTAAAGAATAGAAACGATGTGGATTCCTAGGGTAAATCTACATTTAGTCTCAAGAGATAGAATTTTGGATAATAAGAGATACCAGCATCTAAACCGAGGATATAAAAATCTTTGGTGAATCGATGCTATTGTAAAGGAGTTTCACCCCTTTACAAATCAATTTGAGATTGGAGGGACCATTGACTCATTATAAAGATCATTCGAAGTGGAGTTATGGGATACTTCAAAATCAAAAGAAGATGAATAGTAAGGGACACGAATGGATTTTGGAACCGCAGGGAACGTTCCAAAATTCAAAGGAATCGAGTCAAAAAGGAAGACATCAAAACTCGAATGTAAGTGATTCTGTAAACACATTTACAATATATGCTAAGTTTTTCCTAGAGCTACCAAAGCTCTGATAACAAATGTAACGACCCGATATTTTCAACCATCCACATCCGTACATGTCGGACTTGAATTGCCCAAAATACCGCGTTGTAAATAAAATTTGGCAAATCTCAGAATATATAGTAAATAAACAATCACAGTCATAGATACAGAGTAAATAATAATGCAGCGGAAGCAAAAGAGATAGTAGTTCATGAAGCTACTATATATATATAAGATACATCAAGGTTAAACAAGATACAACAAAAGAGTAACAAGATACATCAGGTACAAATCAGAATACATCACCGAAATCACTGGATACTGAAAACAAAATGGATGGTTGGATCTTCAAGCAAAGCTCCAACTCCGAAGGTGGGTTTTGAATGCTGAATCACTCGGTCTGACTCGAGCATAAAACAAAACACAAAACACTCGAGTTAGGACATAAATACTTATGAACTGTAAATCAACTCAAGTAAATAGTAACAAAAATGCATCAGTAACTTAAAGGATGCTTGAGATCGCCCATCCTTTAAGGATCCGTTAAACTATTTACCGTGTAGTAATATTGCGCTATTATAATAATGTCTACGGTAAAATAAACTTACTTTAAAATAGCATTAAGGAGTGACCCAATATTCCCCTTAACACGTAATAGTCCCAACCATCCAGTATCAGCGTACCTCCAGATCGGGAGGCTACCCTAAATACTCCATGGGCAATGGGAGAAAAACAAACTCGTAGTAAGGCTCGATATAGTAGGTGACATGTCACACAAGGCAATGCTAGGGTAGATATACCAATTACGCACACGGACTGGCGGTAACGTAGTAACCACTACGCCCACTTGGAACACACTCCCAATCAAAATCGAAGGATGACCATCAAATCAACCACAAGTAAGAGTATAGTATCGAAGAAGTGCGTCTGACCAGATGAACTACTCCTTTTGGCCCGAGATCGCTCATATTTTGGCCACCTTATGCCAACTCATAGGAGTTGGGTCCACGTAATATACCTCAAGAACGTCGCCGACATCCTACTTCATTCTGGAATATCCACCACGTACACAGTTGTTAAAGTGGTTTTCGGAGTTGGCAGAGAGTATGACAACTTCCAATCCCGATCTCTTTAATAACCAAACGTTATTATAACGTCGTGGCCGTTTCAAAATAGTTCATACTTCAAAAATCAAATCACTCATTTCAAACTATATTCCTTTCAAAATAGTTTATACTTCGAAACCAAAACCATTTTTATTTCAAAACTATATCCAAATCAATACGATATCATTTCCATTTCAACATATATTCACTTTCAAAAATCATAATACTTTCAAAGTTATAACTCTTTCGAAGCCAAAATACTTGAAATCATTACTCTTCGAAAATCATAACATTTCGAAATCATGCATTTGAAATCATGAAACATTCCTTTAATTCTTTACATATTGCAAATTTATTCAATTAAACCCAAATTTTCAAATTCCAATTTAATTCAATTCAAACCATCAGGTTCAATTCAATTCAGTTTCCCAACAAACCATTTCAAATCTTATAAATTTCAAATATAGATTTGATCCACAAAATAAACTATTAATTTTTTTATATATTTCAAAGCTTTAGTATCCCACGTTTCAAAACTAAATTTTATAATTTCACATATCTAAATTTTAACTTCATTATTACTTAATTTTGAAATATTCATTTCATAAATCCAATATCATTTAAATAACCAGAATTACAAGTAAACTAAATATCTTTCATACTAATATAAACTTTATACATTCATTTATCGAATAGATCAAAATCAAATATCATTCCATATTCTCATTCTTTATCAAAATAAAGATCAAATCATTTCCAAACCATTTCAATTATCAAAATATCATATCCTTTCAAAACATCATTATCAAATCATTATTTGAATTCAAATTCAAATATTCAAATTCAAATATCATTTTAAAATCAAATATGTCATTCATTTATTATTCCAAATATCTTTACAAAATACATTTCAAAATTTCATTCAAAATTCATTTATCTTATTACATTTCATTCCATTTAACACATAACCAAGTAAACCTTATTTAAATTCAAATTCAATTTAAATTCCTTAAAAAATAAAATTTAAATACTAAAACATTTTCAAAACTCCTAAAATTTCATAATTAACCAATTCCAAAAGTTAAATCATTTAACACTTAAACTATAACTCAAAACAGCTAAAATCTATAATATTCCAAAACATTATCAATTTATAGCAACGACAGCATTTATAAAGTGCTATCATAGCTTATAGTTTCCAAATAGTTTAGTTAGGAATTACGGCATTTACAAAATGCCGTAATAGATATTTAGTTACTTCAAACATAGTTAAGTCTAAAAACAACAGCACTTAAAAATGCTGTCATAAGACCACAGCATTTTTGAGAAATGTTATTAATAAATTCCAGATTTTGTTATAACTTTTCAGAAACATTAAAACTTCAAAAAATATCTATTTTAAATTTATAAATCATATTTTTAGACTTCAAAATTTCACATTTTAAATAATTTTAACATACCGTTTAACACAACAAAATTTTATAGTTAAATATCCAATTAAAAACATAATTCATTTGTTAAGTCAAAATTCATTGTTTTCTTAACTTGTAAATTAAATAAAACTAAACATTTTACTTCAAATATTATTTCAACACTTTTAAATTTAATTCCCATTGTTTACTTACATTTTAAATATATAAATTAAAGTCAAAATCACATTTACTTCAAATTTACATACTTAAATTCACAAATTCAAAACTTAATATTTAGCCTTCTTAAAACCATAAAATATATATTTTTTAAATCAAAATTTCACACTTTAAAAATACATACCTTAAGAAAAATCATTTAAAAATATACCACGGGGTCTGTATATAATTTTCTAACCTTGGTCAAGTGATACGGATATATATCATTTCAATCCGCAATTTAAAAAGAAAACTCGGGTTCTATCATTTCAAACCCGTAATCCCAAGTAAATAAAAATAAACAAAAATCGCTCAGGCCTATCATTTCAGCCCATAACGGTTTTTTCCTATTCTAAAGTCCGTTCAGGTATGTATCATTTCAACCCATAGAGATTCTATTCTAACAGGGAAGTTGTAGTGTGATCATATATATAAACAATATAAATAATGTCAATGTCACAATATAATGTCATATATCATATGTCAAGTGATAATTAACAAAGTTAACAGGGTAATACTACAAAATACACACTGTTTAGCGACGGCTAAAAGCTGTTGGCGGTCGTCGCTAATTGCCGTTGCAAATTACCTCGTTGCAACTAAAGAAAGCGACGGCCTTAGCGACGTCTCCGTTGCTCATTTTGCAACGGCTCGTAACGGCTAATTGTCCACGTGGAAGCAACCGTTGGGTTGTTGGTTTCCCGGATTGTCGCTTCAAACCGTTGCAATTCGTTGCAATTTAGCCGTCGCTTATTTTGACCAAATGACCATCGCTAGCCGTTGCAAACCTGGAAAAATTTTCAGCCAAATTGCAGCATCTACAACCCTCAATCTCAATCAATCCAAATAATATAATTTCATCATTTCACACATATAATACCATTCCATCGTACCATATAATCAATATCAACACAACCAAATCATCAAATATTGCATATTCTAACATATATTTACAAAATCATATAAGAAAATCAACATAACCTAATACGAAAACCCATCAAACCAAACCACATTGTTCAAATATCAATCACAACAACCAAAATGTCAAACCCGCCAAAACACTAAGTATCAATCACAACATCCATATATATACACATCATAATATGTACACAAATATATATAAAGCACACCCATGTCCAAATCAAACCAGCTAAGCATCATCATCACCTGCACCTCCTTTCCCAGGCATTGACCCATGCTCCTGATAGAATGCAGCAATACGCTCATCTATTTGCGTCGCCAACTGACTCTTCCGCCAATCATTGAGCTCATCCAATTGAGTTTGCATCCGTGCAATATCTTCCTCATCTATGGATCTCTTATATGACCTTTGAAAATTAAGAGCCTGCGAAATAATTCAAGTGAATAAGAAGTTCATGGCATACAATAACAATACGATAACTCAAGTTATTGGTAATAAACTCAAGTGAATAAGAAGTTCATGGCATACAGGTTTCTACTGTGTAAATGTTGAGTACATACCATATTGCTGAAACTGTAACGCTTGTTTCGACTTGCCGGTTCAATGATTGAATCCCATATCTGATTATACTCATCAACCGTAAGCGACTCCCGTCCACTCGCTTGTGTCACTCGTGCATACTCTGTGTTATATCTCTCCTACAATTACGTACAGATATTTGACACAATTGCTATACAATTTACTTATTTACTGTGAAATAAACGAATATGAAATATTTTCATTACAAAAATAAACATATTTACCATTACAGAAGCATCCCTTTCGTCCGACTAATCATATGAAACATTCCCATCCTCATCTGTATGCTCCACTGCATGTGTGACTCTAAAAACCTCAGCCGTTGTGGGCTCCCTACCATAATTTGCCCACTGAATATATACAAGAATAGGTTATATTGATAATTTGCATGAGTATATACAAGAATACATTATATACAAGACTAGAATATATGGTAAAGAGAAACTAGTAAATATATACATGCATAACACAAATATTGGTTAATTTATTTACCAATTCCCACCTATGTTGTTGGAAGGATTTCGAGCCACCACGATGTAAAGCGGGATTTTTGTTCCGATTAGCCTTGTTTCTTTCCGACAATTCCTATTAATTTATACACACTATTAAGTAAAATAATTCAACACATTTAAATGTAAAAATATAGTGACAATATAACTTACTCTGAATACTTCAAATTTCCAATATTGTTGGAATCCAGCCCAAACATCATCCCCCATCCAACTTGGCTTTTACCCTGAACTCTTAGCCCGCGACAGAGTCTCTCTGTAATTTTTCCGCATCTTTTTATTCCAATGATTTACACAAACATCCATATCATGTGGATCCATGCGTACAGCTGCCTGCATATTGAATTATCGTACGTGTTATGTAAAAGAGATTGTATAATTAAAAAACAATCAGCAAAACAGAATACGTAAAACATATATCATAAGGCATGATGGCATATTGTTTTTGGTTTCATATAAGGCATAATTATATATTACAAAATTGTATTTACCATAACATCAGCCCATATTGCGTTTTCTATATGTGTAGGAATGTTATCCTATTGAGGCCAACACCCGGACATCCTACTCTTATATGCCTCTTCGATGCTTGCAAAATGAAATCGGACGGCTCCACCTCGAACCCTCTGTAGAAATATTGATGTATATATTCAATATATTTCATATAATGTAATTCAAATAAGTTTGATACATACCCAGCACTTTTTGGAACTATCTCCGCAACTCGACGGAGATCTGACTCAGAGGTACTCGGACCTGCTCCAAGTGAAGGTGACTGAGATGTACTACGTCGATCACGTCGTCTATCAGACATAACTGACAAACATATATAAAATATCACATAATCGTTAATCAATATCATCAATCAATATCATAAGCATCACCTAATCATCAATAATCATCAATCAATATCACATAACATAAGCATCACATAATCATCAATCAATATCACATAATCGTTAATCATCGCATAATCATCACATAATTATTAATCAAGTGATAATCATCACATAAACATACTCTGCACATAATCATCGACAAAAGTGTACATGAAAAGAATATAGTCATCATTATTATTACATAGCACAGAATATTACATAACATAGTCATTATTGTTAATACATAGCTCACATTTAACAACAAGCGATGCCGTCTATGATCAGTCTTCGTCATATTCCGATTCAGACTCGGTCTCGTACTCTATATCGTTTTCTTCAGTACTTACAAATGCATCTATTAAAACATTCGATTCATCAGTCAACGACACTACATCAATGTCATCGGTTATCACTATTTCAGTATTTGGCTCGAGATCCGCTTGATATGCTGCTTTATCTGGAATATTATTTCCATCAAACGCATATCTTGCCTTCGTTTTAAAAACAGCCCACCAGTCTGCTTTATCTTTTTTTAAGGACGGATATGGAGCAAAATAAACTTGTAAAGCTTGCTTAGCTAATACAAAAGGATCATACTTATAGTAATGCGACGTATGCCATATTTCAATTAGCTTATAATCTTTGTGCACGTTAATTCCAGAGCCAGGAACATTGCTAAACCAGTTGCATTTGAATAAAAAAACTTTCTATGCAGGTTGTACATAATATGTCAACTCTAAGACTTGTGTTAAGACGCCGTAAAAATCTTTTATATGCTCCTCTGGATCATCACTTCCTTTGACAAATACACCACTGTTATATGTTAATTTTTCAACCCCGTAATCTTTCGTGTTGAATTTAAATCCATTGACGAAGAATATTGGATAAGTCTTGACATTTCATTTTGGTCTGATAGCAAGATGTCGTAATCCTTCGTCAACAACACAGTTTTTCTGTATCATGAACGTAGTTTGAAAACCATCCAGCAAATTGTTTACTAAGATCGCTAGAGGATGTTGTGATTCGTATATGCTGCAAATATGTATTATATTCCTTTATAATTAATATATACATGTATAATTGAATTATATATGAATTCATAATTACCTGACAAATGGTGCAACTTCAGCACAATTTAAAAGAACATATGTGTGTGTCATATGTTAATCTCTATCATCTAACCATATTTCCACACATTTTCCAGCAGGCCTTCCATGTTGTCTAAAAATAGATAACATTGTTTGAGAAGAATCTTGCTGAATAGTGTCTTCATTACGGGGAACACTTACAAATGATAAGTTCACATCATTACTGAAGTAATGTGAGAAAAAAATGAAGCTTCTTTTTCAAGGTACGATTTGCAAATCGAACCTTTTACTCGTGCTTTTTGTCTAATTTTTCTTCTTCAAATGATTCAGGTACCTATAACAAAATTAATTAAATTCATATCGTGGTACAAAAACCGAAATTAATTAAATTACCTCTCAAATGGATACATCCATCCATATTGCACAGGACCACGAAGGAGTGCTTCAGATGGAAGATGAACAGGTAAATGCTCCATTACATAAAAAAACCAGGCGGAAATATTTTCTCCAGTTTGCATAGAAGTACAGGGATTTCTGCTTGAAGTTTACGTATACGATCTACCTTTAACGTCGTAGAACAAAGCTGTTTATAAAACATACTCAATTCTGTTATAACACTCCATATTTTTATAGGCAGCAGTTCTTTGAAAATCACGGGAAAAAAATACTCCATCATAATGTGGCAATCGTGACTTTTCATCCCACTCAATTTGCTGTTTTTAAAGTCAACACATCTACGGAGGTTAGAAGAAATCCCATCAGAACATCTAAGTCCTTCCACCCACTTTAGAACGAGTTTTACTTGCTTATTGTCTAGATCATAGCATGCTTTGGGTTTCTTATTATCATCGTATAATTGAAGTTCGGGCCGCTTATAAAAGTGTAATATATCACGTCTTGAATTTGCATCGTCCTTGGTTTTCCCCTTTACGTTCAAAATTGTATTAAACACGTTGTCAAACACGTTTTTTTCGTTGTGCATGACATCAATGTTATGTCGGAGTAGGAGATTTTTCCTGTATGGTAACTCCCAGAATATACTTTGCTTGCACCAGTTATGAATGTCCGATTTACCTGGAATCTCAACATGTACCCCAGTTTCATGCATCTTTGGGTAGTCTTTTATAATTTCATATACCTCTTCACTTGTCCAAACCTTAGGTGGTAGCATACTCTCTACTCTGTTAGCTTTGAAGTTCTTTTTATCCGTACTAAATTTATGATTGATATGTAAAAAACACCGATGACAGTCAAACCAAGAAATTTTCTTTCCATACTTAATGAAAATGCTCGTGTTTCATCCATACAATAAGGACGAGCTAGACGTCCAGATGTGCTCCAACCTGAAAGCATGCCTTACGCTGAAAAATCACTAATAGTCCATAATAAAGAAGCAAACATACGAAAATTCCTTTTTCTCAAAATGTCGTACGTTTCAACTCCTTCATGCCATAGTGTTTTCAACTCGTCGATTAGTGGTTGTAGATAAACATCAATTCCTTGAGTCGGATCACTGGGAGCGGGAACGACAATCGTTAGAAATATATATGGAGTTTTCATACACATCCATGGAGGTAGATTATAAGGAGTAATAATAATAGGCCATGATGAATATTTACTACCAAACTGAGAAAATGCCGAAAATCCATCCGTACATAAGCCTAGCCTAACATTACGGCTCTCTGCAGCAAATTCAGGATAAGTCTTATCGAAATGTTTCCATGCTTCTCCATCAGATGAATGTATCAAAGTTCCTTCTTCTAGTGTTCTCATAGCGTGCCATCGCATATGACATGCTGTAGCAGAAGATGCATATAACCGTTGAAGTCTGGGAGTGATGGGTAAATAATGCATCCTCTTAGATGAAACTTCTTTTCCTTTCTTTTTTCTTGGTTTGTATCTTTCCTCGTTACATATTCTGCATTTAGTAAGATGAGTGTCTTCTTTCCAATACAGCATGCAACCTTTTACACATGTATCTATCTTTTGGTACGGCAATCCAAAAGCAGACATAAGTTTTTTTTACTTTATAATGACTATCACACATCAAATTATTAGGTGGCATGTGTCGTTTTGCAGTTTGTACAACTGCTGTAAATGCAGCTTCTGTAAGATTAAATTTTGATTTCATAGTGATGTATTCGGCGGCTACAGATAATTCAGTTCCGCTTGTACATCCATCCCACAATGGCCTCTTAGTAGAATCCAATAAATCATAAAATTTTTTAGCTTCCGCGGTTGGCTCTTCGTCAACATTTTCGTTCCCATCATCGCCTTGGTCAAAGGTAGGAAACATTGATCTTGCAGCATCTTGCACCATGTTTTTTATAGGATTGGTCATAGTATTATCGTCCTCTAACACTACAGGATTAGGTGTAGGTTGAACAAGTTCTCCATGACGATCCCATAAGTAATAATTCGGCACAAAACCAAATTTGTACAAATGTACTTCTACTACATCCGGTTTCCAATGCTTCAGATGTTTGCACTTACTACACGGACAACGAATGTCTACGTTATTTCGATTATTAGATTGAGAAAATCTAATAAATACGTGTACACCGTTACAGAAACGTTCTTTTATTGATCCTTTCATACCTTTTCGAGGTTCATACATCCAACTACGATCAACAAAATAATCGAACATATTTCCTGATTTGAAAAATGTAGGTTAGAAGATTGAATAAAACACTTCATATTAAAGTCTTGTAAAAATTCATATATAACCCTTTACTATTTAACAAATTCAAATAAATACTGCATTAAAATTTTCAATTCTTAAGTTTATTGTTTTTTACTTTGATGGCTGGTTATCTTACTTCCCATTACAAACAGAATAACGTAATCATATTTTATAAATCATTTCAGGTTAAACGATTCTACAAAACTTCGACAGCACTTCCCTTTTTTCCCTGTATTGTACACAAATGTGTGTACACAAGGAAAAAAGAAAGTGCCATCGAAATTTTCTGAACTGTTTAAACTGAAATGATTTATAAAATATGATTAATTTATTGTGTTTGTAACTTGTCCAAATACTAGGACAAATCCAACAAATGTTGTATCAGATGAATATAGACGTCCGTTCTGTGGAAAAATAAATATCCATATAACGATCATATACAACACTTGTCAGACGGGGCCAAAAATTCTCTAAGGAGTTTATATAAATAAAGAAAAATTAAAAAAATATTAATATTGAAGTGTTAGTGGTCTATAGTGAAATAATGATCTTAAATTTTTTTAGTAATGTGGCCAAATAGAATTCGTTTAATTATGAATCAAAATCCATGAGAACTATCACTAACTCAAAAAATATGCCTTATCTCACAAATGGAAACTACGAGTTACGACTTTAACAACTAAAAAAACTATTTTATTGTTATTATTTTCATTTCTTAATTTTCTACAAAAATTGATTTTAATATAATATTTGTTGTTGTTATGCTCATTTCAAAATTATATAATTCATTTAACCATTTAATTATTTTATTTAATACATTTGAAATTTCAAAATGTATTTTAAAATTCAGCTAACAATTTAATTTTTTTAATCGATTTTGTAAACAAAAATTAGATGTTAGCACTTGTAATAAACTATAATAATTTAATTTTATACTAACAACTAATACTTAGAATGCACACACGCTAATTAAATAAAAAATATTACTTCTGTTTAACTGTACCAATCTAGCAGCCTATTAATCAACAATTGTACACTAATGTTTGCGCAAACTATAATAAACATTATTCTAATTAACTATAACAAATATTCGCGTAAACTTAATTATATATCCCCATCAATCGGTAATCTACACTAATTTTTGGATTATAAATAAACTCTAATTTTTAATTACGAATTAAACGATCAAACCACTAATTAATATCATTAACTCAATAAATACAATATTATCATTAACTACTACATAATAACAAACCCATAATTAACTAATTTGTCGAATTAGGGTTCTTAACATATCCCTAAATCAATCAATTCGCTACTATGAACAACTATTACGCGAACTCATCAATTTCTATCACATATAATCAACCAATTTTCAAAATTAGGGTTTTGATTAAACCTAGATTAAGCTGAAATTAGATGCAATAACATACCTTAGAGTTTTGGAGCATTGTGGCTTTTGCGACGGGAAGATCGGCAGCTCGCGTCGGGGGGCGGCGGCTGGGGCGTCGGCAGTGGAGGAGGGGATCTGAAGTTATTTTGGGGGAAGATGAACTGTGTTTTGGTTCTCTGGTTGCCTGTATATACGCGTAAAGCGACGGCTAGCGACAGCCGCCTTTTTTAGTCGTCGCTAGCCGTCGCTAGTACCGGTCGCTAAACGAAGCCTGTTTTATAGTGTAATAACATGGCGTAGCATATCATAAAATCATCATTTACTTGCATAACATTTTTGTTTACTAAACACTTGTCATCAATTCACTATTTCATAAGTAAAATGTTAGAGTGAGAAAGACTCACCTTTTCAAGCTGGAGTTAGCAAATCAAACACACAGAACAAGTCCATAAAGCACGATATGGCACGACACAACATGAGTATGATTCAAATGAGAGAGAGAGCTAAGATGATTATCTTGTAAACAACCAATAAAACAAAGCAACATACATATGAATATTTTGTGAGAAATGCGGATTACAGATCTTAAGACTAGGATTAACACTAGAGGGGGGGGGGGGTGAATAGTGTTTATAAAGAATTACTAAATCTTTTTGAGTTTATGTTAATTTAGACACAGATGTGTGCAATATACCGACACAGATATGATCGCACAAACAAACAAAAATGTAGAAATAAAATAAAAAGCAGCAAAGGAAAGAACACACCGGATTTTATACTAGTTCGGAGTTACCCTACATCCAGCCCCACAACACAAGTACGGATTTCCTTTCAAAATCAATCTTTACAATTACACCCTTGATTTCAAGGCTACGAGGTACACCCTCTAGAATCACAATCCTCTGGGTAGAGATACTTGATTTTCAGGGAAACAAGTTCACCCACTTGATTTTACGGGCAACAAGTTCACCCAATTGATTTCCCAAGGCTACAATCACACCTTATCTCGCTTGATTGATTTTCAAAGCCACAATCACACCTTTTCTCGCTTAATAGATTACAAAGAAGTCTATAACTCTGAATAGCACCGAGAACCTTGTTGAGATAGTGATAGAGAATCAAACTAGAAGTAATCGAGTTTGATTCAATGTTGATTTCGGCAGAGTAATGGTAAGAATATGTATTAAGAAATGTGGAAGAAGAAGAGGAGTGAAAAACCAGAAAATCTGATGTGAAATTCGTTGAAACTAACCCATATTTATAGAAGAACAATAACAATGTCCATTCGTGAAGAGTTATGGCGAATAGACACTTCTTTTGAAATTTAAATTTTGAACTTAACTGACACTATGTCGACATGGTCACCATGAGTATGTCGACATCCCAAGGCAATTTTTGATGATTTGATTTTCTTTGAAAATAACCTTTATCTTATATTAAAACCATTTTAAACTTTATAAATATACTTGACTATAGTTAAAATTCATAAGTAAATATATAGAATAATATATATAGAATTTAACTATAATTTTACATTTAAATCTAAGTATAAATATTTAAAAGTTAAATATATTATATTAAAAGATAGTTTAAAATCAGAAGTAATTTGACTTTGAAATTAAAGATGATTTTGAGGCTAAAATTATTTAAAATCAGGATAGAGATTTTTGAATCTTTTAAAAGGAAAGTTTTGAATTCATTTTGAAAACAAGATAATTTTTGAAAAATCATTTGAATAAAAATTAGCAGATACAAAACAATATTCCGCTAGATTTTTCGTAGGTTCCATCCCTTTAATGGGATAAAAGTGGATTCCATTCCACGAATAAATTGGATTTTAAGATGCCAGTGCCTTTCTAGGAGTTTTAACAAAATTCCTAATAAAAATACTTATTCTTGAAGTCTTGAACTCTTGATAATCTTGATACTCATGAGTCTTCAATCTTGATATCTTGAATCTCTATACTGTACAGTCTTCATTCTTGGTACCTGCATGGTTAAACCCTGCATATACACATATACCTAAACTTATACTATTAGTATTTATATTTTATAATCTATTCTAAGGTTGTTGTCATCAAAACCATCATCTCACGGATTAACATATTCAACCAAAACAATATAGAAACCAATAGAAATACAAAGCAACAAAGACAAGACCTTGCCTTACCATCCACAGCTTGGCCTAGGGGATCATATACTCAGCCATGATCATGCTTTGGCTCAGGTTAATCATCATAACACACGGCTACAAGTGAATGAAGATCCTAGAAGTAATAACATAAAGCATATAAAGGGACAAGGAAAATAGAGTGGAATTTTGTGCAAAAAAGGCTCGACCATAGGGTCAATTGGGCTCGGCTCATGCTTGTACAGGTCATGTCAGGTCTGGAGTTGGCCGAAGTGGTGGCCAAAGGAGGGGTAGCTGCTGGTGATGGTGGCTAAGGGGGTGGCTGAAGTGATGGATGAAGGTGGTGAAGACATAGGCTCGGCTAAGGTAAGTTTTGGTGGAGTGGTTTGCAAATTTTATGGTGATGCATCAAATGGAGGTCACGGCCTGTCATGGTCTGAGGAGGAGGGGATGGAGCTGCTGTGTAAGGTGATGGTGTGGTCGGTGGTGAAGGTGGTAGGGTAGTGGCCGAGGAAGCAAGAGGAAGAGGAAGGCAAGAATTCAAAGAAAAGAAAAGGACAAATGAGAAAATAGGAGAAGCCACTTGCATTTTTGTTTTTGTTTTTCTTTGCCATGAGTTTTGAGGACAAGAGAAATGATTTTCGCGTGAATATGAGAAGAAAAGTCATGGCTGAAGCAAAGAGATGCGTACGATCAAGCAATGAAAAGGCAATTGAAAAATGAAAAGACAAAGGTAATGAAAAGACATAGAATATAAAAAGGCTTTTGTCCCTTAGAATTTCCATTTTCTTTTAAATCAAAATAAACAAAAACAAATCAGTAAATAGAAATAAAAATGAAAACAAAATATAAATATTTTAAGGAAAAATAGAAAATAAAAAAAGAAATACTTTAATAATTGAAACTAGACTTTAAAAATTGAAAACAATATACAATTAACATTTGAAAATTATAACTTCACTTATAAAATGTTTTAAAAATAAAATATATATATATAACATGACATGTTACACAAATTAGAACATGATTTGACAAACAAAAAATATTATTTATATAAATTAAAATAAACAATTTTGTTAAATAAAACAATTTACACACAATATTGTAAAAAACATAACTTTCACAATATTAATCGGATTTCAACGAAATGAAAAGCAGTATACTTGAAATTTAATTTATTTTTATAATAAAAGATAAAATTCAAAAATTCAAAATTTTAAGTTTTAAATTTAAAAGTCAAAGTTTGACCATATTGATCAAAATTCACATTTCTGAAAAATATTCTATTTATTCATGTTTGAAATTGTAATTCACATAAAAATCAAAATTTTATTTAAAATAACAAAATTATTCATTTTAATAAATAAAATAAAGTTTTTAATTCAGGAATTTCAATTAAAATAATCAAATATACAATTAAAAATAATCTCAAAATACAGGGTTGTTACACTCTCCCATACTCAAAACTTTTTGTCCCCGAAAACGAATGAGGTACTGAAAAGCACAGAAAAAGATAGAATGAAATAGGATTAAGACAAGATGACAAGAAGATTAAAATTATACCTGATAACTGTTGTTATAGTTAAGTTTAACAAAGTGGAGATGATCTTCCCTAGATCCTCCAGAATCAAGAACACAAGCATGAAAAAGATCTTCTAAAATCTGATTCACCATTTCCGTTTGACCGACGGTCAGTGGACGACAAGTAGTGCTCAGATTCAAAAATGAGTACCAAAGATTATCAAAGATTATAGAAAGATTTCTAAACAGACTGGTATAAGCAATAGCCTTCCCATTCTATAGCAAGATAAGGGAAATAAGGACAACGGAAAGATAGTTTGAAAAAAACAAAATAAGATAATAAATTTGAAACTATGAAGATTTCAACTTAAATTGAAAATTAATTTTATATAGGTTAAATAAATCTTAACCATCTCTAATTTCATTATCTTATCATCCAATTATCTTAAATTAACAATCTCTAAAATCATGGATTTGAAAAAGAAATCTTTTATTATACTCATAATGTACTCAATAAATTAATTCTTCTTTATTCCTAATTAAAAACTTAAGAGGAGTTGATGACCCAGTCCAATGTTGAATCAGAGAGAGTGGCTAGTATTTCTAGATTGGAAAACTTAGCGTCCGATAAAATTAGATATGATTTATTTCAAAATTTTGCTTTAGATGTGAACCCGTGTGTGACCAATGCTTGGAACCTAACAGATATCGACATTTGTCACCAATCGGATTTTGGATGTTGTCCCGGTCAAGTAAAAGTGTTATTAATCTATGCAATGTGAGTCCTATGTTCTGCATAGAACGAACATGTCATCCTACGTAGACAGCTCACTCGTGCTAGGAAAACGAGCCAAGTCGCACATAGGAACTATACGTCGGGGTTTACCCATTACCATTGGATAATCGATAATGGAACCGCTGCTCAGAGGGACGAGGACGTCTTTATTTTGCAGGAACACTGGAGGTGCAATGATTGGATATGCTATGCAATGGAATCTTTCGAATATTGGAGTACATTCAACACGACCGTTCTTTGGAAAAGAACAATCTTACCGAACTTTGAAATGATGGTTAATGATCGACCATACTCCATTAGAAAGTGCATATATGCTTGGAAGTTTGCAAGGAAGTGGTTATTGCAAGGACAAAGGGAGACCTGGAGCAACAGGTGTAACAGCTAGGGGTCTGCCTAGGAGGGATAAGGAAGTCTGCAGTAGCCAAGGAAAGGTGGGGGTCGATTACATATTAGTAATCTCAAGCCAATCATTGGCCATGAATGAAGCATAACATGGTGAGCGGCGACCTAAGATCACCACTATGGCAGTAGTCAACAGCGACCTAACTCAACGTTTTCGGATCTAAATACAAGGATTATATCAAGTTCTTTGGAGGAGCAATAATGATCGAGACAAGGCTCAAGTGGTGGTAATGATTGGTTGGAGATAGTGGGGGCTTCAAGTGATCGATGGCAATCGATTTGGGATTGGAAATCAAAGATTGCAAAATGGTCGGCAAAGGAAAGCTTGGCCACGAAAAGGTAGAAAGTGGAAAAAGTGAGAGTGGATAAATTTTTTCTAAGCGTTGGCTTTTATAGTGCATACCCGAGAGGAAAAACAAATCGACACCAACCTGATTGCATCGGTACCGATATGGAAATTTAGAATGGAAAAGAGAAAAGGAGAACTTCTCACCTGGCTAAGGCGTGCAATAATCTACAAAGTGTGATCTTGTCCTAACACAGAGAGCGGAATTTCTAAGGTATCCACGAAATGGAGAAAACACACTGAGGTGACTTTTGGATAGCTAATCGACGTACATAGATAATAGTGAATGCATCACTTATTCCAAAGCACGCTTTGCTTCCAACAAAAGAAAAAAAACAACAGGAATTGATCAAAGAAGTTGGAGCAAAATTGGAGCTAAGGAAAGAGCTTGATATTGACCACTTTTTAGTTGGTACTAGTCACTTTTTCTGTGAGATTGTATCGATGTGCCTTCGAATGATGTTTAGTTTTTTTTTATTTTACCAAAAAGGACTGTCTTTTGCGGTATCTCAAAGTTAGACGTTGTCACTCAATGTTGATTCAGAGTATTACAAAGGGTAGACTTGATAAACTAGCAAAAACAGCGCACAATCTAATTTTGTCTTTGAAGCTCATCTTAGAGTGCGCTATAGATATTTTAGTGATTTGTTAAGTTAGCTTGATCATTTATAGCTTGCCTCCATACTCCATTAGTTTCACTATATGTTTATCTAGAAATATATATCTCTTTACTTCGTCTTTTAATACCATGAAGTCATGGTCACATTTTATTATCTGGTGTACCAGAAATATCTTGACGAAATCATTAGCATCATTGTCATATGGTTCTTATCATCAAAATACGAGATATGTCTTCCTCACATACATGAAATTTCACTCCCATTTGATCTTCCCCTGGGTTCCTTCTCTTTCTTTAATTACTCCACCATTATTATCGATCGATACGGTTCGCTAAGCTAAACCAAAATTCAGCCAACTCGTCCATGAGGATCTATATTGATCCAAATGTTTGAGTTATTGCACTGGCCAGTTTTGACCAAGTTCAAACCATTCATACGGTGATGTCTTTGCCAATCCTTTCTCATCCGTTCCAGCTGCTCAACATGACATTTCATGCACTCTAACATGTAAATCACATAAATCTGCCCAATTATGCATTTCGGTAAACATCTTAAAGTGTTCCTCAAAACACCTATTTTCCGATGATGAAATCTCTCAAACAAAACAACGATTAAATCACGTCATGCTTACATTAATATAAGCACATAAAATCCATAAAACATTTAGTATAATCATATGCACATCAAATCAATATCCTTATCCCTATCTGTATCTCTAAGCTTACTAACTACACATTCTTTAACGTTTAAGGACCGTAGTTGCATTTATAGACATCTAGGATGTAAGTGAATTATGATCTTCTGACATTAACTTAAATCATTCAAGTAGGTTTCTGTCATTTTCTCTGAGCCGTTATCATATAAATTAGATGTATGACATATCCAAACCTGTCTTAGATAGATCATTGTTTACAGAACACCTTTTGATAATTTTTATTTGTTTGAAACTACCCCTTTCATTATTTTTTTGAAAATAATTTCTTGGTATGTTTGACAACTCTTATACATGACAATTAAAGCAAAACCAATAACTCAATGCAGTTTAAAGCTTTATGAGCTACTATACTATTTAACAACTCTAAATGACCCATGTAAACCTCGAGTGGTGTAGTACACACCGATCGTTATTAATTGATTTTGAACATTGATTATTATATAAAATAATCCATGATTAACATATGTAACTAAATATATTATTACAAATTTTTTTTGTAAGTCTGGATCATTACAAAAATCGATGATCACTGGATATAGAATTTTCCCCACCTATCCTTCTTATCTCATGATGGAAATGAATAAACTTTATAAAACTTTAGTGGCACCTTTAAAAACATCAAACATATGATATATTTTGTTAAAAGATGTTGCCTTACCTAAAGTTTTATGTTTGAAAAATTGGTCACGTATGTAGTTCTATTTCTCAACGAAACTTTACAAACCTGACCGGTTACAAATCAAATGACGATGAAGTACACAAGAATTACAAATGTGGGTAAATAAATTTTGTACTGGATCGGGAGTGATTTGGTTAGAAGAAAGAGCAAAGTACATATTGTGAGTGCATTTTGATGAGTAAATACCATGAAGAAAAGAATACATGACAAGGGCATTAGGGAGTAAATCTTGAATGTAATTTGGAAAAGTGTCAATATTTTAAGTTGTTTAAAATTGTGCACTAGCCACTTTAACTTTTTCATAACTAAATAAGTTCTTAGGAAGTTCCATTTTCTTAGCAAATATGAATGTTCGTTGAATATGTAGTTTTGTTATCTAAAATATTATGAATGTATAATCGATTACCTTAGTTGTTGGGTCATGGAAACATTGACTATTGTATTATATCCTATTAGCCGATCATCTAGCTTGCATGGTACTCCATTTGGTAACTTATGAATGTAGTGCTAAGAAAGTTAACGTTGGATTATAATTAATGGTATACTTATTAGTTTTTTTTCTTTTACCCTTTTCCTGCCAAGTAAGCACAACTTTATTTTATGTTTTTTCTTATTTTCATAATATAAACTAAAATAATTCCCTCTACCCACCTACTTACAAAAGTAAACAAATAAATAAAGAAAACTAGATGTATCATCTAGCAAGAATTAAGCTTGTACAAGTTTAATCTAACAATTTTAGAAAACTGGATACATTTAAAGAATAAGGGGTAACACATAGAGGAGAAAATAATACGAATACAAACACCAAACAAAAGATATTATACTAGCAGATTCATATCAAACACATACAAAATAAATAACAGCCACACAATTTGTTTAACAACAAGATATACAAAAGATTGAAACAATCGCAAAATTGCAATTGCTGAGTATTAGTTTGAACCTAAAATTAAATAATTTTATTAATATAACACAACAAATATATTAATATAACACAACAAATACAATGAACAAAAATACAGGTTTAGTTGAATCAACCAATGTACTCCATGGAACCATTCCTTTATTATGGAGAAATACGCAGTTGATAACATACACACCGAACACTAAGAAAAGCATATCGAATAAAATTTATGATATAGATTTACCAACTTTCTACTTTACACTTTTCATACCATCAAAATAACATTTCATTATTAACATATCTTCATTAATTTTCATACCATAAATGAAGATAATACCTCTTTCCTACTTAAATTAAGGCCATGGAAATAAAAGAAGAAAACAAATAGTGAAAAAAAGAATACAAATAGCAAAACGGTGTGTGTATATAAGTCCCACGTATTTTCCACTTAGACATGCAACTAAATAATTATGTTAATGGAACACTATGCATAAACAATGCTTAATTATTGCAAGTTGGACTAAGCTAACCAGCCCTGCCCACAGATCCCTAATCCCTGCACCTGGCAGCGCTTAAAACACTATCCGTGTATATATACACACACGCTCTTTTCATTTCCAGAAAGTGCATTACTAAAGTCACCGCCCCTAGGTGCTCCGGGCACTGCGGTCGGTGGCCGACCGCCCGGGTGCGGCCGGCCGCGGTGTCCAAAGCAAATCCCAGAAAACCACCGCACTTCCAACAAAACCACCGCTTCATTCTTCGCTCGTTTTAATTGAAATTTCCCCCAAATCAGGTGATTCTGAATTTAATTAACAGTTATTGCTTCTTGTGATTTTGATTCTGCGATTGTTTAGAGTTTAGCTTATTTTGTACTATGTTTACTGTGATCTTGTTTAAATCTTTTATTTTCCAGTATATTTACTGTGATCTTGTTGTATATCTTTTGTTTTCCAGAAGTTGGATTATTAAGGAACGAGTCGCGAAATTCATTACTTTATTGCGTTAGCTTGTTTTCTATGGCATCACTCAAAGTCTCATCCCATAATACACTTTATTTATAATTGTTTGATTTCGTTTTGGGGCAGTTTGAATTATCGCTGATAACTGAGACCTAATTTTAGCTATTGGAAGTTGCTTTGTAAATCATTTTTTCTGTTTTGTTACTACGTTATGTATGCGGTAATTTTTCAATATTTGATTCCTACACTTCCTATGAGAAGTGGAAAAGGTTACATCCGTTTATATAAAAAAAATAATAATTAGTATTTGATAGTATTTATCTAGTATTTAGTTTGCAACACATGATTTGATAATATTTCCTATCGTATGAATATATGAAGCATCATTGAGAAATTGGATTATTCAATGGGTCATTCTGAACCTACTTTCTATCATCATTTAATATTAAATTCTTCCCTCCTTCAAACTACCTCAAGTTACTGATCAGAAGCTTTCAGAAACGCCAGAAGAAAATAAACATGCAATAGTTTAAGTGTCAAGGATAACGGCTTGATACCAGACTGTTAGCATCGCAGTTTAAAATCTCCTTATCTCGCCCGAGATCTCCCTTGACATTTTTTTTTTTTTTTTTTTTTTTTTTTTGCAATTGGGTGGAATAAAAGTTCAAATATAGTTTTAAACCAGCTTGAGCTCATCTCACCGAAATATTATTCTCAACCCAGTAAAACAGATCAAGAAGGGATTGAAAAGACAAATAAAAAACAATGAACTTTATTTCGATGGTAAAGAAGTGTAAAAAATTAGGTCGCCACTCTCGTGACTCGAACTTTTGTTGGTGGTGGCCTGCTTTGATACCACTTGTAACGAACCCAATTAGGCAGAACTCACCTCTAGAGTTAACTTGTAAAGGGAGTGTGCCTAATAGGTTCTATACGCACCGCATATCCCGTGCCAAGCGATGTGGGACATGACATATAATCAATCTTTTTTAGCATGAAGTGTAAACATATTATTTCAGCATCAAGTGTCTGATTTTTGTATTTTATTTTTATGGATTATTAAGTTGATTCAAGTCTTTATTACTTTTCTCAGGTACCTAGACAAATAACAAAGAGCCAAATATATTAGAGTAGTCATGCATCAATCGACGCACACAGGTAAAATTACGAACACAAGACTATTATGTTGACACTGAATTTTATTGTCTGATTATGTGCATGTTCAAAATGAACCGTCAGATATAACAATTTTTAAGAAAATATTCATCAATTCACGTTTTACTTAATAAATAAGCTCAAGTTTACTCCCTATCCAGTTCTAAGTTGGAAGCTTATGTTCTGAATATTTTTTAATGTTATATTTGTACAATTTCGCATGGTATAGTTAAATTTGACACCAAGGGAGGAGTATTTGGGTTGTTAAAATTTGATCCATAGCACTTGGTGCATTTTAGCAAAATTATATTTGCTAAATTATATCAATTATTTAATCAAAGCAAGTGATACAATTTCTCGAAGTTTTTTTAAAATATTTTGTTTAGCTATTTGATTTCTGGAATCATCCATTGGGTCCTTCATAAAGTGTAGTGATGCGACGACATGTTTCTTAATCCTAATATTCTATCAACCGGATGCGATTACAAATTACCAAACATGTCAACATTCATAATCCACTATATGAACCCATACTCTCCTTTGTCCTCATGTCAACATGGTTTCCCAACTTAAAATATATCAATCCGTGACACAACCAAATTCACTCTTCTTGTAGACTACTAACACAAGGTCAAATTATAAAATTCCTCGCTTTTAAACCCGCTCATGAATGCTGGAAAACTTTGTGAATTTGGTGGTGTTGATGAACTTATGCAACTACGACGATGATTATGGTGGCAATGATAAGGTAGATGTTGTTAGACACGTTACTATGTTGTTTCCTTGTAACGATGTTTGCCTCACGTGTGTACATTGAGTTAATAAATTCCTATTCAAGATACAATGGAGTCCTAAATGTTTATGTTTGTAATTGACAATGATCACATTTGCAAAGTTGGTTCAGAAATCAGAACCATCATTGGAAATAATAGAGTTTGAGTTTTGTAGTCTTGTAGTACTACAAAACTTGAAATTTTATCGATCATGAAAAGTTAATTTTTTTACATGCTAATGCCTATTTGAAATGGCTACCTTAAGAGGATGTCTATTTGTTAAGAAGTAGTCAAAAACGACTGTTATACATAAATAGACCCAAACGATCTACATTTGACCATTTGAAATTCTTACATTCAATCCGGTGTTTAATCGATTGATCACTAGCTCTACTAGATGATTAGTTGGCATTTTCTAACTTTTTGGCCATTATTTTCCAGTTTTGGGAGAAAAGTAGTTCAGACCATCCCAAAATTTGTTAAATAAATCTATAATCAGTATGCAATATGAACTGTATATTGTTGGAAAATTTCCATGACAGTGTTTGGCAAAATTCCAAATAACTTTAGATCATGATATAGAAGTTGGAAATTTGCATAAAAAGTAAATTATATTAAATCATACCTTCCCTGCCTTACGATTATAATATGAACACACTTGTAACAAGTCAATATTGTCTACTCTCCTCTATTTATACTCTTATGTGTTTATTGCAATGGAGCTAACATATGCCTTTTATATGTAGACTAGTGGATTTATGAATTCCCTAATTTTTATTAATAGTTGGAGCAGGTTTGCAAAAATTTTTGTCCGATCTCAAACTTCCCAGAGTTTCCTAAATATGTGCGCATGAGTTCGCAAGTTCGAATCTTGATTGTGACAAAGCTATATTTTTATTTCTATTTGAGAGGTTTGAAAAAGACCACAAGTTTGAATGCTTAATTTTTATTCCTATTTGAGAGGTTTGAAAAAGACCACAAGTTGATAACAATTTTCACATATTTATCCTTTTCTCCTTTTCTAACGTTTCTCTATTTTCAATACCAATAAATCAGTATATAATTTTCATTGTTTCAGTTTTATGTCGAGCAACACTTTTTATTATATTTTACTTTATTTTGAACATGGCTCTAATTTATACTTTAGAAGATCGAATCTAAGATCTCTAGCAACAACTCGAGCTAGAAGCCTTACCACTTAAGGCAATAGTTATTGTCACACTCTTTCTTTTTACTTTGTATAATTTTTGTTTATTTTGTGAAAAAATGTTTTTTAAAATATTTGAAGTAAACGACAATTTTATCTAAAAATTATTAATTTTTAGATAGCATTTTGTTACGACATTCAATTTTTTTTTCAAACTCAATAGCTATTTTAAAATTTTGTTATTGCAAATTTAAGATTATATATATGTATGAATCATGGTTTTTTTTTAAGTTTTATAATTTAGTATATGTACATATATGTATCTTTGTTTTTAAGTTTTAGAATTCAATATTTTGAAATCTATTTTAACTGTATATTTTTATTTATCAAATAAAAGATGATCGATACTACATGCAAAAGTCAATTTAATATGCATTTACTTCAATAATTTTTTATCCACATGCGCACATGTGCAAACTAATTGAAAATATTGACATGTATTTAAATATAAACAATTTTCATTTTAACAATTGATAAAACGACAAATTATGAAGTTAAGTCTGAAAGAATGAACAATACTTCTTATTTTGATACTTTGATTAGCGTCGAGAGCTACAATAAAATATCCTTTAAAAATATTTTCAACCTTGCCATATATAATCATTTTTCTATTGAAGTTGCTCTTAAGATTGGAAAGAGGATGAAAAACAGTTGCTACAACAACATCCAACATGCGTTGAACCACCACATACGCTTATATTACACTTCTCCACAATTTTCGAAACTCAAACTATAACATTTAATCTCCTTTGCATGGAGCATGTGACATTTATACCGCTTATTACATTTGTATTATTTTCCTTTTTACGTGTGGAATGCCTGCATATTGTATTGATCACTTTGTCTTGCACATACGAAATACGTGTCTATATACTGATTATTTTGCCTACATGCATGCTGTTAGATCTTTCCTTCATTACAAGTCATGTAAATCTTTAACATAATGTAACCATTCACGTTATTGTTCTTTACTTACCCATATTCACTGCATTAATTGTTGAATTACTTATAAAATGCTAAAGGCATTCATGTTCTCCTGCTTGAACCATAATCGGCTTATAAGGTAGTTTTCACAACTTTCTTGTTGGTCATGAGTAAAGTTGTTTTCTTATTAATGAAAGCAATCATATGACACTCAATGCATGCATATGAGTTTCATCAAAAAAAGATACTTTATGAATAATTTCTTATAAATTATTTTGAGTCCAACCTTTATTTCCAAATGGGAATATTGCATGACGCTTAATGTGCATAAACTGTAGTCATGTACCAAGTGGCAAATAATTAAAATTGAACACACACCTTTAACATATATAGGCTTTCATACCTATATGCTCATTAATATGTACTTTATGTTGACAGTTGACTAAATCTCTATTGAACACATATCCAAACACAAAGCACGGCTGGTCAGATATATATTTTTCGGGCAGTATACTAAAGTATCATCTCGTAGTTCAGATTACAAGATTAAAGGTCACGAGTTCGATCATCGAGATCGACACTTACTGGCAATAATGAACCATGTTGAAAAAAGTATCATCTCTATCGATTGGTTCGGTTCCTTTGTCGTGAAATTCGACCTCGATTTGTGTTTACGTTTATTATGTATGCATGCATACGGGAGCTGTGGTTTGTAAGAAAGCTCACACGTCACATGTGTCAAATAAGTCTTCATTGATTTTGATGTTACAAGTTCTTTCATACTTATTTTACGCACACACGTTTTGGGCAACTTACAGAACCAATAACAAATCCAGATAATGTGAATGGTAAATAAAAATATACACTAAAGTGATTAAATAGGTTGGTAGAACGTAGCATGTTTTTGTTAATATTTATCAAATGTGTGTTTTTGTAATTGGTTGTATAAAGTGAAAGAGTTCTCTCTTTTTGAGTATGACTATAATATTTGTCTGCGAGGAACTCAAAATCTTTTATTATTCATTGGCAAAATAAAATTACTAAAATATAAATAAAGATAGAGTTAGTTGAAAAGAAACGTACCCTGAGAAACACATTAACATATAATAAAATGATCATTACACAAGCACTACAAATTTGGAGCTGTATGATACGAGAAGATTATGTTACAAATTAATAAATAAACGGGTGTATTTTTATTTTACCCTTTCATATTTTTAGAATATTCATAAGGAGGATAAGTCACGTTAAGGTTTGCAAGTAATGCTGTATACCAGTGGGAAAAAATTCCAGTTTTGGTGATGAAAGCAACTTACAACTGTATGTATCCTTTTCTGGCTTCATCAGTTTGCAGATTAAGTAATTAAGATGAACTTTTTATATACGTTTTCTTTGATTTGTTTGCTTAGAACAATATTCCAAATCTTGGATTTCGATCGCGTCGCGTTTCGGAATTTTCTACCAATGATACGTCAGATGAGATTTTGGACAAGATAAGTGTATATAGGGTTTTAATATCGCATTGGCATCTAGAGTCTTAAAATGCATTTTTGGACTATCTAGGAGTAACTTATTAGACTGATATTTTTGGAATTTCTAAAAGGTTGTTATTAAAATAAAAACAGAAAAATAAATATGAAGTTGTTACATAATTAATTTGCATAGTGATAATTTTTTCACTAGAAAGAGAAGATTACTTTATTTTTGGAGGATCATAATAGCTTGATTAACTTTGTAGTAAATAATAATTTTCTTTTTATTTAACGCTGATAAAAGGAAAAAAAAGCATAGCAGCTTGCTGCAGTGCTGTCAAGTCGCGCTCACAACACCCACGGCATGCAAAAACGCACCCAGAGTCTTAAAATACATTTTTGGAGGAGCATGTAAAGGTTTGTAGAGTTAAGTTGAGTGGGCGCGCGTGCGCACTCTATTATTATTCAGGTAGCAAGAGCTATTTTGAATTTCACTTGGTTTCCATACGCAGATATTAATCGTTTGCTTATTTTTTTAGTTCACGTCAGCATTCAGTCTTGTTCCTAAAAGCGAACATAGAAGCCTTATGGAATGCGTGTTTTTAAAAATGTGTTGCATTTGTACCGTAGTTGCAATCAACAAATTACTTGGTTGACCCTGATTTTACACTCTTATATGGTTTTTGTTTCTGTTATACCTATACTGGTGCAAATGCAGGGGTGGGGGTGGGTGGTGATAAGCTGGCCCACCTCTCAAGTTTTTACAAACTGCTAGAAGCATGAAATGTGTGTGCGCGCGCTCACGCAAATATACATGAATGTGTGCATGTGCTTAAATAAAAATTGCAAAGAAGCTTTTCAGAAATTCCCATTTATCTTCTTTTCCATGAGCTGCTACTAATGGAGTTGTTTATTTGCACACACTGGCCTTTTTTAAATCGGAAACCTAAATTTCTTTCTACTTTTTGAAGAATAATGATACAGGTTATCTTTATAACATTCTAACTATTTAATATATTACATGTTTAACTAATTCATTTAGAGAACATAATGTATACATCAATATTATAGTCTTTGATAGTTTATTTAATTTGTAAAATTTATATTGTTGGTTAGCACACCGTTAAATCAGTTCCATGACAACTGTTAGAAGGGTGATAGTCTATTTGACATTTTCTTTTGTTTTAACTAATTTTTTTTTTGTGTTGTTGATAATAATAACTGAAACTAATATACTAACGTAATAAATATTTGTTTATCAATGTAAACTTCTACTGATTTTGATTTTCTTCTTTAATTTACGACTCCTCCGGACATAGATGAAATATAAAGCTTCTTTCTTTTATTGCAGTACATATTCTATAGATAGAAAACACAGCTGCGCTGGGAAATTTTCATATCATTAATTACTACTTCGGTCTACATCCGTCATTCTTGCACATAGATGAAATATAAAGCTTCTTTCTTTTATTACAACGCATATTCTACAAATAGAAAGAAAGCTACACCCATTCATTTTTTACTGTTTTCTTCTTTTCAAGTTGGAACAACGGTGCCAATGTAGCCGATACCGACCACAAAGAAAGCTCCAGCTTGCAGGAATAAGTAGACCCAGAAGTAATCTCGGCCATACATTATATCAAAGATTCCAAAATATACAAGGTAAAATCCCATGCGCATCTCCAACCAATGAACTCTACATATACTGAAAAGAAAGAATAAGTGATCAGTATATGTACCAAATTTTGGCCGAAGCTGATAATTCTTTGACTGCATTTTAGTTAGTTTTTTTAACCTTTCTCTAACACGCTCTATAAAAGACTTCCTAGCTCTGTTTTCGCCTCTTTGTCTGTTCAACTTAGCATTTCCTAGTTTCTCAGTTACGGCCTACTCTTTCACTTGGCTTGCTTCTAGAAGTCCAATGATTATAGCTTTTGAGCGATGCATAGACATCGCATTCTCAAACAAAATCCAGTATATGATCAAATGGAGTGACCTACAATTGAATGTAGTAATAAATCACTTTGTTGCAAATGCACCACAATTATCACCTGTTGCATGAAAACTGCGAATTGTTTTTCTTTCTCTTTTTTCCTTTGTGGCACAACTTCTTTCTTTCAAGATTAATGCAGTTTTCAGTTATGTTATAGACTACTTGGTTAAACTTTCAGTACACACAAAAATGATGTACTTGGGGGGTCTTTGGCAATCAAAGTAAAATTGCTTCTGCTTTTGTCAAATGGCCTTTTTCTTATTAAAAGCCAGAAAGTCAATTTGACAAAACACTGGACTTAAGAGCTAAAATTTTTTTTAACTATTATTAGCCAGACCTATCGTTAAAGTTCAAAAGTGCAAAAATAACTATTTTTAAATCAAGTCGATAAGTAACTTTAGAATTCGTTTGTTTTGGCTCATCCAAATTTACTTTTCAACTTTTGCTTTTAAAAGGGAACTTTAGAGTAATGAGATGACCCTTTACTAATTTGTAGTGTCAGTATGATTCTACTCATAAGAGATACCATGACATGTGTGATTTAACTGGACTGTGAACGTTTACATGTCAATTTTTCTCTTGTTAATACTTGTTAATAAATTTTTAGTGACTTTGGGTTAGTAAGTGAACCAAAGACCTTGGTACAAAACCGATTTCCATGCATTTCTCTTTTTACTTTATATTTTGCAGGTAAAGCAAATTTCTTAACAACACAGAAACGTTGACTATGAGGTAGATATAATAAATCCTCCTAGTTCTACTCAATTTGCTATTCAATGTCCATATCTTGGAGTGTACAGAGCATTGAGAATGGTAATGGTCAAAGGAACGTAGACTGAAATGAATTTGTGAATGCGAACTTCTGGAACTAAAACACAAGCTGGGAAGATCACACAATAGAAGAAGAAGGTAACCAGGTGTGCCACTATTTTCCGCACAAAGAAGAATGCATAGAGCATGGATTTTTTTCCTCATGATGGTCACCCTTTACATTATAAATGTGTTAGTTTTCATTGAATTGTAGGGCTTTTAGAGAAATAGAAAAGCAAATAAATCATACAGTGCATAGTATTATCTCTTTAAATATTTTTTTGAAGAGGTTGGCAGGGCCACATGACCACCTATGCTGTTGAAACTCGTATGCTTTGTATGTGCTTGGTAGTTCATTCTTCACCTATATTTTCATGGAAATTTAAAAACATTTAAAAATCATAGAACAGTCGAAAACATAGGTGCCTATATCAAGTGCTTGGTTCCAGTCTTGATCTCAAACCTAAGTTCATGGTAGTTTTAAATCAGTAAACGGGTCTAGATGATCAGAATTCCGAGATTCAGGGCAAGACTTTGTACCTTGTGCTACATGTATAATTAAATAAAAATATAGTTACCGATAAATCCCCCAACAAAAACGAATTTCCATCCTTTAAGGCTTGCTCTCATGGCAAGATCCATGTCTTCGACCGATGTTCTATCTTTCCACCCACCAGAGTTCATTAGTGCATGCAATCTCCACACTCCAGCAGTTCCTGGAGAAAAGTATCGATTTGATTATCTTACCCCAATGAAAAATTAAAAGTCGGGCGCCAGGTGATGCTACTCATTATGAATATTGAGTGATACTTTTGAATCGCCCTGTTTCTAACATGTGAAGCACTGTCTCACATATCCAAGGCGAAGCATGTCTTCGTTGTTTTAAAAAATTACCATGAAACCCGAAGAATGAGTATGTAGAAGACCCAACTTCTCGCTCCACACTAAAATGATAGTCCAAAGACATCTCTTGCAAGCGCGTCATTAGGCAGTCATTTGCGTTCACTGCTCCAAAAAATATATTTTAGATTTTTCATACCAATTTCACTGCTAAGTATTCAGATAATACAATTTAGTACCGGTTGCTGTCAGTTTGCTGAAGGGCAGCCCTGGTTATGAGCAGAACCAAATTTTTTGATACAAGTCATCAAAACTTTTGCCTATTTTTGGTTCGAACTACTGAAACTAGTTTGATTTTTTTTGTTTTTTGTTTTTTGTTTTTTTTGATCTTGTAGCAACTGAAAAAACAAATTTCGTCCTCAATATACCTAGCATCGAGCTTGAACCGAAGCAAGCTCAGAATTGCTAACAAGGAATGGAATAGTCTTTACCATGAACTCAGGATCCGGTTGAAAATCTGCATCGAAATCGCGACATGATCGCATTGTCTGACATAATGTTTTTTCAGTCCTTCGCGGAGAGCTCCAGCTTTGTACCCATTTCTGTTAGGTCTGATCTCGTACTTGATATTGACGTTCTCGTTTGCCCATTTTTTACACTCTTGCTCTTTACGATTTGTAACAAAACGTTACTAGTCAGTACAGCCTGTATTAGAACGTAGAAAATAATGTGTTATAAGATAGGTATTGCTCATATACTTATATTAGTATAAGATAGGTATCGACATAGTAAGTTATGACATCGGTTAATCTCTGGTAATTCAGTGAGTTAAATGCGTAGATCCATGTGCCATGACTCATAATACTGGTTAATTCCTGTGTTACAACACTGCTAGATTCCTGTGTTATAAAGTATAACGCTAGTATTACCTGAATTAAATATATGTGGATCTACATGTCATAAGAGTGGTAAATCTCTGTGTTATTGCACTGGTATATCCTTTTGTCATAACTTAAAACACTATTATACCATAACACAGTGAATCTGTTTCTTATAACACTGTAAAATCCCTATGTTATAACACTAGCAAATTCCTGTGGGATGATGGATTACAATTCATAACATATTTACCAACTTTACACTTTTCATAGCCGAGAAAGCTTTAAATTTTTTTACTATTTACATTATAGAGCATTTAAATTTTCACAACATAAAACATACACTATAATAGATCCCTGAATTGCATGCATAGGTAGATCCATGCATTACAAGACTTTCTCTATGTTCAGGGGCGAATCCAGAATCTCTTTCTAGAGGGATCGAAGAGAATTCAAAATTGATAAAAATTTATTATATTAGCATACTAGTATATCTGTAACGTTTTTCCTTCACTGCAGGTTTGCACATTCAAATAGCATATATGAAAACTCAACAAAATTATAAACAATTAAGAAAAGAACACTGAAAATACCAAATTTCAATAATATCTAGCACTTAAATGCAAGTATTTCATCATCAATCCTTTAACTTTGCTTCAGCTTCAATGAAATAAGCAACAAATAAGGCTAGAGTCGCAGTAGCTTTTGGAATGAAGAGAAGTGAAAATTCGCTAACAGCTCCCTTAATATTTTTATATTCTCAGAGATGTCATTGTTGTACAATATTCAATGCTTCTAGCACTTTTTAAAACTTAATGGGGGATCAGCTGACCCCCTTTAGATACATGTAAATTCGCCTTTGTCTGTGTTATTTTACACTGTTTTAATATGATAAATTCCTATGTTAAAAAAGAAGATTGTGTTGCTCGCTGTTTTAATTTCTAAAATTTCAAGATATCAGTTATTCTATATTAAAAAACATGTGGATCTGCAATTGATTACCTTAATTGCAGGGTCAGTCGAGTCATCGAGCACCTGGATTATGATCCTATCAGCTGGCCATTTTTAGCCTGCATGCTGCCCCAATCGACAACTTGTACACCTAGCATCAAGAAATTCATGGTAGATTACCAATTCATAAGAATCATAACATATTTACCGACATTTTGCCAAAAAAAGCTATTAACTCTATATAATTTACTTTTCAGGATCATATCTATATGGAAATTTTCACAGCTACAATTAAACAAGAAATATCAAGTAAAGTACCTCTTTCTCATTATACATGGGAACCTGAACCAAAACCATAGGATGACTTCGATTAGCCTTCATCTCCTCCATCACAGCATCAATATTGTACTTCATGTACCTTTTCCTTCCTAAAACCTTCACGCGCAGTATCACAAAGGCCATGTAAACCCTCTCCACAAACAACATGAGCGACATCACTGCACAGACGTACACAGCGATCCTCAAACCCGGCACTATCACGGGCTTCCGGATCCGGTTCCATGCATCCATCAGCTCTTCTCCTACTCCTTCATTTGCTTCTGTAACTACAGGATCGAACACTCCAAAGCTTTTCATGGTTTAAATTCGATTAAATTTTGAGTATAGAGTTAAAGAATGCAATGCTGCATATTGATTACTGAGAGCTCGAGGGGGTTGCTATAAATACAATTTGGGAAGCGTTTGCAAGGCGACACATCATTTCAATACTTTTTTGGGTTTGTTTTATTCATAACAAATGGCTAGCATCTTGTTTTCATCTCATTTTTTAGACGATTGAATTGCCCATTGCAATTTATTTTCAATTTTTAACGTTCTTTTTTCGTAATAGGTTCATAATTGTTGGATAATATGGAAAATCCAAAGAAACGGCTTGCTATGGGCTTGGATGGTGGATTTTCAAGCTGTTTTTTGGGGTATGTTCACACTTTGCTAAAACGGGTTTGTCCGATGTGTAAAGGTTTCATTAATTTCATTTACAAGATTGATTATACTATCTTTGTGTAAAAAGTTTCATTACTTACATTTACAAGATTGATTATACTGTATTTGGTTGTTTTTGGTGTAGGCTGAACCATAAAAAAGTGCAAAATTGGTGAAGGAAGCTGGAAAATTCCATTCATGGTGTTAAATGAATGCATTGTTGCTTATTAATTGAGCCGATGTATGAGACCTGAGATGCAATGAACTGATTCATTTCAATTTGTATGCTGTAAAGAATTTGGGTTTACAATTACATTATTATTGTGTTATTGTGCTTTTATTTCTACTAATTTGTGCTTAATGATAATAATACTATTGCTATGTGGTGTTACAAAGGTTCGATCATTATAGTGCATTTTTTTATTGTCAGTTGAACGATAAAGCTGAGATTTGGCTTGTTGGGAAAGTGTAATGATGGTTTCTATTTTATCTTGTGATAATTTCGGTTCATCAATATTTTTTTGACACTCGGAATTTCCGTTTCGAAACTCATCGAATCCAAGGATCTAACGAAGTACATTTTTTGATGGTGAAACGAATGGTACTGGCTTTTTTCGTGCAATTAACATGGCTTTTCTTGTAAAACATAGTGCTTTTGAAATTTGTATTTTTGACCAATGGGTGATAAATACATCAAAATTTGACTGCCTTTCCTTCGAAGATATTTTGTTGTATGGCGGATATTCACAATTATGCTTTTACATCGTGTGGTTAAAGCTTTGTAAAATCGTTGATATAGCGCGTAGCGCTTTTCGATCGTTGCACGTTTTCAATTTAGCATTGTTACACAGTGTTTTCATTTTAAGTCTCAGCTACATCCATTAAATCAAGGCTTTTTAACATTCGTTTTAGCAACATTAATATAAAAAAGTTGATTTGACTGATTCTCTTTTGAACTAAATCAACAAAGTTAGGGTAAAACTTAATTTTAAGATCAAATGCTGAATATAAGTTAGAAATCTATTATAGTCATCAAATTTAGACTGTGTAAATTACATTTAAGTTTTGAAGAAAAACAAAAATGAAAAGTTTATCGGGAATAAGTTTATGGGTATAACTTAAAACATGCTTTTGAAAAGAGTTTTTTGTATATCAAACTTGAAAATAAGGGGTAGATCCAAATATCAATGACAATAAATTTAAATGGAAGCGAAACAAATTAGTGAATTATCATGAAAAGTTAGCTTACTATATATACACAAGCAAAGAAACTTGAATTTTAATTGACAAACGCAATTTATTTTAATAAAATATGAAGGCTGCACAACAAAAGAAAGTAAATATATGCTACGTACCATTTCCTGTTAATTGTAGGAAGATGCTAAAAGGTCCGAAATTTTCAAGTACACAAAACTACAAAATTTAAAATTGAAGATGGATTTCAATGGTATTAGCCAAAAATTTGGTCTAACACTCCCAACTGATAGGAATTAGATAATAATCCTGGATTGTATAATTGTATATAATAATATCAAATTAGCTAATAAATTAAAAAGTAGAAAGAATAAGTAGTATAAGAGAAGGAAGACACAATTTTTATAGTGGTTCGACCAATTCTCGTACCTATGTCAAATTGGTCAATATTTTCTTTATTCATAATGGATCTACCAAAATTATGAAGATGATTCGATATTCGTCAAATCTCGACAGATTTCGTCAATCAATCAGGTCCAGTATGCTATAGAAGAATTACAATCAAAAGTAGACCAAATCTCTAGCTAGATAGGTCGGTATCGATCCATGGTCCAAACTTATATCTTTTTTCATATTTTGATGTCTTCATGGTCCTTGGAGCTTTAAAGGGTCAAAATTGTCTTTAGGATGGGTCAGTGCCGATCAATCAACCTTGTCCAAATGCTTTTCATTTGTTTCAATGTACTAGAGATCCACTGCTCGTGAGTTTGGGTGGGCAGAATGGTCATTTGTATGAATCGGTACCGATCCATGGACTTAACCAACTCTACCCCCTTATTCTTTTGCTCTTCATAGTTGATCACCTTCAAGTCACAAGTCCAGAGTACATTTCTTCATTACTTCGTACTCCGGTTTTACTGATAGGTTGTCTGGGTAATAAATCGGATTACACTTCCCCCCAAAGTATGTTTATGTGTAAGCTAAGCATGCTTTGAAGCGAGACAAGTGACCAAATCCAATAAACACTTCCACAACTCGATCTATTTCCATAGAACATCCTATCTTCATCGAGAATTCAAACACCATTTTTCCATATAGTAGACAAGTCACGTCTTTTCGAAAAATATAATGTTGCAGTTTACCACCCATAAACTTCATTCAATACTTATAATCATTTGAAAGTTGCTCTAGATCATGGCTAGGTAAATGTATCCATTTTATAATCTTTTTTCTTTTTTCTATAGATTAATGGATCGATACCGATTTATGCTCCTTCACCCCTATATAATAAACACTTAGAAAATTCCTGTCCATCGTTTAACATAGCATTTAAGTCTTTCTATCTTCCTTACACTCAATGTACACAAACTAGGGCTTCCTCCAACCTTCGTTCTCAGGCTCCCGCCATCGATTTCAATCATCAATCCAAGGTAGGATTATCGATTTTCTATCGCACTTCACCTCGTACCATCGCCCTCGTTGTTGTCGACCCATGCTTCCATGGTCGTTGCCAGTTGCCACTCCATTTGAAAATATTGTCGATCCTTCCCTTCGATCTACATCGATCAATCCTTCTGGATTGGATTAAAGTTGAGATGATTGACTAAGAAGTAGCTCCACCGGGGAGCTTCTGGGCCAAGCCCGCTTGTTAGTCGCTTGTAGATGGTCACATGACGATCCAGTAGAGTTTAGCTCGCAACCCGAGCCAAAAGCATGGATCGCTAGCAATCCATGGTCTATGGATCATTGGTGATCCATGGGCTTAGCTCGCGTGCGAGGTAACTACTTATCTCCTCTCTTCATGTGCTTTCATGTCAGGTCGCAAGAATTCTATGGCTTTGTATGGATCGCTAGCGATCCATACACTTAACATAATTTTGCATTTTGTCTTCTAGTCTCCTTTGCTCCCACGTGCCATAGTTGTTCATTGATCCACTGATGAAGTTTATGGATCGTTGGTGATCCATGATTTATGGATCGCTAGCGATCCATACACTTAAGTCTTTTTATGGACTTTGGCGTCTGGCATTCCCATTACCTTATATCGACGTTCTTCAGGTAGTCCCATTGCGCGTTGCTTTGTTTTGATGATGATTAACTTGTTATTCGCATTTGGCTGCTGATGATTTACTTTTTATTCCCACTACCGGGAAATCCTCTCTTTTGAGTCAGAGAAGGATGATTTTGAAAGAGCGTTGTAAAAACGCATTGCCGGGATTAAACGGCCGGAGGAAGAGAAGGAAGCAGCGCTGCAAGAGAGCAATAGGAACGACGTGTTGCTGAAAGAACTGAAAGAGGCTTATGTAAGAATTGAGATCGTCTATAGGGATGAGATAAAAAAAGCCTCATGCCAAGGAGGCAAAATTAAAAGAAGAAGTGGCGCTTGTAGCGCAACAATTGAAGCCCAGAAGAAAACTATCTCCGACCATGACCTTATCGTTGAGGGGCATAACAAGACTATCTCTGATCAGGCTGCGATGATTGCTCGATTACAGGACCAAGTTACGTAGCTTAGCGCCAATAAGTCTCGCGTTGAGGTCGAAAAGGCCGTCGTTCCGGCGAATTATCTGGAGCTTCAAAGTGCTTTCGAGAGGAATATGGAAAAAATGAACGAGACCATACTGAATTTCTAGGACAACTCTTTACTTCATTAGGGGAGCCTTCGCGACAGCGGTGGCGTTTACACTAAGCGGGAGCTGGAGAACGCCTGCCTTAACGAAGAATCAAAGAAGGCATTGTTGGAGGGTCAGGAGATATTGCAGATTAAGAGGGAGGAAGAGGTTGTCGATGCCGCCATGACTGCTGCAGCTGGAGCACTTACAGAGCCTTTCATTTTTAGGGTCAGCGAAACATCAAAACAACCCCGCAATCTACCAACAAGTTCTGGGCTTGGGCTTCCCCTCAGTTAATAAAACCGTCTAAGGAGGATGAAGGTGATGAATATGAAGTTGACATTCTTGGCCACTCCTTCGATGTAGGTAAACCTCTCGCTTCTCTTGAGTTCGAGAGCTTTCAGCTTACGCTGCAAGAGCAGAAAGAATTTAATGCTTTTCTTTTTGATCTTATTGGTCCGTCTACCCTTTATGATGATGTGCCAGCTTCCTCGACGCCTGCACCTGCTGCTATTTCCACTGCCTCCGTGCTTGTTTCTGTTCCTATTTCAGTTTCCACGTCCGTATCTGGCTCACAGCTGGGGCCGGAGTCCGAAAAGATAGCCGGACTTCAAGGCTTGGATGTCCCTTCTTTATCTTTGGAAGGCGACGTAACTACGGCAGATGTTTAGGAGCAGGAAGTTCAAACGGAGCAGCCTTGCAAAACTCAACATGAATTGGTCGCTGTCAAGAATGAGAAGGCTGAAGCGATCAAAGCCTCGAAGAGCTCCTGCAAGTCACAGAAGCACAAAACGAAGGGCGAATCTTCTGAGAATGCTACAGAGGAAGAGGTGGATGTTAACGCCGAGGAGTTTGTTGATATTAGTGGAAATGACACCACCCCTGAGATGAGGTAGAAACTTCAAACAAAGGGCGGAAAAGGGAATGGTGGAAAGAAGCGCCGAGGCTTTTGGATGGCGATCGATTTCATTTTGGTTCTTTTGAGTCATTTTTTTCAAGTGCAGAGTCTACACTTAGTATTTTTGTTGTGGAGTCTGTATTTTCCTTTTGTTGGCCGGTATTGTGTGGGTACGGCCTCCACCTTTTGTCCCTGTATAAAAAAAATTATAAGCAATACATTGATATTTTGACTATACCTTTATTTGTCTGTTCATACGTGTCATGTGCACTTGTGCTTGTTTTATTTACACTTATCCATTTCTTATGATTACTGCCGAAATTATTTATTTGGAGTAACATTTTTTTGTTTCGAGTAACAGAACTTGTGAACTTATTGTTTTTAAGTATCTTTACTTAAGTGTCGGTGTATGCCCCCGGTTCACAGGGCTGTTTACTTCAAACAACTGACAAATGACCAGTAACTTAGGTTTAAATAATCTGCACGTTAACACTTGAAATTTTACTAAATCACAAGTTAAATTTTCATTTTTCAGAAGTTTTGTGACTTGAATACGCAGTCCGAGTTTTTTTCATACTTCGGTGAGTACGCAACATATGTATGATTGAGGTGTGCATACTATATGAGTTGACCATAGGCAGGTACACGTCGTCACTGTTTAATGTAATAATATGTCGTACTCCAGTTTGGTTGGAGTCATCCCCATTGTTTGTGACAGTTGGAGTGGCTTGATTATGGTTATTCTTGTATGGATATGTTTCCTGGCATTTCCGGGGAAATCTCGGGACTTGAAAGTGCATGCGACTTACGAGATATGTGGATTTAGGATTGGTATGTTCCATCGATTCGGAATGGTTTTGGAGCTCCTCGGTGTTGCCTACCTTCGGGTAATGTGAGGAGTTTATGCTTTAGGAGCGTGATTTCACAGCTTCGGGAGTTAATGCGCGGCGTATGAAATACGCGGCTTTTGAGATTGATATGACCCGTCGGCCTAAAATGGTTTTGATGCTCTCCAATGCTGCCTGTCTTTGGGCAACGTGAGGAATTTAAGTCTTAAAAGTCGGTGCATGACTTATGGAGTGCGCGGCTTTTCATGCTCCTCGGTGTTGCCTATCTTCAAGTAGTGTGAGGAGTTGGTGTTTTGAAATTTAATGCCCGGCTTATGAAGTATGCGACTTTACGTACTACTCAATGTTGCTTATCTTCGGGCAACGTGAAGAGTTGATGTTTCGAAATTTAGTGCGTGGCTTATGAAGTCCACGGCTTTTCGAACTCCTTGGTTTTTCCTGTCTTCGGGCAACGAAAAGGGTTGATATTTTGAAATTTAGCGCACGTCTTATAAAATGCGCGACTTTTCGTACTCGTTGTTGCCTACCTTCGGCAATGTGAGGAGTTGGTATTTTAGCCCTTTCAACGTTGCCAAAGCTATACCAGTTTTTAGAAGGCAAAGATAAGGTTTCGCCGATCAACGGTTTGAGTTGATTTGCTTCCGTCGACTGGACAGGTAGTTATTATGAACATAGTTTTGTTGGTTCAAAAAATGAATCAAGTTTTATTAAGGAAATTAGGGCAGATCTTTGCCTATTTACAATGCCCCTGGCATTCGGGATTGGCTTATTTGCTGAGAAATAGAGAATACATAAAGTAGTTTTCAAATGAAATAACGGAGGAGTGACTCGCTATTCCATGCCCTGGGAATTTGGATTCCGTCGACGGTTGTCAGCTTGAAAGTTCCATCCCTGAGCTTTTGATTGATGACATATGGTCCTTCCTAGTTCGGTCCGAAGGCCCCCGAAACGGGGTAGAGTCGCTTAAGCACAAGGTCTCCCACTTCAAAGGTTTGGTTGTGAACTTTGGATTTGAAGTATCGTGCAACCCTTTTTTGGTGGGCAGCGGTTCTCAACTCGGCTTAACTCTCTTCTGTCATTGCTCATATCTAGCGATACAAGTAAAAGATGCTCGTTTTGCTTTTGATTAAAATTTTACCTTCGATGCGAGGGGACCCCTAATTTAACAGGAATCATTGCTTCTGAGCCATATGCCAGAACGAATGGAGTATAGGCGGTTACCGCTTTGTGGGTAGTTCTGTAAGCCCATAGTGTGAGTGGAAGTTCATCAACCTAGTTTCCTTTAGCTTTAGTTAGTTGCCTTTTGACGGTAGATTTGATGATTTTGTTTATTACTTTCATTTTCCCATTTGCTTGTGGAGCTACTGCTGAGAAGCTTTTCTTAATCCGGAAGCGTTTGCCTAAGTCTTTGAACTTGGCGCTTTCGGATTGAGTTCCATTGTCAGTGATGATTTTCTGTGGCACGCCAAACCTGCAAATAATGTTTTTAATAACAAAATTAATGACTTTCTTTGTGGTTATGGTGTCCATCGGTTCCTCTTCAGTCCATTTCGTGAAATAATCAACCGCAACTATAACATATTTGGATCCTCCTTTCACTATCGGTAGGACGCCAATCAAATCGATCCCCTATATTGCAAATGACCATGGACTGACCATCTACGTTAGCTGTGTTGAAGGAGTCCTTTTAATTTTTCTAAATCATTGCAGCGATCACATTTTCTGGCGTAGTCTGTAGGATCGCGATTTATTGTTGGCCAGAAGTATACATGCTTGAGGACTTTCTTCGTAAGGGTTTGGCCCCAGTGAGGTTTTTGCATTTGCCGTCATGCACTTCTTTTAGGATTTGTCGGGCTTTGTCGTCGGAGACATATCTAAAACGGGGGGTTGAGAATCCCCTTCGATAGAGTATTCCATCTTGTATCATGAACCACGGTACCCCTTGGAGAAGCTTTTTCCGTTGATTCCGGTCTATTGGAAGGGTCCCTGCAAGTAAATATTCCTTTATCGATGTCTTCCACATATCTGGTTCAACAGTGATCTCGAGGATCCAATCGACGTCCATTTCTTCTATGCATTGGTTGGTTAGAGTCTCCACTAGGACTAGACCCAATGACTGAGCTTCTCCGAAGCTTACCAGTTTAATAATCTACCTTGGTGTTTTTCTCCAGTGGAATATGAGTTATAGTGTAGTGTTCGATATCGCTTAGCAGTTCTTGTACTTTGGTCAGGTACGAGGTAAGATTCTCTCCACGAGCCTGGTATTTCCCTTTTACTTGACAGACGACCAGCTGGGAGTCGCTGTATATTTTAATAGATTTTATCTTAAGCACTTTCACAGCTTTCAATCCTGCAATCAGTGCTTCGTATTCCACTTCGTTGTTTGTAGAAGGGAATTCCAAGCGCAAAGCATAGCTAATGGCTCGTCCTTCGGAGTTTAAGCACTACTCCTGCCCTCGAAGAAAGGTTATTGCATGCGCCATCGACAAAGAGCTTCCGTTGTGTGTCTACTTTGTGACGACCGAGAATTTTTAAGCAATTAAATTGGAATATTTAATTGATTTGAAATATTTAAAAGTAAAATTTTAACTTGAATTCAAATATCACTAATTATTGATAATTAAATTATTGAATTAAATAATTTGAAGTTGGATAAAATATTGAATCTGGAATTCTAAGCCTATTAAAAATAATTTGAAGGCTTGTAGAATTTATATTGATAACACTGAAGGTAATAGAAGTTGTAAAATTGAAAATAACAGTGGTTTGTTCAGTTTTAAAATTTATACTGTTTAAATTGAATTTAAAGAATAGCCTTTCGAGGCGCAGTCTCAGAATTCGACGAAACCAGTTTCATTGGGTCCGTAATATTGAATTATTATCGGATTTCAAATTTCGCAGCTTTTGGAATTAACGTGTAATCGTACGAGGTATAAACGCTTAGACGATATTTATCGATCTAGTTTAAATATCCTTATTTGAAAGAAATCAAATCAGCCGTCACCCTATATATCCTTTAGCCAACCTATCTCTGTTGCAGCCGACACGCAGAAACAATTTTTTCACGCGAAACATCTTTTCCTGTTCCCTCTGTTCTTTCTTTAAAATGCAGGCTCGTTCAATAATATCTCGTTCAAAGCTTTTCGAAGAAAATTAAATTAATGGCCGAAAGATTATCTTTTTCTCCTCTTTAAAAATCATGGTCGAACGTCTTCCTCCATTTTCTTTTCCCAAATCGAATCGTTCCTCAATAAAATAAATCGCGTTCGAGGTGAAGACACGATCATCTTGAGATCGACGAAGTTCAGAGAGGGTGCATCGATACAAGGTATCGGGTCGCGATTAAATCCTCTCGGCAGCTCGAAGGTGGAAACTAAGGTGAACGTACAATCACGACATCTAGATCGAGGCAGCGACGTGGTGTACGTCTTCTCTGGCCTGCGCAGCGGTGGGAAGCGGCGACAACAATGGTGAGAGGCGGCATGATCTGGGTTGATCGGCGGCAAAGGCGTGTTCTCGAGTGAAGGCTAGGGCTTGGGTTCGATTTTGGGAAGCTGTGTTCGCAAAGCTCGGTCAAGGCGTGCTGTTGGGGTGAGGATGTCTTTATTTGTTTAGCGTATCAGTTTATATGTTATATAGTAGCTAATTTAAAATGTGAATTTAGGAACGGTAAAGGAAGGTATGATATAAACAGTAAAAATATATATATGATTTTAAAATGTTGTAGAATTTTATTAAAAAAAATAGATTTAAAATCTGTATGGGTTATGTTATTAGTATTTTTGTAATTTCAAAAGGGAATTAAAGAAATTTGTAAAATTTAATTATTAGTTGATTTATTTATTTAATGGTAATAAATTATTGATAAGTTAAAATATTAATAAATACACATATATACCTATTTCCATTTACTAGTGAAAATTTTAAATAATGAATTATGGAAATTATTTTGTTCTTAGTCACTTAAAGAAAATTTATAAAAGGAAATTAGTTAAAATTAAATTAATAGATGACAATAGGCTGATCGATTGGTTCAAATGTTAATAAAATCATCTAATGTCTGTACAAGGTCTAAATCGTAGAGAATTAGGACGGTGTGGATCGGATTACAACAACAAAAGCAAAGGTGAGTTAATCTCACTCAGTTGAATTTAAATTTAAATGATCAAAGTTAAATAATTGGTTGAATGGATGAATTGATTGATGTGCTATAGTTTAGTATATTTTGGAATTGGTATTTTATATTGTGCTAACGTCTGTGGATGTAGGGAAAACAGGTTGGAGGGATCCAACTGGACCCCTCAACATTTATTTAATATTCTCTGCTGTGAATATTGGTATTCTATGATGAGTTATATTGGAATATTGAATGTTATGGTTTGATTGGATATATTTGGGTATAATGAATTACCAAAAATATATATAAATTGAATTGTTGGGAAGAAAATAAAGGAAGTAAACTTGTAAGCGAAATAATTATAGGAAATTTGAATAAATTAAGAATGAATTGAAAAGAAATAGAAGTAATATGAAAATAATAATAAATAACTTCGAGTATGAAAGGAATTTTGAATAAACCGAAATTAATGAATTGTAAACTTAAGTTATATCAATTAAAGGAATAAAGAATTATTTTAAAATTCAAAGTTTAAATTTATTTAAAAGGATTAAGAAGTAATTTGAGAAATCAAAAAATTGGTATTCTCAGTTAAAAATATTTTAAATCATGATTAAGAAATAAAATCTGAAATTAATAGATTTTGAGGTAAAATGGAGTAAATTGGAAATCGAATTGGAAATTGATTCAAGTGTTTGAAATTGGAAATTTCAAGAAGAATGTGAAGAGAAGTATATTTCTCTGGATAGCCAAGTACGTTTTCAAAGTAAGTTTAAAAAATAAATAAGATAAAGGTTTTAATGTTGTTTTTAAAAAAAAGTATGTTCTTGGAAATTTAATATTTCTAAATGTTTAAATTCTAAAGTAAATATTTTTTTTTCAAATCTATTATCGTAGTAATTATTTTAAAGGTAACTTAATGTTTTGTTTTAAGAGTGAGAACCTAGTTTATATTTATAAAGTAACCTTATTTTCAAATATTCATATAGTATATATTTTTAATCAATCATTGAAGTAGTTTTAATTTAAATATTTTAAAGTAAATTCTAAAGTAAGTATTTTATTTAATCTATTATTGTAATAATTATTTAAAGAATGATTTGGTATTTTGTTTAAAGAAGAAAATCTAATGTATAGTTATAAGGTAACCTTATTTTTTTTTTTTTTTTGGCAAGGCCAGCCTGTTTTTAACGTGGACAGTCCACATTATTAAATACTAAAGGAAAAGAGTTACACAGACATTAGAAGAAGTACAATAAAAATACAAGGCAATAACGCAACAGAAGGAAAAAACGACATCAGAAACAATCATCTGATGATGTGACTTAGCACGGCCGTGAGAGAAGAGTACTTGTTGGCAAAGCGTCGATTGTTTCTCTCATCCCAAATAGCAGCCACCGTAAGCTTAAGATGTTTGAGAAGGCAAATGGACGAACTCGATTTCCATCGCGTGGCATTGAAGATTCGTATCCATTCTAATTTATAGTCACGAATAGGAGAGTGTGCATTTATGTGTAAAAGAGTTCGTCTCCACAGCTGAAAGGAAAAAAGATAATTGAATAGAAGATGACCAACATTCTCAGTAGCACGATTACATAGGATGCATTTGGATTGATCGATGAAATTCCTCCTCATAAGATTGTCTTGCGTGTGTATTGCATTGTTGAGGCATTTCCAGAGAAGTAAGTTATGCTTTGGTTTAGATCCAGTTTGCCATATTCTAAAGTACCAGGCAAAAGTAGAGTTGGAAGTGCTGCATATTATAGAGTTGTAAACATTAGAAATGCTGTGAGTTTTAGCACACCATGCAAGACCATCAATATTTTGTTTAGAGTATATATCACTGATATGACTCCAAACAGAAGTCAGAGTGGTAGATGAAACATGGGGCAATTGTAGGCCATCATCAGTGATATAATCTTTAGCATTAGCATGCAATGGGATACCAGAGTTATTAATAAGATTGTAGTCAACAAGATTTGAAAGAATCATACCAGGAGAGCTCCAAGGAGAGAACCAGAAGGAATTGTTTATGTCACATTGAACCCAAGGTAAAAATATCTGCCTATGCTTTAATATTTTTTTCCAATGATAACTAGCATTGTTTTCGGGTATCATAGTCCAGAAATGTTTATTTTTAAGATTATATTGCCTATTCCAGTTAGCCCATAGGCCAGTCTTATCAGTTAATAATTTATTGATATAATTAGAGTTAGCAGCTATATTCCAAGTTTTGAGATTGATTATGCCTAATCCCCCCATTTTGAGAGGTGTGATTATCTTTTTATAAGCAATAGGTATGAGTTTGTTAGAGTAAATATTCCCATGCCAAATAAAATGGTTAAAAGCACGATTAATCATGTTAATAAGTTTAGCAGGTATGATAAATAGTCGAAAATAATATGTGCACATGGCTGTAGCAATACTTTTTATTATCATAAGCTTACCAGCTTGAGATATATTAGCAGTATTCATCTTATTCAATTTTTGGGTTATTTTTTCAAACATTGGGAGACATTGAGATGTATTAATTCTAGATTTACATAAAGGAGCACCTAGGTAAGTTGCATTATTATCCATATTTTGAAGACCAGAGAGTTGCAGAATGTTATAGTACAAAGTTTCAGACATACCAGCAATACTAATATGAGATTTATACTTGTTAATTTGCAGTCCAGTCATATTTTGAATGTATGTAATGTAGCAAATGTATTAGAAATAGATTTGTTATTTGGTTTAGTGAAAAGAAGAAGATCATCAGCAAACATTAATGTGATAATTTTATGAACTTTGCATTTAGGGTGATAATCAATAAGTTTGCTATTAGTATCTCTGCATAACAGTTGCGTTAATACTTCCATAACAATGACAAAAATGGAGGATGATATAGGATCCCCCTGCCTTATACCTTTCCCAGTTTTAAAATATCCAAAACTTTCACCATTTATAGCTAAAGTAATTTTAACAGTGGAAATGCAAGAGTGAATCCAAGCTAGAAAGGGAAGGGGAAAATTCATTCTGGACATAATAGATATTATAGCTTCCCATTTAATTGTGTCAAAAGCTTTTTGAATATCAAGTTTAAGGAAACATCTAGGAGAAATATTTTTCCTATTATATCCCCTAATTAAATCTTGCGCAAGCAATATATTGTCAGTAATTGTTCGACCAAGAATAAAACCATTTTGATTAGATGAAATTAAATCTTTCAAGCAATTTTTCATACGTTTGGATATGATTTTTGCAATGCATTTATTAATTACATTGCAACAAGCAATAGGCCTAAACTCAGTGACATTTTGAGGGAGGCTAGTTTTGGGGATTAAAGCAAGTTTAGTATGATTAATGCCATTAAGAAGAATGTTAGTCTTAAAAAAGTGTAGTATGGCATTACAGAAATCAGATTTTATTATATTCCAACATTTTTGAAAGAAATGAGCACTGAAGCCATCAGGACCAGGGGAGCTATCTTTCTTCATTTTAAATATAGCATCAGTTATTTCCTCTTTTGTAATCTGTTTTATAAGATTATTGGATTGTTCATCATTTATTATCTTAAAGTTTAAGTCAGTAAGTATATGAAGATCAGGATTATTTTCATTGTTAGAGAAGAGATCTTTGTAATAAGAGAGAAAAGCATTTTTGATACCAATCTGGGAGGTAGCTTCATGTCCATTTTTATCTTTTATCCTATGAATGATGCTTGCAGCTTTTTTTATCTTCAAAGAATTGTGGAAGATTTTAGAATTTTTGTCACCTCCAATATCCCAGTTCTTCCTGTTTTTAGCTTTCAGCATATTAACTTCAGTGACAATTGCTTCTTTTAATTGATTAGATAAGTGATGCTCCTTGTTAGATAAATCAGTATCATTGGGATTAGCCTGCATCATAATATGAATATTGTTTAGTTCATTTCTTATTTTGGTTGATAAATAATTACCTGAACCAAATTTTTCTGAAGCCCAAGATTTGATATTGATTTTGCAGTCTTTGAGTTTGGCATGAAGTATGTACATGGGGTTGCCATACTTATTGACACACCAAGTATGCTGGATTAAACTCATGAAATCACTTTCTTTAGTCCAACTGTTGAAGAAGTTGAAAGAAGAGGGACCTTTTATATAAGCATTTCCCCAATCTAGAATGATAGGACTGTGATCAGATAAGGAAGGAGGAAGAAAATGAGCTAATAGGGAAGGCCAGATAGTATAAGCATCATTGTTTAAGTAAGATCTATCCAGCCTGCAGAAAGTACGAGAACCAGTCCTACTGCAATTATTCCAAGTATAGAAAAGACCAGTCTTAGGCATCTGATGTAGCTGTGCAGTATGAATGGAGTTATTAAGAGGGGAGACATCATTGAGACTGAGAGGAAGCCCTCCTGATTTTTCATCAGAGAATTGCATGCAATTGAAATCCCCCAAGCATATCCATGGCATAGCATTTGGATGTAGAGAAGGAAGCAAGTCAAGCAGGTATTGCCTTTTTTGTTTTGTATTTTCCGCATATATAAAAGTAGTAAAAAAAGAAGTATTAGTGGGCATGTGCAGAATACTACAGTGTATAAATTGTCTATGAGTATCCACAGTATTGACAGTAAATATATGGGGGTTCCAGATTATCATGATGCGACCATAGGGAGCATTATTGTGGTTGTGTATCATAGACCATGAAGGAGCAATAAATTTTGCTACTTCACTAGTAACCAGTTCAGTATATTTTGTCTCAGCTAGGCAAAGAAGTTGAAGTTTGTTGCCCTTTATTAGTTGTTTGATTTCGAACTTTTTTGCTTTGTCATGACCACCTCTGATATTCCAATATCCCATACTATCCATCATAATTACTTTTTATTTGCTTTGGCAGATTGCCTGGTGAATCTTTTCTTTTTCCCTGATGTGCTTTTGTTGCTCATTTTAACAAGTATTTGTTCAGTTGAGAAATCTATGTTATCATTTAGATCTTCCAATGACTCACTGGAGCATTCATCATCAGTCTCAATATTGTTGTCAGTAGCATTATGCCTTGAACAAGGAGTATCAGGCAGATATAATGCAATGTCAGCTGGAGGTTTTAGCTTCAAATAAGGGCTTTTAACTTGCTTTTTCGATGTAGTAGAGTTTTTTCTACTGCTAGCTATTTGTATATTATTTGGTGTATTATTGGGAACTTGAATATTTGTAGCATCAATCTCTGTATTGTGGATGGGAGTGAATGTCCTTTGTAATGTCTTATTTGTCACAATACTATTTCTATTTTTTGGGGAGATTGGTTGTGTAATACCTGTATCTAGATCACATGTTGTTTCACTGTTGCTGATATGTTTTCCAATATCAAGGTTTTTGTCCTTAGATTTATTGCTATTGTGCTCTGTAGACATTTCTGTATTTGTTTGAACTTCATCAGGAATCTCAATAATTTCACCTTCCTCCATTTCCGCAAGCAAAGAAAAGGAGTTATTGGTCTCTATATTTCCATCTTTAGTTTTTTCATTATTTTTCTGCATTTTATCATTTCCAGTAGAATCTTTTATCATATTCTTTTCTTTGGAATTCTGTGTCTCTGCTGGTATATCATTTGTTTGTTTTATTTTCTTTTGCCAATGTTGTTGCTTAACTCTGTTCATATCAACTCCATCTTTTTTGGTACTTTCCTAATCAGTTTTATTTTGTGATTGTTTTGCATTGCCTGTCATTTGTTTTGCTTTTTCCTTGTTGACATACATATCACCAGTATTAGCACTAATGTCTTCTTTGCTACCATGTATGTCACAAGATAGTGTGGAATGGCCAAAAACTTTGCACTCAGTACATATGAGAGGTTTCCATGTGTATTCAACATACACTTTTTGTATTGTATCTTTTTTATCTCCAATAAGAATATAATCAGGTAATTCTTTTTCCGGAGTTATTTCCACCAAACACTTAGCATATTCCATACGTTCTTGCTTCTCTGTAGCTTCATTGAAGCATATTAACTTACCCAAGTGACAGGCAATCCAGTTAATACCTAGTAAAGTCCAAGCTATATGTGGAATATTATATAAATGTATCCAAATTGGCACATTTTTAACTTGTGACTGCACTGTGCCAAAGGATGGTTTCCAGCTTGTTATAATAAACATTTGACCACGTATGAATGTGGGATCTGCTTTCAATATTTTTATTTTATCCTCTTGACAATTAAATTTGAAAAAGAAATTTGTACCATTCGACTTTATCTCATAAGATCCCTTGAGCTTCCAGAATTTCTTGACGTGTGAGATGACAGCCATGTAATTCACAGAAACGCCAAGAAAAAATCCAACTAAATAATCATCCCAATAGTTTTTGCCTTCAGTATACAATTCTTCTGGGGGCATAAGTGGTTCGCCAAGATAGTTGAGTTTGTAGTCCAAAGGAGTAAATACACCAGCATTACGAGGTTTTGTAGAAAAAAGAGAAGACCATGAACGTGTTGTGGAAGGAGACAAGAGTGGAGAAGGAACAGTAACAGTGGAAGAGGAAATGAGTGGGGCAGAAACGGTGAACGGGACTGGAGGCGGCAAAGGCGGCGGAGGTGGAGGAGGAGGAGGAGGGTCCGAGGGATTTGCAACAACAATCTGGGGGAGAGTAGGTAAGTTAGAGTGGGTAGGAGGTGAAGATGAAGATGGAGAAGAAGCAGATAAAATAGCCGTTGCTGCCATTTTTGAGTTTTTTTTTTGTTGTTTTTTTTTGATCTTTTGAAGGTAACCTTATTTTAGTTATTTCTAAAAGTATTATTATAAATTAAGTATTAAAGTAATTTTTCTAAATTAAATGTTTAACATATTTTTCAATAAAGTGTTTTAAATTATTTTTAAATCTAAAGTTTGTGCTTGGTGATTTCAGTAGAAATAGAAATACTTGGAATTTATTTTGAAAAAGAAAGATAGTTTGAAACTGTTTTCAAAGGATTGGAAGTGAAATATATATTGTAAAGATATTTTTGAGGTTAATAAATAATTTGGGAAAATTATTTATTGTTTGATGGATGTTTGTGAATATAAATTGATAGTTAAATCACCGACCATCAATATTGGACAAATACGTTGATCGTTTGGAAGAGACCAGGATCGAGATTTATATCTCGAAAACCATTTCGATCCGGTTTGTACGTTTTCGTGGAAAACGAGTTTGGATTCGAAGATGAAGCAGTGAAGTGCAAGGGCTAGTCGCTACTAATCATGAGGATATTTCCAAAATGGATGTGGTAGGAATAGTGCCTTCGGTTCCGTTCGAACCCGGGACGGACTTGTATGGATGAATGCTTTCGGAACATCGTCAGGTGAACGATGGGAATTCTAAGGGATATGTTCTAAAAAGGTAACGCCTAGCCTCAAGCCTCATCAAATGGGAATGACTGAAAATCAGGGGTTATGCAGCAAGGCTAGGTGGGTAGCACCCAAGCAGGGTGAGGTCATTCATGTCTAGATGTCCCTTTTTATTTCGGCTTAGTGGGCGGTCGCTGATCCCAACCGCGGGGTGATCTCACTCGGGATTATCCAGTAAGGGGTAGTCCCAGTCTTGTGTTGCAGGGGAGCGGGCGTACTCCTCGGTACTGTGATATAGGCCACGTACTGTGACAGGTGGTACCCTAGTGCCTAGTCATTAGTTGGAAATCCATTCTCCCTACGAGCCTTGTACGAGTTTTGTTTGTATTACCCACTCTGTGGCTAGTAGCTGGAATTTATAATGTAACAATTTCGGTTATTTTATAAGTATTTGTATATAGACCCTATTGTAATATCAGAGGATTTCTATAAAATTGTTTTAGCTATCGTAAGGTAAAAACCCGACATGTTTATTTGTGGTGTGGTCTTACGATATGCTTTTGTTTTCAAAGGATTTTGAAACTTTAATAATCAATTGAGTGTGATTTTCTCATGCTGGTATTCCAGACCGACTCGAGTGTTATTTAACTGTAATGCTCGGGTCAGACCGAGTATTATAGGATATAGGATATGATGCTGTGGAGCTCAGGAGACGAGCTGGATGACGATAGGTATTTCCGTACTTGTTTATGTATATATTCCGCTGTGTTGAGTTGCTGTGTATCCATTTGTATGTTGTTGATGTTGAGCTGTGATTGATGTACTCTGATGATGTAATATATAAACAGCTATGTTTGATTTTGGTGTAAAGATATGTTAATATCTATTATATTTTATTCCGCTGCGATGGTTAGATTCTGATGTTGTTTTCTATTTTCTTCTTCTACCTCTTCTTCTTTAACCCAAATGGTTCGTATTTCTGTACAACTTGAGTTGATTTAGGCAGAATAGTGTTGACTCAAGGGGTACGGATTTGCGGGTCGTCACAGTTGGTATCAGAGCTTAGGTTGGTGATAACCTTGGCTCTGGTGGGAATCACTCATTGAAATAGAGTCAATGGTACTCTAGACTGATTTTGAACATATTAATAGATATGATCACGTATTTGTTAGTGAATATAAAATGATTTTATATTGTGTTGATTGGTTTATTGAGTAGTTATGGATTCTGGTCAATACGAGTAATTAACGTTATTGATAGGGTCTATAAACACTTGAATAGAACTATTCGACACAGTATTGTTTTAAAGTAGGGTAAATGAAATAATTTACCCAAATTATTTTTGTATATAAAAGGATATAATTTTTGGAAAGTATTATAGTATTTGGATGTTTGATTGTTAAGGAATGATAATATTAAATTATTAACACTATTGTGTAGAAATTAAATAAGAAATTGAAAACTTATAACCAAAGTTGAAGAATAAATTTATATAGCAAAATGGAATTTGAAATATGGATTATAAATGTAATTTGTAAATTGAAATAAACTTCATATACTAATGAGATTTGTAAATGTAAACTGTAAAGGTGGTTATAATTTTGAAATAGAATTCCAGAGAAAATTTGAAATTGAAATGAGATAAAATTCCAGAGAATGTTTGAGTATAAATTTAAAGGAATTGCAATTTGGAATTTTTGGGAAAAATTTAAATTCCTTTGGGGTTGAAAACGGTTTTCAAAGGTTTGGAGGAATAATAGTAATATTTTGGAAATATTTTGAGTTGTATTTGAAATCTTGTGAGATTTGGAAATTAAAAATAATTGAAATGTTGTTAAAGAGATAAAAGCACTAAACTCTTTTGGTCGTTGGAAAATAATTCCGATGATGATCGCGACATCATCGGTGTTCATTTTCGAGTTACCAAGAGAGGAATTGCTACCTGAATATTTTAAATTGGAATTGTTTGCGAACTGGGTTTGGTTTTAAAAAAACCCAAAGGGATAATTGAATTTGCCAAAGGATTTTGGATGTAGTTGATTTCAAAAGTGGTTTTGAAATTTTGGGAAATTGTTTGAACTCTGGAATTTTATTTTGAATGTTTATGGAATAATAAAAATATATTAGCTAAATAAAATGTATAATTCCAAGTTAAAAGTAAAACGTGAATGGGATTGGTTGTCTATGGATGAAAGTATGAAAATAAATAAGTTTGTGACTTATAAAATTTAGAAGTGAAATAAAGAAGCCAAAATAAAATTGATTTTAATATTGGGAAGTGAATAAAAAAAATTCAAAACTTAAATTATAAAATAAATTGACCTCCAATAAAATAGTAAAGTGGTTTGAGATAAAAATAAAATATTGGAAATAGACCTTGAATAAACAAATTAATAATTAATTGGTAATGAAATATGGAGATGGAACTTGAATTGGTTAAATGAAAGTCGAATACCAATTTAATGTGGCAAATGTTTGGTTTGCAAATAAATTATGAAATGAGTATTTGATGTAACCAATATGAAATGTTCCAAGATTAATAAATGGATTCAAATAAATTGAATGTGGATATGGAACGCGAAATAAATTGAACGGAATCAATTAAAATGAAATCAAATTAAGTATAAATTGAATTGGTATTAATTTAAAATAGTTATAAACAGGAATGGATATTCTTTTAAGTAAATATCACTGAATTTGCCTAAAAACAATTGTTGTTTGAAGTAAACGAGATTGTATAAATTATATGGGTTAACAGAAGCCAATAAAATTGGTTTTTGAATCAATTGTAATAAATATGGGCTTGTTTGGGATGAAAAATAAATTGAATGTAAGCAATGAAGTGTAAATGAACTCAGCTTGGATTGTTGGTGAATTGAATATAATTGGAAGTATGCAATTCAAAATGGTTGACTGAATAAACTAATTTAAATTAGTTAGTAGATGAAATTGGTTGGTAATTGAAATCAAATTAAAGATTTAAATTGGAAAGTGCTTATAAAATATATATATAACTTGAGTTTTAAAGTTAAAATAACTTGACGAAAAATAAAATAAATTGAGTAATATTTGAATAAAAGCTTGATTTAAGTAAAATTGTGAAATGGTTGTGTCGAGTTTTATGGAATGATTTTAAATAAAACTTGTTTGGTAAGTGAAATGAAATTAGTAGTTGAGTTAATTAACGTAAGTTATATTAATGAGAATGTGACTTCGGAAAAATGGGAGTTGAATTGCTTTTGGGATTAATTCATTTTAAATGAGTTTGCTTGGTCTTAAAATGAATTTAAGTTAAGTAAGAGAGTTGTGAAATCATTTAAATTGAACAAGATGGTTTGAATATTGTTTGGAAGCATTCAAAATAAGTGTCAAAATATTTCATATGTGCTTATGGAAGTATATAATATGCACTGTTTATAGAATCCATGTTTTAGTTATTTATATATAAGTTAAATGCTATAAACTTTGTATATTTGTCACTTACCTGTTTAAATTGAGTAAGTACAGGTTTTTGGAAGCCGTTTGACTGGTTTGACCGCGCTAACAGCTAAAATAAATAGCCGCTTGCTTAAAAACGCTAAATAAGGTACGCCTACGCAATACAAATAGGAAATATGAACTGTTTTTCTGTTTTTCGACCGTGTGGGTCGATGTACATATATTTATATCTCTTGTCAAATTGCAAAAGCTCCTCCGTACAAAGGAGACTCTGCCGAAAATTTTCGAAAATTTTGGGAGTTAGAATTTTTTTTGAATCTTTTGGAAATTTTCACTAACGACAAATGATTCAAATTTGTTAAGCAAATAGAATTATAACTGAATGTTGAAATCTTATTTAAATTGTATAAGTAAAGTAAGATGAATTGAAGATATTGTTCAAAGAAATTAAAGATAGAAAAAGTTTGCAAACAAACTTTTATTCGAGATATAAAAACAAATTAGTAAGTGAAATTAATTTAAGGAATGATTAATCGAATATCGATTGAAATAAGATGAACTGAACTCAATATTTTGAATTGGAAGGTGAATTAAACTCAAGTAAAATTGAAAATGAAATTTAGATAAAGGATGATAATAAAAGTATTGAAGGTTTGAAATTAATTCGCAAATTGAAGCAAATTGAATTTATTTGGAATTGGAATCCAAATTGATTAAATAAAAACTGGAAGTTTGACCTGGGAAAGTGTGAATAAGTGAATAACAATCAAAATAAATGTGAATAAAAAGAAATTGATATAATTGATAATCAATTGGGGCAAATACGTAGGATGTACGTATATTATTTTATTCGCATAACAATTTGATCCAGATTCGAGCACAGAATTTCGAGATAATTTTATCGATCCGAGTTAGGATTTTTCATTCGATTTTCGACGGCGAACCCTGAATATGGATTTTGATTGATTTTGAAAATTCTCTATCATAGTTATGACTATGCAAGGAGAATGACGATTTCTAATCAGGAAACTAGATCTGAGTCCGCACTAGGAAGTCGGGTGGACGATACTAGTTCGGAAGTGAAATTGTGTGATTGAGTGGGCGATCGGATTTGGTATTGCATACGGATGATATAGGTACATCGTACGGGCTTAAATGGAATGAACTTTGAAATTTTGAAAAGAAGTCAAATAAAGGTTTTTGAATGTTGTGATTGGATATTATTGCTAAACAGGATATGCTGGTTTGAAAAAGGGAAAGGAAAATTGGTTTTGATTTTAGATAATAAATTAGAATTGCTCGACAAAAAGGTATGTGTTTAAATTTCTGTATGAAATTTGATTGGGTTTTTGGATCTAGCCACTTGGCTTTCTGTTTTCTTTTGGAATTTGGGGGCCGTAGAGCCATTTTGTAGTTGTACCGAGCTAGCCGCGCAAAGGAGACGCTGGCGAAATTTTTCGGAAATTTAGGGAGTTAGAAAATTTTTGAGGAAATTTTGATAATTCAAAATATGGTTTTAAATTGAAACTAGAATGATTGAGCAAATAATATTGGTAGCAAACCGTGTGGGAGTTTAGGAAATTAATAAGAGTGTAGTGTCTTTAAATGACAAGATTGTTGGGTTGATGTTAAACAGTTTGGTTTTGGAAAATAGTAATGGGTATTGGATCATTCTTCCTAACTAGTAATTTCGAGGACGAAATTCTTTTAAGGGGGGAGGAATGTGACGACCCCGAATTTTTAAGCAATTTAAATTGAAATATTTAATTGATTTGAAATATTTAAAAGTAAAATTTTAACTTGAATCCAAATATCACTAATTATTGATAATTAAATTATTGAATTAAATAATTTGAAGTTGGATAAAATATCGAAGCTGGAATTCTAAGCCTATTAAAAATAATTTGAAGGCTTGTAGAATTTATATTGATAACACTAAAAGTAATAGAAGTTGTAAAATTAAAATTAACAGTGGTTTGTTCAGTTTTAAAATTTATACTGTTTAAATTGAATTTAAAAAATAGCCTTCCGAGGCGCAGTCTCGGAATTTGACAAAACTAGTTCCATTGGGTCTGTAATATTGAATTATTACCGGATTTCAAATTTCGTAGCTTTCGGAATTAACGTGTAATCGTAGGAGGTATAAACGCTTAGACGATAATTATCGATCTAGTTTAAATATCCTTATCTGAAAGAAATCAAATCAGCCGTCACCCTGTATTTCCTTTAGCCAACCTATCTCTGTTGTAGCCGACACGCAGAAACAATTTTTTCACGCGAAACATCTTTTGCTGTTCCCTCTGTTCTTTCTTTAAAATGCAGGCTCGTTCAATAATATCTCGTTCAAAGCTTTTCGAAGAAAATTAAATTAATGGCCGAAAGATTATCTTTTTCTCCTCTTTAAAAATCATGGCCGAACGTCTTCCTCCATTTCCTTTTCCCAAATCGAATCGTTCCTCAATAAAATAAATCGCGTTCGAGGTGAAGACACGATCATCTTGAGATCGACAAAGTTCAGAGAGGGTGCATCGATACAAGGTATCGAGTCGCGATTAAATCCTCTCGGTAGCTCGAAGGTGGAAACTAAGGTGAACGTACAATCACGGCATCTAGATCGAGGCAGCGACGTGGTGTATGTCTTCTCTGGCCTGTGTAGCGGTGGGAAGCGGCGACAGCAATGGTGAGACGCGGCATGATCTGGGTTGATCGACGGCAAAGGCGTGTTCTCGAGTGAAGGCTAGGGCTTGGGTTCGATTTTGGGAAGCTGTGTTCGCAAAGCTCGGTCAAGGCATGCTGTTGGGGTGAGGATATCTTTATTTGTTTTGCGTATCAGTTTATATGTTATATAGTAGCTAATTTAAAATGTGAATTTAGGAACGGTAAAGGAAGGTATGATATAAACAGTAAATATATATATATATATATATGATTTTAAAATATTGTAGAATTTTATAGAAAAAAATAGATTTAAAATCTGTATGGGTTATGTTATCAGTATTTTTGTAATTTCAAAAGGGAATTAAAGAAATTTGTAAAATTTAATTATTAGTTGATTTATTTATTTAATGGTAATAAATTGTTGATAAGTTAAAATATTAATAAATATACATATATACCTATTTCCATTTACTAATGAAATTTTTAAATAATGAATTAGGGAAATTAATTTGTTCTTAATTCCTTAAAGAAAATTTATAAAAGGAAATTAGTTAAAATTAAATTAATGGATGATAATAGGCTGATCGATTGGTTCAAATGTTAATAAAATCATCTAATGTCTGTACAAGGTCTAAATCGTAGAGAATCAGGACGGTGTGGATCCGATTACGACAATAAAAGCAAAGGTGAGTTAATCTCACTCAGTTGAATTTAAATTTAAATTTAAATGACGAAAGTTAAATAATTGGTTGAATGGATGAATTGATTGATGTGCTATAGTTTGGTATATTTTGGAATTGGTATTTTATATTGTGCTAACGTCTGTGGATGCAGGGAAAACAGGTTGGAGGGATCCAACTGGACCTCTCAACATTTATTTAAATTATTTAATATTCTCTGCTGTGAATATTGGTATTCTATGATGAGTTATATTGGAATATTAAATGTTATGGTTTGATTGGATATATTTGGGTATAATGAATTACCAAAAATATATATAAATTGGATTGATGGGAAGAAAATAAAGGAAGTAAGCTTGTAAGCGAAATAATTATAGGAAATTTGAATAAATTAAGAATGAATTGAAAAGAAATAGAAGTAATATGAAAATAATAATAAATAACTTCGAGTATGAAAGGAATTTTGAATAAACCGAAATTAATGAATTGTAAACTTAAGTTATCTCAATTAAAGGAATAAAGAATTATTTAAAATTCAAAGTTTAAATTTATTTAAAAGGATTAAGAAGTAATTTGAGAAATCAAAAAATTGGTATTCTCAGTTAAAAATATTTTAAATCATAATTAAGAAATAAAATCTGAAATTAATAGATTTTGAGATAAAAGGGAGTAAATTAGAGATCAATTTGGAAATTGATTCAAGTGTTTGAAATTGGAATTTCAAGAAGAATGTGAAGAGAAGTATATTTCTCTGGATAGCCAAGTACGTTTTCAGAGTAGGTTTTAAAAAAAAAATAAGATAAAGGTTTTAATGTTGTTTTAAAAAAAGTATGTTCTTGGAAATTTATTATTTCTAAATGTTTAAATTCTAAAGTAATTTTTTTTTTCAAATCTATTATCGTAGTAATTATTTTAAAGGTAACTTAGTGTTTTGTTTTAAGAGTGAGAACCTAGTTTATATTTATAAAGTAACCTTGTTTTCAAATATTCATATAGTATATATTTCTAATCAATCATTGAAGTAGTTTTAATTTAAATATTTTAAAGTAAATTCTAAAGTAAGTATTTTGTTTAATCTATTATCGTAATAATTATTTAAAGAATGATTTGGTATTTTGTTTAAAGAAGAAAATCTAATGTATAGTTATAAGGTAACCTTATTTTAGTTATTTCTAAAAGTATTATTATAAATTAAGTATTAAAGTAATTTTTCTAAATTAAATGTTTAACATATTTTTCAATAAAGTGTTTTAAATTATTTTTAAATCTAAAGTTTGTGCTTGGTGATTTCAGTAGAAATAGAAATACTTGAAATTTATTTTGAAAAAGGAAGATAGTTTGAAACTGTTTTCAAAGGATTGGAATTGAAATATATCTCGTAAAGATATTTTTGAGGTTAATAAATAATTTGGAAAAATTATTTATTGTTTGATGAATGTTTGTGAATATAAATTGATAGTTAAATCACCGACTATCAATATTGGACAAATACGTTGATCGTTTCGAAGAGACCGGGATCGAGATTTATTTCTCGAAAACCACTTCGATCCGGTTTGTACGTTTTCGTGGAAAATGAGTTTGGATTCGAAGATGGAGCAGTGAAGTGCAAGGGCTAGTCGCTACTAATCCTAGGATATTTCCAAAATGGATGTGGTAGGAATAGTGCCTTCGGTTCCGTTCGGACCCGGGACGGACTTGTATGGATGAATGCTTTCGGAACATCGTCAGGTGGACGATGGGCATTCTAAGGGATATGTTCTAAAAAGGTAACGCTTAGCCTCAAGTCTCATCAAATGGGAATGACTAAAAATTAGGGGTTATGCAGCTAGGCTAGGTGGGTAGCACCCAAGCAGGGTGAGGTCATTCCTGTCTAGATGTCCCTTTTTGTTTCGGCTTAGTGGGCGGTTGCTGATCCCAACCGCGGGGTGATCTCACTCGGGATTATCCAGTAAGGGGTAGTCCTGGTTTTGTGTTGCAGGGGAGCGGGCATACTCCTCGGTACGGTGATCTAGGCCACGTACTGTGACAGATGGTACCCCAGTGCCAAGTCATTAGTTGGAAATCCATTCTCCCTACGAGCCTTGTACGAGTTTTGATTGTATTACCCACTCTGTGGCTAGTAGCTGGATTTAATAATGTAACAATTTCGGCTATTTTATAAGTATTTGTATATAGACCCTATTATAATATCAGAGGATTTCTATAAAATTGTTTTAGCCATCGTAAGGTAAAAACCCGACATGTTTATTTGTGGCGTGGTCTTACGAGATGCTTTTGTTTTCAAAGGATTTTGAAACTTTAATAATCGATTGAGTGTGATTTTCTCATGCTGGTATTCCAGACTGACTCGGGTGTTATTTAACTATAATGCTCGGGTTAGACCGAGTATTATAGGATACAGGGTATGATGTTGTATAACTCAGGAGACGAGCTGGATGATGATACGTATTTCCGTACTTGTTTGTGTATATATTCCGTTGTGTTGAGTTGTTGTGTATCCATTTGTATGTTGTTGATGTTGAGATGTGATTGATGTACTCTGATGATGTAATATATAAACAGCTATGTTTGATTTTGGTGTAAAGATATGTTAATATCTAATATATTTTATTCTGCTGCGATGGTTAGATTCTGATGTTGTTTTTCATTTTCTTCTTCTACCTCTTCTTCTTTAACCCAAATGGTTCGTATTTCTGTACAACCTTAGTTGATTTAGGTAGAATAGTGTTGACTCAAGGGGTACGGATTTGCGGGCTGTTACATACTTCCAGCTGAACTTCTTCCTCGTCATCCCATATAGTAAATTCGGCGATGAAGTCTGCTAATGCTTGCCCATTGATGGATTTCCTTGGGTGGTATGTGATATCATATTAACTCAGTTCTATGTTCCACTTGAGAAGTCGTCTGGAAATTTCAGTTCGATATAACACTAGCTTAAGGGCTGGTTGGCCAATGCTTTAATCGGATGTGCCCGAAAGTTGGGCCGTAAATTCCTTGATGGAATCAAGAGGCAACATGCTAGTTTTTCCTGATTTGGGTGGTTTTTCTCTGCTTTAGCGAACTGCTTGCTAATGTAATATACAGGTCGCTCGATTTTTAGTTCTTCACGCACGAGTGCAGCGCTTAGTGCATGGGGTGAGATTGCTAGGTAAATAAATAGGTCTTCCCCGTCCACGAGCTTCGATAATATCGGCGGAGCCTCCATGTGCCATAGCAATTCTTCGAATGCTGTTTGACAGGCTTCACTCCATTCGAAGTTCTTCCTTCCTTTCTTCAGCGCATCGAAGAATTGTATCACTTGTCGGTAACTTTCAAGATAAATCGACTTAGTGCTACGACTTTTCCATTTAAGCTTTGCAGTTCCTTCTTATTCTTTGGAGCTCGGACTTCTCGTAGCGCCATTATTTGTTATGGATTTGCCTCGATGCCCCTGGTGCTTACGATGAATCCTAAGAATTTTCTAGAGGCTTCTCCGAAGTGACGTTTAAGTGGATTGAGTTTCATTTGGTAATTTCAGAGTATTTCGAACATTTCAGGGAGGTTATCCAGTGATTAATAGCGGCTCGTGATTTGACCAACATGTCATCACATAAACTTCCATCATTTTCCTGATCAGACGCTTTAGCATGCTATTTACCAACCTTTGATAACTCGCCCGTGTTCTTTAGACCAAATGGCATTACTCTGTAGCAGTATAGGCGTAGGTCGGTGAGGAAGCGGGTGTTTTCTCGATCGGGTTCATGCATTAGGGTTTGGTTGTACCTGGAGTATGCATCCATTGAATGATAGCAGCTCGTGTCCTGCCGTTCCGTCCATAATTTGGTCTATTATAGGGAGAGGGAAGTTCTTTTAGGCAAGCTTTGTTTAAGTCCGAGTAGTCGATAAAGGTCCGCCACTTTTCATTAGACTTTTTGACTAAGACCGGATTAGATACCCACTCTGGATAAGTTGCATCACGGATGAAACCGTTGGCCATTAACTCTGACTAAGACCGTTCGGGACCTAGGCTGCACCTCTTGTGCTTTACTGATGTGAACTTGAGATCAATGTTGAGCGCATGACATGCGATTTCTGGAGACACCCCACGCATATCGGAATGCGTCCATGCGAACACATCCAAGTTGGCACGAAGAAATTTATTAAGCTCCATACGTGTCTTGTTTCCAATGTGCGATCCAATTTTTAAGACTTTAGTTAAGTCGTTTATGTCGACGAGAATGGACATCGTCAATTCTACCAACGCCGTCTTCCTCCCTCGAGCTCTTCTTTCTATGGTCCAAAGCCTTATCGAATCAACTATGGTCCACAAGCCAGGGGCGGCTCTGTAGTTGCTATTCGAAGGGTTCACGGATGTGGAGAGTTCTCATCATGTCCTTCCCTTTTTTCTTTCTTCTAGATTCGCATAACTATGCAATGTAACATTCTCTAGAAACACACTGATCTCCTTTCACCACTTCGATTCCATTTGCCGTAGGAAACTTCATGGTTAGACACCATTGGGCCAGAGCTGTTCTGAAATCTGCTGGAGCGGGTCGCCCCAAGAAGGCCTTGTATGCTGACATTTCATCCACAATTACAAAAATATAAATAAGGATAAGTCTTCGATCGTCATCTCTAAGCTACAATGGCAGGTCGATTGTTCCCACAAGTTGCTTGGGCTCGCTAGTGAACGTACGGATCTTCGTTTGGCACGTAGACATGCTTTTCATGCCGATTTTCATCTGGTCAAAGTACGTTTGAAAAGAACATTAACAGAGCTACCACTATCAAGCAACACTTGCTGAACAATTGCGGGACCGATTCCTACTGTTACCACCATTGGATCGAGAGTTAGGGCTTCGATCCCTCCGGTGTCCCAATTTCGGAACACTGTGTCATCACTCAATACTTTCTGCAGCTTGGTTGGGGTTTCATCTTCTTATGGGAGACATGATCCCTTTGGATCATGCTTCGACGAACTTGCATATCGCTCCATCTCTCTCCAACTTCTTTGCACGGGATATGGTCCTCCAGATATTTTTCCAATAACGAATCTTAAGGCAGTTCATTTGGATCCTTCCTTACTAGTTCTGACTTGATTCCTTCGTTCCCTAGAGGGCTGAGCGGCCGTGGGTTGATCAAGGTTCTCTAGCTTTCTCACATACTGTTGGAGCTTGTTTTCCCGAACCAACTCTTCAATGAGATTCTTCAGATTGTGGCATTTGTTCGTGTTATTCCATGAGTCTCATGGAAGCGGCAAAACTTTCCTGAGTGTTTTTGTTGCTTGGTTGCTTCCTTCCTAGGGGGTTTCTTATATTCTTCAGTCATCTGTGTTGCAAGATAATTATTTTCCGGAGTGTCGTTTAGAGGGGATAATCTTCCTGCCTGAACCCTTTAAGCCTTTAATTGCTGCCATTACCATTTCTTTTATTGGAGTTTTGATTTTTTCTCTTTTGATTCCCATCTTTTATTGGAGTTCTGAACCCTGGAACAACCCGGACAGGGACATGACATCTTTTGGTTGCGCGGTATGGAGCCTAAATTAGTCAGGGAATCTTGTGGCTAATTGGTCAAAGGAAGAGATATATCAAAAGGGAAGTCCTGTGAACCACATAGACGCATCTCCTTCTAGAATATGGGAAACATCTGCATCGAACGGCCTCTGAAGCGTTCGCTCCGTCCATATACCAGATATACTTGTATAAATGAGGTTTTGGGTCCTTAGTCCCGTCGTAGGATGAGATAGTTGGCATTGTGAATTTATCTGGATATTTTTCATTCAATATTTAATCGGTAAAGGGAGTCTGAGTTGGAGCTGACACCCATTCATCATCTCTTCGGTTTTTACCCCCATCCATCAATCGTTTGACCATGTCTATTACGTATGCCTCCGATGTCCGGTAATCCTGGGGACGACAGTTAGTCGCTACACCAAGTGTTTGGCTTTGCAAACGGTCTTGGCGCATGGGTTGAAGCTTAGGCTCTCCTGTCTTCGGAAAAGCTAATCCAGCGGGACCCCGTTGGCTTGCAGTTGGCCTGATTAGGGCAGTTTGGACGTTCCTAACATCATCGAATGCGTTGACGTTCTCTTCCAATTGGTTATCTTACTCTCCATCTTCTAAATTCGAGAGATTTATAGCTATATCTTCTTGTGGAGTTTTGGCCCCCGATCTAAGTTCATACTTGGTTGTCTTGCGATGGGTGGAATATTTGTATTTCCTTCCATATTATGTCCCATGGTTCCCGTTGTTACTATTTTTTGCAGCTATTTTCCATTTCTTTTGTTTAGCCCAGAAATGGAAGAATTTTCTTATTCCATAGTAGCCACAGGTATATGCATAGTTCTTGGAGCAGGATTGACTGTAGGGTTAGAAGAGCTTCTTCTCCATTAGAGCCTTTTGGATACTTTCCATTCTTTGGTTGATCTCGTTAACCATCTTATTCAACTCATCCCTAGTAATGACTTCGTGTTGACTAGGGGGTGTTAGTGCCTGATTTCTTGAGTTAGCAACCATTTACTTCAATATGTTGAGGATTGACATCTTCTCCTGTAATCACTACTCCTATGGATCTTCCAGATGTAGTTCTTCTTCCGAGAGCCATGGATTCCAAGTGGTAGATTATTGGGGCCAAAATTAAGGATCCAACTTCTGGATCTATGAGATCCAAAGTAGATAGCTAGATTTGTATCTTGCGTTGGATCTCTTAGTGAAAGCACCAAAATGTCAACCCAAAAAATAGATCAACACCCTGGTTTGAGTTTGAAAGCACCAGCCCTATTCTTACAAAGCAATAATACAAATAATAAGTACAGAAAAGAACCATAGAAGAAAGGATACGAGAAGATTTTAGTAGTGGTTTGGCTATTAACGAAGCCTACATCCACTTTATAGTTTTATTGTGACTGATTGATGTAACAAGTAGTGTTTGATTACAAGGCTTTTGATTATCCTTAGCTAGATTGAATCCCCAGAGGTGGAGCCCACTGGAGAATCACAATGAATTCCTTTAAATATTGTTGTGAGGGAGATAAAGAGTGAAGAAAGTTTCCAACAGAGTTTCGGTAACCAACCCAAAGAAGATCCAGTTTATGTTGCAGGTATGATGGTATTTATAGAGATCGAGGAGCTTCTGGGCCAAGCCCGCTTGTTAGTCTCTTGCAGATGGTCACAGGACGATCCAGTAGAGTTTAGCTCATGAACCAAGCCAAAAGCATGGATCGCTAACGATCCATGGTCTATGGATCGTTGGCGGTTCATGGGCGTAGCTCGCATGCGAGCTAACTACTTAGCTCCTCTCTTCATTGTGCTGCTATGTCAGGTCGCAAGAATTCTATAGCTTCGTATGGATCGCTAGCAACCCATCATAGTGTATGGATCGCTAGTGATCCATACACTTAGCGTATTTTTGCATTTTTTCTTCTAGGCTCCTTTGCTTCCATGTTCCATAGTTGTTCAACAATCCACTAATGAAGTTTATGGATCGCTGGCGATCCATGATGTATGGATCGCTGGCGATCCATGCACTTGGTCTTCTTCTAGACTTTGATGTATGGCATTCCCATTACCTTGTATCAACGTTCTTCAGGTAGTCCTGTTGCGCGTTGCTTTGTTTTGATGATAATTTACTTGTTATTCGCATTTGGCCGCTGATAGGACTGAACGGACGCTAGTCCCTTGATTCAGTCAAAATCAATCGATGCTTTAGTAATATGACTTGGCTCCTTTTACTCATTGCTTTAGTCCTTTTGGTTGAGTTTCGAGCCATTCCGACTTCGTCAACTTATCCCGTCTTCTATTGGATCCTGCTGGGTTAAAAACCCAGATAAAAATCTGTTAGATGTTGTACATCGTCCACTCTAGGGCTAAGTACTAGTATACACCAATATAGAAATTTAATAAAAATTCTTGACCATGCTTGTCACCCACGGTTTCCAGTTAAGTTGTGGATTCTATATGTTCCTTATGTCTTTCGCTAACCTCTCTTCTTCCATGTCACCCGCAGTGGCTTCCATCTCAGCACCTATTTCCACTTCCACTACAGCTACTGGACCTTCTGTTATGATAATCAAGGAGTCACACAAAGAAATCCCCACGGATGTTGCTTCGAATGGGGTCATGGTTTTAAACAACCCCTCCGACTCTTTCGCTTCTAATTAATCCATTACAAACCCTAATGCGTTTGCGATATGCACGACATTCCATTGAGGTTAGGCTTCTGTTATTACAGGAGAGAGCTCACAATCCTCCCGTCGATACATTATGTGTAATTGATACGTGTGTCTTTCTGGGTGTGCCTTCTTTCAACCACTTTCTACGCCACGTTCCCTGGTTGATGAGGCTTGCTTCATCTCAATTACACCCAAATTCTTAAATGCTGCTCTTGAGCCTCTACATGATCTCCATCCGCCACTTGGGTAGAGAGTCGCTCCTATTTGATATTAGATACTTATATAATTTCAAGCATCTCTAATTTCAAGCATCACTCCTCTAACCTTTCTTTGATCTTGTTTTAAGCTTTCCGAGGCTATAAGGTGGTCATCGACTTACACAATAAGCGCAAATACTTCAAAGAAGAATATTTCATTATTGCATGCCCTACCAACTTCGTCGAGAAACGACTCTTTGGATCAAGTATCTCACCATCCATCCTAATTTTCCCTTATTCGGTTTTTGCTTCATCCTAATTGCTTAATCTGTTTTATTCCATTATAGTTTTTCCTCTATGAGTAGATAGTGATGACCTGAGGCACATAGTCACCAAACTTCAAGTCGTTCCAGAGGAGAGGCATAGTGAAACTAAAATGGTACTAACTTGTGCCTCTATCACTTCCATCTTCTATATAACGACTACTATGTTAGATCTTGCCCTTATAGGTATTAATGAGACAACTATATATTTCCACACACGCACAGATATATATATATACACATACATACATACATACATATATATATATCGACTATTACTTGCAAGAGTTCACATATGGAGAAACAACGAGCAACAGTATAATCGAGCTAGAAGATTAGAGATCCAAAACAAGTTAGTTGTATGGTTTATTTTGTACGATCTCCCATATAATGATTTCACACACACACATGAATATAGCCTTGGAAATAATTTTTTATGAAAGCTATATTTTCCTACATCTAGAAATAAAAGGTTTTAAAAAAAGAAATTCAAAATAAATAATGCGGCATAATAAATGACACCTGAAAAGGTAATTCAACCGTCTAAATATAAAATTCAAATGTTTGGAAGTTATATTCAAACATCTAAAAACTCTAATTTTGACCTACCAACTTTCTGTTTCCTTCTGTATACTTTTAGCCTTTTGAAACTAAAATTCAAATATCTAAAATAAAATTCAACCATTTGAATATTTATTTTAGACATTTGAAAACATTATTTTTGAACTCTAAACTTTCTATTTTTATTCCTGAATAATTTCAGCCATCTGGAATTCAAAAATTAGCCATTTGACCTAGATGAAAAGAAGTGTCACTTCATCGAAAGTCAGTATTTGAAAAGATATCTTTTTTTCTAAAGGTTGCAACATTTTCAATGGCTACAATCTTACGATAAGAATTATTTAAGCTATAAATAGAGTTGAAATTCATGTTTTTAAATAGCTAATTGCTTAAAAACTTTATACTTCCTATATACTTATGATTCAAAAAGCATTCAATTCTTTAATTTCCTATATTAGCAAATTCAAATCATCATATTACAGAGTTATAGGTAGAATGGTATTTATAGAGATCGGGGAGCATCTGGGCCAAGCTTGATTGTTAGTCGCTCACAGATGTTCACAGGACAATCCAATAGATTTTAGCTAAAGACCCGAGCCAAAAGCATGGATCGCTAACAATCCATGGTTTATGGATCGCTGATGATCCATGGGCATAGCACGCGTGCGACCTAACTACTTAGCTCCTCTCTTCATTGTGCTGTTATTTTAGGTCGCTAGAATTCTATGGCTTTGTATGGATCGCTAACGACCCATGGTGTATGGATTGCTAGAGATCCATAAACTTAGCGTATTTTTGCATTTTGTTTTTCTAGGGTCCTTTGCTCCCACATGCCATAGCTGTCGACCCACTGATGAAGTTTATGGATCGTTGGCGATCAATGATGTACGGTTCGTAGGAGATCCACGATGTATGGATCGTTTGGGATCCATACACTTAGTCTTTTTATGGACTTTGATGTCTGGCATTCCTATTACCTTCTATCAATGTTCTTCAGGTAGTCCCATTGCGCATTGCTTTGTTTTGATGACGTTTGACTTGTTATTCGCATTAGGTTGCTGATTGGACTGAACGGCCGCCAGTCCCTTGATTCAGTCAAAATCAATCGATGCTTTAGTAATATGACTTGGCTCCCTTTAACTCATTGATTTAGTCCTTTTGGTTGAGTGTTGAGTCATTCTGACTTGATCAACTTATCCCGTCTTCTATTGGATCATGTTGGGTTAAAACCCGGATAACAATATGTTAGATGTTGTACATCATCCACTCTAGGGCTAAGTACTAGTATCCACTAATATAAAAATTTAATAAAAATTCTTGACCGTGCTCGTCACCGACGGTTTCCAATTATGTTGTGGATTCTATATGTTAACTATGTCTTTCGCTAACCTCTCTTCTGCCCTATCACCCGCAATGGCTTCCATCTCAGCACCTATTTCCACTTCCACTACAACTACTGGACCTTCTCGTCCTCAAAGTTCTTTCCAGCCTCTGGCCTACATTGCTCTTGTTATGATAATCAAGGAGTCATACAAACAAATCCTCACAGATGTTACTCCGAATGGGGACATGGTTTTAAAAAACCCCTCCGACTCTTCCGCTTCTAATCAAACCATTATCAAACCCCAATGCATTTACGGTATGCACGGCATTCCATTGAGGCTAGGCTTCTGTTGCCATAGGAGAGAGCTCACAATCCTCCCATCAGACATTATGTGTAATTGATATGTGTGTCTTTCTTGGTGTGCCTTCTTTGAACCACTTTCTATGCCACATTCTCTAGTTGATGAGGCTTACTTCATCTCAATTGCACCCAAATTCTTATAAGCTGCTCTTGAGCCTTTACATGATCTCCATCCGCCACTTGGGTAGAGAACCGCTCCTAGTTGATATAAGATACTTATATAATTTCAAGCATTGCTAACTTCAAGCATCGCTCCTCTAACCTTTCTTTGATCTTGTTTAAACTTTCTGAGGCTATCAGCTGGTCGTCGATTTACACAATAAGCGCAAGTACTTTAAAGAAGAATATTTCATTATTAGATGCCCTACCAACTTTGTCGAGAAATGGTTCTCTGAGAGTAGATAGTGATGACCTAAGGCACATGGTCGCCACACTTTAAGTCATTCTAGAGGAGAGGCATGGTGAAACTAATCTGGTACTAACTTGTGCCTCTATCACTTCCATCTTCTACACAACGACTACTATGTTAGATCTTGCCCTTATAGGTATTAATGAGACAACTATACATTTCCATATATATATATATATATATATATATATATATATATATATATATATCGACTATTACTTGCAAGAGTTCACATATGGAGAAACAATGAGCAATGGTAGAATCGAGCTAGAAGATTGGAGATCCAAAACAAGTTAGTCGTATGCTTTATTTTGTACAATCTTCCATATAATGATTTCACACACACACACACGAATATAGCCTTAAAAACAATTTTTTATGAAAGCTATATTTTCCTACTTTTAGAAATAAAAAGTTTTCAAAAAGCAATTCAAAATAAATAAAGCGGCATAATAAATGACACCTGAAAAGGTAAATTCAGTCGTCTGAATATAAAATTCAAATGTTTGAAATTTATATTCAAACATCTAAAAACCCTAATTTTGAACTGCCAACTTTCTGTTTCCTTCTGTATACTTTCAGCCTTATGAAACTAAAATTCAAATATCTGAAATAAAATTCAACCATTTGAATTTTTATTTCAGATACATGAAAATATTACTTTTGAACTTTAAACTTTCTATTTTTATTCCTGAATAATTTCAGCCATTTGGAATTCAAAAATTAGCCATTTGACCTAGATGAAATGAAGTGTCACTTCACCGTAAATCGGCATTTGAAGTGATATCTTTTTTCTAAAGATTGCAACTTTTCAATGGCTACAACCTTATAATAAGAACTATTTAACGCTATAAATAAAGTTGAAATTCATGTTTTTAACTAGCCGATTGCTTACAAAGTTTATACTTTCTACATACTTATGATTCAAAAAGCATTCAATTCTTCAATTTCCTACATTAGCAAATTCAAATCATCATATTATGGAGATTGTAGGAAAGGTGTACTATATTGACTCATATGTGCTATTCAAGAACACATAAAGTTTGATTTCTTTTATTCTGTTACATCAAGTCCTGTTGGAGATCTTTAGGCACAAGGTCAAGACAATTTGCACTATACCTACTCCCCCGGGTAAATAGAGTGCATGGCTAGTGAAATTCCTAAGAGGTGCTTAGGGAATGGACGTAGGAGAGGTGCTGCGAATCAATATAAAATTTTGGTGTGTTTGCTTTATTTACTTTACTTTGAATAATTATTATTATTAGCTTAATTTAATTAGCCATACTTCTACCATACGATCCACTAGTACTTTTCAGTTGGTATCAGAGCAAGAAATTTTCAAAATCGTAACAAAATTTTCAAAAATTATGGAAAATATGAGTTTTAACATGTTTCAAGAGGGTCAATCTACCGCTTGTCCCCTATTTTTACCAGTTTTAATTATATATATTGGACTACACATATGAAAATGTTTATGAAATCTGGTGGTCTTGATATCTTGCTAGCCACTCAAACTCAATATGAACAACCTACTACTGCAATGAGTTCCTGGATAGATGCTCAAAAGATTACTGCTTCCAACATTGCTAAAGCAATGCATGTGTTATACTGCTTGTTGGATAAGAATGATTTTTTTAGAATTTAGCAAATGCTACAAGTGACCCATGGAGGTACAACCAAAGTTAAGCAATATTAGCTTGTTAAAAAAAATCAATTTTAGTAGTTCAAAATGAAGCCAAATAAAAGTATTCTAGAAATGTATTCTAGATTTCAAAGCATACAACATGATCTTCTAGCTTTAAAAGAAACTTTTACTAATTTCGATTTAGTATCACGTATTTTAAATTCCTTAACAGACAAGTGGAAAAGAAAAGTGCTTGCCATAAAGGAAGCGAATGATCTTTCTACACATAAAGTAGAGGAATTAATTGGTAATTTAATGTCTTATGAAGCAAATTTGCAAGCTAGAAAAGATCTAGCCCAAGAAAAAGGAAGTATTTCAGGTAAATAATTATAATGATGATTCGGAGCTTGAGGACAAAGATGTGTCTGTCACGAAGAACTATAAGAAATTCCAAAAATTCAACAATAGTTCAAAAGCAGAAACCTGACAATTCAAATGATACATCAACCTTCAAATGCTATGGGTGTGACAAATTTGGACATACGAAGAAATATTGTCCCAAGCTAAACAGAGACAAGAAAACTTCAAAAGGAAATTTAAAAATTATAAATATCCAAAAATAAGCAAGCGTGCTTTCCAAACTTGGGATGATTGTTCTTCAAGCGATAGAGATGGAGAAATAGCGAATGTATGCTTCATGGCTACCAAAGACGAGGTATATTCTGATTTATCTATTGAATACATCATAGAAATAACTTTGGAATCAGATGATAAATTTAGAAACTTAAGAAAAATTCATAACGAATGTTCATAAAGTATAAATGGATTAGAACTAGAAAATAAAATGCTTAAAGATGAGAGAAATATTTTAGAAGAAGAAATCTTAAAATTAAAAATTCTTTATAAAAATTCTAATTTTAATTCTAATTTTGATGAAGATTTTCAAGACATTAAAAATGAGAAATTGATTTTGTCTAAAACTAATAGCGATTTAAAGGAAACTATTGATAACTTGGAAGAAAAGGCGAAAATTTTGGAAAGTAATAATGATACATTAACAAATGAAAAAATTATATTAAAAAATAAAATAAAAGGTTCACCAACTAATATTTATAAGTTTAATAAAAGAAATAAAATTTGTCCCATTTAATTAGTATATCAAAATCTTCTAATAAACAACATGATTTAGGTTTAAAAAAAAAATCAAACAAACCAAAATCACAATCTAAGTATGCTTCATTATATACCAACTTTAGAAAACCAAAAAATAGTCAACCAAATGTAGACTATAAAAAGAAGCTACATAAAATATTGAGTTGATCCGAGCATGGATAAAGGAAGATCTGTTTAGGTAAAAAAGTTACGCAGATAAGAGACGTAAAGATTTAGAGTTCTCGGTTGGAGCTGTGCAGTTAAAGCGCTCGGCAGATTCAAAGCGGTGGAGGTGCAAAAAGTCATAGCGGGGATACAGCGAGGATATAGCGGGATATAGCGGATGACTCTAAAATAGCATAAAAAACTCGTACTTAGTGATTTTACAGATATATAAATGGTAACTAAATGAAAAATTATCATTCATTTGAATTATAATTAATACATAAATAATTTTAAATAAAAACATGTGTGAATATAATTTAAATAAATGTAAAACTGTTATATAACATAATTGAATTTAGTAGAATATCAGAGTATTTTCATTTCTGAAAATATATTAAAAATTAAATTAAATAAATTAGTTTTATAATTTTTATAATGTATGAATGTAATTTTTCAATTCATTTTATTAAAGAAGATATAGTGGAAACAGCATAATATAGCGGGAATAACGGGATATAACGGAAATAGTGGGGCTTAAAGCGGAAAGGCTATATGTTGGGGCAATATGGAAAAATTGTAGCGGTGGAAATCCGCTATGAGATATAGCGGGGTTATAACGGGGTAATAGCGGGGAATTAACTACACAGGGTTGGAGACCATGTTTTTGTTAAAGTATCACCAACGAAGGATGTAGTACGGTTTAGGAAGTCAGAAAAATTAGCACCGAGATATGTTGGTCCATTTTCTATCATAGAAATGATCGGGAAACTCGCTTATCGAATAGTTTGTAGGAGTACATGATATTTTTCATGTTTCTCATCTTAAAAAGTATGTGCATGATATAAAGACTACTCTCGCACTGACTGTATTGGAAAATTTAGTAGTGGAACTGGATATGACTTTTATTAGATAACCAGTTCATGATGTAGCAAGAGGTGAGAAGAGATTAAGAAACAAGATAGCTAAGTTAGTGAATGTCCAGTAAGGGACAAGGAGAAAGATTGTACTAGGAAAACAGAGAACATGATTAGAGATACTTATCCTAAGTTGTTTTGATGGTATGTTCTACATTTGTCATATAGAATTTTAGCTGGTAGGATATGCTAGCATTGTTATTATGTGTTTGTCACATGTGTTTGCATGGTTAATATGCTTGTTATTTTCCTTATCATAATTTTGAGGACAAAATTCTTCAAGGGGGGAGACTATAACACTCTTATATTTTATTTAATATTATTTAGGAAATTTAATTAGATAAATTAATTAGAATAATATGATGTGATGTGATGTGGTTAGGAGAATGAGATTTGTTAGCTAATTAGGTCGTGCCTTAAGTAATCAATTAACAAGAATGTTTTAAAAATAGAATATAATAGAATTATTGAGAGAGGCATAATGGGAATAACTCCTTATTTCATTCTCTAAACCCTTCCTCTCTCATTCATTCTCATTTCATTTTCTAAATCAAAAAAGAACACAAATAAGGTCGGCCATAACCTAGAGGAAGAAAAGTGTAAAGCTAAGGAATTCAATGGAAAAGGCTAAAAGAAATTAATGTACATCAAATTCAATCTCTCCCATCCAATCTAAAGTGAATGATAGTTAACCATCTCATTTTTTATGCTTGATTTCAGATATATGATTGATTTTTGAAGCTGTTGTGATAATATGTAATGTTATGGTTAATAATTTCACTATTTGATTGAATGGTGATGTATTGGAATTTTATGGAATTATTCTAATGGGTTTTAAAGGCAAAAACCTACTTTTTGATCTCCTATTGACTTTAAATTTGAATATGTTGTGTGAAACATTATTTTGGAGACGAGTTTTTAATTTCGTAATTTTCCAAGTTCATATGAATATTTTATGAATTTCCAAAGGGAAAAAAGGTGTTTATTTCGGGTTTTAATCATTAAAAATAATTAAATTAATATTTTGCTCTTAAAATATTTGAATAGAAAAGAAGAAGGAAATTCGGTTTTTTAATGATTTTTGGGGAATTTTCCTTAATGGTTATGATTTTATATGAATTTATTATTCTAAAAATGTGTTAAATTAATATAAATAAAATATATTAATTGTAAGGGCTTTCAAAGTTATTAAGAAGGTAGAATGTGATCTGCTAGGAAATTCTAAAAAGAATATGAAACAATCCAATAAAAATTTGATAAGAGGATAAAGTTGGTGGAAAGTATTATCTTTAAAAGGAAATGATTCGGTTTTCAAACTATTCACAAAAATGCCATACATATTTTAGAGGTACGACACCTCGTATCTAAAGACTCTTTATCTCGTATTTTAGAGGTACAATGCCTTATATCTAAAGACTCTTTATCTCATATTTTAGTGGCAAGAAACCTTATATCTAGAGACTCAATAAAAAAATTGACAAGAGGTAAGAGTTGGTGGAAAGTATTATCTTTAAAAGGAAATAATTCAGTTTTCAAACTATTTACAGAAATACCATTACATATTTTAGATGTACGACACCTCATATCTAGAGACTCTTTATTTCATATTTTAGAGGTGCGACACCTCATTACAAGAGACTCTTTACATTATATCTTTTGGGTACGACACCTCATATCTAGAGACTCTTTACCTCATATTTAAGAGGTACGACACCTTATATCCAGACACTCCTTATCTCATATTTTAGAGGCTCAAAACCTCATATTTTAGAGACTTTTTATCTCATATTTTAGAGATATGACGCCTCATATCTAGAGACTTTTTACCTCATATGTTAGAGATATGATACATCATATCTAGAGACTCTTTATCTCATATTTTAGAGGCTCGACACCTCATATTATAGAGACTCTTTCTAACAACCCGCATATTTATCAATTTTTATATTTAAATATTTTACTTAACTATTTCATCATTCGTCGGATTTTAGTCCGGAAAGCTACTTTTTGCAAACAGTCGAATTGGGACTCGAGACCCCTTCCATTGAGTTCAAAATGACGTTTGCGATTTTTTTAAGTATAAACTTTGATATGTTTGGAGATAGTAGAATTTTGCTACTTTTTCATTTAGGGCTTTGGTTTGGGTTTCAGCCCATTAACCTAACATATGAACCCAACTCCACTCCAACTCTTCATTACTTCATTTTTAATTCCTAATACTCAAGCTTTAGCAACAATGGTGGGAGGAATGGGAAATTAAAACTCCACGCCCTAATCTTTATTGCAAATTCAAGCTTCTACCTCCATATTCAAGAAGAAGCTTTGGTAAGCCTTCTCTTCATCTTCTCCAACTCTTTCTCCATTCAATTTCAGAAATTTCCTAAACATAATTTAGGAAATATTTCTCCTTTAAGCTTAGATTCAAGCTTGTTGGGTTGGAATTGAAGAGTGATTGTTCTTGCCATTGCTCTATAGCTTCTTCTTCATTTGTTTCGGGTTTAAAGGTGAGATTTTTATCTCATATCTATGCTTATATCTATCTTTGAATGTTGGGTATGAATTCCTAACACTTATTCATGTGCATTTGCTTTTGGTTTGGATTGAATTGGTGAATATTCCAATTTTTGGTATTTTGAGTTCAAATCTTTAAAAATCATAACTTTGATGTTTTGATCATGTTTTTGATGATGAATCGATGAGCTTATAGGACCGGGTAGCCGATAGGCGTAAACCCCTAGCGTCCGTGCTTGTCCGTTTGCAAATTGAAGGTGTTTGCACCTCCTTTGAAATGGGTTTCAAATTGAAGAACATCAGGTTCGGCCGACCGAACCCCTGGGCCGGTCGACCGACCTGTAGCCCGGGACATTTCTGGGCTGTTTTTCGGTCAACCGACCCAAAAAGTCCGGTTGACCGTCCCGCTCCTATTTGCCAATTATGCCTATATTGCCTATTTGTTTGAATTTCCAACTTTAATCGATTCGTGTTGTTTCCCTTTTGTTGTTATCATTTATTATCGACTTTGATGACTTCTTTTCTTTAGGATTTTCGGAAATATCCATTTTGATGGATTTGATATCACTACGCCATAAATGGCCTTCTGCAAGACAAAAAAAATGTTGGCTCAGGCCCGAAAAATGTTGCCATAGGTCTACGGCAACACTTTTAGGGTGATGCAATTTTTGCCGTTGCCTTAGACCTCAAAGGCAACATTTTGACTATCTAAGGCAACAAAAATAATATTGTTGCAATAGAACCCTATTTGGGTCTATGGCAACACCCATAGGTATATATAGCAACATTCCAAAAATGTTGCTATAGATATTAACTTTCTGAAGTTGTGGGGCCCACATCTTGTGGGCCCACAATGTGGGGCCCACGACCCAACTGAGTCTATCCCTATGACAACACTGTTCTGAAGCTACTGCAACACTATACTGAAGCTACTGCAACACTATACTGTAGAGACACTAAGAGCACATAGAATAATACAATATCACATAGAACACTTGCATAATACACAGTACAATATCACATAAAACACTTGCATAATACACAGCATAATACACAGTACAGATAACAATTCATACAGCAGTACACATCACAATTCATGTTAGTTACCCCAAAATATCCACTTACCCTAAAATACTACAAAGCTACCCCAAAATATCCGGTACACATAACAATTCATAAATGAGACTTAAGAGCCGGTGCCTCCAGTCAGATTATCAGTCTCACTAGACATGATTGTGGAAGTTAGATCCTCTACATTGATGTTCATCTCCGGGTTGGCATCACCTAATTTCTTAAGCACCCTAGCCAAATTCTCTTGTACCTTCTGATTTACCTTGGATTCTAGCAAATTTACTTTATTTTAGCTTCCATCCAACTCATGTTCCTCTAGCTAGCTAATATTCAATGGTTCTGCCTCTGGATTTATCTCCTTCATTGATATATGCTCTGCAATGCATCAGTGATGTGAGTAGCTAGCTAAAGATATTGGTGTAGTTAATGAATACGAACACTAGCAAAAATGTTTATCAAGCAAAGTTAGATGGCAAACACAACTGTGCTTGCTCTTTGATAACGTAATATCATTTCGACCCCATCTCTAGTTTGATTACTAAAGCACTATGCATTTGAGTTAAGGTTACTTCAGAAAGAATTTTTTTTGAAGTGGATGTAAAGTTCAATATGAGCAATTTGGCAAAATATATTGTCTATGGGTCACACCTATATTAGATAAGCATGGGTCGTTACTAAATGAGATAACAGTAATTAGCGATTGGCCATGACCGTGTGTTAAGCTATCATATTCTTGACTTAAATACAAAAACATTTCACACATGAATGATGCATTAGGGAACATTACTTATCGGGAAATTGATAAATGCATTTTGTTATGTAAACAGATTGCTTGTACACATTACCAATTGGTTTTGAACTAAATAAGTGATATTAAAATTCAAGATAGCTAAGAAAATAGAATAAAATTGTTAAAAACTTACTTGCTCTGTGGACGTCAGCAACCACCATAAGGCGCCTTTACAAGACTGAAGCCATAAATAGGAAAATGGAGCACATGCCAAACATAACGGTGATTGGAAATGCATTCACCTGTAATGGTGAGAGGGTATTAAGAAACAATAATTTGTCGGTCATAATTTTATGCCTGCCAATTATTCTTGGTCCCTGCCATTCGGAAGAACTACGAATATAGTTCTTGTTACATTTAAGGACTTCTTTTTTAATATAAGCTACTCAAAATAAAATATTACCAAAACAGGCTAATTAGCAAACTTACTATCAAAATAGGTTTATTTTTGCCTAGTCAGCCAAACTCAGCAAACTGTAACTGTCTGGTATGTGCAAAAAAAGTTGACACTATTATGCACGACTTTGAGCGGCAGATGGGAAATACTTTGCACCTGCGAAGTACTTAATTTTCTAATAGTCTCATATGCATAGTTCAAAGTTGCAGAAACCATTGTCAACATTTTGCACAACTCATAATTATTCATATACCAGACAGTTTCAATTTCCTGAGTTAGCTGTTGAAACTAGCCCGATTTGATAATAAGTTTGCAAACCGGCATATTTGGCTAATAAGTTTTTTTGAATAGATTATATAAAAATTTGTCCTATAAATAACGATGTTAAGTCTAAAGATAAATAACCCAAGAGTTTAGAGCTTACATTGTAAAGTACAACACACACAAAAATATTTAAGGGGATGCGGAAGAAATTCATGATGGTGCTCCTAGCCTCCTAGGGAATGTATTGTGACCTCATTTTCATAATATATGGCCAAAATATTCCACAACATGCTTCAAATGTGCAAAAACCGAAGAGCTGCATACATCCAGCGAAAGATATACTTCCACCTTTAACAGATGGAGGTGTAGTCAAAAACTGCAGCACAATAAAATCAGATAAGGTACAATAACTGAAGTGATTATCATAAATTGCATTTTTTTTAATAGCTAGTTATGTCTATGAAAATAAAAGAGGATTTACCGTGGTTAGAATAGGAAGGAGAAGAGTGAATGATGATACAAGAAAAACAACTTGCGTATAACTTTCAACTCTAAGTACAGGACGGGCCATGAGCCTTAATGCAATAGAACTTAATGCTTCTAAAATTTGATATTTGTAACTGATAATGGACACAAAAATATACATGAAGGTTGACCTTCATTTGAAACCGATGACAATCCAAGAGTCAAGTTCTCAGAACTGGAAATTCATGTACCTCAAATTAATTAAGCATGATATTAAAACTAAACTTATTCAAAGATCTATATTATAAGCAACTTTGAAATCTGGTGTGTATCAAATTCGTATATACTTAAAAATTGAAAATACAAATCTGTTATGCCTAAAAACTATAGGTTTAATACCCAAAAATCGATTCTAAATCTTTCCCCATTTTTCGAGATTAATAAGCAAGTTGTAAACATTTAAGCTAAAATACTTTTCAAAATTAATTTTGTAATCACTTTTGGAACATAAATCATTTTTTTTAGATCCGAGAAATTTGATATTAATTTCTAAATGTTTATGAGTTTCCAAAGCGCAACCTCTAATTCAGGGATAAAGTCCCATACCCTGGATTATTTGTTTTGGAAATGGACAACAACTTGCAAAACAATGGTGAGAGTAGATCTGGAGCGCTGTTGAATAACCATGACTCCTAATTACTTTCGTTGATGTTGACGGAAGCAAATGCTAATAATGGTGGCTGTAGTTCCGTTGGACATCAAAGTAACCTCCTTCCGCAAATACTTGCAAAAGCTTCATCAAATCCAACAAATTCGAAAGCTAACCCTACTATTACGAGAGCATCTCAATCCAACAAAGGCAGAAGCGAAATCGCTGAACAAAGCTTGAACCCCCAAATCGAAGCCCTAATCGAACCGAAATCGCTGAACCCCAAATTAAGAATGTTCGCTCGAACCTTTGTAAGAAGACAGAGAAGAATGAAAATAAAAAGTTATTTGCGGGGACTTTTTTCTTCGCGGCTCTAAAAGATCAAGGAGTGATGTTCGGATTGATGAGGTGTCACGTTCTCCAACGTAGGATTTGCTTTGGTAGATTGACGCAGATCGGTGCGAAAGATATGCAAAGGTCTTCTATAGCAACATTATAAAAAAATGTTGCATCAATTACACTTTTTTAGCTAGAGCAACACATTTTTATGGCTAAGGCAACACCAAAAATTCAATGTTGCAGTAGGACCAAAATTGTATAGCTATCGCAACATTTTACCTAGCAACACCTTGCAAAAATGTTGCAGAAGGCCATCTATGGCGTAGTGTATCGATTTCTTTGGATTTTATTCACGTCTTCCTATGTGAATTTTTATGATTGATTGTTTCTACAATCACTTCTATGATTTGTCACTTTAAAATATAAAGGTTTTCAATGCTAGTAGTAAATATCAAAACCCTTTCTTCATAAGAATTTCAACACTATTTTATTACAAAGCTCGTTTCTTAAAGCGTTTTCCAATCTATTAGTATATACAAACCTTTACCTCACTCGTATGAGAAATCTAATTAAATGGCTTAGTAAAACAAGTGGTATGAAACGCTTGCGTTTACTTCGTCGGTTAATTCTTGGACATATTCGATTGAACCTCTTGTGATAATTTTCTAGTGGAGATCTACAATTTGTTCGTAAATATTTAAATTAAGCTACTGGTTATGGGACATGAAGCTAAGCTCATATATTTACTAGCTTACTGTAATTGACACTTCTTGATGATCGATGATGATCATTTTATGGTTTAGACTAGCAATGTGCGATGTCTCTTTGTCCACATGGTGGACTGTACCTCATTTTATTGAGCTTCGTCTCATTTCTTTGTGGGCTGGCAACCCATGTACTTTTAATGTGTTTCGATTCATCTGATGTACCGTTTGTACTACATCGATGTCTCGGCTTTTCGATTCATTGGACATACCGTGTGTACTGCGTCGATGTTCCGAATTGTTTTGTGTTACGATTCATTGAATGTACCGTTTGTACTACATCGATGTCTTGGCTTTTCGATTCATTGGACGTACTGTTTGTACTGCGTCGATGTTCCGAATTGTTTTGTGTTTCGATTCATTGTATGTACCGTTTGTACTACATCGATGTCTCGGCTTTTCGATTCATTGGACGTACCATGTGTATTGCGTCGATGTTCCGAATTGTTTCGTGTTTCGATTCATTGGACGTACCGTTTGTACTACATCGATGTCTCAGCTTTTCGATTCATTGGATGTATCGTGTGTACTGCGTCGATGTTCCGAATTGTTTTGTGTTTCGATTCATTGGATATACCGTTTGTACTACATCGATGTCTCGGCTTTTCGATTCATTGGACGTACCGTGTGTACTGCGTCGATGTTCCGAATCATTTGTGATACACGTGTTGGTGAGTTTTCATGCTCCCGTTTTGTGATAGGCCTCCCCCTTCTTGTGATTTCTGGATTTCTAATTATTGATTTCTGGAATTTATGTTTCACCAACTTTTACAATTTGACATTGATATGTATGTCATTTTTAGTGGCTTGGTGAATTAAATAAAGAATATGATATTCTTTTTGATGTTATGAGATTCTTGAGATATTGTATGACTTTTGTGGATTTTCTAATGTATACTTGTCGTAGTATGACATTTTTGGTTATCATACGTCTTTTTATTATATCTCTTATTATATCTCATTTTAACTGATAATTATAGCTAGACTGATCCATTTATTATTTTCTTCATAAATAATACTCGGGTCAGACTGAGATTTTACAGGTGCTTCTACTGGACTCCTTATTGGACCATCATCTGATCTTTTGGCTAACTACTCTAGTTTAGTAGTTTTTGTTGTATACTATTGAGATATAGACTCCTTGATGTATACGTATTCTTTTGTCTAGCACTTGTATCTATTCTTTTTGATATTGTGGATCTTATTTGACCACTACTTTGATGTACACTTTTATGTGTTATATTCATATCTATTTCCGCCTTTGTGATATGAATTATCTGTGACTGATTTGTGTTATGTTTATTTCTAGATTTGTTTCCGAAGATTACATATAGCCACTGTGTAGTAGCTTTGAGTTTGTGTCGGTATGTCGGATTTCTGAAAAGTTATATTTTTATCTGGCATATCGGTACTCGCACAAAGCAATCATATGGTCGCTCCTCAACAGCCGCATTCTTCGCGCTAGTTGACAGCATTACACCGTAGTGTCCTTGGCTAGTGTGGGTATAGAGGTGGGGCGTCACAGTTTGGTATCAAAGCCAAACTTCGGAATAGTGTAGAATAATCTAGCAAGGATCATCGTCCTAAGTCTTTCTTAGGAGTCGTGCCTTAGGATTTAATTCGTGTCTTTGTACCGTCTTATCCTATTTTCTTTTGTGATTCCTTGTTTTATCAATCATTATTGTTTGATATTCATTTTGTGAATAACCTTTTTCTTCTTCTTTCTTTCTTTCTTTCTTAAAGAAGAGAAATGGTTAGACCTGGCCGTCCCTGCGCCGGTCAATCTAGTGTTACTCCCCAGGATGGAGTATTCATGTCTGCTCACCAGCTTTTAGATCTTGTGAGGAATGCTCAGGCTGCCGGACCCAATCCAGAGCATACTCATCCTAGATCCGGTTTTGCACGCTTGTGCAGAGACTATACCGATTTGGGTGGAAGGCCATTCAGGGGATCCGACAGTGTTATTGAAATTCAAGCTTGGCTCAAATCATGCGATCGCATCTTTTCTCGCATGAACCTTATTGATCGACATCGAGTCCAAGTGGCTTCTAGCATGCTCCAAGAAAGAGCATTAGATTGGTATGAGCTATTGGTTTCCGAAATCGTTGAAGCGGATCTTACTTGGAAGCAATTCCGGGAAAGATTCGAATTAAAATTTGTGTCGGAGGCTGAAAAAGTAACTTTGGCCCAGCGTTTTATTGACCTTGTTCAAGGTGAATCTTCTATGACGGATTACGTCGCATCTTTCGAATCTCTCTCTAAGTATGGGGTCGAGTATATTTATACCTCATTGAAGAAAAATCAGAGATTTTTCTATGGCTTGAATAAGAATCTTAAGAAGCCATTACTCCTGAAACTTGAGGTTTCATTTGATCATCTTATTGATATTGCTCTTCGTCTTGAAGAGGCCGATAGAGAGAGTAACGTTGAAGTTGTGGTTACCAAACAGAACTTCAATGACAACATGAAAAGGCCTATCAAATTCAAAGGCCCCACTCCTAACAAGAATGGGAAGCAACAAACTCCGGTAGCAAAGACTCCTACCTCTAGTCGAGGACAGTGCTACAATTGTGGTTCCACAGACCATTATGCTAATAGGTGTCTGAAACCTCTCTTTTGTCGTTATTGCAAAAGTTTGGGTCATATTTTATCTACATGTCCCAAACTTCGATGCAAAAGGGAGGGAAGGCTTAATGTTGTGCAAACGCCTAGTGACACTTCTCTTGGTCAAGGTACTTTTTATTCAATCCTTGATGACATTGTTTTATTTCGTGATCTTCTTGTTTGAGTTATTTTTGATATGGGTTCATCTCATTATTTTTATATCAAAAGAACTTGTTGATTCTTTTTCTTCAAACATTTTGGGCTTGTTGACTCCTTTGACAATGGCGAATCCTGTTGATGGATCCGCAACGCTCAGTTGGTTTCTTGTATTGATGTCGAAATTATTTTATGTGATTTTTTATTTCCGAGCCGATTTTTACTTATGCTTCGGAATTGACTTTTGAACGGATTGGCTTAATTATTATGAAGCCATATCCGAAATCCCGAGTGGACTATTCATCCTCGAAATTTTTAATCTGTTAAGCAGATTTCTATTTTTCTTTGTGATTTTGATTCCAATTTGATGGCATCGTTTTTATTCCTTAAGCCCACTTATAAGGAAAGTGTTATTCTCTCATTCATGTGGTTTGAGAATTTTTTGATATTTCTGAGTTTGTCTTAGGATCATCACCTAAGCAATATCTTGTGTGGTGTTAAGGTCTTTTCAGCTCGACCTTGCCACCAGTTTTCATTTGCTACGAGTTGCGGCAGTTAACATTCCACTTACCGCATTCCGCACTCGTTATGATTCTTATGAATGACTTATTATATCATTCAGATTGCCCAGCTTATTTCATCCATTTTATGAATCGAGTAGTTTACGAATATCTCGATGATTCTATTCTTGTATTTATTGATTTTGGAATGAAAACAAAATTTAAAATTTTGCATATCTTTTTCATAAGATTTATTTACAAGTATAATTAGATTTTGTTCTTAAACGAGCAAATAATATTCTCAAAACTTTTAAGAGATATTTTCACCATATAGAAGATGATTTTGTGATTGTATTGCCCGTTGAGTGCTTTAAGAATTCTGGTCGATGCACTTGATTAACCTTATCGATAAGAATCTCCTAAACGCTTTGATGAGACAGTCAGACACGATATATTGACTTGTAAAAATATAAATTTTTCTAGAAAGATTATTACATAAAGATAATTGTGATTTTGAAAGTTTTAGCTTTTCGGGAAAGAAGACGTGCTATCACTTGTGCTTATAAATCATTAAAGACTATCGAGACTAGATTTGCCACTCACGATCTAGTGCTCGCGGCTATTGATTTCACTTTTAGAATTTGGCATCATCATTCTTGGGGGAGAAATTTGTTCTCCACCTCGATCATAAATCTTTGGAATATTTATTTTTTTGATAAGGAACTTCATGTTTACTCGAGTTCCTTACATCTTATGATCTTAATATTCTTTGTATACTCCCGAAAGGGAAAACGTGTTGCCAATGCTTTTAGTCGTAAGCAACAAGTGGTTGATTCTTTAATGATGTCTGAATGGAATTATCTTTTTACCAAGTTCATCGGACGTTTTGATATACTTCGTTTTATTGAGCTTTATCTCATTCCTTTTATGATTAGTGTCAGATGTTCTTTTATGGTGTTCGGTTCATTGAATGTACGTATTTGTACTACGTCAGTATTCCGAAATTATTCGAGCTTTGGTTCATCTGGCGTACCGTTATTGTACTACGCCGTTGTTCCAAATTATTCGAGTTTCTAGTTTCTCGGGCATACTGTTATTATACTACGTCGTTGCACCGGCTCAATTTTCTGTTATTCATGACGTTTTTCACGTCTTTCGACTATGGAAATGCTTTTAGGTTTTCGATTTTTATTCTTAAGCCTGGTGTCATAGTAGGGATTGAAGTTTCACCAGATTTGACTTTTGAGCAACATTCTTTTCGCATCATTTCTTCGGAGGTTGAGCGCCTTCAAAATAAAGATGTACTTCTTGTGAAAGTTCAATGGATCTCAAATCTCGACGATAGCTTTTGGGAATCTAGAGAATTCAACGAGCAAACACGTTCGGACTTACTCTTTCGTGCTCCTTGTAGTGAACTTCTTATTTCAAATTTTCTTTTGTGTTGTTATACTTTTATGGTTGTTACTCTTTATTTTCTTCTTAAGAATTGCGAGGACGCAATTTCTTTAAGGAGGGGAGTCTGCAACAGCCCGCATATTTATCAATTTTTATATTTAAATATTTTATTTAAATATTTCATCGTTTGTCGGATTTTAGTCCGGAAAGCTACTTTTTGCAAACAGTCGAATTGGGACTCGAGACCCCTTCCATTGAGTTCAAAATGACTTTTACGATCTTTTTAAGTATAAACTTTGATGTGTTTGGAGATAGTAGAATTTTGCTATTTTTTCACTTAGGGCTTTGGTTTGGGTTTCAGCCCATTAACCTAACATATGAACCCAATTCCACTCCAACTCTTCATTGCTTCATTTTTAATTCCTAATACTCAAGCTTTAGCAACAATGGTAGAAGGAATGAGAAATTAAAACTCCAAACCCTAATCTTTATTACAAATTCAAACTTCTACCTCCAAATTCAAGAAGAAGCTTTGGTAAGCCTTCTCTTCATCTTCTCCAACTCTATCTCCATTTAATTTCATAAATTTCCTAAACCTAATTTAGGAAACGTTTCTCCTTTAAGCTTAAATTCAAGCTTGTTGGGTTGGAATTGAAGAGTGATTGTTCTTGTCATTGCTCTATAGCTTCTTCTTCATTTGTTTTGGGTGTAAAGGTGAGATTTTTATCTCACATCTATGCTTATATCTATCTTTGAATGTTGGGTAGGAATTCCTAACACTTATTCGCATTTGCTTTTGGTTTGGATTGAATTGGTGAATATTCCAATTTTTGGTATTTTGGGTTCAAATCTTTAAAAATCATAACTTTGATGTTTTGATCATGTTTTTGGTGATGAATCGATGAGCTTATAGGACCGGGTAGCCGATAGGCGTAAACCCCTAGCGTCCGTGCTTGTCCGTTTGCAAATTGAAGGTGTTTGCACCTTCTTTGAAATGGGTTTCAAATTGAAGAACATCAGGTTCGGCCGACCGAACCCCTGGTCCGGTCGACCGACCTGTAGCCCGAGACATTTCTGGGCTGTTTTTCGGTCAACTGACCCAGAAAGTCCGGTTGACCGACCTACTCCTATTTGCCAATTATGCCTATATTGCCTATTTGTTTGAATTTCCAATTTTAATCGATTCGTGTTGTTTCCCTTTTGTTGTTATCATTTATTATCGACTTTGATGACTTCTTTTCTTGGGATTTTTGAAAATATCCATTTTGATGGATTTGATATCGATTTCTTTGGATTTTATTCACGTCTTCGTATGTGAATTTTTATGATTGATTGTTTCTACAATCACTTCTATGACTTCTCACTTTAAAATATAAAGGTTTTCAATGCTAGTAGTAAATATCAAAACCCTTTCTTCAAAACGATTTCAACACTATTTTATTACAAAGCTCGTTTCTTAAACCGTTTTCCAATCTACTACTATATACAAACCTTTACCTCACTCGTATGAGAAATCTAATTAAACGGCTTAGTAAAATAAGTGGTATGAAATGCTTGCGTTTACTTCATCGATTAATTCTTAGACTTATTCGATTGAACCTCTTGTGACAATTTTCTAGTGGAGATCTACAATTTGTTCATAAATATTTGAGTTAAGCTAGTGTTATGGGACATGAAGCTAAGTTCATATATTTACTAGCTTACTGTAATTGACACTTCTTGATGATCGATGATGATCATTTTATGGTTTAGACTAGCAATGTGCGATGTCTCTTTGTCCACGTGGAGGACTGTACCTTATTTTACTGAGCTTCGTCTCATTTCTTTGTGGGCTGGCAACCCATGTACTTTTAATGTGTTTCGATTCATCTGATGTACTGTTTGTACTACATCGATGTCTCGACTTTTCGATTCATTGGACGTACCGTGTGTACTGCGTCGATGTTCCGAATTGTTTTGTGTTTCGATTCATTGGATGTACCATTTGTACTACATCGATGTCTCGGCTTTTCGATTCATTGGACGTACCGTTTGGACTGCGTCGATGTTCCGAATTGTTTTGTGTTTCGATTCATTGGATGTACCGTTTGTACTACATCGATGTCTCGGCTTTTCGATTCATTGGACGTACCGTGTGTACTGCGTCGATGTTCCGAATTGTTTTGTATTTCGATTCATTGGATGTACCGTTTGTACTACATCGATGTCTCGGCTTTTCGATTCATTGGACGTACTGTGTGTACTGCGTCTATGTTCCGAATTTTTTTGTGTTTCGATTCATTGGATGTACCGTTTGTACTACATCGATGTCTCGGCTTTTCGATTCATTGGACGTACCGTGTGTACTGCGTCAATGTTCCGAATCATTTGTGATACACGTGTTGGTGAGTTTTCATGCTCCCGTTTTGTGATAGGCCTCCCCCTTCTTGTGATTTCTGGATTTCTAATTATTGATTTCTGGAATTTATGTTTCACCAACTTTTACAATTTGACGTTGATATGTATGTCATTTTTTGTGGCTTGGTGAATTAAATAAAGAATATGACATTCTTTTTGATGTTATGAGATTTTTTAGATATTGTATGACTTTTGTGGATTTTCTAATGTATACTTGTCGTAGTATGACATTTTTGGTTATCATACGTCTTTTTATTATATCTCTTATTATATCTCATTTTAACTGGTAATTATAGCTAGACTGATCCGTTAATTATTTTCTTCTTAAATAATACTCGGATCAGACTGAGATTTTACAGGTGCTTCTACTTGACTCCTTATCGGACCATCATCTGATCTTTTGGCTAACTACTCTAGTTTAGTAGTTTTTGTTGTATACTATTGAGATATAGACTCCTTGATGTATACGTATTCTTTTGTCTAGCACTTGTATCTATTCTTTTTGATATTGTGGATCTTGTTTGACCACTACTATGATGTACACTTTCATGTGTCATATTCATATCTATTTCTGCCTTTGTGATATGAATTATCTGTGACTGATTTGTGTTATGTTTATTTCTATATTTGTTTCCGAAGATTACATATAGCCACTGTGTAGTAGCTTTGAGTTTGTGTCGGTATGTCGGATTTCTGAAAAGTTATATTTTTATCTGGCATATCGGTTCTAGCACAAAGCAATTATACAGATGGTCGCTCCTCAACAGCCTTATTCTTCGCACTAGTTGACAGCATTACATCGTAGTGTCCTTGGCTAGTGTGGGTATAGAGGTGGGCGTCACACTCTTTATTCCATATTTTAGAGGCCCTTTACCTCATATTACTTAGGTATTTTAGAGACTCTTCATCTCATATTTTAGAGGCTCTACATCTCATATTTTAGAGACTTTATATCTCATATTTTGGAGGCTTAATTGCCCTGTTTTGAAAGTGAATGTTTTAAAAGCTATGTAAGAATGTGACAATCGATTGAACATATTTTTATGAATGATGTATTATGTTCTTGCTGTCATATATAAATTTACATGTTTTATCATTTATCATACCCACATCCGCATTACCCAACAGAGCATCCTGCGGTTTAGGAATAGAATTACCAACTAGGTTGTTCCAGTAGTGAGTACGATCAGACTAAGCTCTTGAGTGAGTAGAGTTGCATCAAGGAGATCAGGTAAATCAATAGTGTTATGATGCCCTGAACAGATCAAAAAGATATGACTCATGGACTTAACAGCCAGATAGGTTGGTTAGTTACATGTGAATAGTAACCCTAGAAAAACTATGATTCCAGATAAGGTTGATTAGTTACCTACGAAAGCTAGTAGGTTCATAGTAACCCTAGAAAAACTATAATTCTGGATAAGGTTGATTGGTTACCAATGAAAACTATTAGGTTCATAGTAACCCTAGGAAAATCATGATACATGGACATATAGTCCTCTAATTCGAACTGACAGTCCAGTTTTACTCCTAACCGTGTTAGAGATTAGGGAATATCTGGTTAAATTTTTTGGATCGAGTCAATCTGATTGGTTATTTGTTGGCCTGCAAAACCATTAGGTTCATAGTAAACCTAGGAAAACTATGATTTGAGACAGATAGTCTAGTTTTGGGAAGGTTAACCATGGGTCTGCATAACCCTAGGATGACAAAGTAGTCAAACCTACCCATGTTGCATTCATGCATATGTTTTTTTCTAACCACTGTTGAGGCAGGTGCAAGATTTATGATTGACATATTTGGATAAGATTAGTTAGGGGAAACCCCGTTCCGCTCATTGACGTGGTCTCACTAGATATCGGTTTTGGTTTGAGATGGTATATTATTATTCATACCAGGCTTTTTATCTGACCCAAAGTTTTTGTTACCCTCTTAAAGTCTCCGGTAATCAATCGAGTAGGTCAGGAGTAAGAAGTTTCTGGTTAGATGAATAAGATTCCGAAGACGTGCATGAGGCAAGCTAGCTAATATTAAGAGTTTATTTCCGCTCTGTTATTCAAAGTCTTTGCTTTATTGAATGGATGCAATGACATGATTTTTATTTGTGAAGTAGTTAGACTCTTATCACCTAAGGAGACATCTTCATATGTCTCCCTTGGATTATAATTATAATTATCATATTTCTTTGAATATGGAATCGATGGGATTATGTGCTAAAATGTAACGAATATGAAAGTTATAATGAAACGTGTTTTGAAAATTTTCATCTTCATATGCTCTTGATTTTATAGATACAATCAAGTAATCTCTTTTTGTCATCAAAGATTAATACTATGGATGACTGCAGTATCTGTAGTTCTTAGTTTTAGGTCTTAAAATGGGGGAAAATATAGCGAGTGGGGCCAAAGAATGGGTAGGTATTCTAGAACTGCTTGGAGGCACGACAAGAGAAATGGCAAAGCGCTCATGATGTAATAGGTTGCACCAACATTGGTTCTCATTCAATAGAAAGTAAGCGATGGTGCGATGTAGGAAGCTAACCCTTTTAAGAGTTTTTAGGGTTTTAGTATGCTTGTCACTTGTATCGCGAGAAGGGATAGCTACGAAGGAATTGGATAATAAGTTAAACGCTTGGTAGAAATCCAAGTGCGGGAAGAGCCAAGAGGAAAAAGATCTTACTGGTGGAAAGCCATGTCTTATTGATGTGCATATCCATTGGGATGGACTTGGGAGGGAGATAGGCCAAGCTCTTGGAGAAACATGCGCAAGAACGAATTAAAAGGTGGTATGGCGCCACTAGGCACATATAGCTGTTGCAAGTCATATAGCCCATCGGAGGATTGTGTGCTCGCTGGCCCTAATTAGGAAGTAAGATATTTCTCTCGAGATTCCTTATTGTTGACAGATGGTCTGGAGCATTTTGATAGTGAGGATCGTTAGCACCTACTCGGGGGAATAGTCTAGAACTCTTAAGCTGATGTGCTCTTTTAAAGGAGGAGGTTGTTCTTGAATTGATTCCACTGGAGCGATCATTATTTGTAATCCAACGATAATTGAACATTTGGGTTGGGAAGGGATGAAAGTCAAAGCCCGAGCAGTGGTAAATCCAACTTCAAGAGGAGTTGACGACCCACTCCAACGTTGAATTTGAGAGAGTGGCGAGTCATTCTAGACAGGAAAAATTAGCATTCAACATGATCATATATGTTTTATTTCAGAATTTTGCTTTAGTTGTGAACCTGTGTGACCATTTCCCGGAACCTAACGGATTTCGAAATTTGTTGACCAATTAGGTTTTGGATGTTGTTCAGGGCAAGTGAAAGTGTTATTAATCTATGCAATGTGAGTCATGTGTTCTACATAGGACGAAAAAACCATAGCCAAACCGCACATAGGAACTATACGTCAGAATATACCTATTATCATTGGATAATCGGTAATGGAACCATTGCTTGGAGCGACACAGATGTCTTTTTTTCAGGAACACTGGAGTTGCAATGATTAGATATGTTGTGCAATGGATCTCTTTCGAATATTGGATTGCATTCAACACGACCATTCTTTGGAAAAGAACCATTCTATCAAACTTTCAAATGATGGTTAGTGATCGACCACACCCCATTGGAAAGTGCATATATTCTTGGAAGTTTGCAAGGGAGTGGTTATTGCAAGGATAAAGAGTGACCTGAAGCAATAGGTGAAACAACTAGGGGCCTACCTAGGAGGGATAAGGAAGCGTGCAGTAGCTAAGGAAAGGTGAGGGTCGATCACGTTTTAGTAAGCTCAGGCCAGTCATTGGCCATGAATAAAGCCTAACAAGGGGAGCAGCGACCCAAAATCAGCACCATGGCAGTGGTCAACAACGACCAAGCTCAAAGTATTCAGATTTGAATCTAGGACTTGACAAGGATTTGAGATCAAGTTCTTTTGGAGGATTGATAATTATCAAGACACGGCTCAAGTGGTGGCAATGATTGATAGAAGATAGCGGGGGCTTCAGGTGATCGATGGCGGTTGATTTAGGATTGGAAATCAAAGATTTCAAAATGGTCGGCAAAGGAAAGCTTGGCCACGAACAGGCAAAAAGTGGAAAAAGTAAGAGCGGATAAATTTTTTCTAATTGTTGGCTTTTCTAGTGCTGACCCGGGAGGAAAAAAAATCGATACCAACCTAATAACGTCGGCACCGACATGGAAATTTTAAAAAAAAGGGGAAAGTCTCACCTGGCTAAGGCATGGAATGATCTATAAAGTGTAAATATTTTCCTAACATAGAGAGTGGAATTTCTACGGTATAAAGCGGTTCAATGGATATCCAACAATAGAGACAAAGCTCTGAGGCAACTCCTGGATAGCTAATCAATGTACGTAGATAATATTGAATGCTTGTCTTGTTCCAAAGCACGCTTTGTTTCCAACAATAGCAGAAAAAATAGGAGTTGACCAAAGAACTTGGAGTAAAATTGGAGCTAAGGAAATAGCTCGGTATTGACCACTTTCTAGTCGATACCAGCCACTTTTTTTGCCCCTTGTGGACTTCTAAAGCTATGGCATTGATGTGAGTGATCATCTCGGAATGCATTTCTCAAGGAATAAGTAAGCAATTCCAAGGAAGTTCTAAAGGAAGACAAATAAGTACAAGTGATATTAGAACCTCTCAAAAACAACACCATCTCTGAGGAAAAATGCTTGAAGCTCATTAGATAAAATATAGAAGGACAAAAGAAGAAAGAAGGGGTAACTCTCACTCCAAAAATCAAGCCGGTATCCACCACTTCTGATTGGTACAGAGCTGTTTTTATGGCTCTTGGGACTTTGTCTTCTCCTCCTGCTTTTTCAGATTTGGGGTAAGACTTAGTATATTAAGATCTGACAATTCTGCTGGACGATTTCCCAATAAGTACAGCACCTATGAAATTTGAAAAAGGACTTTGGACTTTGCTTTCTTCATTGTCCATCTCTCACTACAAGAATAACGGTTATTAATTGCATGTGATTAGAACGTTGTATAATAACCTGCTGTTGTTATTCTAATAAATTAGAGGACGATACGGTAAAATGAAGTATAGACGTTGTGAAAAGAACAATAGTACAAAATTTACGGCGGGTTTCCAAATTGTTTCATGGCCGTTAATTTTCCAATTCTGCCCTCTTCTTTGCTTCTTCCCTACTCTCCAATTCCTTCCATTGTCAATCATGAAAATCTAAAAAAAACCTCTCCTTCATTCATCTCTCTTCTCACATCTCATGCAATCAATTCACCTCTCTTCTCCCGCCTCCGCCCACCTTAGCAGCTGCATCTTCAGGAATCATCTTTCCAACCTCTCAAAAAAGCTCTTGCCCTTAGTCGATGCAAGGTTGCCTGACGTAAGTTGTTAATCTATTCTCCGGTTGCATCAATGGTTAGCAAATCATCTTTCCTCTTTTATTTTTTATGCATTCGGATTTTTTATTTTCCGAATCATATTTCTTTACCTGTGTTAAATATAAAGAGGAGTTGGTTACATTTAATCCGGAAACCAGTTTTATTTTTTGACTACAATCATCATTTTTTTTATCTTTATTCAATTTTATTTTGTTTTCATATAAATAAATTGCATACGTAGGCAGTAAAAGCAACTCGAGCTCTACTTAAAACAGTACAATTTTTCGAGGTCATATTTCTATTGAAAATATGTAGAGTTGCATTATATCCTAGTAGTGGCACAATTGCTTAGTTCTTTGGTCAATTTTTGTATTAGCAACCTGGGTTCAAATTCCTTTTTTTGCCCAAGGTTCATATTGAACACGGGTTGATCTATACAAGATACTAAGATACGCACAAATATATACAAGGATGCATTGCTATTTCGCAGTGAGGTTGATTCTTAACCTTTTGATAAATCACATTATGATTATTTACGTGGCAGGCTATTTCTTTTCAAACAGAAGACCAAATAATATTTCCTTTGGGAAGATATTGATGCTCATCATGGTGTGCTACCTATAGATAATGATAGATGGCTAACTTTTCTATCTTAATCCTTTGTTCCACTTAATGCAAATAAGGTAACAGGTGCCTTTTCCTAGCAACACCATAGCCTTTTTTGTTCTCATATTCACTATGGACTACAAATATATTTAATAACTAGTTGAGAAAGAGGAAAACCACCAATAAGATGAAAACATTAAGTGGCCTATTAATCAAAATGAATATTAGTTAAAAAATTCTTCGAATTACTAAATTGATTGATTAATCAAAGTAACAGATGCCTTTTCCAATGCTGTAAATGGGTTACTGAAGGTAACAGGTGCCTTTTCAAAAGCTTGGAATGACAAATGTATTTTAATATAATTGGGTAGATAATGTTGTGTAATGTTTTGAGTGTGTTGTGTATAGTAAATATACGCTAGGATGATAGTTTTTTTTAATGTACTACTTACACTTAGGCCTGAGTTGAGCTCTAAATATGACATCAAGAAAAGAAAGTCTGAAGAGATTATTGAGTTTCATTTGTATCTCTATATATTAAGAATGTCAATAAAAATACTCTTAATCAAGTAAGCAATAGGTATCCTGAAATATTAGTCATATTATGCCATAGTAAGTTGCTTAGAAAAAATAGCAAGGGATTAATATTTGTTAAAAGGTAACAGACTACCTAAAATACTTTGCTTGTCAGTTTTCTATTGAATTTGAACCATTGAATCTTCATTGTATATTGTCCATATCGGCACTATTCAATGTCAATGATTCCCATGTATGTTATTTATGAGTGTTAAACACCAGCGATTCAATTGCATACATTCTTGGTGCAAACAAAAGGAAACCTTGTAATGCTTTAGCCTATTAGTATTACCTTGGACTACATGTAGGGATGTAATTCAAATGATCAGCATATGTGATATGTTGAATAGACTAGTGTACGATATGCATTAGGTATATGAGTTATTGACGTATGTATGGGATATTGTTTGTTAAGATATGCTTTCCATTGTCTGAGATGCCTGTGATCTTGTTTATTGTCTTGTGTTTCCTATTGTCTAAGAAACATCATTTTTATTAAAGATACTACATGATTATTACAGTAAAAATATTGTAACAACCCGAAATTTTAGTCTCCAGATTTGAACATTTAATTCATATTAAATGTCGAATATGGATTATAATTTGAATTTTGAAATAAAAATATTTTGGTTAAGTTAATAAAATTAGTTAAATTTCAAATACGGGAATTTAATTGAAATCTGAATAATAGTAATTTAATATTAGACTTGGAATAATTGGTGATTCTGGGTGTAAATAGATATAAAATTAGATTCTAAAATTTATTTTTACGTCTATTTGGATTTAAATTATAATATTGGACTGTTGAATGGAATTAAAAGTCGATGGGTTGAATTTGGAATTTTATATTAATTTAATAATGGAATTTAATAATATAATTATGTTAATAATCAGATTTTGATTTAAACTGAATCAGAATGATTTCTAATGTGAATATAAATTCTATAAGATTTAAAATAGAGTTAATAAAATTTTAAAAGTGAAATTTTTAATGATTTCGACAATTTCGGAAATCGCTCGATTTAATCGACGAGTTAAAATAGCCTTCCGGGGCACAGTCTCGGAATTCGACAAAACTAGTTTCATTAGATCCGTAATGGTTAGTTATTACCGGATTTCAATTTTCGTAGCAATCAGAGTTGTCGTTTGACCCTGACAGCTCAAAACGCATAAAACCTATTTTAATCGATTTAATTTAAAATTGATCGTTTGTTTCCGTAACTCGTGCATATGAACAAGTTAGCCTCTGAAACATGTTCCATTGTGTTCGGAACATAGGTAAAACCTTAGAAATGCCTGTCGGCATGTGTTGTTTGGAGATCGTTTGAAAAAGTTGCTTTAAAGTGAATTAAATAATATGTTATACGTATATATATCCGCGTTCAGGGCCGAAAACCCTAGTTCTTCTTTTTGAGCCGCCGCTTGTTTATTTCAATGGCCAGTAACGTGCCTCCTTCTCCTTCGTTTTTCTCCAAATCCATAAACTAATTTCAAAAACTATCAACTGCAAAAATTGAGAGCACGATGAGCACTACGTTTTGAACGGTTATGATCGAAAATTGAGCTCTGGTTTGTCGGCAAAATTGAGATGGACGGCGCGCGTTCATGCTTGAATTCAAAAGCCTAGGGAGGACCGAGCTTCGCGTGGTTCTAGGCGTCGGTGGAGCTCGAGTTGGCGCATGTATTGGCAGTGCCTGATGGGGTCCACGTGGGTCGATGGTGGTGCGGCGACGAACCCTATTTGGCGCGTTTGGGTTTCGAAACCCCTGGAGTATTCGTGTTTTGAACGAACGAGAGGAGAAGCACTATTTGTCGGCCTTGATTTCGAAGTTTGCTGAGGTATTGGCCAAGATTTTTTATCTGGTAAAAAAAAATTGTTTTAAAATTTATATTCAAACTTTAAACTAGCATATCTCATGCCTACGTTATCAGATTTTGACAAATTTGGTGACGCCGGAATCGCAGAGACGAGTAATACGCAGTGGAGGAATTCTGGAATTATTCGGAGCAAGTAAAATTTAGGTTAAATCGAACGCCGTTCGATTTAATTTAAATTTGAACGCTCGCCGAAAACCCAAGGTGAGTTAATCTCACTCACATCTGGAATTTCAGCTGTTTAAATAGTTAATATTTAAATGATTGGTTGATTAGTTTAATATGATAATTATTATCAAAACAAATCGATATTTATTGGTTGTGCTAATATCTGTGGATGCAGGGAAACAGGTTGGAGGGATCCAACTGGATTCCTCACAAATAGAAATTTATTTATATTCTATGATATATCACATTTATATTCTGTAATAAATTGTTTTAGATCTTGTTATGCTATGCTTTATTTATATACTGTGTTAGATTAAATTGAAATTAAATTGTGTTGTGTTATGATTGGGTGAATACGACCAGGAAATTTAAATATAAATAAATTGGGTTTAAAGGGAATAAAAGAAATCCTTAAGTAAGGAATTTAAAAGGGATTAAATTCAAGAAATGGGTTGAAAATTTGAAGTGTTTGAAATTTTGATTTAAAGGGAAATGTGAATGCTTTAAAATAATAGCGAGATTTATTTTTAAAGAATGGAAAGTGTGCTTTATCCTTTAAAACTTTAGTATGTTTTTAAGAAAAGTTTCAAATATAAATTTGCAGTTTAAATATGTTTATAGAACATTTTAGAAAGAAATATTATTTTAAATTGTTTTTAAGTGGAAGCAAATATTTGATTTAGTAATTATGGTATTAATTAGTTTTAAAAGGTAAAGTAGTATTAAGTTCTCAAAAGCAAATTATAATATAAATATTTAATTTAATAACTTTATTTTAAAAGTTAAATTTGACCTAAAGTACTAAGGAAACCTCTATATAGTTCCTTAAGTATTATTTTCAATTAAATACTTTCTTGAAGCTTTATTTTAAATATTTTAAACACATGCTTGAAAATGATTTCCAGGGAATAGCTATGTGTTTAAAAATAAAAGGAGCTATTTTTAAAAGTATGGAAAGGATTTTACGGGATGAACGAAAAATTGAATTGGGGTAAATCGTGTTAGATTGATAAAAAGAATTCTTTGGGTTATCCTAAAATGGAAGTGTATTTCCTTGAAAGCCAAGTACGTTTTAAAGTAGATTTTTGAAACGTTAGAGTTTGAAGTTATATTAAGAATGGTTTCAAGAAAATCATTTAAGTGGTAAAAATTTTCAAAGTGAACATTTATCAAGGTAATTATAGAAGTAATTATTTTAAAAAGGTAATTAGCATTATATTTTAAAAAGAATATTATTAACATTTATACTTTATAAATGGTTCTATTTTAAAGATAATCAATTAAATTTTTATTTGAAACTTGTATAAAGTTTCATAGCTTTATTTCAAGATCTAGTATGACTTAACTTTATTTTAAAGATAATAGCTTATATTTTATTAAGCAGTTTTTTTGGAGATATTTTTAAAGGTATATATATATATATATTAAATTGAGTATGTTAGAAGTTTTAAATATAAAGGTTTTCGTGTATTTTCAAGAATAAAGTATTTAAATTATTTTAAACCTTAAACATTGGTACTTGGATGTTTTCAGAGGAAGTAAAGATTTGGGAATCTATTCCATGAGAAGAATTGCGTTTGAAAAGTGTTTCAAGGGGATTTTGAAATGGAATTATATCTCGCAAAGATATTTTGAGGAAAATAAATAATGTGGGAAATTATTTATTGTGTGATGGATGCTTATGGATGTTAATTGATAGTTAAATCACCGACTATCAATATTGGACAAATGTGTTGATCGTTTCAAAGAGACCGGGATTGGGATTAATTTCTCGAAAACCACTTCGATCCGGTTTGTACGTTTTCGTGGGAAAAACGAGTTCGGAGTCGAAGATGGAGCAGTGAAGTGCAAGGGCTAATCGCTACTAATCCTGAGGATATTTTCAAAATGGATGTAGTAGGAGTAGTGCCTTCGGTTCCGTTCGAATCCGGGACAGACTTGTATGGATGAATGCTTTCGGAACATCGTTAGGTGGACGATGGACATTCTAAGTGAAACTTTCTAAAAGGTAACGCTTAGCCTCAAGCCTCATCAAGCGGGAATGACTGAAAATCAAGGGTTATGTAGCAAGGCTTGGTGGGCAGCACCCATTTCTGAGTAAGGTCATCCCTGTCTAGATGTCCCTTTTTATTTCGGCTTAGTGGTGCGGTTGCTGATCCCAACCGTGGGGTGATCTCACTCGGGATTATCCAGTAAGGGATAGTCCGAGCCTTGTGTTGCAGGGGATCGGGCGTGATCCTCGGTACACTGATCTAGACCAGGTACTGTGACAGGTGGTACCCCAGTGCCTAGTCATTAGTTGGAAATCCATTCTCTCTACGCGCCTTTTACGAGTTTTGTTTGTATTACCCACTCGGTGGCTAGTAGCTGGAATTTAATGAATGTAACAATTTCGGCTATTTTATAAGTATTTGTATATAGATCATATTATAATATCAGAGAATTTCTATAAAAAAATGTTTTAGCTATCGTAAGGCGACATGTTTATTTGTGGTGTGGTCTTACGAGATGCTTTTGTTTTCAAAAGGATTTTTGAAACTTTAATAATCAATTTGGGTGTATTATTATCAGCTGGTATTCAGGATTGACTCGGGTGTTATTTCATTATAATGCTCGGGTCAGACGGAGTATTATATGTTCAAGACATGATGCTGTGGAGCAGAAGAGGAGCTGGAGTCCGAGACGTATTATCCGTACTTGTATATATATCCGCTGCTGTGACTGTTTGAGATTGCCTGACTGGTAATTGTTGTTTGTTTGTAATACTCTAATGATATATTGTGTAAAACACATATAGTTTTCATTTTATGTAAAGAGCTGATGTTATATATTTTATTTTATTCCGCTGCGACTGTAAGATTCTGATATTGTTTAGTTTCTTCTCTCTTCTATCTCCTATCTTTTTCCCTTAACAATCTGTCTTTTCCGGCACTTGATCGTCAACATATCATACTGTGGGGTATTTTGTGTCAATTTTCGAGAGTCGAGAACTGCGGGTCGTTACACTTGGTATCAGAGCTTAGGTTGGCTACAACCTAGGCTTAGGAAAATTACTCATTAAAATAGAGTCAATAGTACTCTATAATGAGTTGAGTGTATTAATAAATATGAGTGCGTACTTGTTAGTGAATATAAAATTGTTTTTATACTGTGTTGACTTATCGGTTGAGTGTTTATGAGTTCTGGTTGGTACGGAAGTACAACCGTATCGATATGGGTTTCTAAACTCTTAAATAAGATAAACCGACATAGTATTCTTTTTAAAATGGGTAAATGAAATAATTTTTTCCAAAATTATATTTGATATAAAAGGAATAATTTTTTCGAAATTATTATATATATTTGATTGTTTGGTTGTTAATATCTTAATCAAATAAGAATCTAAAATTTAATCTTAAATTTGAAAAAGGTTATAAACACATAAATCCCATGAGTATAAATTATACAAAAGAAGAATAACTAAATTTGAATTAAACCAGAATTTAAATCTTGGTAATTTTGAAAAGTGTTTTAAATGTGGTGAAAACCGAAGTTTGGAAATTTAAAATCTTAGGGATGTTTGAAATATTTTCCAAAGTTTTTGAAGGCAATAATGGAGTATTATTTTGGGAAGTATTTTTAAATGGGAATTGTTTTGGAATGAATTTGGGAGAGTAAGGTAGCACTGAACTCACTTCGGTCGTCGGGAAATGATCCTGATGATGATGGCCACATCATTAGAATTCATTTTCGAGTTTCTAAAGTGATGGATTGCTTCCATAGTAATTGTGTATGATATCTGTTTAGATTTGGTTGATATACAAGGTGTTTCAGAAGTTTAAAGGGAGGAAATTGTTTTGGTACAACCAAGTTATTTTGGAAATATGGAGATTTGATTGATATACCGAATGGGTATATATTGGATATTATTTCAAAATAGTTTTGGAATAAAACCGAGTAACTGAATTCTGGAAAACTCTATTTAAATAATGTGTAAAGTCAAAATGAATCAACTATTGACCTTATTAAGTGAAGTTGATATAAATGAGAAGGAAATGAAAATTTTAATCATGGATTTAAAATTTAACATGAATATATTGAAGTGAATAGAAAATTTGAATTTAACTTGGGATAAATTATATGAATTGGACTTAGAATTAAATTGATTTGGATTAAATTGAAGTGTAAAATAACTTGGTAATTATGGTTCATTATGTAATGAATTGTACCCATAAGCTATTAAGTGTTATACTTATAATCTGAAATTGTGGATTTAAAATTGTGCAAAGAATTAAGGTGAAAAAAAATCTGCATCCTTAAGAATTCAGTGATACACGTATATATAAAATTTGAAATTGTGATTATAAGATGTAAATGGATTAAAATGAGCTATATAAGCTTTTAAATAAATAAGTTGGTGAACTTATAAATAGAAAATGGAATTATAATCACAAATGAGAAATAGTTGAATGATATGGTGAATACAAACTAAATCTCAAATGAAATGTGAATTGAAATAAGGTGAAGAAAATATAAAAGATGAAAGGGTGAATGAACTTAAGTCAGTAAATAAATTTTGAACTTGTATATGGAGAATTAAAATTGGATTGAATTGGATTGAACTTCGATTAAATGAAATTGAGTTGAATTTGGATTGAATTATAATCAAAACTGAGTTGTGTTACAAATAATTATGAATGAGATTAGGTTCTTATTTAAAATAGTAAAAGAAATGGATTGAATTCAAGTTGGCTAAATAAAACTTAGTTGGACTTAAATTAAATTTGGAAAAGAATTAAATTGAAAGGAAATTTAATTTAGATTAAGTAAGAAAGGGTATTGTATGAATAAATTATGAACCCAGTTAAATTCAAAGGAATTGTTTGAGAATGAATTTAGCGTAAGCTAAATTAAATGAAAAGAAGATTGAAGATGAATTTAGTGTGAACTAAATTAAATGGAATTTGTATTGGCATGGATGAAATTTTGGTGGTTTGTTAAGAAAATTTTGAAAAGTAAAATAAAAACCCAGTTCTAGTATGAGATTTAATTTTGGCAATAAAAGCTGAGAGTGTGAATGAATAATGGAATTAGGTTATAATAGTGATGGTTTGAATTATAAATAAATTCAAATGAGTGAAATAATTTAAAGTGATCTCATTGTTAATAAACTAAATTTAAAATGGATTGAATAAATAAACAAATTGAATTAAAATTTGTAAATGGATTGGAATTGATTTGGATGAGAATCAAATGAAAGTAAAAATAAAATTGGTATAAGAAGAAATGAAAATATTGTGAAATTGGAAGAACTTAAGCAAATTGAATAATAATTGTGGTCGAGCTTTATTATGTGGTCTTGGGTAATTTGTTTAGATAATAAAATTTAGGGCAAGTGAAAAGAATTTTAAATAATTGTTGTGATAAAATAAAGGTGTATGAATTGTAAATATTACAGATTGGGATGATATTAATATAAACTTAAGTTGGATGATGAACTTGAAGTGAGAATAAGAAATTGAATTAAAAATTGCAAGGAAATAAGAATATTTGGGTTGTGAATAATTCCGAACGGAATAAAAGTAATATAAATCTAAACTGGAATTAATTTTAAATGGTTATAAGCTAAAGTGATTGTTACTTGCTTGGATAACATTAAAATTTGCATAGAAATTGTACGTTTTGTTGTAAACAAAAATTTAATTGGCTTAAAGAAGCAAATGAAATTGGTTTTTGAATCAATTTAAATGGATTGAAATTTTATTAAGTGATTTTTGAATATGCATAAAAATGGATCATAAAAGAAATGCAAATGCTTCAAATTTAAAATAAGAATTTGATTGTGAATCAATTTGGAATTGAATTGAAATAGATTGATGTTAGTGAAGCACATGTTGATCATCTTGATGAGAATATGGATTGGGAGTAGTAAACTTCAATTTAAATCATTCAAGTGAAGTAAAATGAAGTTGGATTTGTTAGAAGTTTAAAATGAGGTTAAACTTGTGAATTGCTTATAAAGGAAGTTAACATGCATAATTATGAAGTTTGCTTGTTTAAACTATGTAATTGATGTGTTTGGCTAGTTTAATGAGTAGATTGTTGATAAGTTCTCATCTATATTGAAAACTGATGGGTTTGTTGAGTAAGTACAGGGGCGGGAGGCAATTGTTAGAGTTGAAGTGCGTATATGCAATATAAATTAGCCGCATGCTGTTAAAATGCTAATAAAAGGTACGCCTACGCAATAAAAATAGGAAATATGAACTGTTTTTTGTTTTTTTCGACCGTGTGGGTCGATGTATGTATGTCTATATCTATTGTGATATTGCAAAAGCTCCTTCGTACAAGGAAGACTCTACCAAAAAATTTCTGAAATTTTGGGAGTTAGAAAAATTTTGAAAATTTTGAAACGTTTCGTTAACGATAAATTGATTTCAAATAACAATTAAAATAAAAAGGATTTTGGAATAGAAATCGAAACTAGCAGTTTTGATTTGAAACTAAAGAATTTAGGCAAAATAAAATTTGGGATTTTCATTAAGTCAGTTTTGCTATTGGGTTTGGAACATTCTTCTACCTTAACAAATTTCAGGGATGAAATTTTTATACTGGGGGAGGAATGTAACGACCCGAAATTTTAGTCGCCAGATTTGAACATTTAATTCATATTAAATGTCGAATATGGATTATAATTTGAATTTTGAAATAAAAAGATTTTGGTTAAGTTAATAAAATTAGTAAAATTTCAAATACCGGAATTTAATTGAAATCTGAATAATAGTAATTTAATATTAGAATTAGAATAAATGGTGATTCTGGGAGTAAATAGATATAAAATTAGATTCTAAAATTTATTTTTATGTCTATTTGGATTTAAATTATAATATTGACTATTGGATGGAATTAAAAGTCGATGGGTTGAATTTGGAATTTTATATTAATTTAATAATGGAATTTAATAATATAATAATGTTAATAATCAGATTTTAATTTAAACTGAATCAGAATGATTTCTAATGTGAATATAAATTCTATACGATTTAAAATAGAGTTAATAAAATTTTAAAAGTAAATTTTTTAATGATTTCGACAATTTCGGAAATCGCTCGATTTAATCGACGAGTTAAAATAGCATTCCAGGGCACAGTCTCGGAATTCGACGAAACAAGTTCCATTGAATCCGTAATAGTTAGTTATTATCGGATTTCAATTTTCGTAGCAATCGAAGTTGTCGTTTGAGTCTGGCAGCTCAAAACGCATAGAATCTATTTTAATCGATTTAATTTAAAACCGATCGTTTATTTCCATAGCTCGCGCAAATGATCAAATTAGCATCCGAAACACGTTCCATTGTGTTCGAAACATAGGTAAAATCTTAGAAACGCCTGTCGGCACGCGTTGTTTGGAGATCGTTTGAACAAGTTGCTTCAAAGTGAATTAAATAATTAAATAATATGTTATACGTATATATATTGGCATTCAGGGCCGAAAACCCTAGTTCTTCTTTTGAGCCGCCGCTTGTTTATTTCAATGGTCGATAACGTGCCTCCTTCACCTTCGTTTTTCTCCAAATCCACAAATTAATTTCAAAAACTTCCAACTGCAAAAATCGAGGGCACGATGAGCACTATCTTTCGAACGATTATGATCGAAAATTGAGCTCCGGTTTGTCGGCAAAATTGAGATGGACGGCGCGCATTCGTGCTTGAATTCAAAAGCCTGGGGAGGACCGAGCTTCGCGTGGTTCTAGGCATCGGTGGAGCTCGAGTTGGCGCATGTATTGGCGGTGCCTAATGGGGTCCACGTGGGTCGATGGTGGTGCGGCGGAGAACCCTATTTGGCGCGTTTGGGTTTCGAAACCCCGGGAGTATTCGCGTTTTGAACGAACGAGAAGAGAAGCACTATTTGTCGGCCTTGATTTCGAAGTTTGCTGAGGTATCGGCCAAGATTTTTCATCTGGTAAAAAAAATTGTTTTAAAATTTATATTCAAACTTTAAACTAGCATATCTCATGCCTACGTTATCAGATTCTGACAAATTTGGTGACGCCGGAATCGCAGAGACGAGTAATATGCAGTGGAGGAATTCTGGAATTATTCGGAGCAAGTAAAATTTAGGTTAAATCGAACGCCGTTCGATTTAATTTAAATTTGAACGCTCGCCGAAAACCCAAGGTGAGTTAATCTCACTCACATCTGGAATTTCAGCTGTTTAAATAGTTAATATTTAAATGATTGGTTGATTAGTTTAATATGATAATTATTATCAAAACAAATCGATATTTATTGGTTGTGCTAATATCTGTGGATGCAGGGAAACAGGTTGGAGGGATCCAACTGGATTCCTCACAAATAGAAATTTATTTATATTCTATGATATATCACATTTATATTCTGTGATAAATTGTTTTAGATCCTGTTATGATATGCTCTATTTATATAATGTGTTAGATTAAATTGAAATTAAATTGTGTTGTGCTATGATTGGGTGAATACGACCACGAAATTTAAATACAAATAAATTGGGTTTAAAGGGAATAAAAGAAATCCTTAAGTAAGGAATTTAAAAGGGATTAAATTCAAGAAATGGGTTGAAAATTTGAAGTGTTTGAAATTTTGATTTAAAGGGAAATGTGAATGCTTTAAAATAATAGCGAGATTTATTTTTAAAGAATGGAAAGTGTGCTTTCTCCTTTAAAACTTTAGTATGTTTTTAAGAAAAGTTTCAAATATAAATTTGCAGTTTAAATATGTTTAGAACATTTTAGAAAGAAATATTATTTTAAATTGTTTTTAAGTGGAAGCAAATATTTGATTTAGTAATTATGGTATTAATTATTTTTAAAAGGTAAAGTAGTATTAAGTTCTCAAAAGCAAATTATAATATAAATATTTAATTTAATAACTTTATTTTAAAAGTTAAATTTGACCTAAAGTACTTAGGAGAAACCTTTATATATTTCCTTAAGTATTATTTTCAATTAAATAATTTCTAGAAGCTTTATTTTAAATATTTTAAACGCATGTTTGAAAATGATTTCCAGGGAATAACTATGTGTTTAAAAATAAATGGAGCTATTTTTAAAAGTATGGAAAGGATTTTACGGGATGAACGAAAAATTGAATCGGGGTAAATCGTGTTAGATTGATAAAAAGAATTATTTGGGTTATCCTAAAATGGAAGTGTATTTCCCTGAAAGCTAAGTACGTTTTAAAGTAGATTTTTGAAACGTTAGAGTTTGAAGTTATATTAAGAATGGTTTCAAGAAAATCATTTAAGTGGTAAAATTTGTAAAAGTGAACAATTATCAAGGTAATTATAGAAGTAATTATCTTAAAAAGGTAATTAGCATTATATTTTAAAAAGAATATTATTAACATTTATACTTTATAAATGGTTCTATTTTAAAGATAATCAATTAAAGTTTTATTTGAAATTTGTATAGAGTTTCATAGCTTTATTTCAAGATCTAGTATGACTTAACTTTATTTTAAAGATAATAGCTTATATTTTATTAAGTAGTTTTATTGGAGATATTTTTAAAGGTATACATATATATTAAATTGAGTATGTTAGAAGTTTTAAATATAAATATTTTAGTGTATTTTCAAGAATAAAGTATTTAAATTATTTTAAACCTTAAACATTGGTACTTGGATGTTTTCAGAGGAAGTAAAGATTTGGGAATCTATTCCATGAGAAGAATTGGGTTTGAAAAGTGTTTCAAGGGGATTTTGAAATGGAATTATATATTGCAAAGACATTTTGAGGAAAATAAATAATGTGGGAAATTATTTATTGTGTAATGGATGCTTATGGATGTTAATTGATAGTTAAATCACCGACTATCAATATTGGACAAATGCGTTGATCGTTTCGAAGAGACCTGGATCGAGATTAATTTCTCGAAAACCACTTCGATCCGGTTTGTACGTTTTTGTGGGAAACACGAGTTCAGAGTCGAAGATGGAGCAGTGAAGTGCAAGGGCTAGTCGCTACTAATCCTGAGGATATTCCAAAATGGATGTAGTAGGAGTAGTGCCTTCGGTTCCGTTCAAACCCGAGACGAACTTGTATGGATGAATGCTTTCGGAACATCGTCAGGTGGCGATGGGCATTCTAAGTGAAACGTTCTAAAAGGTAATGCTTAGCCTCAAGCCTCATCAACCGAGAATGACTGAAAATCAGGAGTTACGCAGCAAGGCTTGGTGGGCAGATGTCCCTTTTTATTTCGGCTTAGTGGTGCGGTTGCTGATCCTAATCGTGGGGTAATCTTACTCGGGATTATCCAGTAAGGGATAGTCCGGGCCTTGTGTTGTAGGGGATCGGGCGTGGTCCTCGGTACACTGATCTAGACCACGTACTGTGACAGGTGGTACCCCAGTGCCTAGTCATTAGTTGGAAATCCATTCTCCCTACGCGACTTTACGAGTTTTGTTTGAATTACCCAATCGGTGGCTAGTAGCTGGAATTTAATGAATGTAATAATTTCGGCTATTTTATAAGTATTTGTATATAGACCCTATTATAATATCAGAGGATTTCTATAAAAAAATGTTTTAGCTATCGTAAGGCGACATGTTTATTTGTGGCATGGTCTTACGAGATGCTTTTGTTTTCAAAAGGATTTTTGAAATTTTAATAATCAATTTGGGTGTATTATTATCAGCTGGTATTCCGGACTGACTCGGTGTTATTTCATTATAATGCTCGGGTCAGACCGAGTATTATATGTTCAGGACAGGATGCTATAGAGCAGAAGAGGAGCTGAAGTCCGAGACGTATTATCCGTACTTGTATATATATCAGCTGCTGCGACTGTTTGAGATTGCCTGACTGGTAATTGTTGTTTGTTTGTAATACTCTGATGATATATTGTGTAAAACACATATAGTTTTCATTTTATGTAAAGAGCTGATATTATATGTTATATTTTATTCCGCTGCGACTGTGATATTATGATATTGTTTAGTTTCTTCTCTCTTCTATCTCCTTTCTTTTTCCCTTAACAATCTGTCTTTTCCGGCACTTGATCGTCGGCATATCATACTATGGGGTATTTTGTGCCGATTTTCGAGAGTCGAGAACTGCGGGTCGTCACACTTGGTATCATACCTGCTTCCTGATGGTGGTAGAAATTTTATTACCAGTACCATACCTCATTTTAGACCATTTCTTCAAGGAATTTTAAATATTCTTAAGCTTAGCCTGCGATATGAACATAAGATTCCCAATTACTATTATCTTCCAAGCCTGCAAAACAGTATATTCATATTCAAAGTGATTAGTTCGTGCATTAAAAAAATTTAAAAGGGGGATTTATTTCTGGTTTTTGGCATCCCAAGTAAGAACTAGGGGGCAATGATGGATATGCCTGGAGAAAGGATATTTTTTTGTAGAGAGGGCCATAAAGATATAGCTTCAATGTTTGCAAAAGCATGATCAATCTTATAAATGTTCTATATCCATTTCTGCTTTTGTTATTCCAAGTGTATCTGAGACCACTGAAATTAAGCTCATATATGGAAGATTGGAAGATAGTGTTGTTTAGATGAGCAATATAATTTAAAGAAAGAGGAATCCCACCAGATATTTGTGAGGATTTAAACATACAATTGAACACCAAAACAAATCCAGGCTTGATTGTATGGGAGGAGGGAAGGAATGGTGTCATGAAGAGCTTATCTCGAAGATGGAGAACTCATAGCATATATAAAAGTAATGTTAAAAAAAATTAGTCAAATAGCAGGTAACATGGAGGTGAATATATTGTGGATGAGATGATGAGGAGGCGAAAGAGTAGATCAGTGGATTCCACATAACCATGATACGTCTGTATGGTGCTTCATTGAGATTGTCTATGTAGCACTAGGATAGGTTAATGTAGGAGGCCATTTTCATGGTGAGTGAAGTATTCTGTTTACTCTCGAGTATACTAATCATTTCGAGCTGGTGGAAGAGAATTTTTTTATTTCTCCTTACTTAATTTGTATGTGCTCCTTTAATATTTCATGTGTTATGTTTTCAAGCATTATTTTGTGTTTTTTTATGTACCAGATGCCTTTAATCTGTAGTAGGCCCAGGAGGGTATTTTCTTTCACGTTAGGTAGGAATGTTATGATCTGTAAATAAGAAGTAGAGATTTAGATCCTGGTCACTGTCATATTCAGGTTAATATAGTTGCTTTCCTTCCCTTGTCTGTCCTGACTTTTTTCTTTTTAGCGTTTGAGTTGTGCTCATGTTTTTCATTTGCTTCTTGCTATTAAAATATATCAGACTTTGGTGATGTATTGTTGGATTGAGAGTTAGAAGAGAAGATGCAGGTGTACGAATAGTGGATGGAGGAGGTGTGGTAGTAGAAGAGTGGTGTAATATAACGACAGGGAAGTCACTATGTCTAGAATAAAGGCAGGATAGGTGATGTGTGTGTAAGTTTGTGAAGATGTTGAACATTGTTGTGTAGTAGCAAGAATAGAAATATGAGGAGGAGATGTATTAAGGCTAATTGAAGCGGGGTCGTGTGGTAGAGTGAAGATAGCAGTTTCCATGTGTTAGTATTTACTAGTTCTTCATCCAAAATGGTGGATAAAAATTGGAAACGGTTTGGAGAAGCACTGAAGGAAGTAGAATGGCCATGTATTAAATGGGTGTGTGGAGCAGTAGAAGTATTTGCATTGGGGTTACTGGGTTCTGTCCGTCGACGAAAATTCTTTCGGTTTAGAAAACCGTCGAACGAATTTTGTGATAAATTAACCGTAAGCGCACGGTGTAAAAATGTCAGTACGTGGCGAGTACGGGTCAATCCTTAGGGAATTGTTAGATTTTAAATTCTCTATTCAGTCAAATTAAACCAAAGTTGAGAGTGATTAACTAAAAATGTTAGAAAAATGACAAAAAAGAAGTGATAAAAATATGAGAGTAGAAAGACAATTAAAGATAATTTCCACTCTCTGGATTATACAAATCAACACAACATGAAAATATTATCTCTCTTTTTTGGTCATTAGTTAGTTTAATTGATGTGCTTATCATGAGTATGACATATTTGTGCTATTAATTAGCTCAACATAAGCTATCAAACTATAACACACCCCTTAAATCACTTACAAACTCATATAAAAATTGACAACAAGGTTGAAAAATTCTAATTTAAGTATGACCTATTAGCCATGAATTAGAATTATAGACCATCAAATTTTGATTTCAACATTCACTTCATTACCATCATCATATGTAGATGAAGAGGTAATTATTATTTGTGATTGTTTAAGCATAGCCTATTTAGTGTCAACAATATAAGCTATCAAATTCAAAGCAAAAACAAAAAGTTAAACCATTTCAAGCATTGTCATTAAGCACAAAAGGAGGGTATAAATTACCAAATTATGTTGAATATATATAATTCGAGAGCTTCGTTACTCCGAAATTGAGAGGTTTAACCTCTCATATTTATTATCATATCAACAAATAAAGATTGCAACATAGAAAAAAAAAAACAAGAAGAAAAAGAAAGCTAAATGAAATAAAAACTATTTAAAAAGCAATAAAACTATTCTACTTGCATGAATAAATGAAACTACACTACTAGCATGAAAGGAAATAAACAAGAAAAGAGAAGAGCATGTATTGAAATTGCATAAAAAAAATTACATAAATTAAATGGCTAGGTAGCCATGAAAAGAAAGAGTGCTATGTTTTGTTTTTTTTCTAAACTCATGACTAAGAGAGCCTAAACTAAACTAAAGAGGCTACGAGAAGAGAGGAAGGTTACATGAACATATGAGGTATTTTTACATGTTTTAAAACCCTAATCCTTTTTTTGGAAACTAGCCGAACTACCCCTCTAGGAAGTGTGGCCACCAAGTTATTATTAGTATAGGATAATCTTCCATTAAGTGTGCATGTAACTCTAATGACCTTTTAACATATATATTAGCTCCTAATTGTACATCATGGTAAGTGGGTAGGTGCGGTCCTACATGTTTCATGAAATGAATTATTTCTATCTTCGTTCCTTTATATTCTCTTGTGCATGCATATTTTCCATGAAAACAACTTCCATTTGAAGCCAAATTCATACAAAATAATATAGAAATTTTCAAGTAAATTTTCTCAAATTAATAAGTGCACAAAAATGACCATTTTACCCCTATATGAAGATGAATATGTGATGATTTGAAAATAATTTGAATTTTTGTTTAAACGTGTTAAAACACCTAATATGACCATTTATTTAATTTAATTAGATTAATATAGAAGTAAAAATATGCATATTTACATGCACATCAATTACCCACACACTTATCTTTTTATTCGTCATCGAATAAAGAAAAATTAGGATAAATCCTTTTTCGTAGGAAACACGATTTAATTGAGCATATGCATCAAGTCGTTAAACCTCTAGGTGAACCTAATAGGACGAGTGTTGTCTCGTGAGGGTTTTAGCGGTTACTACCCATAAAATCCAAATGCGCAATGAAAAGGTCTTAAATGCAAGATTTATTTACAAATGGATGAATGCAAGTATTTTATAATATTTACAATTAAGGATTTACTTTTAAATTGACATAGATAAGTTAAATGTAAGTTTTGGTCATCGTCACTAATTTTAGTCATTTTACTTGTCAAAATTTCCTACAAAAATTAAATTATAATAACAAATAGACTATAGTTTGGCAAGTTGTTTCAGTTAATAACACAATGTAACTATGAAATGGATTTTTTGTTGATTATCACAGTTTTTCAAAGTGCTATTTTCATTTCTTTTCAATAAGAAGTCAATTCAAACAAGTCAAAATAGTTCTTAGATTTCAGTTGTTTACTCTCTCTTATTTTAATTTTTAATTGATACTAATAATATTTACATATGCCTAACTCAGAATGTTGAGGCCAGATATATTAGCTATGCAATGCCTTTCGGACTTACGTGAAGAGAATACAGAGCATGAGGAGTGAACACACAAGTGTGAACACCTATCAACTGTAGGCATTATTAGTAAAAGAATTTTTATATACATACACCTAACTCAGATAAACTGAGGCAAGATATACTGACCGTACAATGTCTTTCGAGCTTACGTGAGAAGAGTATAGAGCATGACGAGTGAATACACAAGTGTGAATACATGACTCTAGGTGTTAATAAAAAATATATACATATATATATATAAAAATTGTTTTTTTTGCGTTATTTATTTGTTCTTTAAAGAGAGAGTTTTGCAAAATCATCTTAGCAACATTTAACATAGAAGATAAAAGATGTTATATCCTTTACTTTTAATTCACCACTTTTTTAGACAAAGATTTTCCGTTAGGATGTACTTCATAATTAACACGTATGAACCTTTCTATGTACTAGTTAAACCATCGTTTTTTATAATTAATCTTTATTCTTATTTTTGTTAAGACAAATAAATTTTCAAAAATTTCAGTATAATTAATCAAAACCATAAATTTATCCTATAGTGTTTGTTTAGAAATAAATCAAAACGCTTTAAAAAAATTGAATTTTTTTAATTTTCTTGTTTTTCTTTTTATTTTGAGTTTTGGAAAGAAAAATGCAAAAAATAAACCATGAAAAATCAAAAAGGGGATGAGACTCCCTCCATACCTGATTTGACTGCATCCCCACAGTCAATCCAAATGAAAGGAGAAAATAAAAATAAAAATAACCTATATTAACAAGAAAAGATTATTATTCATAAGAGATTAGAAAATATACCGTTAAAGAGTAAATTAACCGGTCTTTCAAAGACTAATTCATTTGTCTCGTCAAATATGCTAAACATAGCTTAAGCGCAGAAAACCAAATCATAAAAGTTTTCGAGGTTGAATGTTATTTGAAAAAACGAATGTCGTTTTACTAAATACGAGTTGTTTTATTTTCGATGATTTTCTGGGTTGATAAAATAAATAGTTGAAGTTCAAATTTATTTTAACCAAATTGAAATTAAAGCTTATCATTCATAACTTCTTCAAAATTATTGATTTCAAAATAAATATGGTGATTTAAATTTTCCCTTTCGGAATTCAACAACTCGCCATCGAAAAGTCCAAAAAACTCGTGTTGATTATATTCGTTTTCCTTTGTTGGATTACCAACAACTTCATTGCGTATATCATTTTCAAAATCCAAAGTTGTTGCATTCAAATTTTCAAAATCGGAAAAAAGAAGATCGAAATTTTAAATCTAGCTTCTCACCCTCAAAAGAATTTAAATCCAAATAAATTACCACACTTTCAATAACTTCATTAAGATTGTTATTTATAATTTCAAAAGTTGTTATTTGAAAATCATCAATTTCGGTAGATGATGGATTATCATTCGACTCTTCACATGTTGGGATTTGATTTTGTTGTACACGTAATTTTTTTGTATTTTTCAATTAAGAAATCCGTGTGATTTTTGTGTGTTTCTTCCATTAGTTCAAACAAATCAAATTTATAATTATTAAGTTGAGAATTTTCAATTAGAACTTATTGAGAACATAAATTGTCAATTTTAATAAACGGTGGATTATTATTTGATTCTTCACATGTTGAGATTTAATTTTGTTTCTCACGATTTTTTTTGTAGGCTTTGCGCAACAAATCCTCATAATCTTTTTCCATTTGCTCAACTAAATCAAATCCATGATTATTAATTTGAAAATTTTCAATATGAATTTATTGAGAACAAAAATTGTCCATTGCACCAAAATTGAAACTATTCTCATTGTCAAAATTATTTAAAAAGTGGTTCACATTTCTATTTTGATTTTGAAATTCATTTTGGAATTCGAAATTGTTTGACATGGGTTATAACCAAAATCATTGGAATTTTGAAGTGAATCAAAATTTTGATTATTTTGAAATGAATTACGCAAATCATTCATTACTTGATTTTGTTGTGTACAAATATCAAGTAAAGATTTCATTCTCTTCAAAAGTTGATGGTTGGTCATTATTTTGAAAATTTTGTGGTGCAAAATCCAAATTGTTTGTAAAATAGTTATTACTAAAATATCCATAAGAAATTTATGTGAAATTATACGGATTGCACTGATTTTCACAAATATCATAAAATTCTGGCGAGTAAGAAAATTTGGCTATTTTCAAGAATGTTTTTTTTCTTTTTATAAAAGAAAACTATTTACCAAAAGGAATATATTTTTCTAACGGGAAATTTGGTTTTTGTTTTGTTTTTGGATTTCCCTTTTTTTTCGAAAGGATTTCTTTTGTTTTCTAAAAAAATTAACTTAATTTTTTTTTTGATTTGTTAATAAATATTTACGTTTTTTTTAGTTTTAAATTTTGAATTTTTTTAAAATATGAATGAGCTAATGCAACTAAATGAATGTAAGGGTTTAACTATGAATTATTTATTCTAAATAGCTCATAATCCAAAATTGCATAATAACACTTTGTCTTAATCTAGCAAAAAAAGTTCTCAGCCAGGTAACGGGCATGATTATCGGTGCACCACGAATCACCGTAACAGTGCAGCCGAAGTTTTAAGTACCTTCAGAAAAACAACCACTATAATATTTACAAATCACCGTAATATGTATAAATGGTTATTGCTCTGCCGTAGCCTAACAATTAAGAAATTAAATTGTCGAAAGAGGACAACTTGTCAATATACAATTAAACGTTATTGATGTCTAACCATTATTATTAATCAAAACTCTAGGATGAAATGCAAAGCAGAAATAAACGTGTATTAACAATGCAATTACAAATGAAATTTGTTTTTGACTTTTTTTTAAATGCAAGATAAATAAAAATAATAGATAGAGATTAAGAGCAACAAATTTTTCTATAAGCAAGCAAGCAGTTATTTTTTTTTGGCAAGCTTAGCGAATCAAGCAACTTATTCTTCATTATCTGCTTATGCAAAATGAAAATAAAAACAAGATATATATATGTATGTATGTATGTATGTATATCGTAAAGATAAGCATAGAACATAAAACTATTTATAACAAAACAAATTTAGAAAAAAGAATTTTTTTTTTTTAGAATAAGACAAAACAAAACTGAAAACAAATTAAACAAAACTAAAAACAAATTGAGCAAACTCTTTTTCTTTTTTCTTTTTTAATAAGGATGGAGGGAAAAAAGTTTAAAACAAAACAAAATAACACAATATAAAAAATATATGCACTCGGCCTAAAACCAAACCCGGCCCACTCCACAAACACAAATGAACGCCACTTAAAAAATTCACAGAAATTAGAGTAAAAAAATTACAAATTCATGAATTCACAACACAGCCTAACACAAATTCTCGAACACGCAATTCTTAACTAAATTCTCGAAAGCAAATTATGGTGATTTGGGCACGCAAGGCGATGGGGTTGCTGTCACTGATTTGGGAGAAGGAGCTAATTCGATGTTTGGAGTTTGGGGACTTGGAGATTGGGGCTGAGGAGATTGTGGGAGTTCGATTGTTCGATTGTGCTGCGGGGCTTGAAGCGATGAAGGGAGGCGATGGCGACTTGGTTGAAGTGGCGATTTCGGATTCGATTTTGGGGTCGTAGAGATTGGGTTTCTTGTTTTGGAGTTAACTAGAGTTGCTAGCTGGTGGTGTTTCTGATTGGGTTGTTGGCCATGGACAGGGCAAAGGCTAGTGTGAAGTTGTATGCTGTCTGTGGGGGTGTGGCAGTTGTTACAGCAGCGTATGGCAACAGGCCGTGGAGACGAGGACTGGGTGTAATGGAAGTTGTGTTGCTTGAGGTTGTAGTTTGTGTGGTGGTTGTGTGATGTATGAAGAAGAAGTCAATGATTGGAGTGGTGATGGTTCTGGAGGACAGTTGGCGGTAGTGTTTGAAGTTGAGTAACAGAGATGTGTAAACATTCAAGTCATAGTAGCTGGGTGGGATTATTGGAAAGGCTGTGGTATGTAGTTGTTGATGATATGTTGAAGGTATGTAGTGGTGTGGCTTATGGTGAAGTTGTAGTTGTATCAGTTGCTTGTACGGGTGCAACGGAGGGTATTTGATGTCTGTTGAACAGTGAAGGGGTAAGTGTTGTTGTATAATGATGGATAAGGCTGTGCAGTGGGCAGATGGTGACTGTACATGGATTTTAGATGGTGGAGTAATGTTGGAGTTTGGTGCAGTGTGTAATTTGATGAGGCTGAAGTGTTGGTGATTGAATGATGTGACGGTGGCAAGTGGAGGAGATGGTGGGTGGTTTGTAAGGCAGAAGTGGTTGCTGCAGTCTGTGGTCGTTGAGGCAGTTAGTTGAATGGTGTGATGCAATAGTGACAAGTGATGGAGATGGAGTGTGTTGTAAGTAGTGAGGCAACAGTGGTTGAATGTAGATGGTTTTGAATGTGCAGTGTTGGGTTAGTGGTGATGTTGGAGTTGAGTTTGTGAAAGGTTGTGGAAGGGGTATTGACAGTTGTGGAACTGGTTGCAATGGAAGTAGTGGTTTGACAGTAGTGGATGAATTTGATTGTTGGAGATGGTGGAGGAGGTTGACAGTAATGGTTTGATGAGGCAAGTGGTATGAGGAGGAGCTTGGCAAGTGACAGCAGGTTATTTAGGAGGTGAACAGAGAAGTACAAGTGCAAATGGATGTAATTGTGTACAGAAAAGGCAAATGGATGGAACAGTGGAGATGGTTGTATGAATTATGGCAGTAACGTATGTTGCTGGGCACAGTAGAGTTACTGTTTGGTGGCTTTGTGGGTGCTTTTAAGTAGGAAATGGAGTTTTCTATGACTGTGGTGAAAGACAGTTTATGTTGAGAAATATGATGGAAGTATGAAATGGTAGAAATGTGGATGTTTAACAATCTGAAGATAACAAAAGCATGAAGTTGTTGAAGTAATGTCACAATATTTTTTTTTTGAAAGTTGTAAAATAAGAACTTGTAAATGAAATGGAAAATCGAATGGAATAAAATATTTTTTCTTTTTGAAATCGTGTATGCTTTCTTTTTTTAAATAATGAAAATGCAAATGGAAAAGGAAACTAGAACAACAAGCACAAAAATAAATGCACACAAAAATCAAACAAACACACAATATATTTTTTATTTTTTTTAAATGCAATGCTCACATAAACAAACACACAATAAAAATAAAACGAAAATAATTTGAAAAATTGAAAATTAAAATCGAATCAATTTCCCAACAACGGTCCAAAAAACTTATTCATCGACAGAAATTCTATCGGTTTAGAAAACCGTCGAACGAATTTTGTGATAAAACTAACCGCAAGCGCACGGTGTACTAATGTTAGTACGTGACGAGTACGGGTCGATCCGCAGAGAATTGTCAGACTTTAAATTCTTTTTTCAATCAAATTAAACCAAAGTTGAGAATGATTAGCTAAAAATGTAAAAAATGACAAAAAGAAAGTGATAAAAATATCAGAGTAGAAAGAAGATTTAGATATAATTTCCATTCTCTGGATTTTATAAATCAACACAACATGAAATTATTATCTCTATTTTTTGGTCATTAGTTGGTTTAATTGACGCGCTTATCACAAGCATGGCCTATTTGTGCTATTAATTATCTCAACATAAGCCATCAAACTATAACACACCCCTTAAACCACCTACAAACTCATATGAAAAATGACAACAAAGTTGAAAATAAAATCTAATTTAAGTATGACCTGTTAATTATGAATTAGAAATACAGATCATCAAATTTTGATTTCAACATTCACTTCATTACCATCATCATATGTAGATGAAGAGATAATTATTGTTTGTGATTGTTTAAGCATAGTCTATTTGATGTCAACAATATAGGCTATCAAATTCAAAGCTAAAACATCAAGATAAACCACTTCAAGTATTGTCATTAAGCACAAAAAGAGAGTATATATTACCAAATTATGTTTAATCTACATAATTAGAGAGCTTCATTACCCCTAAATTGAAAGGGTCTAGCCTCTTATATTTGTAAAGTTAAAATTACCTCTTGCTTCTTATATTTGTACAATTTTGCATGATATAGTGAAATTTGACACCAAACAATGCTTGCTTTATAAGCTAGAAAGTTGACATTACTACTATAATTAGCAAATGATTCAAAAATTTTGATTTTTTAATAAATTGTTGAAATATCTTATTATAATGATGAATTGGATTTTAGATAGTAGAAATTAGACCAATTGTGGGCCATATTAACTTTAATTATTCTGCTGTGCAGTAAAAGTAATAAAAACATGCATTTAGGAATTTATATTTTGGGCAGATACAATTAGAAATGTGGCTTTTTCAGAAGTTGACAAAATCATTCGTTAAAAAGCAATGTCATGAAATAGCATACAGCTGCTCTCATATCATAACTTGAATTCCTGAAGTTTTAAGAAATAAATTGAAAGATATGTAGAAGATAGACATTTGTGGGCAGAGAGAAAGAAAATAAAAGAAAATTTTTGTTATATCATATAATTTTTTTTTATGTTGTTGTAGCTGTTTTTACCGTTATACCAGCTATAATACCCACCATTCAAAATTTTAACTTTGCAAAGATACATGCTTTAAAGAAAATTGCGTTTCATGGAAAATTTCGTGCTATAAAACAAACTCATGTACTTCTTGGAGGACCAGATGCTCTAGTTGAAACCAAGGGAGGAGTATTTAGGTTGTTAAAATTTGATCCATAGCACTTGCTGCATTTTAGTAAAATTATATTTGCTAAATTATATCAATTATTTAATCAAAGCAAGTGATTCGATTTCTCGAAGTTTTTTTAAAATATTTTATTTAGCAATTTGATTTTTGGAATCATCCATTTGGTCCTCCATAAAGTGTAGTCACGCGACGACATGTTTCTTAATCCTAATATTCTATCAACCGGTTGCGACTACAAATTACCAAACATGTCAACATTCATAATCCACTATATGAACCCATACTCTCCTATGTCCTCATGTCAACATGGTTTTCCAACCTAAAATATATCAGTCTGTGACATAACCAAATTCACTCTTCTTGTAGACTACTAACATAAGGTCAAATTAGAAAATTCCTCGCTCTTAAACCCGCTCATGAATGCTGGAAAACTTTGGTTGTGAACTTGGTGGTGTTTATGAACTTATGCAACTACGACGATAATTACGATAATTATGGTGGCAATGATAGTAGACGTTGTTAGAAACGTTACTATGTTGTTTCCTTGTAACGATGTTTGCCTCACGTGTGTACATTGAATTAATAAATTCATATTCAAGATACAACGGAGTCCTATATGTTTATCTTTGTAATTGACAATGTTCACACTTGCAAAGTTGGTTCAGAAATCAGAACCATCATTGGAAACAATAGTGACAAGAGTTTGAGTTTTGTAGTCTTGTAGTATTACAAAACTTGAAATTTTATCAAAAAGAGAAATAATTAGAAAAGAACAAAAATTTTAACCATGAAAAGTTAGTTTTTTTACATGCTAATGCCTATTTATAAGCTTCAAATGGCTACATTAAGAGGATGTCTATTTGTTAAAAAGTAGTAAAAAATGACTTTATACATAAAAAGGCCCAAACGATCTACATTTGACCATTTGAAATTTTTACATTCAATCCAGTGTTCAATCCGTTGATCACTAGCTCTAATAGATGATTAGTTGGTGTTTTTTAACCTTTCGTCCATTATTTTCCAGTTTTGGGAGAAAATAAGTTCAGATCGTTCCAAAATTTGTTAAATTTTTTTTACGATCAGTATACCATAATGAATCACAATGTATATTTTTGGAAAATTTCAGTATAGTGTTTGGAAAAATTCCAAATAACTTTAGATCATGATATAGAAGTTGGAAATTTGCATAAAAAGTAAATTATATTATATCATACCTTCCTTGTCTTATGATTATAATATGACACATTGATAACCAGTCAATATTGTCTGCTCTCCTCTATTTATTCTCTTATGTGTTTATTGCAATGGAGCTAACATATGCCTTTTATATGTAGAGTAGTGGATTTATGAAATTTCCTAATTTTTATTAATGGTTGGAGCAGGTTTGCAAATTTTTGTCCGAAACTTTCTAGAGTTCCCTAAATATGTGCATACGAGTTCGCAAGTTTGAATCTTAATTGTGATAAAGATTAATTTATGTTTCTATTTGAGAGGTTTGAAAAGAGCCACAAATTTGAATGCTTAATTTTTATTTCTTTTTGAGAGCTTTGAAAAAGACCACAAGTTGATAACACTTTTCACATATTTATCATTTTCTCCTTTTCTAATGTTTCTTTATTTTCAACACCAACGAATCAGTATATAATTTTCATTGTTTCAGTTTTATGTCGAGCAACATTTTTTATTATATTTTACTTTATTTTGAACGTTGGTTCTAATTTATACGTTAGAGGATCGAATCCAAGATCTCTAGCAACAACTCGAGCTAGAAGCCTTACCACTTAAGGCTGTAGTTATCATCACACTCTTTATTTTTATTTTGTACAATTTTTTGTTTATTTTTTAAAAATGTTATTTAAAATATTTGAAAATAAACGACAATTTTATCTAAAAATTATTAATTTTCAATTAACATTTTGTTACGACATTCAATTTTTTTTTTCAAACTTAATAGCTATTTCAAAATTTCGTTATTACAAATTTAAGATTATATATATGTATGTATCTTTATTTTTTTAAGTTCTATAATTCAGTATATGTATATATATGTATCTTTGTTTTTAAGTTCTAGAATTCAATATTTTGAAATCTATTTTAAATGTATATTTTTGTTTACCAAATAAAAGATGATCGATACTACATGCCAAAGTCAATTGAATATGCATTTACTTCAATAATTTTTTATCCACATGCGCACATGTGCAAACTAATTGAAAATATTGACATGTATTTAAATATAATTTTTTTTTTAACAATTGATAAAATGACAAATTATGAAGTTAAGTCTGATAAAATGAACAATACTTCTTATTTTGATACTCTGATTAGTGTCGAGAGCTACAATAAAATATCCATTAGAAATATTTTCAAGTTTTCCATATATGATCATTTTTCTATTGATATTGCTCTTAAGATTGGAAAGAGGATGAAAAACAATTTCTACAACAATATCCAACATGCGTTGAACCGCCACATACGCTTATATTACACTTCTCCACAATTTTCGAAACTCAAACTATAACATTAAATCTCCTTTGCATGGCGCATGTGGCGTTTATGTTGCTTATTACATTTGTATTATTTTTCTTTTTACGTGTGGAATGCCGGCATATTGTATTGATCACTTTGTCTTGTACATACGAAACACATGTCTATATACTGATTATTTTGCCTACATGCACGCTGTTAGATCTTTCCTTCATTACAAGTCATGTAAATCTTTAACATTATGCAACCATTCACATTATTAATCTTTACTTACCCATATTAACTCCATTAATTGTTGAATTTCTAATAAAATGCTAAAGACATTCATGTTCTCCTGCTTGAAGCACAATTGCCTTATAAGGTAGTTTTCACAACTTTCTTATTGGTCATGTGTAAAGTTGTTTTCTTATTAATGAAAGAAATTATATGATGAGTTTCATCGAAAAAAGATACTTTATGAATAATTTCTTATAAATTATTTTGAGTTCAACCTTTATTACCAAATGGAAATATTGCATGACGCTTAATGTGCACAAACTGTAGTCATGTACCAAGTGGCAAATAATTAAAATCGAACACACACCTTTAACAATATATAGGCTTTCATACCTATATGCTCATTAATATGTACTTTATATTGACAGTTAACTAATTATTGAACACTTATCAAAACACAAAGCACGGCTGGTCAGATAGATATTTTTCGGGTAGTATACAAAAGTATCATCTCATAGTTCAGACTACAAGATTAAAGGTCACGAATGTTGGTTATTTTATGGAATACTAGACTAAAAACAGGAGTTTATGAGTTGCTACTGCAGAGCTCTTTTAAAAATCAAATATGAAAAGGAAGAGAGGAAAATAAATAGTATTACTTAAACTTCAGAAAATGCTTGTCTTGCTTTGAAAGATTACAAGACTTCTGATTTATACTTGTACATAGATGGCTCTTCAAGATAATAAACCCTTAGACTTCTACTACAATAAATTCTGAAACAAAGAGATATGTCCTTCTGGAAAAATGCTTTAACTTTATCACCCCCTCCCTTAGTGGATTTTCTGGTAACTCCAAGTTGCTATCGAAGAAAAATAAACTTGTTCTTTGGTAATGCCTTTGTAAAAATATCTGCTAACTGGTCATTGGTGCGACAAAACTCCAGTTTTATCACTCCGTATTCAATTGCTTCTTTATCGAAATGGTATTTGATTGCAATGTGCTTTGTTGTGTCATGACTAACTGGATTTTGAGCAGTGTCTATTGTAGACTTATTGTCGCAATAAAAAAGTGTGCTGCCCTCTTGTTTCTGTCCAATATCATCAAGAATTCTTCGTAACCACATTGCTTGAGCAACAGCCTTCGACGCAACTACATACTCTGCTTCTGCTGATGAGAGTGCAACAAACTTTTGTTTCTTCGAGGCCCACGAAAAAACTGAAAATCTATATGAGTGGATTGTATAGGATGTATATGCAAGTATATGCAACTAACTATATAATATAACTTGATAGATGATAGTAGTAAAGTAAATTAAAATAATCACACCAGGATTTTATACTGGTTCGGACCTCCCGTCCTACATCTAGTCCCGAAGCTCCTCTTCGGAATTTCCTTTCAACTCATCCTCACTTGACCCGGAGGAATAGGTTTACAATAACAGAGTTTCTTTGTCAAGAATGTGTTCTATAACAGGATGTTGACTATTAAGTACAATTGCTTCCAATATATATATATATATATATATATATATATATATATATATAAAAGAGTCAATTACAGGTATTTTGATTGCTTAGAGATCAGGTATAAATCAGTGTGTAAGAGTTAAGAGCGTAAGTAAGTAAGGTGTAAAACTTCTCTTGAATTCCTGATTCTATTTATAGTGGTGGAGAGATCCTTTGTGTAATTGCAACTGTTAGTAAGTGCTCTAAGGTTGCTTTTCATGGTGATGAAGAGTTGCAGTGAAGAGAATTGTGGTGATTTGGGCACACAAGGCAATGAGGTTGCGGTCATTGATTTGGGAGAAGGAGCTAATTTGATGTTTGGAGTTTGGGGACTTGGAGATTGGGGCTGAGGAGATTGTGGGAGTTCGATTGTTCGATTATGCTGTGGGGTTTGAAGCGATGAAGGGAGGCGATGGCGACTTGGTTGAAGTGGCGATTTTGGATTCGATTTTGGGGTCGTGGAGATTGGGTTTCTTGTTTTGGAGGTAACTGGAGTTGCTAGCTGGTGGTGTTTCTGATTGGGTTGTTGGCCATGGACAGGGCAAAGGCTAGTGTGAAGTTGTATGCTGTCTGTGGGGGTGTGGCAGTTGTTACAGCAGCGTATGGCAGCAGGCAGTGGAGACGAGGACTGGGTGTAATGGAAGTTGTGTTGCTTGAGGTTGTTGTAGGTTGTAGTTTGTGTGGTGGTTGTGTGATGTATGAAGAAGAAGTCGATGATTGGAATGGTGATGGTTCTGGAGGACAGTTGGCGGTAGTGTTTGAAGTTGAGTAACAAAGATGTATAAACATTCAAGTCATAGTAGCTGGGTGGGATTATTGGAAACGCTGTGGTATGTAGTTGTTGATGATATGTTGAAGGTATGTAGTGGTGTGGCTTATGGTGAAGTTGTAGTTGTATCAGTTGCTTGTACGGGTGCAACAGAGGGTATTTGATGTCTGTTGAACAGTGAAGGGGTAAGTGGTGTTGTACAGTGATGGATAAGGCAGATGGTGACTGTAGATGGATGTTAGATAGTGGAGTAATGTTGGAGTTTGGTGCAGTGTGTAGTTTGATGAGGCTGAAGTGTTGGTGATTGAATGATGTGACGGTGGCAAGTGTTGTAAATGGTTTGAGTTAGTGTAATGGTTTGTAAGCCTGAAGTGGAGGAGATGGTGGTTGGTTTGTAAGGCAGAAGTGGTTGCTGAAGTTTGTGGTCGTTGAGGCAGTTAGTTGAATGGTGCGATGCAATAGTGACAAGTGATGGAGATGGAGTGTGTTGTAAGTAGTGAGGCAACAGTGGGAGATGGTTCTAAAGGTGCAGTGTTGGGTTAGTGGTGATGTAGGAGTTGAGTTTGTGAAAGGTTGTGGAAGGGGTATTGACAGTTGTGGAACTGGTTGCAATGGAAGTTGTGGTTTGACAGTAGTGGATGAATTTGATTGTTGGAGATGGTGGAGGAGGTTGACAGTAGTGGTTTGATGAGGCAAGTGGTATGAGGAGGAGCTTGGCAAGTGACAGCAGGTTATTTAGGAGGTGAACAGAGAAGTACAAGTGCAAATGGATGTAATTGTGTACAGAAAAGGCAAATGGATGTAATTGTGTACAGAAAAGGCAAATGGATGGAACAGTGGAGATGGTTGTATGAATTATGGCAGTAACGTATGTTGCTGGGCACAGTAGAGTTACTGTTTGGTGGCTTTGTGGGTGCTTTTAAGTAGGAAATGGAGTTTTCTATGACTGTGGTGAAAGACAGTTTATGTTGAGAAATATGATGGAAGTATGAAATGGTAGAAATGTGGATGTTTAACAATCTGAAGATAACAAAAGTATGAAGTTGTTGAAGTAAAGTCACAATTTTTTTCTTCTGAAAGTTGTAAAATAAGAACTTGTAAATGAAATGGAAAATCGAATGGAATAAAATATTTTTTCTTTTTGAAATCGTGTATGCTTTCTTTTTTTAAATAATGAAAATGCAAATGGAAAAGGAAACTAGAACAACAAGCACAAAAACGAATGCACACAAAAATCAAACAAACACATAATATATTTTTCTTTTTTAAAATGCAATACACAAACAAACACACAATAGAAATTAAACGAAAATAATTCGAAGATTAGAAATTAAAATCGATTCAATTCCTTAGCAACGACGCCAAAAACTTATTCAACGACGGAAATTCTATCGGTTTAGAAAACCGTTGAACGAATTTTGTGATAAAATTAACCGCAAGCGCACGGTGTACAAATGCTAGTACGTGGCAAGTACGAGTCGATCCGCAGAAAATTGTTAGATTTTAAATTCTCTGTTCAATCAAACTAGCCAAAGTTGAGAGTGATTAGCTAAAAATGTAAGAAAAATAACAAAAAGAAAGTGATAAAAATATGAGAGTAGAAAAACAATTTAGAGATAATTTCCACTCTCTAGATTATATAAATCAACACAACATGAAATTATTATCTCTCTTTTTTGGTCATTAGTTAGTTTAATTGATGTGCTTATCATAAGTATGGCCTATTTGTGATATTAATTAGTTCAACATACGCCATCAAACTATAACACAACCCTTAAACCACTTACAAACTCATATGAAAAATGACAACAAAGTTGAAAATAAAATCTCATTTAAGTATGACCTATTAATTATGAATTATAGACCACCAAATTTTGATTTCAACATTCACTTCATTACCATCATCATATGTAGATGAAGTGGTAATTATTGTTTGTAATTGTTTAAGCATAGCATATTTGGTGTCAACAATATAGACTATCAAATTCAAAGCAAAAACATCAAGTTAAACTAATTCAAGCATTGTCATTAAGCATAAAAAGAGAGTATAGATTACCAAATTATGTTCAATTTATATAATTAGAGAGCTTCATTACTCATAAATTGAATGAGTTTAGCCTCTTATATTTTTTATCATATCAACGAATATAGATTGCAACAATAGAACAAAGACAACAAGAAAAAGAAAGCTAAATGAAATAAAAGCTGATTAGAAAGAAATCAAACTATTCTACTTGCATGAATAAATGAAACTACACTACTAGCATGAATGAAAATAAATAAGAAAAGAGAAGAGCATGTATTAAAATTGCATAAAAAAAGTATATAAAAGAAATGTCTAAGTAGCCATGAAAAGAAAGAGAGCTTTGTTTTATTTTTCCTAAACTAATGGGTTAAGAGAGCTGTTATCCCATTTTTGGTCAAAACCGGAATATCAACAAATTGGTAAGGAATGATGGAGGTCAGTTGAAATCAAGGCTACGATCGATATCGCCAAAATTTGGTTTAGCTCCGATCGGGACGAAATTGATTGGAAATGATGATAAGGACTAGGAAAGGCTATGTTTCAAATTTCAGGTTAGTCGGAGTTCGTATGGAGGAGATATAACCAAGCCAAATGAAGGGAAGCACTGCCGAACCATCCATCCTCCACTCCCAAGCATTGCCGGTCCAAACTTCCCTTCCTAGCCGAACCAACTCCACTTCTCTCACCACCGAACCAACTCCACTTCCCTTCCCACCGAACCAACTCCACCTCCATGAACTATCGAACGTGTCCCACCGAATCACTTCCACCGAACCAAGCTCCACCGGTCCAAGGCCTCGCCGAACCAAGCTCCAGCGGTCCAAGGCCTCGCCGAACCAACTCACCATCAAGTCAAACCAACCACTACCGGACCGGAGCTACCGAACCAACCCACGCTCCACACACTACCGGTCCAATCAACACTCCACTCACCGCCGAACCAAGGAGTTACCGAACCAACGTTGCCAGGCCAGATTGCATCAGCCCAGGCCCACCAGCAGCTATATACATCCAGAACCCCTACCCCCAGCCTCACTCTATAAATAGAGGGGTAGGGGTACAACAATGGCAGAGAAGTTTGAGAGCTCAAGCACGGATAGAACCTTCAAACAACTTTCAGTTACTTGTAATCAAAGCTTTGTACTTGTAATCTGAATAGAAAAGGAGAATAACATATAAAGTGGACGTAGGCACGTTTTGGCCGAATCACTATAAATCTGTGTGTCTTTTACAGTTTAGTCCCTGCTTTTTTATATATTTGCGTAAATCGCCCAAATCACTAAAAACAACATAAAATCGACTAGTTCATACGACTTGGAGGTGTTTGCCCATTTTTTGTGCAAACATTTTTGGTGCTTTCATCGAGAGCAACTCAGGAGCGCTTTAATTATTGTCTCGCAAAGATTTGTTGAGAGACTCTCTTTAAGAACCAGAAGTCTATCCGAGATTATGGCTCTTGGAAGGAAAACAAGTAGAAGACAGAGACCAGAAAGAAGTCAGCACGAAGGGAGTCAAGGGGCTTCCTCAGGAGAGAACCAAACTTCAGTCTACATCACCAGGGATGAGATGGAGACAATGATGAAAAGACAAAAGGAGTTGATTCAGAATTTGTTTTAGCAGATTGGGCAACTTGGGACACAGAATAGGGAAGCGGATGGAGTTCGGAACGGAGCAGGACCATCCGGCATTGCACCTGGATTAGGAGGCACACCCATGGAGAACATAGATCCAATTTCGGAGGAAAGAGGAGCATCTGCACTACCTGGGAGCAGCAGAAGAGTGAACGCTCAGTCAAGGGGGCAGATCCCAGAATTCCCTCGTGGACTCGGGGGGCAGGTCGAAAGTAATGAACAAAGATTGCATCTCGGAGACAATGACAGGTTGACAGAGATGGTTAGAAAAGCTATGAGAGGCGGTTTGGTAAACAAAGATTTGGAGGATGTTAATAGGAGTCCTTTTACTCCAGCAATCAGACAAGCTAGGAACCCACCGGATTTCAAGTTACCATCGCTGGACATGTATGATGGGAGAACAGACCCCACGGTTCATCTAACGAAGTATATGAGGCATATGGAAATGCTGGGGGCATCAGAGGAGGTTATGGCCCGGTGCTTTCCATTGTACTTGGCGGATATTGCAACATTGTGGTTTAGACAATTGGAGAATGGATCCATCGGAATGTGGAATGATTTAATTGAGAGATTTATGAGGCAATTCAGGATCCACATTACAAGACCCAAGACTGTGATGGCTTTGACAACCCTAAAGTAGAAAACCGGAGAGACTTTGAGGAGTTACCTAACGCGATTCAATGCGGCAGCAGTTTTGGTGGATCGACCAGATCCATCCATGGTTATGATAGCGGCTGTGTCCGGGATAGCTGACGGAACAGAGTTCAAAAATTCATTAACTAAGGATCCACCCGTGGATCTAGGAGAATTCTATCATGAGGCGGAAAAGTTTCTACGATTGGAGGATGCAAACGCCGAAAGAGAAGAAGGAGAAGGAATTGATCTTTATGCGATCAAAGGAGGAAATCCCCCTGAGAAAGGCGCGGAAACTAGTAGAGGTAAAAGAAAGACTGAGAATGACGGGGACAGGTCAAAGCGGCAACGGAGGGAGCCGCGATTCACCACTTACTCTGAGCTGAATGAGAGTCTGGAACGAATTTATCAGGATACTAAAGAGCAGGTTCCGTATCGTAGATCGATGCAAAGGGATCCAACTTCTGACGAAAGGAAATCAGACAAGTTTTGTGTATTTCATGAATTGAACGGTCATAACACTAATGATTGTAGGCATTTGAAGGACGAGGCGGAAGGGCATATCAGGAACGGTATGCTCCTTCAGTATGTGAGGAGGCGAACTCCAGCAGTGGAGCCAGAGCGACCACCGTCTACATCGGCTAGAGGTGACCCAGGATCGGGGCACCGTTTGATTATCCATTGATTGCTTGATTAAAATAACGATGAATAAGTTGTAAACCTCTCACTAACGCGGTTAAATCATTTACACATGTGAGCGATCGCGCACGGTCCATAGGCATGCTCTGAATGACTACCAACCGCGTTATAGTAAGAGTTTACGCTTTAACATCTTCATTTTGCTTTTTGCTTTGATTTTGATTTGAACATTTAAATTCTGCCTATTTGGACATTTCTGCTGTAAGGTTCATATGATTATTGCTTTAATATTCACAATTCTATGAAATAAAAATCTACTTGTATGCCTGTTGGATCGCGAACGGTCCTCGAGCTCCTCTTGCATGGCAGTGAACTGCCGAACTCTTTGATTCGGAAACTCCCCCAAACAATAACTCCGGCACTGATAATATTAAGTCCCCCCCGGGCACACTCATTCGCCTCGAACGGCACCCGACCTCGAACGGTCACAACTCGCCTCGAACGGCACCCGACCTCGAACGGTCACAACTCGCCCCGAACGGCACAACTCACCTCACCTCAAATGGCTCGATCACGAATGGTCGTCATTTGAGGTCCGCTACTTGACCGCGCACGGTCACACTTCACCTCAAATGGCTCGATCCCGAACGATCGTCATTTGAAGTTAGGCGCTTGACCATGAACGGTCGCGCTTCATCTCAAATATCTCGATCCCGAACGGTTGTCATTTGAGGTCACATAAAACTGTAACTTCCTTTGCAGGACATCAACAGGATATGAACATCCATCTCATGGCATTACAAAACATGCCTTCCTATCACAAGGCATGTTTTGGGGGGAAAAATGTTATCCCATTTTTGGTCAAAACCGGAATATCAACAAATTGGCAAGGAATGATGGAGATCAGTTGGAATCGAGGCTACGATCGATATCGTCAAAATTTGGTTGAGCTCCGATCGGGACGAAATTGATTGGAAATGATGATAAGTACTAGGAAAGGCTATGTTTCAAATTTCAGGTTAGTCGGAGTTCGTATGGAGGAGATATAACCAAGTCAAATGAAGGGAAGCACTACCGAACCATCCATCCTCCACTCCTAAGCATTGCCGGTCCAAACTTCCCTTCCTAGCCGAACCAACTCCACTTCCTCTCACCACCGAACCAACTCCACTTCCCTTCCCACCGAACCAACTCCACCTCCATGAACTACCGAACGTGTCCCATCGAATCACCTCCATCGAACCAAGCTCCACCGGTCCAAGGCCTCGCCGAACCAACTCACCATCAAGTCAAACCAACCACTACCGGACCGGAGCTACCGAACCAACCCACGCTCTACACACTACCGGTCCAATCAACACTCCACTCACCGCCGAACCAAGGAGTTACCGAACCAACGTTGCCAGGCCAGATTGCATCAGCCCAGGCCTACCAGCAGCTATATACATCCAGAACCACTACCCCCAGCCTCACTCTATAAATAGAGGGGCAGGGGTGCAACAATGACAGAGAAGTTTGAGAGCTCAAGCACGGATAGAACCTTCAAACAACTTTCAGTTACTTGTAACCAAAGCTTTGTACTTGTAATCTGAATAGAAAAGGATAATAACATATAAAGTGGACGTAGGCACGTTCTGACCGAACCACTATAAATCTGTGTGTCTTTTACAGTTTAGTCCCTGCTTTTTATATATTTGCGTAAATCACCCAAATCACTAAAAACAACATAAAATCGACTAGTTCATACGACTTGGAGGTGTTTGCCCATTTTTTGTGCAAACAAGAGCCTAACTAAACTAATGAGGCTAAGAGAATAGAGGAAGGTTACATGAACATATGGGGTATTTATACATGTTTTAAAACCCTAATCCATTTTTTGGGAACTACCTAAACTATCCCTCTAGAAAATGTGGCCACCAAGTTATCATTAACATATAATAATTCTCCATTAAGTGTGCATGTAATTTTAATAGCCTTTTAGCATGTGCATCAGGTAAGTAGGTAGATGGAGTGATTCATGTTTAATGAAATGAAGTATTTCCATCTTTATTCCTTTGTATTCTCTTGCGCATGCATATTTTCCATGAAAACATCTTCCATTTGAAGCCAAATTACTACAAAATAATATAAAAAATTTCAAGTAAATTTTCTCAAAATAATATGCGCACAAAAATGACAATTTTGTCCATATATGAAGATGAATATGTGATGATTTGAAAATAATTTGAATTTTGGTTTAAACATGTTAAAACACCCAATATGATCATTATTAAAATTAATTAGATTAAATATGGAAGTAAAATATGCACATTTACGTACACATCAGGTTCAGAGTGCGGTTGATGGTTGGTGTGAAATCAATGCATGCACACAAGTTATGCATATTAGCAGCAGTTTGGGAAGGAGCTGCAAGTATTTGGTCATTAAAAGATGAGAGAGAAGTTGTATGTTACTGGTTTGGATGACAATCACTGTCATCCATAGGTAATTTTTCTGCATTATTTTTTTGCAAGGATTATTTTGAAGCTGGACCTATAATCGATTTTGGTTGGCATTTTTTCCATTGGTATGTAAATTTTTGTCTGTTTTCCTCTATTAAAATCCCCTTCACTTCGTCATGTGTAACAGGAACTGTCTTATGCCTATTCACTTACTTGCTCCGCTCATTGTGTTGTGAATATACCTTGATTTTGACATCATTGATTCCTAGCATGTCCACTTTATAACAGCATTCATTAACATTCTCATATTCCACATTACAATCATTATCTTCATGTCCAAAACATTTATGATAACTACATATTTTAGGTCTCTAGTCATATCTAACTTCAATATATGAGCATTTTCACCTTTCCCACACTTTATAACATTCAATTTGACAATTGTCAAGGATATCTTCAATCAAGAATTTAGCTTTAGCAGCAGATTTTTCATTGTACGCCTGTAATATGTTTGAATGTGCTGATTTTTCACTAAATGCACTTGCAATGGACATGAGCATTGGGCTAGTAAGTTACCATTAGGCATTGCTTCTTCATCCTAATTTTCTAGAACCTACATGTAATCTCTTACACATATTGCAGTAATTAGGACCATCATTGAAGAATTCATTTCTAATGATCGCTGTCTTCTTGATTTCTTTATACCATTCTATCATCGACTTGAAGCATCAATGTCACACTCAAGTCGAAAACCTGCTAGCTTCAGTTCTTTACGAAGTTTCTTCTAACATTACGGGCCGCTCTAATTTGATTGAAATTCATTTTAAAGTAATTTAATCACTTAATTGTTTGGATCAGTTACTAATTATGAGCAATTCTCTCCAAATTCACACCATTTATTCAATATTGTTGCATCATTTTTTGTACATTCAGTTTGTTCATGACTGGATTTTCATTCAGTTATGCAGTACATCAGTTATCTGTTTGTTTGGATCACTCATGACTAGGTGACTGGGATGTTCATTCAGTTCAGTTATCACCAGTCGATTTTCTCGTTCTTCTAGTTGTAATTTTAATACCGACATACCCTTTACTTTGCTATATTTGTTTTCTAAAGCAATTATTTGTCCATTAATTTCATCACAATTCTGAAACAAAATCCTTATGGGTAGCATTATTCCAAATCTACAACTTCATTATGAATTATAAATGTTCCAAAATCAAGATAATAGCATATCGATTTCATTTATAGGTTTATTGGATCGCAAGGATGAAGCCGTCGCTATAGCCGCGCTTCACTTTGTGCATGCATAATACGAATTTCGACTCGGGTAAAAATTTCTATTCTCTATCCTTGTTTTTATAGTCATTTTATATGTTAACAAATTTTGGCTCGGGTAATTTTTTTTTTATTTTTTATCCTTGTAATAAATCTTTGTTCCCTATCCTTCCTAGTAGATTAGTTGGAAACAGTTGTGTAACCAGCCATCTTATTATTCATGTGCATCTGGTTCAGAAACACATCCATCATTGTAGTATCATGTTGATTGGTTCGTCTAAAGGCACATTTGTAAACGGATACGATCTTACATATGGAAGAACATTGACTCCATCGTATATGTATGCGCACACGCGCACTGAACATCTGTGGATGATGAGGTCCAACACAGTCTACTAATTTTGTATATTGCATGAACATTATTAAGTTGGAATCTATACAAATTGCCGTGTGTTTCCTATTTTGGCTTTTCTTGTGCACTTTGGAAACATCACATTTGGTTTGTGGTGGACACACTCTTTAATGATTGAAAAACCGGTATATCCTATAAATAACACACACACACACACACACTCTCTCTCTCTCTTATGGGCATTTGCATGATTGATGTTGCTCTTGCAGCTACTACAAGATACCGTAGAGGTAAATTTGTTAGATTATGATTGACTCGAGCGATATATGGTTTAGCCATCTATACAAATATGTGTCCAATTTACTTTCACCCAAGACTGCTGATGACTTGAGCATTTAGGTGCATTTGGTTACCCAGAATTCGATAAGAATATTTTCTTTGCACCTTTTGGATCCACAGCTTTCAAATCTGCTCAATTGTTTTTATATAACTCACATTACTTATGATATATATCTTTATACATTTTAAAAGCTTAATCTTCATAATTCAGAAAAATAACAGTTCCTTCTCTTTCAGGAAATTGTTGGAAGTACTTACACCTTTGTTGCTCTGCATAGATCAATGCTGCACCTCAAATGGTTAGTACTTTATAGTCAACTCATCGAATAATTCAAATCTGAACGTTGAAACATCGCACATTCCCTTGTTTTTATCTTTCTAAAATTGTTAACAACACCATCGCCAATATCTATTGGATTATTATTACTTTTTTAATTTCTCCCATTTGAAAATTTACGAAGATGTGATAGGGTATTATATTTTTAAAGGAGATCTTACTTAGTGTACTTACAGATAAGACTAAAATGGTACTAATAGAAGAAAAAAAGCAACATACACAGGAAAATCTTTAAATTGACACAACCAATGCCCAACGATATTACCACATGTCATGAGTTTATACCAGGCCCATTATCATTGAATAAGAAATAGATTAAACATAAAATAAAAGCGAAGAATTGAAATTACTTACACTAGAATTTTGCATGTGCATTGCACATGTATTTCTGATATGCCTATCGCACGTTACTAAACCGATAATTATTGTTTGCGTGTTTATTCTAATATAAATTGCGATATGTTCTGCATACACATGGGTTCTAATAGGTAGAACAATCCTCATCACGTTCTTACGATTTACTTCTAAGAAAACTGGATGATGAATTTTGAATAACAACTCTAATTGTTGAAAACTGTCTCTTTTATGTTGATCAAGAATCTTGTAGAGGATTCACTTTTTCGAGATTTATAGTGTCTTAAATAGTTTTGTTCTAGATAATTAAGTGTTTAGTGCTTGTGAGTTGTGATGCATAATTTTAAATAGTTTTGTTCTAGATAATTAAGAAAATTTTGTAGTCTAATTTCAATTATAACATGAGATGCCCATCTTTACTAATTATTCTCTTTACTTTGCTATATAGGTAAACAAAACATTCCTTTGCTATATGGAAGATTGCTAGCTGAAGTTGCTAATAAAAGGTATGTTTTTATGCATTTGAATGTGTATGGTGTTATGAAGTATATTTTATTATATATGATATGAATCTGGTCCTGTTTTGATCGTGTAAATGTGTATCGTATTGGGGTAAAGCACTAACCGCACAAAAGAGATGCTGTCGAAAATTCATGAAATCTGATAAGTTTATAAAAATAAACAAAGTTTATAAGAATTAACTAAGTTAACCAAGTTTTATAAAAATTAAATAATTTTTTTAAAATTAACTAAGTTTTATAAAATTAAATTAATATCTAAATATTAATAAAATTTTATAAAATTTAAATATATTTATGAAAATTAACTAAGTATAAAAATTTAACTAAGATAACCAAGTTATATAAAAATAATTAAATTTAATTTTTTTTACTTAATTTATAAAAATTAACTAATTTTTATAGAAGTTAACTACTTTATCAAGTTTTATGCAAATTTAACTAGATTAACTAAAAGTTTATAAAAATTAACTAATCCTTATAAAATTTAACTAAGTTATATAAAAATTAACTAAAATTATTTAACCAATTTATAAACTAAGTCTTTTAAATATTCAACTAAGTTATTAAGTGAGTTTAATAAAAATTAATTAAAGGATATAAAAATTAATCAAGTCAAATAAAAATTAACTAAGTTAATTGAGTTTTAGAAAAATCAACAAAATTTTATTTTTTTAATCAAATTAGCTAAAGTTTATGAAAATTAATTTAGTTTTATGAAAATACTGTTCTCTATTTTGAAATGTTTGTTAAATTGTTATAAAAATTGACTAAATTTTATAAAAAGTATCTAATTTTTATGAAAGTTAACCAAATTAACTAATTTTTATAAAAATTAACTAAATTTAGAAGAATAATATAATGTAATATAATAATAAAGGTAATAAAATAATGTAATAATAACCACGATGACTACGACGACAACAATAAAAAATTAACTAAGTTTAAATAGGTAAGTAAGTTAATTAAGTTTTGTAATAGTTAAATAAGCAAACTTTTTTTTAAAATTAAATAAGTTTATAAAATTTAATTAAGCTTTATAAAAGTTAATAAGTTTATAACAATATACATGCAATTATTGAATAAAGTATTTTAAACAACATTTACATCCATTTAGGAAATTCCATATGTTATCGATATCATTTCCGTATGATTATATAAATTAACTAAATTTTATAAAATTAACTAAAATTTATATAAATTAATTTAATTTTATAAAAATTAACTAAGTTAATCAAGTTTTATATAAATTAATTAAGTTCCATATAAATTAATTAAATTTATATAATTAAGTTTCACACACACATAGTATGTAAGTATATTTATAATTGCTAATTGTTGAATTTCTTTTTCATAGGTAATTACCCATCTATAGTGCATACAAATGGCAACATGTTACGGTATGTTAGCGATTTGAAGTAACAGCATTTATGGTTTGCACATTTAATCATGTGTAATACGATCTTTTATCACTTGTATTATTTACACTTTTAATGTAAGGTTCATTAAATATTACGACATATCATGCATTATTCTATGTGAATGTTAAATGGTCAGTTATTTTTCATTTAATGCGATCTATATGATTGTGTCAAATGATACATCGTGTTTATGTAAATTTGTCTATTATAGTGCGATAATGGATATGAACGTACTGCAAAAATGATTTTGAAACGCTGTTAAAAGATTTGATAGCCATTTCATAACGCTATTAACAAATTTGATAGTGTTTTTAAAATGCTATTAAACCTATAATAGCGTTTATGCTTTTATCACCTGTATTATTTACACTTTTAATGTAATGTTCTTTCAATATTATAACATATTATGCATTATTCGCTTCATTCTTCGCATCACAGTTTAAAATCTCCTTATCTCACCCGAGATCTCCCTTGACATACTTTTTTTTTTGCAATTGGGTGAGATAAAATATCAAATATAATTTTAAACCAGCTTGAGCTCATCTCATCGAAATATAATTCTCAACCCAATAAAACAGATCAAGAAGGGATTGAAAAGACAAAAAAGAAACAATGAACTTTATTTCGACAATAAAGAAGTGTAAACAAATTAGGTCGCCACTCTCATGACTCAAACTTTTGTTGGTGGTGGCCTGATCTGATTCCACTTGTAACGAACCCAATTAGGCAGAACTTACCCCTAGAGCTAGCTTGTAAGAGGAGTGTGCCTAATAGGTTCTATACGCATCGCATATCCCTTGCCAAGCGATGTGAGACATGACATATAATCAATCTTTTTTAGCAAGAAGTGTAAACATATTATTGAGCTTAAACGTCTTTTGGTTTGTTAAATAGTTTATGATACACAGGAGAAGAATTATACTACTAATTCATCAGACGCATTTACAGCAACTCTGATTTTTATATTTTATTTTTATGGATTATTAAGTTGATTGAAGTCTTTATTACTTTTCTCCTAGACAAACAACAAAGAGCCAAATATATTAGAGTAGTCATGCATCGATCGACTCACACATGTAAAATTAGGAACACAAGACTATTATGTTGACATTGAATTTTATTGTCTGATTATATGCATGTTTAGAATGAACAGTTACATATATCAATTTTTAAGAAAAATATTCATCAATTCACGTTTTACCTAATAAATAAGCTCAAGTTTACTCCCTATCTAGTTCTAAGTTGGAAGTTTATGTTCTCAATTTTTTTTAATGTTATATTTGTACAATCTCGCATGACATAGTTAAATTTGACACCAAACAATGCTTGCTTTATAAGGTAGAAAGTTGACATTACTACTATAGCTAGCAATTGATTCAAAAATATTGATTTTCTTTTAAAAAATTGTTGAAATGTCTTATTATAATGCTGAATTGGATTTTAGATAGTAGAAATAAGAGCAATTGTGGGCCTTATGAACCTTAATTATTCTGGTGTGTAGAAAAAGTAATAAAAACATGCATTTGGGTATTTATATTTTGGGAGATACAATTAGAAATGTGGCTTTTTAAGAAGTTGACAAAGTCATTTGTCAATCAGTAATGTCATGAAATAGTGTACAACTGCTTTCATATCATAACTTGAATTCCTGAAGTTTTAAGGAATAAATTGAAAGATATGTAGAAGATAGACATTTGTGGGCAGGTTTTTCAAAATCCAATGAGCAGCACTGAGCGGGTTCATTTCAAAATTCATTGACAAATGCATTCCCTTCTTCGACCTGATCAGAAAAGGTAAATGATAGTTTGAATGGACTGCGGAATGTGAGGGTGCATTCTGAGCATTAATTCAACACCTCTCCACACCACCTATTCTGTCAAAGCCCATTGATCACGAGAGATCATACATTTAGTTGGTAATGTCGAAGAGCGCAATCAGTGCAACCCTAATTCGGGAGGAAGACCGGGTACAACGGCCGGTCTATTATTTTAGTAAACGACTAACGGGAGTAGAGAGAAATTATCCAAAGCTGAAGAAGTTGGCTTAATGCCTTATCATTGCATCAGGTAAGCTCCGTCCATATATCCAGGCTCATCCTATCACTGTTTACACCGACCAGCCGTTACTTAGGTCCTTACATGGCTTGAGACGTCTGGTAAGTTACTTAAGTGGAATATCGAGCTAAGTCAGTTTGACATTACTTACACTCCAAGGAGAGCTATCCATGGACAAGTCCTGACATACTTTATCGCTGAATTCACTATCCCAGAGGTCTTGCTCGAAACCAGTGAATCTCCCAAGTATATTTGGAAGCTCCATATTGATGGTGCATCAAATGGCCGTTGCTCAGGCGCTGGAGATATATATGCTATGCTTTAAAGTTCGATTTTCGTACGGCCAATAACGAAGTTGAATACGAAGCCTTACTGGCTAGATAGTGACTTGCCAGAGATTTAAGAATAATTGATGTGAAGATTTATTGTGATTCGCAGTTGGTCGTATGTCAAGTTCGGGGAGAGTACCAAGCCAAAGACCGAAGGCTGGCTGTTCACCTTGCTCGGGTGTAGGAGATCTTGAATCAATTTGATTATTATGCCATATATTGCATACCCCGAGAGTGCAATCTGAAAGCTGATTCGTTAGCAAAGTTAGCCCGTACAGGTGAAGCACAGCTAATGGGAATCGTTTTCATTTAAACATTATCTTCCCCGAGCATCGATCAGATGAAAACAGATTGGGTACTAGAGGTCATTCCCGATAAGGAGTCATGGATGACTCCATCCAGAAACTATCTCGAGCATGGGACCCTGCCGGAGCGTCGGAGTGAAAAGAGACAAGTTCTTCGAAAAGATTCACGGTTCACTATCCAGAATGGAGTCATGAATAAAAGAGGGTACTCTGTTCCTTTACTCCGGTGTATCATGCACGATGAAATCAAATGAGTATTGCATAATGTGCACGAAGGAGAATGCGACGATCACACCGGGGTGCAAGCTCTTACCAAGAAAGTGCTCCGATATGGATACTATTGCGCGACTGTAAACCGTGATGCATCGGACTATGCCAGAAAATGTGACAGATGTCAAAAACACGCTCGGATTACTAAAGGCCCACCAACCGAAATAACTCAGATGGTCAGTCCATGGTCGTTCGCAGTATGCGGCATTGACATTATTGGTTCTCTGCCTCTAGCCAAAGGTGGCGCGAGTTACGCCGTTGTCACAGTTGATTACTTTACCAAGTGGAAGGAAGCTAAACCCTATGCTACAATCATGAAAAAAGAAAGTGATCAACTTTGTACTGTGCAACATAATTTGCCGATTGGTCTTCCACATACCATCGTCACAGACAACTGAGCCCAATTCGACAGTGTTGAATTTAAGAATTTCTTTCAATGGTTCCACATTTAGAAGAAGTTCCCTGCAGTTGCACACCCTCAGGCGAATGGACAGGTTGAAGCTGTTAATAAAGTTTTAAAGTCTATTCTGAAGAAACGACTAGAAAAGGCGAGAGGCAAATGGGTCGATGAACTCCTTATGGCTTTATGGGCTTACTGGAAAACCCATAATTCTACAACCGGCCACACTCCATTGTCTCTTTCTTACGGTTCTGAAGCTGTTATTCCAATCGATATGGACGTACCTTCTCACCGCGTGACTTACTATGATCCGTAAACGAATGCTATATTACTTGCCTAATCTCTGGATTTATTGGATGAGAAGCGTGAAGAGGCTGATTTAAGGGCAGCCGCATATCGGAGTCGAGTCGCCTGGATATATAATGCCAAGGTCTGACCCCGAACCTTCGAACTCAATGATCTTGTCCTTAAGAGAATTTACTTGGTTCCTTCACATATGAAACCAACGTGGGAAGGACGGTATGTCATTGATAAAAAGCTCGGAGATGGCACATTCAAATTATCGACCGCGGACAGTCTCGTTCTGCCAAGAGTCTGGAATAGTAAAAATCTACGTCGCTATTACATATAACAAGCTCTGTTTATTTATTCGGTATATTTTTCATTTGTAATCTGTTTATGCATTTTAAAATTTGAATTTGTAATAGGGCAGCTGACTTTGCCGTATTTTCTTATTTCAGCAACAAAATGCAATCTCTTCGAGCCAGAGCTGTGATTTTTTTGAAATGCTTCATACGACCAACATTATGCACGGAGAGCTAAGTTCCACCATACAGTGGGATTTATTCAGATAGGGAGTGATTGTGATACAATTGGTCACTCGCTAAGTGAAACCCGAGCTCGGGGACAAATCATCCCACCGAAGCCAAAAGAGGATTGATACTGCAATCCTCTAACTAACTCCAGATTCACAGAGTTAGCGATTAATTCAATCAATATTTCTAGCTTTGGGTGAGCACAGGGAATGCTTAGAATACCTTCCTTAGTTTGGCTCATAGGTGACGGAGCAGCTACAGAGACATGCTTGCAAACTGGAGATAATCGTGATTGATTAGGATTATAAGCAGGAATGGACTGAGGATCAACCATGGATGTCTCCAGTTCGCGAAATTACATCATGGTGCTCGACACCAGAACCTTGTCCAACTTCCAGATGCTGAGAACCAAGTTTCTCCTTTTTGTATGTAATCGAGATATCATGGAGAACTTTTCTTTCATCCTCACTCAGCACCCGGTTCTCAAGTTTGAATTCGTCGATTGATTGAGCTTGGTGTTCAGCCTTCTCATCTTCTACTAATCGGCCCTAAGCGTATGCAGGTGTGTTGGATAATTATCGAGCTAGTTAGATTTCTGTGCTTCATAACATTAGCATTGTATGTGATCAGAAGGTCTACAATATCAGCCTCTAACCTGGCCCATGCCATCTTAATTTCCTCCTCAACCCTGGCATTAGCCTCCCGAATTTTAAGTGCTGCCACGTCCCTTTCACCTTGAAGCGGCACAGCTTGTTCGCACGCCTCCCGGGCTGCTTTGTTTGCATCATCCTTTTTTTCGCGATTTCGAAGAGTTTGGCTTTAAGCTCGTTAAGTTCCTTCAGCGCGACATCCCTTTCGGCCGTAATAGTGGTGTGTGGTCCATCTCCTCAGCCAAAGCAAAATGCGTCTGTCACATCCTTTTCATGGACTGATTTGCCTCTTCGGCTTTCTTAGTGGACTCTGTTTCCGACTTCCTGGAGGATTCGGCCTCATTGCTAAGCACTTGAATTATAAGGTCCTTTTGAGCGATATCGGTTTCTTACTTCCATATTGTTTTTGCTCGCTCAAAGGCCACAGACGAGACTTTGTCCGCAGTCTTCATCCACTTCTGATATTGGATATATACATTATGGATGTAATCATGCATAGTTTTCTCCGCCTTGACTGGGATTCTCCATAAATGCGGAGGGAATACGAAGCCATCGAAACAAATATTTGGGAAGTCTTTTTTAAACTGGACGATATTGATTGCTCCTTCCCCAACAGGCTTGGTAATGGCTTGTTCAATGACAGTGGGAGTTTCAGCCTCGGTTCTATCGCATTGTGAATCAGACATGGGAGCTTGAGAAGACGGTTTTTGACGTGGAGGCTCTGATGGTTGTTTTCCGTGACTGGAGGGTTGTGTTGGAGCTCAAGGAGGTGGAGAACGTGTTCGGGATCGATATTTGTATTCTCTATCCATGTTCATCTCATAACGTTCTTGACTGCAATAACCGTAGTCATGGTCTCTATCGGATTCCCTTCTACGGGACTCGTAGTATGAACTGGATGACTGGTGTGCCTAGCGAAGGCTTCCTAACATAGATTCTCGCCTAGTCATCGTATCTGTAAAATAGAAAGAAAAGCTGGGTCATTGATCTCCAAGAAAGAATAACTTATGATCGAAAATCGTGCAGTGCCGTGAAGTGTATGTATGCATGTGTTAAACCCCTCTCCCAATCGGATGTGTCAGCCACACTTGTAGGATCGCTTAAATCTAAGGCACTTTGAAGCCCTTCCAATCTAGTGTAGTGTTGGAGCGACACATAGTCCGAAATTGGGATGTCGGCAAGCCCTTCACAAGGATTTTTCATTTGCGAGGGAGGAGACTCCGAAATTCTATCACAGGAGACTGGCAGGGACACAACCACAGATTTCCATCTCAAAGACTTATGACACTTATGTGCTACTGCCTTGCCTTTCTTCCTTCCATCTAAATCCTAAAAACTATCAAGTGGCCCAGCTATGGGTTCGTCGTCAGTGGGTGTATTTTCTTCATCGCCTTCCTCAGCTATTATGATCTCGGGCGCTCTATGTTTATCCCATCTTGCTGGGGCTTCCCTAAGCGATCCCTCAAGTCTTACGCTTTGGTTTCGATCGATTAGTCCGATAATCCTCAAGTTTCTATCTGTCAGCACCGAATCAATTTCCATCCTCTCACCAGGCACTTCTTGGAGAATCCGCACTATTTCTTTAGACCGAGCACCTACGGGTCATGGAATTGCGGTTATATTGAAAAGATAGATTTGGATTCAATGTCAATTACTACTATCTCGTAAGCCATCAGAGGAGTTATAACACTTACATATGACTGACCATCGGCTGGCGAACCCTGGAGGGCACCGTACATAGAACCACTTCGTCTTAAAGTAACTAAGCCTGGTCCAAGATCCCGTCACCACTTGAAAATTCAAAACTGTCTCTAGAAACGTGAATGAAGGGTTGTCTCCTCGACTCTTGACATTAAACAAGTATTTGACTTCTTCCAGAGTCGGCGGTCGAAAGAGATGTTTCGTGAAAACGATGAATAGACTGTTCAGCAGTGCGTATCCATTTAGATGTAATTGCGATGGAGCGATTCTGAAGAAAACTAGCACTTGTCAAATATACTGGCTGAATGGAGGAAGTGTTCCTGCTGTGCACGAATTGCAATTAAAGGCTGTGAATCCTTCTGGAGGAGCGTGTGCCTGTCAGTCGGGCGGGTAGTAGAACATCGTCTTATGATAAATTGTGTCTTAAGCATATCTGCCCCAAAATATCTTCGGAAATATTGGATAGCATAGAATCTTGAGGTATCGCAATAAAAGTTGCTTCTAGCAGCTCGTCCGAAGCAGGACCTATTACTTCGACTGTAATGGTCGGCATGTCCATTATCGAAGAAAACGAAATTTGAGGCTCGTGCTTCTGTGAACTTGAAGATTCCATAAGTAATCAACTCATCAAAAACCATCATTAGATGATAATAAGCCTGTGTGTTCCCCAGTGTGAAGTGCATGAATGTGTTGTGCAGTGCTACATAATGCTTAAAATATTCTACAGAATTTGAGAAATGTTCACGTGAAGAGACTTCGAAATTCAACTAGAGTGAGCATCATCGCTGACCGTCACAACTGTTCCATCCAGACTTTAGAGACCGATCCGAGTTAATTTTTTTTGAATTCAGTCAAGTTACAGTTCCATCGACGAGCTTCGAAAGGCAGTTGAATATGCAGTGAAACGGATAAGTTCAAACATGCAAGGTTAAAGCTTGTTGAAGTCAAGTGTTCGGTTATACAAAGAGTTTGTATCCATTAAAAATTGCAAGTTCAGATCGATCACCTGAAATCTCGTTCATATCGATTGTTAGAGGAAAAGATTTCGAATCGATCACCTTAAGGCCAGTTCATATCGATCGAAACCTCTCATCTCGTATCGATCACGGGCCACGTTTTTGAGTATGTTGACACTTTGCTAGAATGATTTGTCCAATGTGTAAAGGTTTCCTTACTTTCATTTACAAGATTGATTATATTATATTTGGCTGTTTTTGGTGTAGGCTTAACCATAAAGAAGTGCAAAATTGGTGAAGGAAGCTGGAAAATTCCGTACATGATGTTAATTGAATGCACTGTTGCTTATTATTTGAGCAGATGTGTGAGAGATGAGATGCAATGAACCGATTCATTTCAATATGTATGCGGTAAATAATTATGGTTTACAATTACATACTTTATTATTATGTTATTGTGCTTTTATTTCTACTAATTTGTGCTTAATGATAATAACTCTATTGCTACGTGGTTTTATAAAGTTGCTTATAAAGGTTTGATCGTTATAGTGCATTCTTTTATTGTCGGCTGAACAATAAAGCTGAGATTTGGTTTGTTGGGAAAGTATGACGATCGTTCTTATTTTATCTTGTGAGAATTTTGGTTCATCAATAATTTTTTTAACACTTGGAAGTTCCGTTTCGAAATTCAAACAAATCCAAGAATCTAACTAATTACACTTTATGATGGTGAAACGAATAGTATTGGCTTTTTTCATGCAATTAGCATGGCTTTTCTTGTAAAACATAATGCTTCTGAAATTTATGTTTCTGACCAATGGGTGATAAATACATCAAAATTCGACAACTTGTACACCTAGCATCAAGAAATTCATGGTAGAACTTTAATTGACAAATGTGACTATTTTTTTTGGAAAATGGTACTTTATTTACTGATAGGAAAAGCATATACTTCCATAATATGCCTCATTAAAATCTTATAACCCGCGTAACCTAGATGGGTGCCTTGTAAGGAAAAAGAGTACATACCATTTTCATATATTAACAATAAAACTAGTCTAAACCTGAGCCAAATTGTCAAATAGATGGAGGAGTAAACTAAAAAGGAAACACACTCAAAACTGTCCATACGATCAACTTGGGTCAAAAAAAGGGAAAAGAAGCAACAAACAAAAACTACAAATATACGTGAATACAAACTAAAAAAAGAAAAAATCACTACGAACAAAACTTCACGCATTATCACCAGCCGGAAGAAAGAGAAAACCAACTTTCCCAAACTGAAGTAAATCGATGGTTCTCAAACGAAAAGAAGCAATAATGGCGGATTCTGGAGCTTTAATCGTAGGGAGAAATCAGCTAATACCATCCTGAAGTTGCAACCCGATCAGAGCTGAAGGAGGACGAAAGCTAGCCGAAGAATGTCAAGCGATGCTAAATTCATTTAAGATAAGTTTCACCTCAGAGCTTAACGTTTATGGTTGTAAATTATGCTGAATTAGGAATTTACTATCTTGAATTATGTGCTTAAGTCTCAACTTGAAAGGCAGTTCGATTCCTTTAAAAATTCGGTTATTACGCTCACACCTGATATTCCAGATAATATAAGTAAACATGATGTTGGTGATTTGATTACTTGTCGAATTATTCTTTCGAGCTTGGTAGATAGTTTCCAAAAGATTGGAAAGATCATAGTTGTTACCGAAATTAATCTTAAGCTTTAGCATAATTTCATCCAAAAAATTTCTCGAGTAAGTGCAGTTAAAAAAGAGGTGATCCTGTCCTCATTATGATTAAAACATGATACACATGTTCGATCTATGTTAGGAGACCATTTACTAATTCTATCCTTGGTATTTAATTTGTTTCGAATAGCCAAGAGGGAACAAGTAGACATTTTTGGGGCACCAGAAATCTTGCTTCAAACGTTTACGCATGGCTATATTTTTTTATAGTTTAGTGAGATTGTGCAGGAATGTAGACAAGTTGTTGTTTCCATTTATTTTCTGAAATTAGCATGGAAACTTTTTTGTGACACCCACCAATAATAGACATGATATTCCATCCATATTTATCAATCATAGAAGCAACATTCAACCATGGGTCAAACTAGATGTCAATATTGTCTCCATTTATAATTTTTCTACCTGTAAATCCTTTACATCATTATCTAGCTCGTAAAATGGTCTTTCAAGTATGTGAAGCACTGTCCAAAAATTAACATTACTGCAATATTTGTTATGGAACCACTTAGCCCAAGTAGAGTCACCTTGAATATAATTCCATAAGAGTTTGGCAGCAATAGCTTTGGCAATTTCATCAATTTTTTTGATTCCAAGATGTTGAGGAACTTTGATTGCAAAAAGCTGTATGAAAAACAAAGTTTTAACAATATTCTGGATGAAATGACATATGGTTTATTAAACAAGCTTAGCTTATAAAGGCTTACAATCCTAACAAACATGCTGAAAACAAGTTCACGTTCAGCAACAAATATGCTAATGTGTTTAGAACAAATCAACAACTGATAGCCCTAAAAACTAGGAATTATTCATGCTGAAAAACAAGACTAAGTACATCCAAATTCAAGCAACTAACACCTCTTCAATCCCTCCCCTAAACTAACCATTCTCAACATTTAGTTTAACTCTGCTGCCTTGCGTATCCCCAACTGTTCTCTGAGTTTCTAGAATACATCTAATTTCAGTGGCTTGGTCATCAAGTCTGCAATTTGATCCTGCGTTCCATAGTGCATAAGTTCTATTTTTCCGTCCTTTGTGAGCTCTCTCAAGAAGTGGAAACGCACATCAATGTGTTTACTCCTCCCATGCATGACTGGATTCTTCGACAGTTTGATTGTTGAGCTGTTATCACACATGATGATGGTGCACTCCTTTTGAACATGTCCCAACTTCTCCAATACTCTCCACATCCACACTGCCTGACTCGCACAACCAGCTGCTGCCACAAACTCTTCTTCCGTAGTTGATAATGTAACAATGGGCTGCTTCTTTGATAACCAAGACACTGCACCAGAACTTAATAAAAACACATAACTAGAAGTGCTTTTTCGATCTTCTACATCACCAGCATAATCACTGTCTGTATAGGCAATCAAGTCCTCTGATCTTCCTTTCTTGTACATGATTCCATAATCAAATGTTCCCTTTAAGTACCTTAATATTCGTTTGGCGGCTTGTAAATGAATTTCTGTAGGTTTAGCCATATACCTGCTGATTAAGCTCACACCATACATAATGTCCGGACGAGTTGTTGTAATATACATGAGACTTCCAACTACTTGCTTGTAGTACGACTCATTAACTAAAACTCCATGCTCGTCTTTTTTTAGCTTACAACCTGGTATAACTGGATTGTTTACTGCCTTGCTTTCAAGCATATCAAAACGCTTCAGGACCTCTATTGCATATTTCCTTTGGCAAATGAAGATGCCATCAGACTGTTGTAAGACTTCAATGCCAAGGAAGAACTTCATTTTCCCCAGATCAGTCATTTCAAAAGTTCTCATCATTGAATACTTGAAGCTGCTCAACATATCTTCATCATCACTTGTATAGATTAGATCATCGACATAAACACTTACAATAAGCAATTTACCTTCTTTGCTTCTTTTGGTGAATAGTGTTTGCTCATTTGGACATCTCTCGAATCCTTCGTGAACAAAGTATGCTTCAATCTGACCAAACCAAGCTCGTGGAGCTTGCTTTAAGCCATATAGAGCCTTGTGTAGCTTGTAGACTTTGTCTTCACTTCCCTTCACCTCATAGCCTCTCGGTTGCCCAACATATACATTCTCGCTGAGTTCACCATGAAGGAAGGCTGATTTCACATCTAACTGATATATCTTCCAGTTTCTCTGAGCTGCAAGGGCCACAATCATTCTTATTGTTTCCATTCTCGCCACCGGTGCGAAAACCTTCAAGTAATCCACTCCCTGCTTCTGTGTGTATCCCTTTGCCACCAAACGTGCTTTGTATTTTTCAATTTCTCCAAGTTCATTATACTTCGTTTTGTACACCCACTTCACCCCAATTCTTTTAGCTCCAACTGGTAGGTCAGTGAGAGTCCATGTCTTATTTTCTTCAATTGACCTGATTTCATGATTCATAGCTTCCTTCCAATGCATACTCTTTACAGCTTCTTCATAACACAATGGGTCACCAGACACCATCAATGCCATATTGGCTTCATCATCCGAGAATTCTCCTCCACTAACGTAATCCCTCATCCATACTGGTGGTTGTCTTGCTCTTCTACTTCCTTCACGGTTCTCATTCCCTGCATATTCAATATTCTTTGCTTGATTCTCCTCACCATCAAACACACTAGCATCTCCTTCGTTGTATACTCTTTCATCACCATTTTCACTCGTTGTCTCACTAATTTCTTCCCACTCCAAGTCTACTGAAATTTGATCCCTATAACTCACATCCCAATCCCATTGCTTGTCTTCTTCAAATATGACATCCCTACTCACAATAATCTTCTTAGATATAGGATCATACAGCCTGTAACCCTTTGACTCCTCACTAACCCCTAGTAATACACAAGTGAAACTCTTATCATCAAGCTTAGTTCTTCTTACAGTTGGTACATGAACATGTGCTATGCAGCCAAAGATACGAAAATGCTCCACTGTGGGTTTCACACCACTCCAAGCCTCTTCAGGGGTGATATCTATGACAGCCAATGTAGGACACCTATTCAAGACATAGATGGTCCAGTTCACTGCCTCTGGCCAGAAGATTTTGGGGATCTTCTTGTCGGAGAGCATAGAACGGACCATATTCATCACCGTTCTATTTTTCCTCTCAGCTACGCCATTCTGCTGTGGTGTATAGGCAGTTGTTAACTGTCTCTTGATCCCATTGTACTTACAAAACTCATTGAACTCCCTCGAGGTGAATTCTCCTCCTCTATCTGTGCGTATGCACTTCACCTCCAAATTTGTTTCCTTTTCAACCATTTTTTTGAAACATTTGAAATAATTCAAGGCCTCTGACTTCTCTGTCAAGTAATAAACCCAACTCTTCCTACTATAATCATCAATAAAACATAAGACATACCTTTTTTGACTGTTGGAGATGGGAGTGATCGGACCACAAATGTCAGCATGAATGAGCTCCAATTTATGTGTTGCCCTCCAAGCGCTTTTCTTTGGTATAGGATCTCGATGTTGCTTACCCTTAATACAGTGTGTGCATGTTATAGTTGAGGCAGAGAATTGTGGAAGTCCATGCACCATCCTTTTGTGCTGCAGGGTTCTCAAACCTTTAAAACTTAAATGTCCATATCTTCTATGCCAAAGAAGGGAAAGATCAGCATCTTGTTCACTAGTGTGCAGGCAGTTGTCTTGACGTGCACTGGGAAAGATTTGAGACTGAGCAAATAGAATGAACATCCTGTTAGCACTCATGCTAGTTTGTATGATCAGCCCCTTGTTTGGATGATAGATTTTGCACAGTCCTCCCTTGATCAAAATGGCCAATCCTTTTTCCTGCAGTTGCCCTATGCTTAAGAGATTATTTTTAAGCTCTGGAACTTAATATACCTCAGACACAACATAATTGTTCCCATTTGAGAGCAGCTTTACACTCCCCACACCCATCACATTCATTTTAGTGTTGTTCCCTAACTTTACTGAGTGTCGAAAACTTTCGTTGATCTCACTAAACATGGCTCTATCCCCACACATGTGATTGGAACATCCTGAATCAATGAACCAAGCATCTTCTCTTCTAGCTTCATTCAACTCTACGTAGGACATCAACAACATCTCATCCTCTTCATTAAGCTCAGCATAGTTGGCTTCTTCTTTGTTCCAGGAAGGGCATTCATATTGAAAATGGCCCAGCTTATGGCATCGATAGCATTCGATCGTACTCTTATTGAAATTGGTTCTACCACCTCCTCTACCTCTCCCTCTACCCCTATAGGCTCCTCGAGCTCGACCTCTGCCTCCTTCATATGTAACTTTCAAAGCTTGTTCCTCTCCATTGTGTCTTTGAAACTTCTGCTCATGCACTATAAGAGAACTTTGCAACTCATCAACTGTGAGAGAGTCAATATCTTTGGACTCTTCAATGGAACAAACCACGTAATTGAACTTCTCAGTTAAAGAACGTAAAATCTTTTCCACTATTTTCACGTCATTTATCTCTTCTCCATACGTCCTCATCTTGTTGGCTATTGTCATGACTCGGGAGAAATAATCCGTCACACCTTCACCTGCCTTCATTTCTAGGGTTTCAAACTCTCGACGGAGAGCTTGAAGATGTGATCTTTTTACTCTTGCATTTCCTTCAAATTTCTTTTTCATGGCATCCCAGATATGCTTGGCTGTGTCCTTCCGAAGAATGGTGTCTAGAACTGTACGATCAATAGCCTGAAAAAGATAATTCTTTACTTTTAGATCCTTAAGCTTCAGATCCTCCACTCTCTTTCGTTGTGCCTCTGTTACTTGTGCTCCAGCTTCTATCTCTGCATATCCTGTCTCTACAAGGCTCCAGTACTCTTTAGATCGCAAGAAATTCTCCATCAACATACTCCAATGGTCATAATGACCATCAAAGCGTGGGATGGAGGGTTGCACATAACGATCTTCACTTGTCATTTCTTTTCTCACACTTGTTTGAAAACACTCAAAGCTACGGCTTTTGTTTTTCAGATCCCAATGAGAGGCTCTGATACCAGAATGTTGAGGAACTTTGATTGCAAAAAGCTGTATGAAAAACAAAGTTTTAACAATATTCTGGATGAAATGACATATGGTTTATTAAACAAGCTTAGCTTATAAAGCCTTACAATCCTAACAAACATGCTGAAAACAAGTTCACGTTCAGCAACAAATATGCTAACGTGTTTAGAACAAATCAACAACTGATAGCCCTAAAAACTAGGAATTATTCATGCTGAAAAACAAGACTAAGTACATCCAAATTCAAGCAACTAACACCTCTTCACATGACCTCCTTCACCTTTTGTTTTACATACATCATCCCAGCTCATTTTATGAGCTTTAGATATCTATAATAAAAAATGAGCACATAAGGAGTTAATTTTTTGAATAATTGTCACTGGAAATTGAGTGACCTGAAGCCAAAAATGTAACATAGGATATATAACGGTCTTGATGAGCTCTGCTCTACCACTAATGTTTAGGAATCTACTGTGCCAATGGCTGAATTTTTTGTTAATTTTGTCAATGAGCCAACCAAAATCTCTAGCCTTTAATTTTTTGTTAAAAAGAGGGATGCCAAAATACATGATAGGTAGATTACCGGACTTGATTTTAAACATGTCGGTAATTTGATGCTTATAATTTGCACCTTTACTGAAAAACAAAGTAGATTTATTTGCATTTAAATCATGGCCAGATAGATTCCTCATTTTTTGAAAAATGTGATGAACTGTTTCAGCGTTTTTAATGGCTTTAGCAAAGATTAAGATATCATCTGCATATAACAGATGAGTAACCATAGGTTCCGTTTGGTATATGGGAATGATATTGCCTTTCAAGAATTCCACATCAAAATTTATTGTAAGAAATTCCATTGCAATAGAAAATGAACATGGAGAGAGAGGATCTCCTTGATGTAATCCTTTCGAGCTGTTAATGAGACAAAGGGGGAACCATCCACTAAAACTGAAAACGAAGGAGTAGTAATGCATTCATATATGAGGTTAGCAAATGATTGTGGAAATCCCATAGAGATCAGCATATGATGAATAAATTCTCTACCAATTTTGTCAAAAGCCTTATGCAGATCAATTTTTAGACAAAAATTCTTAGCATTTTTCCTGTTGAAATCTCTAACCATTTCATATGTTGTAGGGAATTTTCAAAAATAATTCTGCTTGGAATAAAAGCATTTTGATTATATGAAATTAAATCATTCATATAAGCTTTCATTCAATTGCAAAGAAGGTTGGCTAATATTTTATATAAGACATTACATAAAGAAATTGGTCTTAAGTCGGACATGTTAACCGCATCAGGTTTTTTTGGAATGAGGCAGATGAACATATGATTGGTTTCTCTAGTAATTTTTTCGGATGTGAGAATACCACTCATAGCTTTCCAGATATCAAATTTAATCTGCACCCAGTGGACTTTGTAAAATTTGGAATTAAAACCATCTGGTCTAGGGGAGATATTGTCACTAATCTGGAAAATAGCATCTTTAATTTCCTCTAGCTGAAATGGTTTACACAGATTAATTCTTGCATTATCTGTAAGAATTTTCTTGCATGTTATGTCTAGAAATTGTATTGTGGCTTGAGATGTTAGAATCGGATCTAAAAAGTAAGCAATAACTTCCTAGGCAATTTTTTCTAATGTTGACGACCACAAGCCCATATCATTAATAATAAGATTACTCCTTCGTTTAAGTTTATAGAAACTGATTTTACTGAAAAAGAAATCTGTTGGTTTATCCCCTTTACTAAGCCGATTAAATTTCATTTTTTGCTCATTTTCGATAGCAATATTCCTCATAATATTATGCAACTGCTTAAAGTTTGAAGAATAAATTTCCATAAGATTATCATTAAGAGGATCACAAATCAGCCGATTATTTATATCATTATCATGCTCCATTAATTTATCAACCACGGTATATAAGTTGCTTTTACTTTTTTACCAGGACATCAGAGAAGCTTTCACAATGTTCAGTTTTTCAAATCAACGATACTTGTTCTCTGGGACCTGATGGCTTTAACTCAAATTTCTACAAAGTTCATTGGGATCGGATGAAAGAGGAATATTTAAATGCTATGAATGGTATACTTCAATATGGCAAAATAATAAGATAAATCAACCGTTCTTTTATTTTTGCCTCATCCCAATAAACCTAATGCTATCGATATCTCTGATTTTAGATCAATTCTCTTTGTAACGTCTCATATAAGATTTTAGCCAGTCTTTGTAATCGACTAAAACCTTATATGAATGACTTGGTCTCACCCAATCAGAATGCTTTCGTCCCTGAAAGAATTATTACGGATAACTCTCTTCTTGCTTATGAAATCGTTAGAGGATTCAATAGAAAAAATTCCAATAACATTTGCCTAAAAATTGACTTGCGTAAAGCCTGTGATAAAATAAATAGAGAGTTTATTCATCACATGCTAATTGCCATGGGCTTCTCTGTGCTATTTGCGAATCTATTATATGAGTGTATATCTACTCCAACTTTTTTGGTGCTAATCGAAGGATCTCCATTTAGTTTCATTAAGAGTTCAAGGGTATTAAGGCAAGACGACCCCCACTCGCAATAATTTTTTCTATAGTTATGGAGTTCCTTTCAATTAACCTCGAAGTGGAATATTTGAAAGGTAATTTATCCCCCATTCATGATACTAATCCCATGAACAGCCATTAATTATACGCTAATGACATATTAATTTGGACAAAGCTAACATTTTGAATGCTGAAAGTATCATGCTGACTCTGCATAAACTGAAGTGCTTCTCTGGTCTAGATATTAATGAGAATAAATTTATTGTTTTTTTAGTAAAGGGGCTAAAAAAAGAGCAATTAGTTAATATATTAAAGTTTAATGTTAGTCAGCTTCCAATGACTTACCTAGGCATCCCATTATCCAGTAACAAGCTAAAGACTAGTGATTTTGGTTGTCTAATTGATAAAATAAACAAAAAAATTAACCACTGGAATAGTAAATTGCTAAATATTAGTGGAAGAATTGAGTTAATAAAAACAATTATTCAACTAATCATTCAATTTTGTCAATTCCCTATTAATGTCATTCAAAGAATCAATTCCATTTGTGCAAACTTCATTTGGAAGTCGAAAGCACACAAAATGAAGTGGGAAGATGTCTATAAAACCAAGACTAAGGAGGGTATGGGTATTAGGAAATTTGAAGATATGGCCAAAGCAGTTGCAGTAAAAATGGTCCGGAAATTCTTGCAAGGTGATTCTACTTGGGCTAAGATGTATAACAAGTATTGCAAATATTCTAACTTTGAGCTGCTGTCACAAATAATAGTGCTTCAAACAGTTGGAAGTTATTACTTAAAGCTAGACAATGGTGCCCAGGGCTTATTGATAGGAAAATAGTAAATGGGGAGACCACAGGTAGTGGCTCGATCCTTGGATCAATGAGACTTGTTTGCGGGATAAGTTTGGTGAGAATTCTCTATTCATTTATGATGGTAACAATAAAACAGTATCTACTCTCATTTTAGAAAATAAATGAAAATATCATCTTAAACATATTCCCACTAAATATCACAATTTTGTGCATAATATTCAAATACATATCAAAATGAATCATGATTTTTGGTTTTGGCTCCCTACCGAGAATGGTCATTTTACTTTAAAATTAGCTTGGAATAACATCAGGAGCAAACACAATGAATTCAAATGGGCTAGTGTTATCTAGGATAACAAGTGTGCACCAAACTATTGGCTATTTTAAATAGATTGAACACTAAGGAAAGAATTAGTAACTAAAATAACAACATTGGTGAATCATGTGTCCTCTGCTCTAACACAAATGAAGACAGAGACCACCTGTTTTTTAGTTGTTCATATTCCAGACTTGTTGTAGATGACATTGTGAATAAATTCGGATTAATATCGGTAATTCTACTGATATCAACTCTATTTTGGATATGATATGCCAAAATCAGAACAATAATGGCCTGCACAATCACATAATGAGCATTGCTTTCACTTCTATGGTATGGAAAATATGGTGCGAATGGAATTCGTAATTTTCAAAAGTATAGAACTTCCAGTTTGTATTAGAAATACATTTATCTCGCAAGATTTAATGAATCTAATCATAGACAATTTAGATTCAAAGAAAATTAACATAGAAATTGAACAGTAAAGTAAAAGCATTAAAATAGCGTTAAAGCGTTACCAATATCCTCCTTAACACATTTTATATATTCCCATAGTCTATACAGTACGCACGCTCCTTTGTAAATTGGAGGTTTGCATAGAGGGCACCACATAGGCGCGCTTGGGCATGTGAACACGGCGCTCGAGGCAATGCTAGGCTAGATATACCAACTCCACTTCCGGACTGGTGGTAATACATAACAACTACTACCGCCCACCTCCGATACCTCCCATATCAAAATCGAGGGATGACCACCAAATAATCACAAAGTCAAAGTACAACATAGAATAAATGTGCCCGATATGAGAAATGACCTCATTTGGCCCGGTATAGCTCATGTTTTAGTCACATGTAAGTCGACTCACGGGAGTCAGCGTCAAGTCATACCTTATACATAAATCGTTCGCCAAACCATTCTACTTCATTTCTGGAATCTCCACCACGTATACAGTTGTTAAAGTGGATTTCTTATTGGCAGAGAGTATGACAATATCCGATCTCGGTCTCTTTAACAACCAATTGCTTATTATACACCGGATGGTTCCTTTAAAATTTCAAAAATCATTTCATACTTGATATCAAAATATCATATTCAATTCAAACCATATCACTTTCGAAATTATATTCACTTTCAAAATCATATTTCAAAATGGGTTAATCCATTTTCAAAATCATCATATTAAATCAAATATGTCATTTAAATCCCAACTTAGGTTATAACGTCATTTAACCATATTCACTTTAAAATCGAGGGTTTGAATATAAACGCATCCACTTTACTTAGTTTGGAATTTAGAGAAATGGTTTAGATAGTTATAAACAGTTTAACAAAGTTAAAAATAAATTTTAGGATGGTTAGAATACTTAAAATAGTTTAAAAATAGTTTTTAAATTGATTTAAGATAGTTAAATAGATTTAAAATAGGTTAAATATAATTAGAACATATTAAATAGCTTTAAAATAGATTAATTAGATTTAAAATATATTAAATTGGTTTTAAAATAGGTTAAAATAATTTATATAGTTAATATAGGTTAAAATAGTTTAATAAATTTGAAAATCTTAATAATTAAATTTTACAATGATGAATTTTTAAACAGTTATAATAAAATATGAATTTGGAATTTATATGAATTTAACTATTTATTTTACTTCAACATATCTAGACCATTTCAATTCCCAAATCAACAAAACCCAATTTCAAATATTTCAATCCAAATTACAAATGAACAATTTATTTTCATATCAATTTCTATCCATGTTTGAAGTATCAATTAAAACTACACCAATTTCAATACCTTTCAAAGTTATATTTCAAACAATTTTAATAAATCAATCCCGATAAATTCCATTTATACTTCAAAATCCGACTTAAAATTTCAATTTAATTTCTTTAACCATTTCCCTTAAATCAATTCCAGTTTTAACATAAAAGTTGAATTTCGATAATAATTCAATTTATTTGAATCCAATTTTATTTCAAATATCATTTAATAGGATTCAAAAATTAAGGATTTAAATCATTTAATTTAACCAATCTGGTGTCCGTATATAATTCCCTACCCTAGGGTCAAGTGATACGGATATTTATCATTTCAGTCTGCAATTCAAAATTTTACGGTTATATATCAATTCAAACTGCAATTCCGAATTAATATAAAAATCCATAAAATCGCTCGAGTCTATCATTTCAACCCATAACGATTTTTCCCTAATCTACAGATCGTTTGGGTATATATCATTTCAATCCATAGTGATTTTCCTAATAATAACTAAAGAAACTTGCAGAGTGATAGCATTTCATAAATCAAATATAGCGTCTAATCATCCAATAATAAATTCAAACATCCATCACAATTATCATCCAATTCAACCAATAAATATAAAAAATTAGCAGATTACTATATACAGGTAATTAACTGGTAGTTTAAATTCAATAATAAATTAAATGACAATTTAACTCAAAATAAGTTCAAATTAATAGGAACATCGATTTAAATATCCAAACAGCAATAAATAAATTCCTAATTACAACATAAATTTAATTAAACTAACATAAGAAATTTTAGAAATTGTGAGCGGGTCAAAACACTCGACTTTGGATTCAAATTTGATTTGAAATCAAAATAGGGCCCACATTTGAATATTCTTAGAATTTGTCCATACAAGTGTCAAAATGTCTGAAAGTTAAATACGATTGCAGTGGAGCAAACCGCACGTAGAACAGACCTTGTATGCAAAAGTTATGCGTGTTAGAACGATTTGAATTTATATAAACATTAAAATAAACAGGCAAACACGTATATGTCACGTCACCTTGTATTGCGATCGAAACCCAAACTCAACGCACACGCCCCTTCATTCAAGGCCGCCACACTTTTACTTGACGTCGCACCTTCCTCATGCGCCTGATCATCGATCAGGCTGCGTCACACAACTGCCAACGCAGCGCCGCCCTTTCATCCACCGACCAATCAACCCTAGTGTCACCGCCTGTCTCCAGGCCTAGGATGAAAATCGAACGCCTCTCCTTGCTTTCAGGCAAAATTTGACCACACCTCGACGAACGAATAGTATGGCTTAGGCCTACTCATTGTCTTTTTCCTAATGTCGCTCCATGATCGTCGATCGGACGATGATCCACCATTGGATCGTTAGAAATCCAATACGGACGGTTGAGGTTCATCCTCAATTTCTGGACAAACGGTGATTCAAAGGCAAAAAAATTGCACAAGAGAATTATGCTCGTCGAGAGCTTCGAATTAATATATAATTTGATAGGGTTTGAGGAATTTGAATTTGCAAATTTGGGAATTAGGGTTCTGTTTGTCTGCCATTGGAAAGAGAAGATGAGAAAGAAATGTATGTAAGGACAATAGAAAATAAAAAGGTCGCTATGGTTAATAATGAGTAATTTATAGGCAAAGCTGAAAACAGAAAGAATGAACCATATTGATTTACACGTTGAACGATAATGACCCGAAAAGCCCGTTCTGTCTCCGGAACGAAAATGAGTCATCCCATATATCAAAATGGATGTTTTCAATATTTATAAACATAATGGAACAGATTTCAAGTCCTAACTCCGTCTTATGAAGAATTTTCTATAAAATCAACTTATTTCAAATTAATTTCAAATTAAATTGATTTCAAGTCGTTTCGAGTCCGCACGATCCAACGACAAGTTCGATCGCAGCGAAACTTAAAATCCTACAATAATTCACTGTTATGGATCTGATAAGACTGGTTTCGTCGAAATCTGAGTTAGTGGCCAAAATGGCTATTTTCACGTTAATTAAATAAATTAATATTAAATTAATTAAACCACTTTTTCATTCAAATTTGATAGTTAACAAATTTCATCATTTTCAATCACTTAGACATTTACAATGACTTGATACAAGTTTATATAACAATTCAGTGTTGGTTGTTACACTAATTACAGTGTTCAGTTTCAATTGTAATTAAATCCAATTAATTAAAATTAAATTCCAATAAATTTATTCAATTTGGTTTCGATCCTTTATTTCAATCAATTATTGCTCTCCATACTTATTTAATCAGTTGATATCTATTTCACTAATATGCTACCATTTCCATCTTTTACCATTTAGTTGTAGTATTAAAATTACATTGAAATTTTGTCAGTTTTATTATAAGTTAAAATCTCAGTAAATTTATTTATCTTGGTTTCATTCTTTTATTTAGTCAATTATTACCATACGAATAAAATTAACATTTCTATTCATTTTATTACATTCACAATTTTCCGTTATTGTCTTAACTCGTATTAGTGTAACATTTAATTGCAGCAAATTCATTTATTATAATATAAATTCTAATAAATTGATTAAACTTGATTTCCATTCTTTTTGTTCAAATCAATAGTCATATTATGAATAAAATTTATATTGGTTACATCATATTGAATTAATATTCTACAATGATCAATTTAATCTATATTACTACACTAATTAAGCAAATTAATTGCAATTGATTTCCAATTTAATTTAACGGTTTAAAAAAATGGGTAACATATAATAGTTTGTCACCATTAACTTTTAGTCACATTAGTAAGTCTATTATTTGCAACCAAATGTTGTACTTACTTACATAGCAATGATTTTACTCAGTTACCACTAATTATATATTATCTCATTCATTAATTCAATATTCACATTTGTTTTCCTATATTCACTTTATAACCAAGTAAAACCTTTAAATCATCTCAATTGATTGGAATTTCAATTAAACTTGTTAATAATTACTTTAAATCATCATTGTTACATTTCATTCTATTTATTGTTTCATTAATAAATTACAAATTTTTATTTCTTCCAATATTAAATCACAAACTTTATAAAAATAACAAATTTTTATTTATCGGAAATTACGGCTTGTCACATGATGCAAATATGGAGTTTCACCCTCCTTGTGCCGGTAGCTTCCCTTTCCTTTCAACTCCGATCGATTAGCTTTGGCTTTCAGACTTCGTGAAGCCTCTCGACTGCCATTAATTTGGTATATTAAAGCTTTTAATAGATCTAATTTTAGTTAAGACACTTGTGAGATGAGTCTCTCTCCTTCTGATCGTGTTAAAGTTACTTTTGGGTGCAGTTGTCCTCTGTTTAGTGTATGCTATTCTGCAACATGTGTCATGCTTTTGTTTTTCCTTTTTTTTTGCTTTGTAATTTTTTTTGTAATTGTTTTTGCCCCAAGATGAACTTATTGATGATTTTGAGTACGGTTTCAGTTGATTTCACCCCTCCATCTGTTTGTCATCTTGGCTTTCGGACATTTCCTGATGTGCTGTTAATATGTGGACACGATATGTACTCCTTTTCCTTGCAAGGTACTCATTTAGGTTAGGAGATTGTAAAGTTTTAATGAGGCATATTATGGAAACGTATGTCCTGTTTGTTATATAAAGTACCTTTTATCAAAAAAATAAAATAACATATGAAGAGGATTATCAGTGCAAACTTGATGAAGTGCTTCATGGAGGGAGGAACGATAATCCATATGCAAGTGCCAGGAATTCTCATATTTAAAAGGTATTCTATTCCTCCTATTGTTATGAAGAATTAGACAGATCATGATATGGGTATGATCACTCAAGGAGTGATTACCAAAATTAATACCAAAATGATCAAATTTTTTCAACCATATGTTATTAACAAAAACAGTCTATCTTGCTATGAATAGAAAACATATTGCCTCCTCTCCCTAAAAAAATTATCTGAGAATTAAGGTTCTACCAATTTAGAGAGGATAACACAATCAATAAAGTCTTGGTCTTCGACTGAGTTGAAAATGCCATTGTTCATTCTTTCATTATGAGATAGGATAGCATTAAAATCACCCGCCACGATCCACGGTAGATTAACACTCTTAGATTGGTTTATGATATATTGCCACAACTCTTTACGCTTTACATCCTCAATAAACGCATACACAATTGTGCATAAGACACTAATGCCATTAGCATTATGTAGAATACAAGAGATGAATTGATCATTTGTGTGTAAAATAATATTTGACCATTGAGTAGAGTCCCAAATGTGTAGGATACAACTTTTTTGACCAAAGGATATGTTATGACAAAATTTCCAATTGTTAAAAATTTTAGACATGAATTTTTCGGTATTAACTAGAGAGAGTTTATTTTCAAGAACTCCAATGAATGAAAACCTGTTAGAATTTAAAATATGTAAATTCTCCAACTGCTTGGCAGGGGCATTAATGCCCCTAATGTTCCAGGAGTGCTACTACCTTCAGGGAGAGTAACTGTCCCCGTAATCTTCGCTTTTTCTGTTTTTTTACTTTTACCTCTCAACTGATTGACTAAACTTGCCCATGCAGGGTTTTCAACTACATCTAAGTTAATGGAGGCTTTAAATTCGAAGGGTATCTCCTCTGATCTAGTATTGCACGAGGTTCTTGTTCTGGGTGTAAGGAGAGGGTCTATTTTTTAAGCATCATCATTCTGGTTCGAGAGGGAGTCCAAATTATCTACAGGCATTTCATCTGGATCATTATTGAGTGACTTAGGACTGTTGTCCGTAGCTTGAGTTTCTTTTTCTGTAACAGAGGCAATAATACTCTGTTTATAACTATATTAGAATTCGATTTATGAGCCACTAATGTGTTAAATGTCGGATTCGAGATATTCGACTGGACTGTTTGGGATTTGTAAATGGGAATTTTTTTAGAACCGTTACTATTATCATTTGAAATGAAGTTGCAAGTGATTTCTTGTTCTGAACTGTTGTGCTTTGGTTGTTTGTCAGTAGTATAAGTAGTGTTGTCGTTGGATTGATTGAGATGGCTGTCATTTTCCATGCTAATATCAGAATTGACCACAGAAAACTCGATATGCAAATCTGAGTTTTCTGTCAATGGATTTTGATTCTTCGCTTTAAGCATCCAAACTTTGCAAAATTGGTAATGATTATGCGCGTGTCTGAAACTAGAGCAGTTCGAGCATGTAAAATTCCTATAGTACTTCTTTCCATATAATTTCATCTCTCTCAGTTAAGATAGGGATTCTATTTGGGTATTTAAAAGAGTTGTTGATTTCTATTAACACACTAGCATATGCGGTTTTAATAACGCCTTCAGTGAATTTATCTAGTTTGATAGGGGAACCAAGCACAGAGGCACTGCGACTAATGCCCTCCTCCGTCCAATAGTCAAGTGGAAGGTTGAGGAATCGAATCCAAATCGGAATGGTGTGAAGGAGTTCTATGTTGAGCTGCATTCCATGGGACCATCTCTTCATCGTTATCAATTTATTGTTGTAATAGTAGGGACCCCCTTCCAGAACTTTAACACAGTCTTGTTCTTTGTTAAACTTAATCACATAAAAACCATTTTTTATAACCTATGAAGGTTCTTTATGTACAGCAAGAAAGTAAATATATGCTATATATAATTTCTTGTTAATTTGTAGGAAGATGCTAAAAGGTCTAAAATTTCCAAGTACAAAGACTACAAAATTTGAAAAGGAAGATGGATTTCAATGGTATTAACAAAAAATTTGGTCCAAAAAATTTGGTCAATTAATAATTTGAACAAACAAGAACCAACTAAGAGTAAATTTAAAAGTCGGATCATCTATTGTGGTGTACAATAAAATTCATTTATTAACGTTGACAGTGATTAGTCCATAAAAATAACATGCACAAGATGATATATAGTGTTTCCTCAATGTTATTACTGCTTCACTTAGTTCGATAAATACTTTCATTGCCAGAGTTTATTCTACCCATGAATTTTCAAGTCCCTATAATGCTTTGCCTAATGTTGATAACTTCTTAAGTTGATATTAGCATCAGAATTGGTCATTAACACCCTTGAGAAAGATTATGTAGAGAGATTAATGAAGAAAGTAAATTAAAACAGAGGACTGTATGCTAAATTAACCGCAAAAACAAGAACACCGGATTTATAGTGGTTCAGCGTAACTGCCTACATCCACTTTAAGTTTTGACCTTTATTGCTTTCACAAATGATTGAATACAGATACAATCCGTACAATAATGGCTTGAATACAAGTGCTAGGTGAAAAAGAATGAGTCTTGAATGCAGCGGAGTCTCCCCAGTGTTCTCGAAAAAAGGTCCATTTCACTGTTCCCCTGCCCTTCTATTTATAGACGAAGATGAGTTGGACTTCCCTCACGGGCCTAAGAACAAGGTATCTTGACCTGTGGTTCTTAGCTTCTGTACACCGAGCTAGGGATGCTGAATGGCAATTGCCGAGCGAGGTCGGTCGAAACAGAGTATGCCGAGAAAGGTTTCCATGCCGAGCGGCACTCGTATGCCGAGCCACATATCCAGGTCGAACGGCATTCGTATGCCGAGCTAGGAATGTGTGCCGAATGGAACTCGTATGCCGAACAAGGCATTGTGCCGAACGAGATACTTGAGCTGAGCAAGGCTCTTGTGCCGAACGAAGCCTGTGCCGAGCAAGGGGAGATGCCGAATGAGGCTTCATCCCAATCGAGGAGGGATGCCGAGCGAGGCTTCAAGCCGATTGAGGGGCGATGCCGAGCGAGGCTTCATGCCGATCGAGGGGAGATGCTGAGCAAGGCTTCATGCCGATTGAGGGGAGATGCCGAGCGTGGCCTGAATGCCAAACGGGCCTGCATGCCGAACGAGGCCTGAATGCCGAACGACTCGTTACCGGGTCAAACAACTGGGTAACACTTGCCGCCCAAAGTGTATCGTGTGGACCAACATGATGCGCTTTGAACCATGAGCAATCCACGTTTTCCTTTATGCCCTTGCTCTAACTTCTTAATAGTGATTTCTTACGATCTCCTGAATGCCGAGCGAGGCCTGAATGCTGAACCACCGAGATACTTGACCGGTTCTACTGGTTAACGCCTATTCGCCTCCCCTCTTCCCTATATAAGCCAATACTTCTCTCGCTCCTCCTTTTTACTTTTACCTTCGCTCTAACACCCTTCCGAACTCGTCTTTCCCCAGACTCCTGCTAACATCTCAATCTCCTTTTTTATTCTCGAGTCCCATATGTTGCTTCTCAACCTCTCTTTACCACGAACCTGAACGAGTTCAACTCCAAATCTAGTATTTCCCTATACTTCGAGCCATTTCTTTAGGTATGATTTTTACTTGTCCGATTCTCCTGAATCAGGGGTTTTGCACGAGACTCGAACTTAAAATGTTTTTCCATACTACCAACGGTCCTCTAAATAAGGAAGATGAGTCTAAGGCTTAAACATACCTTAGGGTTAGATGGAGAAGAGGAAGGAAGAGAGTGTCGTAAGCCTTTAGGAAGTAGGCTCTTGTTGGGTTGTCGAGCAAGGGAATAGGAAGTATGGTTGGCCCAGTAGGAATTGGTGAGGTTAGGATGCGTTGGTTGAGTGTGGTATGGAGTTGAAGTGATGTTCGACAGGCCATTTAGGAAGGTGCTTAGGTTACTCGAAGAAGTGAGTTGGAGAGGAAAGTAGGGCTGTGGCTCGATGTGACTTTTGCATGCCGAACGATGGAGAGGGAGTGTAGGAGGGAAGTAAGATCTGGGTTCGGTGTGCCGAGCAATGCAGCTCGGCATGGCCACGGCTCGGCATGACTCGCTTATGCCGAACGGTGAAGAGGGAATGCAGGAGTGAAGTAGGAGTTAGGTTCAACGTGCCGAGCGATGCGGCTTGGTATGACCATGGCTTGGCATGACTCCCTCATGCCGAACGGTAAAGAGGGAATTCAGGAGTGAAGTAGGCAATAATAGTCGAAACCATCCCAATTTGAACATAGCTCATGTTGACTTGACTCATTTTCTCTGCCTAAACATAAGACAAAAACAAGGACAAGGACTTAAGCAAACGAGCATATCGAACTAATCCAGACGAATAATCTCTCTGTTTCAACAACTATAATCCTGAGTTTAACTCGATCAAAACAAATAATAACCTTCCACATACAGCATCGTTGCCGATTTCAAAGTTTAAACCATCATACGACAAGCTCTTGGAGACGATTAGCGATGACGGTCTTCGAAGATGATAGTCCAAAGCTTAACTTTATTTCATCAACTTTATGACTTGTAATTCTTTGGCACTTATACTTGAACGGTTGCACTAGTTCACACAACACACGGGGGAAGTATTTTTGTTGTTATGTCTAATGTTGATCGTTTTTCGAGTATAGTTTAAAGAGATGTTTTATCAGATCCAACATTCATTAGAGATGTCTAGAAAATCCAGTTCTTCCACAGTCTCAGATAGACCCGAGCCATCTTCACAACGGGAAATGGTTGGAACCTCAAACCCATCGACAGCTTCCGTACAAGATATTCCGAGTCCCATGATTGCATCCGTCGACTTGGCTGCTGATGCTTTAGATGCAAAATCTTTCTAGACAATCCGGTTGATTCTCAAGCTTCGAGAATTAACGGAAGCGCTCTTCATCGTATATGCTCAATACACCGGATTCCTTTTGGCGATGTGCTGGTTCCATCGGGGCAAGATCGTCCTCACTTGCCCCCAGTCGAATATACGACATGCAACAAATTTATATGCTGGGTTGGTAGCATGCCACCATTCAACTCCTTCCTCCCGATCTGTTACAGTATATTGAGATCGTTCCATCACAGTTACATCCCAACAGTCACGCGTTCGTATAGGCACGTGCATTCTCTTCATGAGATCCTTTTCAGGCTCCTGAATCTTGGCGATATCCGCTATATTTATCGTTTCCAGAGATGATCTGACAGCCCATCTTTTGTATTTCTTGAGTCGCATAACAAGTGTCAAATTCTGACTGGGGCGTGGAGCAAGTTCTCCCAGTATAAGCAGCATTCTACGTGCGCTGTCCCCTTGGCTTCGCAAGGAGATGGTGGAATGAAGTAATTCTCTCTTTTGGATCAATACTTGCATTCGACGGAAATTGCACCTTTTCTAACTCTTTCTCTCCTTTTACAAGTACCAGCCCACGTCCCGAAGGCTCCGGGTATTCTGAAGCCGTTGAAGCTATCCGAGCTATCCCCGCGGAAGACCGGGACATAAGATCTATTATTTCAAAGGAATCGCTCTCGAAGTTTGGGCTGCTGGTGGAAGGTTGCCAAATAAGTCTTCCTCACGGTATCACTATAACCGAGTCTGCCTTGGACAAGGGAAAAAGGCAAGTTGGGCCTTCAACACGTGATGCCCCTGACACACCTGAGGAGGGGGAGATTAGAGAAGATAAAGTGTCCGAATTACCGGATGAGAATGTTAGTCCCGCTCTGGAGCCGGTAGTTGAGGTTCATGATATCGAAGTAATGCCTCTCCTTTTGAAGAGAAAGAAGAAATTGACTTATAAGTTGAGGAAGAAGGCAGCGGGTGGAACTTCTAAGGTCACAATCACCCCCGTGGAGAGAGAGCCTTCTCCTCAGCACTTAGAGAGTTCTTTGAAAGGCTTGTCGGACCTTACTATTCTCAATAATTTGCTTAATTACGGCTTCAATGATCCTTAAGCTTCATTTGCCCGCAAGAGGCAATGCAGACGCTCAAGCCCATAACCAAGGAGAAAAAACTCCTATAAGTAGAGATAAAGAAACTGGTCCGTTGGGGGGAAACACTAGGACACACGCAGACACGTGCACTTCACTTTGCACATAAATTTTAGTCATCACTCTACTCTTTGCTAACTTGTCGTTATTCAAATTTTGCACAGGTGATATGAGACATACTCATGTATTCGATCGTATTCGCGGGTCATCTATTTTTCATCATTCTGGCCGGGATTTGGGCTCTGGCAAACGTTGAGACAGAGATGACACTGGCAATCGAGACTACCGCCCCCCAGAATCATCTTATCGAAGAAAAACATACATTCAGTCCTCCTACTCTCACGATCCTCCTTCTCAATCAAAGCAAGGCAATGAGAAGTTTGCGCATAAGGGGGCCCAGCCTGAGGCCCACCGAGATCAACATTTTGGTTCATCTAGCACCAGGCAATCCAGAGAACCCCACGAAACATCTGTAGTCTCTTGGCTAACTCCTTTAGCTCCTACACATGATCCGTCGGTAGCGGAAAGACTTACTGAGCTAAAGGCCACATTCTCGAAAATATGCTTCGATGGTTTGAAATTTCTTTCGGCGATTCATCACATTCCAAGACATGTCAAACAAAGCGCCATTGCTTGTAACAACAACATTTACATTTAACATAATGCGTTTGTCCACTTAGCGGAAAAAGTCTCGAAAGTCTCTATTGGGCGTCAACACGAAATCGATCGCCTGAAGCTCAAGTCTATTCATGACAAAGATATCATTAAAGCTCAGGATGAAGAGCGGTCTTCATACAAATCTCAGCTTGATGCTGCCCAAAAAAGCGCTAAAGACACAGCGGAGGCTGTTAATCATTTGGCTGTGACACATAAAAAAGAAATTGACGAAGCTGTCCAACGCTGCGAGACCTTAGCTTTAGAGAAAGATTCCATTCAGAAGGAGAGGGATGCGTACGCCCAACGAGTTAAAGAGTTGGAAGAGCTTATCCTCAAAGAGAAAAAGGAAAAAACTACTGCTCTGGAAGAGTTGCAACAATATTTCGATGAGATTATTGCTACGCGACTCTTGAAGACAAAGTTCGGCGACGAACTCTCTAAAGTTTAGATGCTGAAGGATGAAGCCCATGAGAAGGGCAAAAGAATAGCATCCATGGAGATTGATTCTCGCCTTGAGGCAGCTACGGAAGGTGGCAGGGAGGAGATCTAGTGCTTGTTCGACCCGCTTATAGCAGAATACAGTGCCCGTGTCCTCATACATCGAGACTTAACTTTTCTCGGTGAGGGTTACCTCGAATCTCTAGCTGAGGCATGAGAAACTTTGATAAAGATCAGAAAAGTTGAGTCGGGCACCGTGGAGGTTGAAAAGGAGGATTTAGTAAAGGAATTTCTCAGGAGGAATGAGCCTTCAGACTTGTCTGCAGCGAAGGCTCTCTATAGCAAAGGTCCCTCCATGTCAACAGGAAAGAATGACATTGCCGGTCCATCTGGAACCGAGTCTCTAGCTCCTCCCCCGATTAAATCGACTGGTCGGCCAGCACTTAATCAGTTTGAGCAGCACGTTGGTTACGATCGGAGGACCCTGGCCTTGACATTCATGTTCTGTCACCCATTCCTAAGGGTGAGACTCCTCGAACGATGGAGAGTCAGCAAGAAACTAGTATACAACTTTTCTTCTTAAAGTTCAAAGAGCCGTCGTTTTCGTCGAGAGGTTATTGCATTCTAACGCTTGTCTCTTGTGTTTTTGCGTAGGCCGCTCTGATCCTGAGCCAACTCCGAGAAGCAATGACGCTAAGAAGGAGAAGGAGAAGGCTAGAGAGTCTACGCAAGCAGGAGAGACTCTTGGTCCTGATGCTCAAGTGATTGAGGCGCTTGACGAGGACAAGTCTAAGACTTCGTCACGGTTGACGAAAGTTATGAAGTTGAGATTACAGGCGCCTCCGGACACACTTCGAAAGTGAGCATGAAGGAGCAACTTACGAAAGAGAAAAAGAAGAAAGTTGAGATCAAGGTCGAGCCCTAGGTTGTGGAACAAGGCGATCCATTGAACAGGCCTTTGAAAGTCATTCTCCCTGGTGGGTCTAGGCCAATGGAAGTTCATCTTCCTTCTTCGGATGTTACCTCCCCAGTGAGCAAAGCGTCCAAACGAAAATGGGTAAGAGAGGATTCATCCGAGAAAACAAGGAAGGAGAGGAAACCAAACAAGTAGTTGTTACTCTCGTCCAACGAGAGTTAGCTTAGATTATGCAATTATTTTTATTTATTTTCATAGTCAATGTAGATAGACTTTTTACTCTGAGTTTTGAACGAGTTGTAGTACGACCTTAGGAATCGATAAAAAAATTCAGTTTCTTTGTCTCTAAAATGGCTTTTATTATTCAGCTTATTATCTAACTTGTTATTATGACTTGATATTTGGTGAGTAACTCGAACTCCAATTCACCTCCATGTGGCTCGGAAATTTTTCGAGAATCGTAAATCCACTGTTTCATGCTTTGGGTACTTAGAATATTCTTTAGTCCGCACTCTGGGGACTTGGAGATTTTAAGCCGTTTATACTCTAGTCCACACTCCGGGGACTCAGAGTACTACAGTCCGCACTCCGAGGACTTGGAGATTTTAAGTCGTTTGTACTCTTGTCCGCACTTTGGGGACTCAGGGTACTCCAGTCCGCATTCCGGAGACTTGGAGATTTTGAGTCGTTTATACTCTAGTCCGCACTCTGGGGACTTAGAGTACTCCAGTCCACACTCCGAGGACTTGGAGATTTTGATTCGTTTATACTCTAGTCCGCACTCTGGGGACTTAAAGTACTCCAGTCCGCACTCTAGGGACTTGGAGGTTTTGAGTCGTTTATACTCTAGTCCGTACTCTGGGGACTCAGAGTACTCCTGTCCGCACTCCGGGGACTTGGAGATTTTGAGTCGTTTATACTCTAGTCCGCACTCTAGGGACTCAGAGTACTCCAGTCCGCACTTCAAAGACTTCGAGATTTTGAGTCGTTTATACTCTAATCCGCACTTTGGGGACTTAGAGTACTCCAATCCACACTCCGGGGACTTGTAGATTTTGAGTCGTTTATACTCTAGTTCGCATTTTGGGGACTCAGAGTACTCCAGTCCGCACTCCGGGGACTTGGAGATTTTCTGTCATTTATACTCTAGTCCACACTCTAGGGACTCATAGTACTCCAGTCCGCACTCCAGGGACTTGGAGATTTTAAGTCGTTTTATACTCTAGTCCGCACTCTGGGGACTTTGAGTACTCCAGTCCACGCTCCGAGGACTTGGAGATTTTAAGTCATTTATACTCTAGTCCACATTCTGGGGACTTAGAGTACTCCGGTCCGCACTCCGAGGACTTGCACGGAAACATCAATAATTCATGGAAAATATGGCTTCAAGACTTTATTAATGAAAACAAACTAAATTATCTTATTACATGCCGTAAACTAAGAATCATTGAAATAAAAACATACTAGAAATAATTGCAACAAAGATATAAAAGGAATAGACTAATAATGCCGCAGATGCTCGCTATTCCATGCTTGGGGGAGTGTCGCGCCATCAACGGTCGCTAGCTTGAAAGTTCCCTCTCCAAGCCTTCGTTCAATGATGTATGGACTGTTCCATATGGGATTCATGTGCGATGGGACTGGGAAAACTCGTTTCAAAACGAGATCTCCCGCATCAAAGGTTCTCGGTCGGACCTTTTCATTATAATATCGAGTGACTCAGTGCCTATATGCAGCCGCCCATAAATCAGCTTCTTCATGGTTTTCATCAACGAAGTCTAGTGATTGCAGTAGAAGATCCTGATTCGTCTTAGGGTCGTAATAAGTTGCCCGATGTGACGGAACTTCAAGTTACATGGGTATAACAGCTTCCGTGCCATATGCCAATGCGAATGGAGTGTGGCCAGTCGCGGACCTGTGGGTGGTTCTGTAAGCCTAAAGTGCTGTTGGAAGTTCATCCACCCACTTGCCTCTAGCCTTTCCCTAACGTTTTTTCAATATGGACTTGATTATTATTTTTCACGGCTTCTACTCGTCCATTGGCTTTTGGATGAGAAACTGCTGCAAACTTTTTCTCAATGCCATACTTTTGACAAAATTCTTTGGGCTCCCTACTTTCGAATTGAGTTCTGTTTTCTATAATGATAGTCCGTGAGAGGCCAAAACGACATATAATGTTTCGTACAACGAAATTAATGACCTTCTTGGTGGTGATCGTGGCTAAGAACTCTGCTTCTGCCCACTTGGTAAAGTAATCGACCGCAACTATTGCGTATTTCGCACCACCTTTGGATATGGGTAAAGAACTGATTATATCGATCCCCCACATTGCAAACGACCAGGGACTAACCATTTGTGTGAGCTCCATCGGCAGAGCTCTTGGGATTTTTGCATACTTCTGGCATTTGTCACATCTCCTCATGTAATCTACAGCATCTCGATTTACAGTTCGCCAATAATATCCATAGCGGAGGATCTTCTTTGTTAACGTCTGCCCTCCAATATGGTCACCACATTCCCCTTCATGGACTTCCTTCAGGACTCGTTTTATCTCATTTTAGCAATGCACCGAAGTAAGGGAGTCGAGAATCCCCTTTGATACATTATCCCGTTCTGCATCACATATCGTGAAGCTTTATGAATGATTTGTCGTCTTTCGCTCTTTCTTTCGGGCAAGACCCTGTGTAGCAAGTATTGCTTGAATGTGGTCATCCATGATTCCTTCTCGATTTCTGTTTCTAACACGAAATCTATTTCCATCACATTTATACTTGGAGCTTATAAGGTTTCGACAGGAACCAATCTTATTTGTTATGCATCGCTAGTACTTGCAAATTTGGCCAATGAATCGGCTTCTCTGTTTTGTTCACGCGGGACATGCGACATATCATAATATTCTAAATCTGCTAACAGCACTTGAACCCATGCAATGTATGGGGCGAGTCTCTGCCCCTTTGTTTGATAATCCCCCCGCACCTGGTACACCACTAATTATGAGTCATAAAAGATTTCGACCGATTTTGCTCCCAATTCTCTGATAAATTTCAAGCCAGCAATCAATGCTTCATACTCAGCTTCGTTATTTGTTGCTGGAAAATCGAGCTTCAAAATGTAGCAAATTAATCGGTTTTCGAAGGTCACTAGAACTATACCACCCCCAGAACAACGCTCGTTAGACGCCCTATTGGTATACAGATTCTGTCGAATGGGGGGAATAAAATCGTGGCTATTTGTTTCGTCTGACATGGTGAATTCAGCGATGAAGTCTGCTAGCGCTTGCCCTTGTATGGCCCTTCTTGGCAGGTAGGTAATATTGAACTGACTTAACTCGATATTCCATTTTAACATCCTTCCAGAAGTTTTTGTTCGTTGGAGTACCTGATGCAAGGGTTGAACAATATAAACATTAATCAAGCGTGCCTAAAAGTACGAACGAAGCTTGCATGATGCAATAACCAAGCAGTAAACCAGTTTCTCAATCTTGAAATAATTTCTTTCTGCCCCCGTTAAACATTTACTGACATAATAAACCGGCATTTGAACTCTCTTTGCGATCCAAAGCCATATTGATAGCATGCTAGGATACAGCCAAGTACACATACAATTCTTCATGGTCTGTAGGCTTCGACGGCATCAGGGGACTTTCCAAATGTTTCACCAAAGCTCGGAATGCGTCCTCACAGTTGGGTGTCCATACAAAATTTCTTTTTCCTTTCTTTGTGACATCAAAGTAGGGAATACACTTACATGTGGCTCTGGATAAGAATCGACTTAGCGCGGCCACTTTCCATTCAAGCTTTGTACCTGCTTTATAGTTCTGGGCACTTGTATGTCCCGAATAGCTGGAATTTTTTCCGGGTTAGCTTCAATTCCCCACGCATTAACAATGAAACCCAAAAACTTCCCAGACACAACGCAAAAGGAACACTTCAAAGGGATGATTTTCATTTCATAACATCTGAGTACATCAAACATCTCCGCTAAGTCTCGAATGTGGTCGTTTGACTGTCATGACTTCACGAGCATGTCATCCACATAGACTTCCATTGTTTTACCTATCTGGTCTTTAAACATTAGATTCACCAAACGTTGATAAGTCGCTCCCGCATTTTTTAATTCCAAAAGGCATCACTACATAGCAATATAGCCCGACATCTATGACAAAACTGGTGTGTTCTTGGTCTGGAATGTGCATCGGGATTTGATTATATCCCGAGTACGCATTCATAAATGACAATAACTCATGTCCCACCGTTGAGTCAACAGCTGATCAATCCTGGGTAAAGGAAAACTATCCTTGGGGCACGCTTTGTTCAGATCAGAGTAATCTACGCAAGTTCTCCATTTCCCATTTGCTTTCCTTACTAGCACAGGGTTAGACACCCATTTAGGGTAGAGGGAATCACGGACGAACCCATTGGCTTTGAGTTTGTCCACCTCCTCTCTGAGAGCAGCAGACCTCTTCGGGTCCATGCCTCTCCTTTTCTGCTTTACTGGTACGTACCTCGGGTCTATGTTCAACCATGACTCGTAATAGCGAGAGAAATCCTACACATATCAGAATGTGTCCAAGCGAAAACAAGCAGATTCGCTCGGAAGAAATCAGCAAGATCCTCGGCCATCGAAGGGTCGAGTTGTGATCCAATCTTAAGTACTCGCGATAGATCATCTCGGCTGACTGGAATGTCAATCGTCAGTTCAGTCGATGCCGCTTTTGCTTCCTTGGGTTCCTCATCATCATCTCTTGGATCTATGTCTCTATAGATCCGAGAATGTTACCCGAGCCAGGGCTCGGCCACTACTTTTCAATTGTCAATGTTCCAGATGCGGACAGAGCAGTCCGCAACCTTTTCTTTCTCTCTTCGCTAGGCCTCTCTCAGCTCAGGCGGATAACATGCACGACTGGTCGCCTAATTGCCATGCACCACACCAACTCCTTTGTCTGTTGGAAACTTCAAAGTTAAACACCACGGTGCCAAAGCTGCCCTAAACTCCGCCAGGGCCGGTCGACCCAGAAACACATTGTATGGAGAATCAACATCCGAAACTATGAAAGGTAGGATTCGCACCCTCCTACGTTCACCTTGTCCCAGTTCAACTGGCAATTCAACATACCCCACTGCGTCGGTCGCTACACCATTAAAGCCATGGATACTGGCTTTAGATGGTTTTAAATCTTTCGTCTCCGTCTTCATTTGGTCATATGTCTTTTTGAAGATGATGTTAATAGAACTTCCACAATCAATTAAAATTCTCTTCACAAATGCTAGCAAGATTGTCGCCGATATGACCACCGGGTCAACGGTAGGAGCCTCCACCTGGTTAGCATCTCGGCTTCTGAATACTATATCGTCTGTCATCATGTGCTGCTGCTTAGCAGGGGTCCCATCCTCCACATTCTAACAACACTCATTATCTGTATGCCTTAAGGAGTTAGCATACCGCTCCATTTCCTGTCAGTCCCTATCTACGGAATGAGGTCCAACGACTATAGTGTTTATGACTAGTCTACCTATAGTTCAGACAGGTTCCTCTGGAAGGCGTGGAGCCGGTCCGGGTCCGGGGTCTGATGTTCCTTGCCTACCTTCCTACTGGTCTAATCATCTTTTCTATGGCATCGTGGAGGTGTCTACACTCTTTTGTATTGTGCCCATAAGTCTCATGGAAGCGGCAGTACTTCCACGTCCGCTTTTGTTCCTTTGTTGACTCTAGTATTACCATTTAAAAATTTCTCAACGATCATTTTCTCCTTTTAAACATGATTTTACTCTTTTTAAATAAGATATGGTCTGACTGTTCATATGCCTTTTTGACAGTTACTTTGTGTATACGTTGGTCATTTGATTGCAACTTGTTGGCATAAGAGGAGCGATGAAAATGAGAGGGAGTATTTCTATTCACGATCAAGATTGTCATTGTTTGGTAATACCAACTCCATCTCTTAAAAAGAGATTTCCCATTGCATCTTTTTCTTATAATAATTGCTTTTATGTTAAAAATTAATCTAACAGTCTTAGGATGTAACGACCCAGAATTTCTATTAATTAAAATTTGAATATTTAATTGATTTTAAATATTAATAAGTAGAATTTATAAGTCGAATAAATTTTATTTCGAATATTGGATTTAATTGGATAATTAAATCGATAATTTAATAGTTGAAATTACAGAATTAATTGAAAATCGAGTTTAATATGATTGAAAATGATTTATAAAATTTTATTTGATCATATTGAAGTTATAGAGATGTTATAGAACTTTTAAAATTGAATTAAAAGTTTATTTGTGAAAATTGAATATTTTAATATTTAATTATCGACTGAAAAATAGCCAATTTTCGAACGGTCTCAGAATTGGACGAAACTAGTTTCATTGGATCCGTAATAGTTTGTTATTATCGGATTTCAATTTTCATAGCAATCGGAGTTTTCATTTGACCGTGGCAGCTCGAAACGCATCGAAATTGTTTTAATATTAATTTGGCGAGTTAAAATAGCCATTTTTCAAACGGTCTCGGATTTTGACGAAACTAGTTTCATCGGATCCGTAATTTGATATTATTATATGGTTTCAAATTTCGTGTCAATCGGATATACCGTACGTCCAGGGCAAACTAAAACGCCTAGAAAATAGTTTAAATCGATTTAATTTGAAATCGATCGTTTATTGCCATAACTCGTACAGGTGACCGAATTAGCTCCCGAAACATATTCCATTGTGTTTGGAATGCGGGGTAAACCTTAGAAACGCCAACCGGCACGCTTCGTTTGGAGTTGGAAAATCCGGGATGAATAATGTACGTCGTTTTTTCTATAAAAGGACCCCTTATCTCAACATTTTCACAAAACCCTAATTCATTCCCTTCGGCCGCCACTTATGTTTTTAATGGCCAGAAAACTCCCATCTTCTTCCTTCATTTTCTCCAATCCATCGACTTTCATCAAAAAGCTTCAACTACAATATTGGAGAGGACAATGAGATCTAGTAATTCAATGGTTGTGATGGATTTTCATTGAGTGGATTGACGGCAATTTGCGTTTGAAGGTCACATGTTCAACCACGTTTTTGGAGCTTAATACTCGACCGAGCTCGACCCTATTTTAGCCGATAGGGTATTTCATGTAGGCGGTGTTGGTGGCAGCCTCTGATCGTCTTCGTTTTGCTTGTGGAGGTTGCGAAATTAGACGGAAGGAGGTCGGCTTTTGGGTTCTTGCGTGTTACTGGGTTTGGAGAAGAAGCTTTAGGGGGCGGCCTTGATGCGTGCTAGGGGATTGAACGGCCTGATTTGTTTCAGGGTATAAAATTTAAAAAGAATTGTAAATTTATTCATATTAAAATGAGTACGAACTTTAAAAATGTATATCTCCTTCATACGAGGTCGAAACGCATGAAACTTTTTGCGTTGGAATCGTATGGACGAACATTATGCTATGGAGTTGGATTGGAGTCGTTTGGAGCTAGCGGAAATTTCGGGTAAAATTAAACGTCCGTTTAATTTTATTCGAAATAAAAGCTGAAAACGAAATTGAAAGCAAGGTGAGAACTTCTCACTCAATCGAATCAGTTTCGATTTTTATTTTAAATAGTTATATTTATAATTTCTTGATTGTATGTTTGAATGATGATTGCTATCTGTTGAATGTAAATAGACATTATACGCCGTTAGTAAGCGGAGGTTATTTATTAAAAACATATACCGCGAATATTTCACCGTATAGTGAAATTGGTATTATTTATGCACTTGGAGTTGATTTCCCGCATTATATAGCGGATGAGACCCTATTGCGCCGTCTATTAAGCGGATAATATTTTATAAATCCCATATACCGCGATATTCCGCTTTGAACGGAATTGGTATTGTGCTAATGTTTGTGGATGCAGGGAAACAGGTTGGAGGGATCCAACTGGATTCCTGACCAGTATTTATTTGATTACAGATATTTTGATATTTGTTGATTATCATATGATGATATATGATGTCGTTGTTGTCGTGATTGACTATTTTGTGCTGTTGCATCATTGGATCCATTTTTAAAGTTTTAAAATAATGATTTTGATTCTTTAAAAGAATTTTAAAGTGAATTTTGAAAGTACACGTTTTATTAAATTTTCGAATTGATTCAGTTTAAATAATTAAAACGTTATAAATTTTTATATTATTAAAAATTATGATTTTTGGTGAAATATAACCAAAGTGTGATTTTTGGAATAAATAGTTAAGAAAATTATAAAATGGTTTAATTTGGAATTTTGAATCATTATAAAGGATGTATATAAAAGATTTCTTTAAAATTGATATTTATAAATTAGTAATATTGGAACTATAAAACGAGTTTGTTAAGTGTTAAAATGAAGTATAAAAATGGATTTTTAAGTGAATGAAATTATAGACTTATAAATTGAAAAGTTATAAAATGAATATATGTTGTAAAATAAAAGATTTTAAGTAATTAACTTATAAATCAGATTTTTGCATTTAAATTGAAATCTTTGATGAAGCATAAATGGTTTATAGATGAGATTTATAAGATATATATTTTATAAATCGAAAATAATGGAATTTTAAAAGGAGTTCTGTTAATGTTGAAAATAAGGTTATAAATGAAATCTTATAAGTAATAAGATTTATAATTTATGAAGTTTTAAAAGAACAATTTGTAAATAAATGAATTATAAGTATTTAACTTATAATATAGACTTTTGGTATATAATTGAGTTATATAAATTGAATTGGATTAATAAAGGAGATTTATAAATCGAAGTATATAAATAGAAATGGAATTTATAGACAAGGTTTATAAATTCGAAATCAATTGAATTTGATAAATTGAATATGGAAGTTTATAAAAGGAAATATATTCGCGATTTTGGATAGCGAATAAATTTTTGAAATAAAACATGTAGTAAATATTGAAATTGGGTTAGTGAAGTATATTCGCGATTTTGGACAGTGAATATATTATTAAATAAAATGTTTATGTTTTGGGAAAGCGATATTATAAAATGAAGTTAATTATTTTAAAAAGATGTTTTAAAATTATTATGAATCGAATACATAGATTTCAACATTCATTGTTGAAATAGACGTTTACGAGAAATATAAGGAAATGGTAGATTATAACACTGTTGTTATAGTAGATGATTTCCGAAAGGAAATGTTTTATACAATATTGGGATTTATATATTTATCTTAATTCTGAATCCCTATACTAGTGATTTTTGGTCGTCGTAACGATGTTTTACGTAACATTCGTTTTGGCCCAAACAAATGTGTTTAAGCGCACGTTTTCCCTAAAGAATGAAATATATACTTAATTTCGATCTAAGTATATTGAATATTTTCCAAGTGTTGAAAATAAATGGATTTGTGAATACTTATTATTAGATAAGTATGGAAATGTTTTCCAATATGAAGTGAAAGTTTTGAGATTTCATCTTTTAAAGATAAATTGAAAATGAATATTAGAAATCGATTTGGAAATCGTATATTCATAGATATTTTGGAATTGTAAATTCACTATGGAATTTATAAAAGAAAGGGAAATCTGTTTAAAAATAAACGTTGATTTATTTTTGAAGTGTGGGAATGAATTTACAGATTTGGAACGTAAATATAAAGTAAATCGGTAAGGATTTATTTAAATGGTTTAAATGAACCATTTTGAAATGAAAGTATTTCCGCGTAAGGAAAATGATTGAAATTTGTTTCCAAAAGTGGTAAAGGTGAATCTATTTTAAAATTATCCTGTTCTTTGCTTTAAAGATAAACTGTTTTAAGTTCTCACACCAGTCCCATGACTGACTCGGAGTTTATTGTTTTCCTTCCTAAACTCTAGGTGCCCACTAATTTCCACACGGGCAGTTAAGAGTCAGGTTTATCAGGATATTCTGGAATTCAGGAGTTGTTGGAGGCAAACTGCATGGTGTATTCACTAGTATATAGTATTTCTTTTCCGCTGTTTGTTGTTGTACACTCTGATGATGTAATGTAATAACTGATATAATTCTTTGTTTAAAAATTATTCATTTATCTATTATATGTTGTTCTGCTGCGATTGTGAGATTCTGTCATTGTTTCTGTTGTTTTCTTTTTCTTTTTCTCTTCTTTTTTTCTTCTTCTACCTCTTCTTTAACCATAACAGTACGGTTTTCCAACATTCGATTGCTCGGCAGTTGATACAGTGGACGTATTGATATCGGTTTTCGAGCGTCGAAAAGTCGCAAACGTCACATAGGAAGTATTATTTTACCAGTTATGAGGGGTTTGAGTATCGGTTTTGACCGTGAATGATCGTAGTGGTTTTGATTGGTTTAAATTAAGTGTTATAACTGATCAATGCATGATTGGGAGTTTAACATACATCAATTTTGAGAGTTTTCCACTAAAATAACATTACATATATATCATTATATTTATTCTCTTTTTCGTGAAGATTAATTCTATAATATAATTTATGGGGTAGATTTGATTTTTTATTTATAATCCTTCAAAACACCCCAATTTTCATTAAATTTACACAACACTAATTTTCACTGGTTTATAACCAACAACAACTGGTATGGAAAAAAAACTTACAAGCGAAAGTTATGACAACACCTGAAATACAAACTATCCAAAACCAGCCAAAATTGGTAGAAAATAAACTCACAAGTAGAGCTTTAAGCTGTTTCTGTTAAAAAATACCTCGGTATATGGTCACACTTTTGTGCAGCATTCACAATTTCAGTCAGTTGTTATAAACTTATTTTAACATAGCATGCTGTGGTTTTTTCCCAATACATTTGTTATACCACTGTCTAAATTCGTATGAATTGGGATTAGATGTTAATATAAAACTTAGGTTTGTGTTTAATGCATTCAAGGAATTGTGGTTCACTGTGCTTCCCAAACAGCCGGCTTAGGGAAAACGTAATGTAACTAATTAAACCTTGCTTGTTATTTAATTTCTGACATATTGATGTTCAGCAATTTTTGATTTTGTTATATTCATCCATACAGGTAGACTGCAGTGCCTATTTGCATCATATACAATTGCTCACCTTTTGTCCAAATCGACTCTTGCAATCTTGAGCGACGTCCAGTAGAAAGTATAAGCTAAACTGAAGGAAAGTAGGCATTGTACAAGTTAAGATGAACACAATTAAGTTACATTAATTGCACGTGTGTTTGTCATCGGTTGTATTTTTATTTATGCACAGGATTTCCCAATGAATTAGATTGATCCTTTTAGGTCTTGACTTCAGGGCTTGCCTTGAAGTCAACTGGGGTATGATCCGGTGTTTGTTTAGGATCATGGTGCCCGAGTCTGATCCAAGGTCACTTCGAACCTGTACAAGATTTGGCTTGGGATGCTTTAGAGTTCCTCAAGTTTTGGTGCTGAGTTGCTTATACTTGGGTACGCAAGCGGAATGTTTCAGGGTTTGTTTGGACAACTCCAATTATCTGATCTGATACATGATGGATGTATGTACATATTTATCTACTACAACCAGTGTGGAGGTATACAATATGGATAAGACAGATGATGGTAAGTACAAAATCCATGGGAAAGAAAGAGACCGATAGGGGTCATGGATGAGGCTTTGGTCACCATATTTTCATATTTTTTTTCAATCTACATAGAAGACATTTACCAAAGCAAGTAGCGATAATTTTAGCAGACCTGTCTTTTAAGTGTCGTGAATACTTCGAAACATTAAGAAAAAAAGGTTTGGATCCATAAGTAATAGAATATTTTTTTCCTTATACCCTTGTTTCTAGGATGAATTTTGTTAAAAAGCACAATATATGGGTAATTTTATTTTCCTGTTTCAAGCATTGCTCCAGATTAGTTATGTAGTCAAATTTCACTTTCAATATTTGTTTATGTTATGCTATTTGGACATCGGGAAACATGGAAGAATATACTATATTTGCAAAATTATATTCTAATTTACAAGTTAGGATTAAATAAAATAAAATTTTGGCAGGTGTGTGATATGCCAGATGGAGTACAAAAGAGGGGATCACAAAATGACTCTGCCTTCCAAACATATTTATCACTCTTGCTGTGTATCTAAATGGCTCAGTAGAAACAAAGTACACTCTGCTCTTTTCCCTTGCCTTCATATTTTTTTTTCATTTATTTGTACTTTCTGATTTAAGGTTGTTGTATATTCAGGCTTGTCCAGTGTGCTTTGTAGAAGTATTCACAGAAGAGCCTAATAAGCATTGAAATTTCAACACAACCAATACACAACTTATCTTTACAGTTAGTTTCTTACCGTGTAGACTTTGCCTTGTCAAGAGCTCTTTAGTCATATTCAACCTTGATAATGCTTTGCGAACATATACTTATCATTTTCTAAACTTAGTAATAAGAATAAAATTTCTAGGTCTATATAATAATAAAAAATATATTTAGCTATGTTTTATAAAAAATTAACTACATTTATATAATAATAATGATAATAAATTAACTAAGATTATAAAAATTAATTTTTTGTAATAGGTTATATAAAATATAAATAAGCTTATAAAAATAACTAAGTTGATAGTAACAATAATATTCAACTAATGTTTTTAAAAATTAACTAAGTTTATAATACTAATAATAATTAACTAAGTTTATAAAAAAAATTATTTATATAATAATACGATAATAACTACTAATGTTTATGAAAATTAACTAATTTTATAATAATAATACTAACAACAACAACAATCATGAATAATAATAATAATAAATTAACCATAAGTTTTATAGAAACCAACTTAGCTTATAATATTAATGATACAAATCTTTACTACTAATAATAAAAATTCTAAGAATAGAAAATCTATCATGTCTTTTCAAACTACCTAAAATACCCTTTGTGCATTTCGCATCTACTACCCTTCACGAAATTAAAAAAGGAGTATAGAAAACCCGTAATCGATTTCCTCTCCCTCCTACTTTCACAAATACTAAGTAGGATTCCTAATCTAGGTTTTCTCAAACTTTGATCATCAACTAAATTCAACCCTCATCTCTACAGGTCAACGTTCGTCTTCCTCACTAATACTTAAAAGAGGGAGATTGGATTGTTAACTTCTTTATCAGTTTCTTCTATTCAAGCTCTGTAGGCCAAAATTCAAAGAACAAAGCTGAAGGGAGTAAACTTATGGATGTTGGAACTGAAGTAGACCTAATTCACATTCAAGTACTACCTACACGCCATCAGAATGTGGTGATGCATAGATTTTAGCAGTTTTGCCTGTTGTTTGTAATCATTATGAGAGTAGACGAATGAAATCCATTGCACATGATATGATTTTCCAGTTGGGGCGATCGTTTTTCCAACCACTACCACATTCAATGTTATAATTTGTGAAAATTTCATGCATTGGTCATAGATTGAGATTTTGTTACTTGACAGTGATGCAAGTGTTTTAGAATTGTATGGCATTTTTAATCGTGATGACCATACTTATAACAGTTTTCTAATGTACTATATTATATATTAGTTTGTTCTTATTAATTTTAGCATTTTGTGGCATTTATAATCATGAATTCAAATGGATATTACTATGCAAGTACGGGTAATTTTTAAAAACAGTGATTTTTTTTTTTTGCATAATGCTCTTTGTTTATAGAATTGATTTATTTTCTTTTTGTGTTTAGATTAATGTAAACGAAGCTTACCTAGACTCATATTTTTAGATATCACCTATGTGCTCTATGGTCATCCTATTACATCATGGATCATTGTATTTTTTCTCTCTTAGAAATTAGGAAATGTGAATATATCATTAATAGTACTGCAATACGGAAAGATCACTCTTCATGTATGTTCTCGACCTCTACCGATTGAGATGTTATTTTGATAATCTCATCATTTAATTAGTAATCAACTAATATTAGGTTGATTGAATGTTTGAAATTTGTGACTAAATGGATCCTGCATTCTTCAATTTTTAGTGGGCAGAGATGAAAGATATAGAGAGAGTGAATTCTAAGTTTGAGTTTTATGTAAGTATTTTCCTTAATAATTATCAGATCGTCGCCACTTTCATTAAATAAATAATTTTCTCAATTTACGTTTTCATGCTTCGTATCTATAGTTTACTTATACAGTATGTCACCTTAGTCCAAATTTAATTTAACACAGTCAGCCAGAAAGATAATCAAGGTAAAAATTTTCATATTTGTGACATCTGACTTCATGCAGATGGAATTATAAAGCATGAATACTCTCAAAGTGGCCAAATTCTCCTATAGATGCCTAAATATTTCCAGGTACACATTGAAACCACTAATTGTTTATCATTTACTAACACTTTTAAAGAAAATATATATTTGTACCCTTTTCCCTCATAGATGAGTGATGTACTTTTTGTTAAACTTGATACCAAATCTTTTTTCCTTCGAAACTATGTCGTTCATACCACTATCTCTCATAAATAGTAACCAAAAAAGAACTGTGTTTGATGCAGAAGTGTGAAAGTTGAAATATACAACAAAAAATCATGTAAATAAAGAATTAACGCTGAAGGTTAATTAAAAAAAATTCTTAGGTAAAAAATTGTAGATGTTTAACTAGACACGTTAACAAATGTGATGAGGGGTTAATAAACACACCATACTAGATTTAACCGTATCGATTTATCTCTTTGGATACTTACATTATTTAGAATCATTGTATTCATTTCATAAATAATATATTATATATGCGTTTACAGATTAAAAATTTGAATCTGATAAGTACATATCTTGAATATTTTTAAGTTGTGCATAATTTCAAACTCAATTTATACTGTAGTTTATGCTATTGCTTAAAAAAACATACTACCATCGCTTTATAATTTTAAGTTAACTAATTTTACATTACAAATCTTCATTCATTGCAATAGAAAACTAACAGGACATGATCGTTTAATGGAAGTAGGAGATGGCTCCTGTGTGGCGCTTGAGTTTGTTTTGTGGTGCCTTTGGGTGCTTCTGGAGTACAGGATGTGGTAGTGCCGAAGCGATATTACATTTTGATGGATGAGACCTTGATATACCAGGCGAGAACTATGTGGTTCTTGATTCTGAGTCGGGGTTGATGTGCTTGACTGTGATGGGGAGCAGTGGAATGTCGATTTTAAGGAATCCTCAACAGCGGAATTTGCATGTTTTGCATGATTTGGAGAAGGGGCGTTTGTCCTTCATGCCTGCTAAATTCAATGATCTTTGATTGGGCCGGGTTTGGAGTTTAGCTATTTATATATAGGATATATTGGTATTTGATCATGTCATATTGTTCTCTTTTATTTGTTTCATTTTTGCAATTTCTTCGTCATACCATTTTTGCATCTTAATTTGATATGCTTTTGCAAAATCTTCTTTAATATGCTAAGACAAGAAGAACCTCTATAGTCTTATAAAACGAGTGGCGTGAACATGTCATGCTCTTCAGTTGCAGTAACTTGTGAAAAGAACAACCTCAAACATTTTAGGGGGATGGTGTAGACAAGCCATATCGGTAAGTATATGTCTTCATTTTTTCTTGGTTCGACTTAATGGTTTTATTTTTCCCATTCTTTCACAATTTTGATATTTCAAGTTATTATTCCTATAAAAAGCAGACTCCTGTAATTTTTCCTCTTATATCCACATCAAAAGCATTCAGAAGTAAATAAGAGTTCATCACCATGAAACCTTTTACTCCTTATTATTGTCTTCAAAATATAAATAATTGTAATCATTAGATGACTAACATTTTTCAAACGATTGCTTTTTAAGCATGATTGTACAAATTATTAAATCCTGTGGATATTACTTAGTGATTTTATGCATTGAAAATTGAAAAAAGTGCACATGTAAATTGTTTTTAATGTATATAAAATGAACAAGTGGTTAGGTGTGTAATTTATTCTATAATTTGCCATTGAAACTCGGTTAGTTTTTCCTCTTCTTCGATATGTGTTATCCATTGAGTTGAGTCATATTTAAAATCTCTTCCTACAGTTAGTTTAAGTCCATTTTATTGAAAGGGGGAAAAAGAAAAAAAGAAAAGGAAAAAAGAAACAAGAGAACAGAAGTTAGCATGTGAGTCTACTTCCAGATTCTTGCTTACAATCAGATCTCAGGTTATATAGAATTCAACAACCTTCGAGTATTCTATAATTTAATATTGTTTCCTCGGAATAGTTACTTTAGATTTGATACCTTAATATGATATACTATGTGAAATTGTAATTCAAAGTTGGTATTTATGGAATCTATCAACAATGACATTTATCAGCTTTAATCGCAAGTATTGCAGTCTTCTATGCAACTTCAATGCTCATTAATGGTGTTATCCTTATAAGACGATGATGCTCCCTAAAAATTCTGAAATGGTCCCTATTGCCTCATGTGTACAAACTAGATGAACTCATTATTAGTTACCAATCAATTTATCTGTTATATTGTACATTATGGAAAAATAGAAAATAAAGTACATTTCAAGTTTTAATGGCCAACATTTTATATTTTGCTGAAGCAAATGACTAGACAGATATGACTCCATTTTATATTGAATAGCTGAGCATATATTACTTTATTTTGGCAGACGTCGCTCTCTATTTTACCAAATATATATGAAGAATATACTCTCCTATTTAATGAAATGAAGATTGGAGAGAAAAAACATACCTTATTCTTCATTTTGCCATATAAATATACATGACTCTATTTTCATAGATTTCACTATATATTTTGTCAAATATGAAGAATATACTCTCGTATAATGAAATGAAGAACCAATAGAGAATAAATCATACATTATTTTTCATTTTGCAAAATGAAGAATGATATATTATACTGTTGGATACCAAGGGTGTTGATTTTTAAATGAAATATCGTAAGTCCTAATCGTATTGTAAACTGTTCTTTTAAGGTAGCTTAATCATGTTAGACTTTGGTATCATTTGTAGGTCATCAATTCCACTGATGGTGTATGGACCTTGGATCAAAATCAAGAGATTGCAAGGAAGATGGTAAAGAAGACAATATATATTTTGTGCCACAACCTGAACATTGTATCCTAAATATTTAGGAAGTTTCATCTCTGAATGGTTATAAAAAAGAAAAGGTTCTTGCTAATAATTCAGCTTGAACGACAAAAACATGTTTTTTTTTGAACTGGTACTTTATATACAACAAATCATCGGGACAACATATCCCATGACAAAAACATGTTGTTTATTGACTTTTTTACATAATTTAACTTTATACAAATACATAAACATTCATTATTCCTGTTGTTTAATCAGTGAATTTAAGCCTTGATGATGAGGTTATCATTGTTGTTTTTATAATTCGATCTTTCAAACAAAAGATAAAGATATATTTAGGTGCTTAAATTTGAGAATTACATAATGAATTCGCACAAGTGAAAAGCGTTTGTTTTGTATAACTCTGGGAATGAAAAGCATATTCATTTGTGCTCTTAATATTTCTGTTCCATGTATTTTTAGTTTCTTAAATTCCATCTTATAATATAACTCTTACAGGCTTTACTTCACAATTATGAGTTGGTTATACCCATGCATCGCTTTGAACTAGTATTGTGTAAATGTTTCCTTAATGACCAGTTGGCAATAACCTTCCGTGCTTTACATGTGTTACACAAAACTCAATCATTTAACTTGTACAGAGTCTACAGGCGCTCATTAGTATTTTAAACGATAATAATTTTTACAAGGTAAATCATCTATTATTTTAGTACGTAGACATGAGGGTGAATGAATATGGTGCTAACTTCAATCATACTGACATATTTACTGTAGTTCTTTTACAATAAGGAAATTATGATTCAAATGAGTTGCTCTATGAGATCGTCAACCAACATTTTCTCTAAATCTCTTGCAATAACATCCAAGTTCTCACCGGACACAAACCAACCAGGATCCAAATCAACTTTAACAACGATTTGTTAGTAAATTCCATACTTTACTTTACCGTAAATTACCATATTTCTGGGTGAAATGGTCATCTTTGGAATTTTTATTTCAACGCAGTGAGATTTCAATGGCAAACCAAATTTGCCATTTGTGTAGACTTATGAGTTCTTAAGCGATACGGCTCATTCGATTTTAGAGCTTGCCAATTCTATACAAGACTGCACAAAGGGAAAATTTTAACTGTAATGAATTATATATATGTTTGCATGTGGTTCTGCTGAAGCTTCTTTGAGAATGTTGTGAAGGTCCGATCATGTAGAGCTGCTTCGCCCATTCAGGATATTTTTGTTCTTAATATTTTTTGTGGGAGGGAACGTTCTACCGCCTTTCTTCTTAATGACATGCCCTTTAGTGGTAGCTGCAATGTTATGTGTGTGTGATGCACACACAAAGAACAAAGAGATCAAAAAGAAACCATTAAGCCAAAAGCGGTAGGTTTTTCAAAATTGTTATAAGAGTCTCTGAAATAGGATTCAAATAAGTGATTATTGAATGATGTTTTGGATTTATCTTCACATTCAAAGTAGATTGAATTCTGTGATTGATGAGTAATGTTTCAAAACTGATGTCATGATATTTGACTCCAAATAATGTGAAACTTCTTTCAAATGTTATGTAACTGACACATGGTGTTATGCGTGCTGCTATACTAGTAAGAATAATAATAGATTATAAAATATTAATTAAGTTAATTAAGTTTTATAAAAATTAACTAAATGTATATAATAACACAATAATAATTACTAATGTTTATGAAAATAACTAATTTTGTAATAATAATACTAACAACAACCATAAATAACAATAAATTAACTATAAGTTTTAAAAAAACTAACTAAGTTTATAGTAATAATGATACTAAAAACAATAATAAGAAATTATAAAATATTAAATAAGCTAACTAAGTTTTATAAAAATTAACTTAACTTATATAATAATAATAACTAATAATTAACTAAGTCTACAAGAATCAACTAAATTTATATAATAACAAAAATTAAAATAAGTTTATAAGAATTAACTAAATTTATGTAATAATACAATAATAATAACAAATGTTTATGAAGATTAACTAATTTAATTACTACAACAACAACGAAGAAAAAGTAATAAATTAACTATAAGTTTTATAAAACTAACTAAGTTTATAATCTCTAATACTAATAAAGAAACTTCGTTAAATTAATTTACTCGGCGTCTTTTTGAAATTCCAAAAATGCCCTTGCTTTCTGTTTACACTAATATAAACAGCTCGTGTGTGAAGCATAGACCAACTCTAGTATTAATACTAATAAATTATAAAATATGAACCAAGTTGACTAAGTTTTATAAAAATTAAAAAAATTATATAATAACTATAATAATAATAAAACTAAAGTGGAAATTAGCCACAATGGCCTCTTTAGCAAGTGCAATTAGTTTCTTGAACACACAATTGAAACAATTACTTTTAAGGACAAAATGCAAAATAATTAGTTTCTAAGGCCTTAAAACCTATGAATTTATGTCCTTAAAAGTAATTAGACTGCTGACTTTGTCCTTAAAAGTAATTATTTTGATGATTTTGGCCTTGAAATTAATTTCTATGGATGTGTCCTAGAAACTAATTAGACTGCAAAGTTTGTCCTTCTAGTGAAATGCCCCAAAACTAAAATTATAAAAATTAACTTTATTTATTACGTTATATAGAAATTAAATAAGCTTATAAAAATTAACTAAGTTGATAATAATAATAATAATAATTTAACCATTGTGTATGAAAATTAACTAAGTTTACGATAATAATACTCTATTTTGTATTTATAAAATGTATCCTATCTTTGGTATATATGATTCATAGTGTTTCATTAGCACATGCTGAATGATAGCATGTTGTTATTATTTATGGTGTACACAAAATATATTGTTTTGTTTTTACCCATGGACTGGGTTAGTCATTGTTCTTTGATAACTTTTGTACAAATTTTGATCTAGATGGTGTTTCTCTTTATTAGGTTTTTATTTTAGTGTTCTCTTTGAAACTAATAGGATAGTATATTAATTGTCATAGCTTGTTTAGTCTGTAGCACCATGTAACTTTTTTGTTATATGGTCTTGTGTACAATTGTATTTCAATGGGTTAGTTAAAATTCAGTGCTCTTTCTCCTTTAGTACAACTGATGTAATATTTATAAAATTAAATTGTAGTTGTACATGGAATGATAATACAACACACATTATGTGTATTTTACAGGCGATAAAACCATCTTACTATGGTTCGGAGGATGTTGAAGGTGAGACAGTAAATTCATATCTATCAAAGTATTATAATAATAGTAAATTATCAATTGACGTAATTTTTTCACCCTCTTTTAATGCGCTTATAAGGAATATCCAAAATGTTTTTATGCATTATTTATTATTTAGGCTGGTGCAAACCGCATTAGAAGATATGAAGGATAGGAGATGCATCAAAGTGACTGAAAATTCTGTTGAGTTGACGATGTTAGGGTTGTTTATTAGTTACATCTCTATGTTTTGGTTTTGTGGTTTAATTATAAGATATTATATGTATGAATATTTTATATGTTTAGTGTAATGTGTTACATCTCTATGTTTATTATCTTCTATGATTCTTGCATTATTTAAATGTTTTTATGTTAAAAAATATTATTATTGCACATTTTGATATAATCGATATTAAATCTATCGATATTACATGCATTTAACATAAAAAGTTTGGTATCATAATAAGCGCTATTAAAAGTAATGTATAACAGGTCCATAACAGCTATAACAAAACTTATCGTAACATAATATAAGCGCTACCGTTATTAATGTTTTATGCGGTTTATTAGTGCTGTGAAGAGTCAAGGCATCTACGTTAACATGTCAATGTACAATGTCTAGAATATGCTATTAACTTGTCTTATAGCGGATTATCAGTGCTATATTAGAAAGAAAGATGGCAGATAATTTGCGCTATAATATGCAATCTTTATATAGCGGCTGATTTAGCGCTTGAAATTGTCCACTATTTTTTAAAACATGTCGTTATAAAGCATTTATCAAACCGCTATCATAGGCTTTGATAGCGTTTTTTCCGATGTACCGTAGGTTCTTTTTGTTGTATTATGCCTTGATGTCTTCATCGTCCATAGTGCTTTAAAGGGGCAAAATCGTTTTTAGGATGTGCCAATGCCGATCCATCACCCTTGTCCAAATACTTGTCGTTTGCTTCAATATAATAGAGATCCACTGCTCTTGAGTTTGGATGGGCAAAATGGTCATTTGAATGGATTGGATGGATTGGTATCGATCCATGAACTTAACCATTTTATTCTTTCTTCTTTTGCTCCTCATAGTTGATCGTCTTCAAGTCAAGGGTCCATTTCTCATCGCTTCCTACTTCGGTTCCACCGATAGGTTGCTTGGGTAATATATTGGATTATGCTTTCCCCCAAAGTATGTTTTAGATTACGTGTTCCCTAAAGTATGCTTCTGTGTAAGCTAGGCATGCTTTGAAGCGGGACAAGCGACCAAATTCAAATCCGTGTAAACACTTCCATCACTCGATTTGTTTCCATCGAACATCTTATCTTCACCGAGAATTCAAACACCCCTTTTCCGTACAGTAGAGGAGTCATGCCCTTTCAATAGATGTAATGTTGCAGTTTACTACCTAGAAACTTCGTTCAACACTTATAATCATTTGAAAGTTGCTCTAAATCATGGCTAGGTAGATATGTCCATTTTATAATCATTTTCCTTTTTTTTCAAATTAGTGGATCAGTACCGATTCATGCTTCTTCACACCTATATAATAAATAAATAAATTCCACTCCATCGTTTAACACAGCTTTCAAGTCTTTCTATCTTAATTACACTTAATGAACACAATCTAGGGCTTCCTTCAACCTTCATTCTCAAGCTCCCACCATCGATTTCAATCATTGATCCAAGGTTGGATTGCCGATTTTCCACCGCACTTCACCTTGTATCGTCGCCATCACTGTTGTCGACCCATGCTTCCACGGTCTTCGCTGGTCGCCATGCCATCTGAAACTGTCGTCGATCCATCACATCGATTAACATTGATCAATTCTCTTGGATTGGATTAAAGTCGAGATGATTGGGCAAGAAGTAGCTCCATTTTGGTGGGTTAAGGATGTTGAGTCAAGATTTTTATAGAGTTTTGATTTCTGACAAAGGAATAAGCCGTGATCGACAAAAAGAAGTTATTCATTTAAGAAACACAAAGAGCTCCATATATTAGAGGTTGATTATTTGGTATGTTAGTAATTTATGTTAAAATCTATCCTCAAATAATCATATAACTTCAATCTTTCAATATATATACATATGCACATTAACTGTGCAAATTGGACTAAACCGGTCGACCGGTTGAAAATAAGGTGGTCGACCGTTTTTGCCCAGAATGCACAGATAACATGCACACATGCACATAACGTATATATATATTTGAATTCCTGTCTACCGGTCCATTTTTGACCTGTCGACCGTTTTTAAACAGAAAGCAACTTTTCCAAAAGACACTTCTCTTCTCCAAAGGTTGCATCTCCTATCTTTCATCAATGATCATAACTCTTAATGGCAACTGTTCACAAAGAGTTACAACTATTTTTCTCTATATATACTCATCTAAATCATTGATTCAAACACAAGTTTTTACACGATCATATATGCTCTCTAATCTAATCTCTAACACTCCTGCATTCTAAAAATTAATTTAGCTTATTGAATCATTGAAATTATTTCATATCTTTTGATTCAATAAGTAAATACCTTCTTTAATCTTTACAAAACATCATTCATATTCTTTGAGGATAAGATTATAGGAAGGGTGTACTACTAGTGACAAATCCGTGTTTTCAAGAACACAAGTTGTCAACAACAATTGTATTTGTTTTTGTTGAAGTCCTCGTGTTGTAAGAGGCAAGTGTTGAAGTCCTCGGTGTTGTAAGAGGCAAGTGTTGAAGTCCTCAGTGTATTAGAGGCGTGAAATCCCGTTCGGCTGTTCGGGTATTGTAAACCTGTTCCTCCGGGTGAAGCGAGGTAGTTAATAGTGAAAATCCAGATAGGAGTCTGGGACTGGACGTAGGACGGTGCTCCGAACCAGTATAAAAATCTCTGGTGTGATTTTTCTATTTTTCTATTTACAATGCTATTATCATCTATTTCCGCATTTGTATTGTAATCCATATTACACGATCCGTGTATACTATATTAGCACATATAATCGTATACACACCGCACTTTCATTTGGTATCAGAGCATAGCCACTTTCATTTGGTATCAGAGCATAGCCACTTTCAAAGGAGATGATGGATCAAAGTGAGGTTGGGCTGGCAATGGGATAAGTTGATTTCAAGCAATATTCCATTGAGATGTAGTCACATCTTGATGGATTTGGGTATTGACATGTCCTAGGACACGAATCCCATCAACACTTAGATTCGTCAATCAAGAATCTTTATTCCATGGAGATTGCAATCTCCCCGTGATTCTGCAATCAAGTGTTAGAGTTCTAGTCCACATTAGGATCATCCCATTCCAACATAATTCCTACGTTAATGGGTAATATCTGACACATAGTTCCACTATATGTTGGAGCTCATTTGTCAGCTTAAGCAGGCTTTCAACCTAGAGTGCTTGCGTACACTTTGCACGAACATGATACACACACTACATAGGACAAGAACACTACCGATTATCGATGTACTTAATCCAATAGGTCGACACACGGAAACACCTGTTAGATGTTGTGCATAGTCCACTCTAGGGTTAAATACTAGCATACACCAGTATAGAGATTTAATGAAAATTACTTGACCATTCTCGTCACCTAAGGTTTCCAGCTAAGTTATTGATTCCATACATTTTTTATATCTTTCCCTAACCTCTATTCTTCCATGTCACCCACGACGGCTTCCAGCTCAAAACCTATTTCCACTCCCACTACAACTACCAGACCTTCTTATCCTCGAAGTTCTCTCTAGCCTCTGGCCTCCGGCCTACGTCGCTCTTGTTATGATAATCATGGAGTCACACAAAGAAATCCCCTTGGATGTTGCTTTGAATGTGGTCATGGTTTTAAACAACCATTACGACTCTTCCACTTCTAATCTGTCCATTATCAAACTCCAATGCATTTGCAATATGCACGACATTTCCTTTGTTGAGGTTGGGCTTCTTTTGCCACATGAGAGAGCACACGGTCCTCCCGTAGGTGGCATTTTTTGTAATTGATGCATGTGTCTTTCTGGGGTGTGCCTCCTTTCAACCACTTTCTATGCCATGTTCTCAAGTCGATAAGGTTAGCTTCATCTCAATTACACCCAAATTCTTATGCATTTCTCTTGAGCCTCTACATGATCTCCATTCGCCACTTGGGTAGAAAGCGCCTCCTAGTTGATATTAGATATTTATAAAATTTCAAGCATTGCTAATTTCAAGCATCGCTTCTCTGAGCTATCTTTGTTCTTTTTGAAGCTTTTCGAGGCTATCAGATGGTTATCGACTTACACAAGTGCAAGTACTTCAAAAAAGAATATTCCCTTATTTGATGCCCTACCAACTTCATTGAGAAATGGTTGTGGCTAGTGAAACTCCTAAGCTATTCCTCCAGGTTAAGGCGATTTTCACTATAGCTATTCCTCCAGGTTAAGCAAGGCTGTGGCTAGTGAAACTCCTAAGAGGTACTTAGAGATTAGATGTAGTAAAGGTGCTCCGAACCAGTATAAAATCTTGGTGTGTTTCCTTTATTTACTTTACTTTGCATAATTACTATTATTAGCTTAATTTAGTTAGTCATACTTCTACTATACGATCCAAAGGTAATTTTCGTACCGAGTCTTCTTTGAACTCATCACTCCTTGCACTTGTAGGCAGGGGACATATGCTCCTAGCTAGCCTATTGTCGAGTAATCGATGACGACGATGAAGACAAGTTCATCGAGACAGAGTTCGAAGAAGAAGAATATAAAGAAGAAGATGAAAAAGAGGCGGGTGAAGATGAATATGCTCCTATCCCGCTTACGAGTAGTTAGGGTTGGGTTCGAGCTTTGTTGTTTAGGAGTTTGTAGATGTGTTTGAAGAGGTGTCTAGTTTACTACCTTATCGTGAGATAGAATTTCGTATTAATTTTTTCCAGCATGCTAAACCTATTATGTTATAGGCTAGCACTGCAGGAGAAATTAGAAATAACTAACCCAATCAGCAATTTATTACGTAATGCTTGATCCAACCTTGCCATTTGAATTGAAGAGCGCCTATCGTCTTTGTTATGAAGGCAGACAGTTCCTTATGACTGTGTGTGGATTACCGCAAGCTAAACAAGCGAACTGTTAGGAACACGTATCCTTTGCTTAGGTAAGCAATGTAGGAAGCTAGCCCTCTTAAGAGTTTTCAGGGGTTTAGTATGCTTGTCACTTGTGTCTCGAGCGGGGATATCTACATAGAAATTTGACAATAAGTTAAACGTTTAGAAGGTAGATGTAACAATCCAGATTTTGGTCGTTTGATTTTGAATATTTAAGTGGTTTTAAATATCGAATTTGGAATATAAATTGATTTTTTGATATGAATATTTTAATTGAAATTTTTTTAGATGAATTTAAAATTCCAAATATAGTGATTTAATTAATAAAGTTAATTGTTGAGTTAATAATTGACAATCGTTTAAATAATTGAATTAGAGTTGAATATGAAACTGAAACGATTTCTAATGTCGATATAAATTCTATTTGAATTAGAAATTAGTTAGTAAGATTTTAAAACGGAAATTTTAAGCGATTTCGTAAATTTTTGAAATCATCGATTTAATCGACGAGTTAGAATAGCATTGGGGGCACAGTCTTAGAGTTCAACCAAACTAGCTCCATTGGATTCGTAATTGTGTATTATTATCGGATTTCAAATTTCTTAGCATTTGAAGTTATCGTTTGGCCGTACGGTATATAAACGCATTGAAATTAATATTGAAAATTTAATATAATTGGATCTAAAAATATGTCATCTTCATATGATCAAATTAGGACTCGAAATCTTTTCCATTTCATTCGGAATAGGGGTATATTATTATGAACGTCTAGCGACATGCCTCGATAGGGGTTCAACAATTTCGCACCGTGTAATCGAGACGATTTGAATTTGAATAATAAGCATATAATTATTTGACGTGACTTTCTTTTTCACATCAGCTGTTCTTTCTCCTCACCCCAAAACACTATATCCCATTTCAAAATGCAAGGATCACCTTATCCCCTCCTATTTAAATCGCACATCCCTGTTCCCTTTGTTCTCAATTCGAAAACTAGCGTAATAAAAAATGAAAATAAATAAAAAAGCGCCTCGTCTATAAAGAAAAAAAGAACGAACGAACCATGTCAAATTAAAATCATAAGCTTCTTCCCTCCTTCTGCTCAGTTTTAGAAGTCGAATTCAAAAAAAAAAATACTACACGTAAGCGAATCGTAACTCGCGATGTGGTAGACGTTACATCGACGACATGGTAGGGAGGGCGTGTCTATCAAGCAGTTGGCGTGTGGATTCAAAGTCGCATACATGCGATTCGATGTCGACGTTAAAGTTGGAGGTGGCTCGAGTGGCGAGTATGAATAGGTTCGAGCTAGTTGAGGGGTTCATGGCACCTGGAAGTGTTCGATGGCAGTGGGGTTTCGGGTATAGTCGACGGCGATTTGATGGAGGCAGATCACTGACGATGTAGGCAGTAGCAGAGGCGTGCACGACAGTTTGTCTTTCAGACGATGGGTGCCTGACATTCAAGAGGAAGTTCGGAGGGAGGATGGCTCGAACGTGGGTAACCTGGTGATCGTTCGCGATTTTAAGGATGATTTGGGTTGTCGATCGTCATTGAACTGGGTAACTTTATTTTAAAATTTGTGATATAAGTAAATGAATTTATTTATATAAATATTTATCTTATGAAATTCACCATTCATTGATACGAGGTCAAAAAAAAATCGTGGAAAAATAAGTCGAGGTGGAAATGGTATGCAAATAAGAATCAAGATGAGAAATTCTCGCTCATTTGGATTATCAGAGTTTATTTTAAATGGTTAAAATAAATTATTGAATGCTGGTTGAATTTATAAATTATTTTTGGTTGGATGTTATATATATAGTAGTATATATATATTAGTAATTGGAGTGATATTCCCGCACATTATAGTGGATGAGACTCTATGCGCCCCATATAATAGAGGATGACCCTATATACCACGATATCTCCCTCGAAGTTGGATTGGTATTTTTATATATTGTATTAACATCTGTGGATATAGGAAACAAGTTGGAGGGATCCAATTGGATTCCTCAAAAATGGCGATTAATTTTCATATATAGTGATATGTGATTAGTTTGAATAATCTGTTATAGATTATTGCTATGTTATTGAATTATTAAATGTTATAATAGCACGGACCTTAAATTTGGTATTTTAAATACCATAAATAGTTATTTTTGAAATTTAAGGAATTAAAAAGGAGATTTTGAATATAAAAGTATTTATAGGAAATTTGGATTATTTTAAAGAAAATTAAGTGATATGAAAAAAAATTGATTTGGGCTATACTTAACTATTCGTAAATTGGTTTAAATAGGGATTTTTAAATAAAATTGTATAAATGAATTTGAAAATGATATTTTGAAAGTATGGGAATGAGTTGAAATCAATATTAAAATAGGGCTGAATTTAAAATGGGATTTATTAAGGAAGGGATTTATAAAATAAAATTTTATAAATAAAAATTGATTTTATAAATAAGCGAAAGTCAGAGGAGTTTATAAATTTGTAAACGATGTTTATAAATAAGGAAAATGATGGTCCGTAGATAAATTGGAAATATAAGTTCACGATGTGAATTTATATCGAGTTATGGGAATCTTTTTGGTAAAGAAATGGAGGAATCTAGTTTTGATTGTATAGTGGTAAAGTTAAGATATAATCGATGTGATACAAATCGAGAGGGATTTATAAACTGAATTTGGCAAGATTGGATTTTTAAGAAAATAGATTTTTATCGAGAAATTAAAATTGTTTTAAATGGGATTTTAAACTACTATACTACGTAACTTAAATTATTATTTATAATATTCCGAATAGTAAGTTATTTTAATATTTAATATTTATTGAAAAAAATTCTAATTTTATAAATCTGCTTTGTAAATTAATTAGTTGTTTAAAAACGATTTATAAAATGAGTTATCGATGTTGTTTAAAATGTTTTGATATTTTAAATTAATTTGAACATATATTACAAATAAACTATTATTCTTTAAAAATACTTATTATATATATATTGTTTTGAAAGATTGAATTAATTTATAAATCCTCTCGAGCTTGGAAGTGAAGTTTGTTAAACGAGTATGATTTTAGAAGAGAGATCTTATAATGGGATTTTGGGAGCTTGAAGAAAAATTCCAAAGTGGTAAAAATACGAGAAATTCGTAAAATGAATTGGAATTCATAAAGGAAGTTAGAAATGGATATTTAGAGGTATAGACAAGTGCGTTCGACTTTGGAAATATTAAGGGGTTTACAAATAAATTTTGTAAAGAATTTTGAGGAATAGGAAATAATGGACTACCTCCTGAATATTGGAAATAAAAGATGTTAGAGAATATGATTATAAATATTCCAAAGTATTGGACGGGAAGAATTTGGGAATATTTAACTTCGAGATTTTAATTATAGAAATATTTTTAAGGGGATGGATTATAATTAGAAGCAAGGAAAATATTCTAAGTATTGAAATGACTTGAAAATATCCTGTTAAGGATATAAGAACTTGAGTTTGATTTCCACTATTAAAATATTGGAAGGGTTTGAATATACATCTTATAAAGATATTTTGGAAATATTTGAAAAATTATAATAAGGCCAGATGATTGCTTATGGATGTTTTATTGATAGTTAAATAAGTGACTATCAATATTGGCCAATTTCGTTAATCGTTTCGAAGGGACCAGGATCATAGTTAATTATCTGAAAACCACTTCAATCTCGTCTGAACGTAACGAATGAATACCATGAAGATGATGAAGATTGTGATTCAGTTTGTCCAGACCCAAGACAACTTGTATGGAAAAATGCTATCAGAATATCGTCATTGGAGGACGATGAGCATTCTAAGTAAAATTGTTCTTGAAAGGTAACGCTTGGCCTCGAACCTCATGAACCGGGAATTGCTAAAATAGGGGAGATGCAGCGAGGCTAAGTGGGTCGCACCTAAGTAGGTTATGTTTTCACTTTTCTAGATGTCCTCGGAAACCTTTATATTCTGGATATGGTTATGCATGAAATAAAGAGCGCTTGATAGTAAGGGTGGGAACATCCGGGGTGATAACATATTCGGGCTATCCAGGTTAGGGGTAGGCCGGTCTTGTGTAGTAGAGAACCTCGGCGATGGTTCATGGTACATTTTTCTAGAGGTGTACTGTGATGGGCGGTACCCCAGTGGCCCAGTCACTCGTATGGAATCCATTCTCCAATACAAGCTTACGGTTTTGTTTGTAGAACTTAGTATTCTGGAATTCAATTAATGTAACAATTTTGTCTATTTGAATATTATGTGTAAACACTATTATAATATTATATGATTTTCTATAAATTGTTTTGGTTATCGTAAGGTAAAAACCCGTCGTGTTTATGTGTGACGGGGTCTTACGAGATACCTTTGTTTTTCAAAGGATTTGATAACTCTAATAATTCAAATTGAGTGTATTTTATCACGTTGGTTATTCAAACTATCTCGGGCGTTATTTTATTATAATGCTTGGTCAGACCGAGTATTACAGATTTAGGATATAATGCAATGGAGTTCAAGAGACGAGTTGGATGACAGAGACGTATCTTCGTACTTGGCTTATATTTCCACTGTGTAAGGACAAGTTATATAACTATCCAGTTTGATATATTGATTGTTGTACTCTGATGATTGTAAGTATAAAATTGTACATATTCTTTTGTTAAAAATATGTTATTATATATTATATTTGTTCCGCCACGATTGTGAGATTCTGTGTTGTTGTTTAATTTTCTTCTATCTCTTCCTTCTTCTTTACCCTAGTTATTCGCTCTTTTGTACAATTTGGGTTGAACATGAGTGATTTATTATCAACCCAAAGGGTCCGGTCGCTACATTTGGTATCAGAGCTAAAGGTTAAGCGAGAACCTTAGCTCTGGTAGGGATTGCTCATTAGAGATAGTGTCAGTCATACTCTAGAAAGAGTCGAGTGTAATAATATATATGAGCGCGTATTTGTTAGTGAATAAAAATGGTTTTATATTGTGTTGATTAATCTGTTGAGCGGTATATAAATTCTGATTGAATAGTGGGGCACCACTAAATCGATAGGAGTTTCTAAACACTTGAACAGAGTAATTCGACACAGTTTGGTTTTGAAGCGGGGAAATGAAACAATTTTACCTAAATTATATTTTGATACAAACGAAATAATTTTCTGAAATTATCATATTATAAGTGGACGCGTTTGGATATTATAATCAAACATGATTATAAAATTTGAAATGGTTTATATAACCAAATAGATATTGTATAAGTATGAATTATACAAATGAGATAAAAACTAAAAATCCGTTCAAACCAGAATTTGGAAGATTTAAATCCCGGAGATTTTAGAAGTATTTTATAAAGTGTTTGAAGATAAATAATAATATTATTATATTGGAGATATTTTGAAGAGAAAATTTGTTTTAAATGGATTTTGAAGATGTTACAGCGCTGAACTCGCTTAGGTCGTTGGAAAATAACTCTGATGTTGATCGTGACATAATCAGTGTTCATTTTTGAGTTTTTAAGTAATGAGTTGTTACCCTAGTAACTTGATATGAAGAGTTTCGGTGAAAATAAGTGTTGTTTTGAAAATTCCATAGGAATTGTTTTGGATAAAATCGGGTTGATTTTGAAATTCGAAGGAAGTGGTTTGTTAAACCAAAAAAGGAATTTATATATATATATATATATATAATATTTGATTTAAAAGTGATTTGAAATAAATACCGGGTGTTTAAAAATTCTAATATTCTATAGAAGATGATATTTAAAGGAGGGAAGTGTGAAAAATTGAAGTTGGAACAAAATTTAAAGTGAGGAAGTTGAAATGGAATTCAACTTAAGTTGAGTAAATTAAATTTAGAAATTTAATTGACTGGATTTGAATTGAATTACTATAGTGTATTAATGAAATGGGGGTTAACTTAAGCAAAGTAGTAGAAATATATGATGAAAATGAATGAATTAAAAATAAATTTGTTTGGACTGAAATTAGTTTATGTATGAATAACTCGAGTTTGGTTTTGAAATGTTTATTAAAAGGAATTGAAATTTAAATGAAGGATTTGAATCATATGGAATTGAATTAAGCATGAAAATGTGAATTATAAAGTGACTATATGACTATAAGTTATAAAATTTGAATTGGATTAGAAATAATGTCAAATTGAAGTAAATATAAATTTTGAGTGTGAAATCATTATATAACTAAGTTATAAAATTTTAAATTAAATAAAATTCAAGTGAAGAATTGGAATTGTGAATAAATAAATTGAAATAGCTTATAAAATTTGAAATTGATGGAATAAAAATGTACTTATGCTATAAATAAATGTATAATCTCGAGTTAAAAATAAAATATGAATATATTCGAGTATAGAATTAATAGAAATGTGAAAATAAGTTGTGTGACTTATAAAATTGAAAAGTGAAATAGAAAACCAAAATAAATAGTTTGATATTTCGGTAAAGAAATAAAAATCCAAACTTGAATTTAAAATGAATCTGAACTCAAGAAAAATTAGAAGAGGTGATTTTTGAGATAAAAATTAGACATTGAGTTATAAATTTAAAGTGAACTAATTAATATTAATTATTTAAATGAATGTGAGATGGAATTTAACTTGGCTAAGTTAAAATAGGATTGTGGATAAAAAAAATGGATATTGAAAATAGAACTTGGGTTGTAAATAAAATCTGACTTAGACGATAAGCGAATTAAATAAAATTGGAAATGTGTCGAGTAAAATGGAAATAGTTTGAAATGGTGATAACTCAAGTTATAAATAAATTCAATCGAAGTGTAAATAAATTAATATGACTTGGGATATTAATTAAAATGAATTTGTGTATGGAATTAAAATTGAAATGGATTAAACGAATGAATTAATTAATTAATTAATTAGTAATTGAATTGGAATTCCATTGAATAGAAATCAGTTTAAATAAAATGGATGTGAATGTAATAAATGTGGATATGAATAAAATGTAAGTGAATTGATTGTGAACAAATCTGAAATAGAATAGAATTGAATATAAATTGACTTGGAATTAATTTGAAATAGCCATAAGTTTACATGATTATTTTTTTAAATGTATACCGCCAAATTTGCATAGAAAAATTGTTGTTCAATGCCAACGGAAGCAAATAAAATTCTATGAATAAAAGAATGTGAATAAATTGATTTTTTTAACCAATTTGGAATGGATATGGGTTTGTTTGATGTAAAATGAGTTGGATGCAAATAAATTTGGTTATGAATCATTCTAATTGAATATAGATTGATTGAAAGTAATCAAATTAATGTCAGAACCTTATAATTGCTTTTAATATATGTTTAGCGAGATTGGTTTATGAAATCTATGTGTTTTAACTATTTAAATAAGTGGAATGTTATTGAATTTGATGTTTGGGAAACTTATGTGTTTGAATTTGAGTAAGTACACGTACCGAAGGCTGTCGGGCTAGATTTGGGTTGCGAAATTGTGTATGAAGTAAAAATGTTTGCTTAATAATGCTTTAAAATGCTAAAATAAGGTGCATTTTTGGATTAAATATCGCAAAATATAAATATTGATATATATATATTGTTTATGACTATGTGGTCGATGTATATATATTTATCTCTCTTGTCATATTGCAAGAGATCCTCCGTGCAAAGGCGATTCTGCCAAAAAGTTTCAAAAATTTAAGGTATTAGAAAAAATTTAAATCTTTTGGCAAAAAATTTATTAACGACAAATTGATTTCGAATTGTAATCGGAATAAAGAATTCATGGATTTAGAATTAATAACTAATTGTATTAATTGGAATAAAAATATTAGGAAAGTGAATATCGAGTTTTAACTAAGTAGGGTTTTGATAAGTAATGGGCTTGGAACGTTTTTCCTGCGCTAGCGATTTCGAGGACGGAATTCTTTTAAGGGGGTAGGAATGTAACGACACGGATTTTGATCGTTTGATTTTGAATATTTAAGTGGTCTTAAATATTGAATTTCGAATATAAATTTATTTTTAGAGATGAAGATTTTAATTAAAAAACTTTGAGATGAATTTAAAATTCCAAATATAGCGATTTAATTAATAAAGTTAATTGTTGAGTTAATAATTGAAAATCATTTAAATAATTGAATTGGAGTTGAATATGAAACTGAAACGATTTCTAATGTCGATATAATTTGAATTAGAAATTAGTTAGTAAGATTTTAAAAACGAAAATTTAAGCGATCTCGTAAATTTTTGAAATCGTCGATTTAATCGACGAGTTAGAATAGTGATTCGAGGCATAGTCTCGGAATTTGATGAAACTAGTTCCATTGGATCCGCAATAGTGTATTATTGTCGGATTTCAAATTTCGTAGCATTTTGAGTTATCGTTTGGCCTTACGGTATATAAACGCGTTGAATTCAATATTGAAAATTTAGTATAATTGCGTCCAAAAAGCTATCTACTCCAAACGAATGAACTAGGACTTGAAATCTTTTCCATTACGTTTGGAATAGGGGTATAACATTATAAACGTCTAGCGGCACGCCTAGATAGGGGTTCAAAAATTTCGTAATGCGTAATCGAGACGATTTGAATTCAAATAATAATCATATAATTATTTGACTTGACTTTCTTTTTCATATCAGCTGTTCTTTTTCCTCACTTCAAACACTGTACCCCATTTCAAAATGCAAGGATCACCTCATTCCCTCCTGCTTAAATCGCACGTCCCTGTTCCCCTTCTTCTCAATTCAAAAGCAGAAATCGTAATAGAAAATGAAAACAAAAAAAGCGCCTCGTCTCTAAAGAAAAAAAGAAAAGAATGAACGAGCCATATCAAATTAAAATCGCAAGTTTCTTCCCTCTTTCTGCTTAGGTTTGGAAGTTGAATTCAAAAAAAATACCGCATGCGAGCGAATCGTAACTCCCGATGTGGCAGAGGCTTCATCGACGACATGGTAGGGAGGGTGCATCTATCAAGCAGTTGGTGTGTGGAGTCGAAGTCGCGTACAGGCGAGACGAAGTTGGCGTTAGACTTGGAGGTGGCTCGAGTGGCGAGTGCGACAAGGGTTCGTGCTAGTTGAGGGATTCGCGGCACTTGGAAGTGTTTGATGGCAGCGGGGTTTCGGGTGTCGTCGATAGCGAGTTGATGGAGGCAGATTACTAACGATGTGGACAGTAGCAGAGGTGCGCGTGGCAGTTCATTGTTCAGAGGATGGGTGCACGACATTCGAGAGGAAGGTCGGAGGAAGGACGGCTCGAACGTGGGTAACCTGGTGATCGTACGTGATTTTAGGGATGATTAGGGTTGTTGATCGTCATTAAACTGGGTAATTGTATTTTAAAATTTGTGATTTAAGTAAATGAATTTATTTATATAAATAATTATCTTATGAAATTCATAATTCATTGATACGAGGTCAAAAAAATCGTGGAAAACAAGTCGAGATGGAAATGGTTTGCAAATAAAAACCAAGGTGAGAAATTCTCACTCATTTGGATTGCTAGAGTTTATTTTAAATAGTTAACGTAAATTATTAAATGCTGGTTGAATTTACAAATTATTTTCTTGTTGGATGTTATATATATAGTAGCATATATGTTAGTAATTGGAGTGATATTCCCGCACATTGTAGCGGATGAGACCCTATGCGCCGCGTATAATAGCGAGTGACCCTGTATACCGCAATATCACCCTCGAAATGGGATTGGTATTTTTATATGTTGTATTAACATCTATGGATGTAGGAAAACAGTTTGGAGGGATCCAACGGGATTCCTCAAAAATGATGATTAATTTTCGTATATAGTGATATATGATTAGTGTGAATAATTTGTTATAGATTATTGCTATGATATTGAATTATTAAATGTTACAAAAACACAGGCCTTAAATTTGGTATTTTAAATACCATAAATAGTTATTTTTGAAATTTAAGGAATTAAAAAGGAGATTTTGAATATAAAAATATCTATAGGAAATTTGATTATTTTAATGAAAATTAAGTGAAATGAAAAATAATTTGATTTGAGTTATACTTAACTATTCGTAAATTGGTTTAGATAGGGGTTTTTAAAATAAAATTATACAAAGGAATTTGAAAATGATATTTTTTAAGTATGGGAAAGGGCTGAAATCAATATTAAAATAGGGTTGAATTTAAAACGGGATTTATTAAGGAAGGGATTTATAAAATGGAATTTTATAAATAAAAATTGGTTTTATAAATGAATGAAAGTCAGAGGAGTTTATAAATTTATAAACGATGTCTATAAATAAGGAAAACAATGGTCAGGTGATAAATTAGAAATATAAGTTTACGATGTGAATTTATACCGAGTTATGGGAATCATTTTGGTAAAAAAATAGCGGAATCTATTTTTGAATGTGAGAATAGTGGTAAAGTTGAGATATAATCTACGTGATACGAATCGAGAGGGATTTATAAACTGAATTGGCAATATTGGATTTTAAAAAAAAATAGATTTTTAACGAGAAATTAAAATTGTTTTAAATGGGATTTTAAATTACTATACTACGTAACTTAAATTATTATTTATAATATTCTAAATAGTTAGTTATTCTAATATTTAATATTTATTGAAAAAAATTCTAATTTTATAAATCTGCTTTGTAAATTAATTAGTTGTTTAAAAACGATTCGGAAAATGAGTTATCGATGTTATTTAAAATGTTTTGATATTTTAAATTTATTTAAACATATTTTACAAATAAACTATTATTCTTTAAAAATACTTATTGTATATATATATTTAAAAGATTGAATTTATTTATAAATCCTCTCAAGATTGGAAGCGAAGTTTGCTAAACGAGTATGATTTTAGAAGAGCGTTCTTATAATGGGATATTAGGAGCTTGAAAAAAAAATTCCAAAGTGTTAAAAATATGAGAAATTCATAAAATGAATTAGAATTCATTAACGAAGTTAGAAATGGGTATTTTGAGGTATAGACAAGTGCATTCGACTTTGGAAATATTAAGGGGTTTACAAATAAAGTTTGTAAAGAATTTTGAGGAATAGGAAATAAATGGACTACCTCCTGAATATTGGAAATAAAAGATCTTAGAGAATATGATTATAAATATTCCTAAGTATTGGACGAGAAGAATTTGGAAATATTTTTGGAAAATTATAATAAGGCCAGATGATTACTTATGGAATTTAATATCTAATACGAGCTTATGGTTTTATTTGTAGAGCCTAGTATGCTGGAATTTAAATAATGTAATAATTTCGGCTATTTGAATAAATATTTATGTTTAGACACTATTATAATATCAGAGGATTTTCTATAAAAAAAATTTGGTTATCGAAAGGTAAAAACCCATCGTGTTTATCTGTGACGCGGTCTTATGAGATACCTTTGTTTTTCAAAGGATTTGATAACTCTAATAATTCAAACTAAGTGTGTTTTTCTCATGTTGGTTTTCCAGACTGACTCAGGAGTTATTTTATTATAATGCTTGGGTCAGACTGAGTATTACAAATTCAAGATATAATGCTATGGAGTTCAGGAGACGAGCTGAATGATAGAGACGTATCTTCATACTTGGCTAATATATTCCGCTGTGTAAGGACAACTTCTATAATTGTCCAGTTTGATGTGTTGATGGTTATACTCTGATGATTGTAAGTATAAAATAGTACAAATTCTTTTGTATAAAAATTTGTTATTATATATTATATTTTGTTCCGTTACGATTATGAGACTATGTGTTGTTGTTTAGTTTTTTTCTATCTCTTCCTTCTTCTTTACCCTAGTTATTCGCTCTTTCATACAATTTAGGTTGAACGGGAGTGATTTATTGTCAACCCAAAGGGTATGGAACTGTAGGTCGCTACAGTAGAAATCCTAGTGTAGTAAGAGCAAAGTGGAAAAAGTCTTGCTGTTGAAAAGCCAAGGACTATTGATGCCATACTAGCATCGGACAAAGTACTCATTCTTAAAATATAAACATTTATTGTGGTGCTCTTCAATGACCTTGCATTGGCACCAGTCCTTGATAATGATATAAGATGGTGAATCATGCCGATGTTTGAAACTCGGGATGTGCGTTAACTCTTTGAGTTTAGAGGTCGTTGGAATTGGTTCATAAATAGCATGTATAATGAGCTCTGCAGTGCATATGCATTGGGATAGACTTGGGAGGGAGCTAGCCCAAGCTCTTGGAGAAACATGCACAAGAATGGATTAGAAAGTGGTACGACGCCACTAGGCACATGTAGCTGTTGCAAGTCGTATAGACCAACGAAGGATTGTGCACTTGTTGGTCCTGATTAGGGAGCAAGATATTTTTCTCGGGATTCCATGTTGTCGATGGGTAGTTTGGATCATTTTGATAGTGAGGATTGTTGGCATCTATTAGGGCGGATCATCTAGAACTCTTAAGCCAATGTGCTCTTTAAAAGGAGGAGGTTGTTCTTGAATTGGTTCCACCATAATGATCATTCTTTATAATCCAACTATAATTGAACATTTGGGTCTGAAAGGCATGGAAGTCAAGGCTTGAGCAGTGGTAAACCCAACTTAAGAGGATTTGATGACCCAGTCCAATGTTGAATCTGAGAGAGTGGCGAGTATTTCTGGATAGGAAAACTTAGTGTTCAACACGATCATATATGATTTATTTCAGAATTTTGCTTTAGATGTGAACCCGTATGACCAATGCCCGAAACCCAATGGATATCGACGTTTGTTAACCAATCGAATTTTGGATGTTGTCCAAGGCAAGTGAGAGTGTTGTTAATCTATGCAATTTGAGCCTAATGTTCTACATAGTACAAACGAGCCATCTGTGTAGTTAGCTCACTCATGCTAGAAAGCCTAGCCAAGTCGCATATAGAAACTATACGTCGAAATTTACCCAATAACAATAGATAATCGATAATGGAACCGCCGCTCGGAGCATCATGGATGTTTTTTTTTGCAGGGACACTGGAGGTGCATGATCGGATATGCTATGCAATGGAATCTGTCGAATATTAGAATGCATTCAACACGACCGTTCTTTGGAAAAGAACAATCTTATCGAACTTTGAAATGATGGTTAGTGATCGACTACACCCCATTAGAAAGTGCATATATGCTTGGAAGTTTGCAAGGAAGTGGTTTTGCAAGGATAAAAGGAGACCCGAAGCAATAGGTGAAACAGCTAGGGGTCTACCTAGGAGGGATAAGGAAGTCTGCAGTAGCCAAGGAAAGGTGGGGGTCAATCACATTTTAGTAATCTCAAGCCAGTCTCATGAATGAAGCATAACATAGCAAGCGACGACCCAAGATCACCACCATGGCAGTAGTCAACAATGACCTAGCTTAACGTTTTCAGATCTGAATCTAGGGCTTAACAAGGATTCGAGATCAAGTTCTTTTTGTGGAGAGACAATGATCGAGACAAGTCTCAAGAGGTGGAAATAATTGGCAGGAGATAGTGGGGGCTTCAGGTGATCTATGGCGGTCAATTTGGGATTGGAAATCAAAGATTGCAAAATGGTCGGCAAAGGAAAGCTTGACCACGAACAGGCAGAAAGGGGAAAAAGTGAGAGTGGGTAAACTTTTTCTAAGTGTTGGCTTTTATAGTGCTGACCTGAGAGGAAAACCAAATCGATACCAACCTAATTGCGTCGGTACTGATATGGAAATTTAGAAAAATGGAACAAAGAAAAGGAGAAATTCTCACTAGGCCAAGGCGTGGAATGATCTACAAAGTGTAGATCTTGTCCCAACACAGAGAGTGGAATTTCTATGATATAAAGCAGTTGAACAGTTATCCACGAAGTGGAGACAACGTTTTGAGGCAACTCTTGGATAGCTAATTGATGTACATAGATAATAGTGAATGCATGTCTTGTTCCAAAGCATGCTTTGTTTCTAACAAAAGAAAAAATCAATAGGAATTAACCAAAGAACTTGGAGCAAAATTGGAGATAAGGAAATAGCTTGATATTGGCCACTTTCTGGTTGGTACCGGTCACTTTTTCTGTGAGATTGCACCGATGTGCCTTCGTACGATGTTTAGTTTTTTATTAGTGGAAATTAACCACAAGGGCCTCTTTAGCAAGTGCAATTAGTTTCTAGGACACACAACTGAAATAATTACTTTTAAGGACAAAATGCAAAATAATTAGTTTTTAAGGCCTAAAAACCTATGAAATTATGTCCTTGAAAGTAATTGGATTGCCGACTTTGTTCTTAAAAGTAATTATTTTGCTGACTTTGGCCTTGAAATTAATTTTTTTGGATTCGTTTTTTAGAAACTAATTGGACTGCAAAGTTTGTCCTTCTAGTGAAATGCCCCTTTTTATTTTACCCCGACGAACTGTCTTTTATGGTATCTAGGAGTTAGACGTGATCACTCAATTTTGATTCAGAGTATTACAAAGGGAGGATAATCATAGCTATGTCAAAGTGCAAACTTTCTTCTACTTTTTCATCTGTCTCTGAGTATCCAAAAAGTATGAAAAATTCATGAAATACTATAATATATGAAGGAGGTTGTAGCCAAGTTTGGAGTGATGTGGATATCATTTGAGTGGTTATAACAAATTTCTACTATATAGACTTGGTAAACAAACAAAAACAACGCATAATCTATTATCGTCTTTGAAGCTCATCTTAGAGTGCCTCTATAGATATTTTAGTGATTTGTTAAGTCGGCTTGATCATTTATAGCTTGTCTCCATACTCCATTAGTTTCACTATATATTTATCTTGAAATATATAGCTCTTTACTTCATCTTTTGATATCATGAATTCATGGTCACATTTTGTTATCTAGTGCACCGGAAATATCTTGATGAAATCATTAGCATCATTGTCATACGGTTCTCATCATCAAAATACGGGATATGTCTTCCTCGTCTATGTGGATCTATATTGAACCATATGTTTGAGTTATTGCACTTGGCCAATTTTGACCATAGTCCAAACCATTCATACAGTGATGTCTTTGCCATCCTTTCTCATCCGTTCCAGCTTCTCAACATGACAATTTCATGCACTCTAACATGGAAATCACATAAATTCCGCCCAATTATGCATTTCGACAAACATCTTAAAGTGTTCCTTAAAACACCGATTTTCCTATAATGAAATCTCTCAAACAAAACAACGATTAAATCACATCATGCTTACATAAATATAAGCACATAACATCCATAAAACATTTAGTATAATCATATACACATCAAAATCAATATCCTTATCCCTATCCGTGTCTCTAAGCTTGCTAACTACATATTCTTTAATGTTTAAGGATTGCGGTTACATTTATAGACATCTAGGATGTAAGTGATTTATGTTCTTTTGACATTAACTTGCATCGTTCAAGTAGTTTCTATCATTTTTCTCTGAGCCATTATCATATAAATTAGATGTATGACATACCCAAACCTGTCTTAAATAGATCACTGTTTACAGAACACCTTTTGATAATTTTTATTTGTTTGAAACTACCCCATTCATTATTTTTTTGAAAATAATTTCTTGATATGTTTGATAACCCTTGTACACGTCAATTAAAGCAAAACCAAGATGTAGTTTAAAGCTTTATGAGCTACTATAGTGTTTTAACAACTCTAAATAACCTGTGTAAACTCTAGGTGGTGTAGTACACACCGGGCCTTGTTAATTGATTTTAAAAATTGATTATTACGTAAAATAATCCATGATTAGCATATGTTACTAAATATATTATTAAGAAATATTTTATAAGTCTGGATCATTAACATAATTGATGATCACTTGGTATAGAATTTTCCCCACATATCCTTCCTTTCTCATTATGAAAATGAATGAACTTTATAAAACTTTAGTCATACCTTTAAAAACATTAAACATATGATATATTTTGTTAAAAAATGCTGCCTTACCTAAAGTTTTATGTTTGAAAAATTGGTCACGTATGTAGTTCTATCTCTTAACAAAATTTCACAAACCCGACCAATTACAAATCTAGTGATGATGAAGTACAAAAGAATTACAAATGTGGGTAAATAAATTTTATCGGATCGAGACTGATTTGGTTAGACGAAAGAGCAAAGTGCATATGGTGAGTGTATTTTGATGAGTAAATATCATGAAGAAAAGTGTACATGGCAAGTGTAGTAAGGAGTAAATCTTGAACGTAATTTGGAAAAGTGTCAATATTTTAAATTGTTTAAAATTGTGCACTAGTCACTTTAAATTTTTCATAACTAAATAAGTCCTTAGGAAGTTCCATTTTCTTAGCAAATATGAATGTTGGTTGAATAGATATTTTTGTTATCTAAAATATTATGCATGTTTAATTGATTACCTTAGTAGTTGGGTCATGGAAACATTGACTATTGTATTATATACTATTAGCCGATCATTTAGCTTGCATGGTACTCCAATTGGTAACTTATGAATATAGTGTTAATTTTTTTTACGTTGGATTATAATTAATGGTATACTTATTAGTTTTTTTCTTTCTTTCTTTTTACCCTTTTCCTGCTAAGAAAGCACAACTTTATTTTGTGATTTTCTTATTCTCATACTATAAACTAAAATAATTCCCTCTACCCGCCTACTTGCAAAAGTAAACAAATAAATAAAGAAAACTGGATGTATAATCTAATAAGAATTAAGCTTTTACAAGTTCAGTATAACACATTTTAGAAAATTGGATACATTTAAAGAACATGGAGTAACACATAAAGGAGAAAATAATATGAATATAAACACCAAACAAAAGATATTATTCTGGCAAATTCATATCAAACACATATAAAATAAATAACAACCACGGAGTTTGTTTAACAACAAGACATACAAAAGATTGAAACAATTGCAAAATTGCAATCCATGAATATTAGTTCGAACCTAAAATTAGATAATTTTATTAATGTAACACAACAAATATATTAATATAACATAACAAGTACAATGAACGAAAATACGGGTTTAATTGAATTAACCAATGTGCTCCATTGAACCATTCATTTATTACGGAGAAATACGTAGTTGATAACTAACACATCAAACACTAAGAAAAGCGTGTCGAATACAATTTATGATATAGGTTTTCCAATTTTCTACTTTACACTTTTCATCCCATCAAAATTAGATTTCATTATTAACCCATGTTCATTTATTTTCATATTATAAAGGAATACAATACCTCTTTCCTTCTTAAATTATGTGTGTCGTCTTAGTAACAACCGATATAAGTGAACATACTTATTTCCTCTATTTATACTCTTATGTGTTTATTGCAATGGAGCTAACATATGCCTTTTATATGTAGACTAGTGGATTTATGAAATTTCATAATTTTTATTAATAGTTGGAGTAGGTTTGCAAAGATTTTGTCCGATCTCAAACTTCCTAGAGTTTCCTAAATATGTGCGCACGAGTTCGCAAGTTCGAATCTTGATTGTGACAAAGCTAAATTTTTATTTCTATTTGAGAGGTTTGAAAAAGACCACAAGTTGATAACAATTTTCACATATTTATCCTTTTCTCCTTTTCTCCTTTTCTAATGTTTCTCTATTTTCAACACCAATAAATCAGTATATAGTTTTTATTGTTTCAGCTTAACGTCAAGCAACACTTTTTATTATATTTTACTTTATTTTGAACATTGGCTCTAATTTATACTTTAGAAGATCGAATCTTAGATCTCTGGCAACAACTCGAGCTAGAAGCCTTACCACTTAAGGCAATAGTTATTGTCACACTCTTTATTTTTATTTTGTATAATTTTTTTTATTTTGTGAAAATATGTTTTTAAAATATTTGAAAATAAATGACAATTTTATCTAAAAATTATTAATTTTTAAATAACATTTTGTTACGACATTCAATTTCTTTTTTCAAACTTAATAGCTAATTTAAAATTTTGTTATTGCAAATTTAAAATTATACTTATGTATGAATCATGGTTTTTTTAATTTCTATAATTTAGTATATGTATATATATGTATCTTTGTTTTTAAGTTTTAGAATTAATTATTTTGAAATCCATTTTAACTGTATACTTTTATTTATCAAATAAAAGTTGATCGATACTACATGCAAAAGTCAATTAAATATGCATTTACTTCAATAATTTTTTATCCACATACGCACGTGTGCAAACTAATTGAAAATATTGATATGTATTTAAATATAAAAAAATTCATTTTAACAATTGATAAAACGATAAATTATGAAGTTAAGTCTGATAGAATGAACAATACTTCTTATTTCGATACTCTGATTAGCGTTGAGAGCTACAATAAGATATCCTTTAGAAGTATTTTCAACTTTGCCATTTATAATCATTTTTCTATTGAAGTTTTTCTTAAGATTGGAAAGAGGATAAAAAACAATTGCTATAACAATATCCAACATGCGTTGAACCACCACATACGCTTATATTACACTTCTACGCAATTTTCGAAACTCAAACTATACCATTTAATCTCCTTTGCATGGAGCATGTGAAATTTATACTGCTTATTACATTTGTATTATTTTCCTTTTCACATGTGGAATGCTTGCAAATTGTATTGATCACTTTGTCTTGCATATACGAAACACGTGTCTATATACTGATTATTTTGCCTACATGCATGCTGTTAGATCTTTCCTTCATTACAAGTCATGTAAATCTTTAACATAATGTAACCATTCACGTTATTATTCTTTACTTACCCATATTAACTGCATTAATTGTTGAATTACTTATAAATGCTAAAGGCATTCATGTTCTCCTGCTTAAACCACAATCGGCTTATAAGGTTGTTTTCACAACTTTCTTGTTGGTCATGAGTAAAGTTGTTTTCTTATTAATGAAAGCAATCATATGACACTCAATGCATGCATAAGAGTTTCATCAGAAAAAGTTACTTTATGAATAATTTCTTAGAAATTTTTTGAGTCCAACTTTATTTCCAAATGAAAATATTGCATGATGCTTATTGTGCATAAACTGTAGTCATGTATCAAGTGGAAAATAATTAAAATCGAACACACACCTTTAACAATATATAGGCTTTGATACCTATATGCTCATTAATATGTACTTTATGCTGACAGTTGACTAAATCTCTATTGAACACATATCCAAACACAAAGCACGGCTGGTTAAATAGATATTTCTCGGGCAGTATACTAAAGTATCATCTCGTAGTTCAGACTACAAGATGAAAGGTCACGAGTTCGATCATCGAGATCGACACTTACTAGCAATAATGAATCATGTTAAAAAAAAGTATCATCTCTATCGATTGGTTCGGTTCGTTTGTCGTGAAATTCCGCCTCGATTTGTGTTTACATTTATTATGTATGCATGCATACGAGAGCTGTAGTTTGTAAGAAAGCTCACACGCCATATGTGTCAAATAAGTCTACGTTGATTTTGATGTTGATAAGTTCTTTCATACTTATTTTACGCACACACGTTCCCAAAACTAATAGAACCAATAACAAATCCAGATAATGTGAATGGTAAATAAAAATATATGCTAAAATGATTAAATTGATTGTTAGAACATAGCATGTTTTTGTTTATATTTCTCAAATGTGTGTTTTTGTAGTTGGTTGTATAAAGTGAAAGACATTCTCTCTTTTTGAATATGACTATAATATTTGTCTGCGAAGAACTCAAAATCTTTTATTATTCATTGGCAAAATAACATTACTAAAAAATAAATAAAGATAGAGTTAGTTGAAAAGAAACATAACCTGAGAAATACATTAACGTATAATAAAATGATCGTTACACAAGCACTACAAAGTTGGAGCTGTATGATACGAGAAGATTGTGTTACAAATGAATGAATAAATAAACGGGTGTATGTTTTATACTACCCTTTCATTTCTTTAGAATATTCATAAGGGGGATAAGTCACATTAAGGTTTGCAAGTAATGTTGTATACCAGTGGAAAAAAATTCCAGTTTTGGTGATGAAAGCAACTTACAACTGTATGTATCCTTTTCTGGTTTCATCAGTTTGCAGATTAAGTAATTAAGATGAACTTTTTATATACATTTTCTTTCATTTGTTTGCTTAGAACAATATTCCAAATCTTGGATTTCGATCACATCGCGTTTCGAAATTTTCTACCAATGATACATCGAATGAGATTTTGGACAAGATAAGTGTATATAGGGTTTTAATATTGCATTTGCTGGAACCTCGGTTCCTGATATTTTGATAATAACAATTATTTGAGTTTATCTAACCAAGTTTTGTAGGAAAATATTGATGATCAGACTCCGAAGTGATGAGCGTAATGTTCTATATTGTTAAAGTTTGTGTATAGTTAGTATTATATGTTAAATCTCTCCTAATTGGTATACATGCACAATCTAATGAATACACGCACTTATTTTCAAAGAAAAGCTTTTATGTGTCTGAAACACAGGATTCAAACATCTGAAACATGTATTTAAGACGTCTGAATGCTGAAGTACAACATCAATTTTGAGGCACATTCAGACGTCTGACCCTAATATTCAGACGTCTGAATTCAATCTATTTTGCACTATTTCGGCACTGGTTTGTTATTTCCCTACATTCAGAAGGCTGAATTTTATTCAGACTTATGAGTTAAAAATAACGGCTAGTTTTTCGAAAGGTTGCTTCTCTTCCCTGAATAGAAACAATTCAACAGTTGCTTCTTTCTCGTTCATGGCTACTCTTCACGAAGCATTGCAACCTTTTAACAACTGTAAATAACAAGCAATTTCAACACTATTATCAACGTATTTTTTATTTTTTATTTCTAAATTCTATGCACTTGCTATTTACTTTCAAAATTCTCAAATCAAACTATTTGATCACTAACACTCAAACATATTTCTTGAGTGATCAATTAGTCTTCCTTTCTTCACGAATGTCATTATATACCATAAAGGAGAAGATTACAGGAAGAGTGTACACATATTGACTCATTAGTGCTATTACGGAGCATATTCAGTCAGAATCATTTCCACTTGTATTCGAAGTCCTGTTGTAGTATCCTCAGGCAGTAGAAGTCCTATTCAGTTGTCTAGACGGGAAAATCATGTTCGGTTGTTCAGGCGGTGTAATACCTGTTCCTCCAAGTGAAGCGAGGGTATCGATTGAATTCCAGAAGGAGTCTGAGACTGGACGTAGAACGGGAGTTTGAACCAGTATAAAAATCTCTGCTGTCATTTTCTTTATTGCTTTAATTGTTTATTTTTATATTCATATTCCGCTCTGGCAAGTAATTTAGGTAACTTTCATATTACACGATCACATAGTTACTTTCATTTGGTATCAGAGCAAGATAATCTTATAACCGTAACACAGTTATTTGATATTTTTAGTAATATGGAAAATAACACCAACACCAGTTTTACTAAAGGTTAGTCCACTGCACGACCTACACTTTTCAATGATTTGAACTATAACTATTGGGCTACTAAGATGAGAATCTATATGCAAGCTAATGGTTATGACACATGGAATATCTGTCAAACTGAACATCACATACCTACTAGTGAATATTCAGAATGGTCTAACACACAAAAACTAGATGCTACTACAAATGCAAAAGCTATGAATAAGTTATTTTGTGCACTAGATAAAAATGAGTTTAATAGAGTTAGCATGTGTGCTACTCTGCCTATGAAATATGGCGCACATCGAAAGTTACACATGAAGGCACTAACAAAGTTAAATAAAGCAAGATCTCTATACTTAAGAATCAATTCCAAAACTTTAGAATGAAGCAAGATGAATCTATAAATGATATGCATTCTAAATTTGAAGACATATATCATTCACTTTTGGCATTAGGAGAAAAATTCATTGATTTTGATATCGTCTCAAAAAACCTAAATTCTCTAACGGATGAATGTGAACGAAAAGTCTTAGCAATTGAAGAAGCTAATGACATTTCAACCATAAAAATGAAGAGTTGATGGGAAATCTAATGTTTTATGAAGTTAATCTCCAGGCTAAACAAGTATAGGCATAAGATAAAAAGATAATATCGTTCAAGGCAGAAATGGAAGAATTCGATTCTGATGGAGAAGATATGGCTCTTGTTGCAAAAAAATTCAAGAAGTTTTTGAAGTTCAAAAGGAACAATAGATTTGGAAATAATAAAAGCAGCTTCAACAACAGTAGTAACAAGTCATCAACTTCAACTATCAAATGATACGAATGTCAAAAGAAAGATCATACGAAGAAAGATTGTCCTGATCAAAAGAAAGACAAATTCAAAAACAGAAATAAGCATTCTCGGTAGCATGGAATGATTCAGAATCCTCTTCATCAGACAGTGACAGCGATAGTGACACTGAACAAACAAACATGTGTTTTATGGCAATGAATGATGAGGTAAATGATTTAACTTTTGATGATTTAGTAGAGATAAATTTTGTTCTATTAAATAATATGAAGAACATCAAAAGAAAATATAAAGAGATAGTGAAAATTTAAATAGAACCAAACTTGAAGTTGAAATGCTAAGAGATGAAAGAAAATTTTAGAAGAAGAATTTCAAGCTTCTCAAGAATCTTATTCTAATACAACTTCTCAAATTTCTATGTTGAGTCAAGAAATCGAAACTCAAAAAGAAAAGAATGAATCTCTCCAAATTGAAAATCATGATTTAAAAGCAAATGTTAAAATATTAGAATTAGATATCTCTAGTCTCAAAACACAGTTAGAAGGTGTTACCAAAAATATTTCAGAATTTAAAAAAGGAAGAGAAAACCTTTCTAAAATTTTGGAATATTCTCAAACTATGTCAGATAAAAAAGGCTCAGGCTAGAAGAAAGTTTCAAATAGTCTACCTAGGAAAAGGAACTCTTTTGAAAATCATTTTCAAAAAAGTAATCATGTTATAATCAATAATGTTTCGAATATTCCAAAACATTCTAAGAACATTAGAATTTGGGTTCCTAAAACCAACAATTATTTAATTAGGAACAAGTACATAAAATCTTTTATGGAAAATGTTCACAATAATGAAGATTTTATTTATATAGGGAACGGTGAACCCGCTTGGGTTTGGGTTCCAAGATTTAAGGTTTCTAAGACCTAAATCTTGGAACCCTAACAAAACGTAGGTACCAATATCATTTTCATATTTCTTGTAGGTACCACTTAAGAAAAGAGGGAAATGGATATTAGACAGTGGTTGTTCAAAACACATGACAGGAAATAAAGACATGTTGACTAACATTATCTACTCCGATGGAGGCTCTGTCACCTTTGGAGATAATTCCAAATGATACATCATTGGCAAAGGCGATAAAACCCATACTCTAACCCTTACCAAGGAATCGACATTGACGATGTCGATGCCAATATGTATGAACGTGACGAAGTTTCACATAGATTTTTTTCCGATGACATTACGAATATGATTTCTTTCCGGTGAATGAGATTTTTTTATTTTTTTATTAGTGATGTGTTTGGTTATCTTTTGCTACAATCCTTATTATTCCCTATTTAAGTACTTTGTATTGTTTTATGTTGTTTACTTTTAAAACATTATGTTCTATTTGTAGTTTAATCTGCAAGATGTGTTTGATTCTAAATGTTCTTGTTCTTCCATGGTTTTCTATGTGATGTATATCTCTATGTTCTTGTTGTGGTTTTAGTGCTTGTTTTTCTCTTCTATAACCTGTTGAGTAACTAATTCTTTTTTGTCAATGACAAATGGGGAAATAAAGGTAGAATATTGTACTTTAATCCTGTGGTAGAAAATCTTATTTTCGTACTAACCAATATTTCTATGACAGGAGAAGTTATTTTTTACTAACCAATATTTTCGTAGTTGTCATTATCAAAAATGGGGAGAATGCTGGAACCTCAGTTCCTAATATTTTGATAATAACAATTATATGAGTTTATTTAACAAAGTTTTGTAGAAAAATATCGATGATCAGACTCCGGACTGATGGGCGTAATTTTTTATATTGTTAGAGTTTGTGTATAGTTAGTAATATATGTTAAAATCTCACCAAATTGGTATACGTGCACAAGCCAATGAATACACGCACTTGTTTTCGAAGAAAAACTTTAATATGTCTGAAACCAAGGATTCAGACATTTGAATCATGTATTCAGACATCTGAATGCTGAAGTACAACATCAACTTTAAGGCGCATTCAGACGTCTGGCCCTAATATTCAAACATTTGAATTCAACCTATTTTGCACCGTTTCAGCGCTGGTTTGTTATTTCCCTACATTCAGAAGGCCAGACTTTTGAGTTAAAAATAACGGCTAGGTTTTTGAAAGGTTGCTTCTCTTTCCTGAATAGAAACAACGCTCAATTCAACAGTTGCTTCTTTGTGATTCATGGCTACTCTTCACGAAGCATTGCAACCTTTTAACAAGTATAAATAGCAAGCAATTTCAAGACTATTATCAACGAATTTCTTATTTTTGATTTCTAAATTCTATACACTTGCTATTTACTTTAAAGATTCTCAAATCAAACTATTTGATCACTAACACTCAAGAATATTTGTTGAGTGATCAAATAGTCTTTCTTTTTTCACGAATTTCACTATATACCATAAAAGAGAAGATTATAGGAAGAGTGTACTCATATTGACTCATTAGTGCTATTACAGAGCATATTCAGTCAGAAACATTTACACTTGTATTTGAAATCCTGTTGTAGTATCCTCAGGCAGTAGAAGTCCTATTCAGTTGTCTAGGCCGGAAAGTCATGTTCGGTTGTTCAGACGGCGTAGTACCTGTTCCTCCAGTTGAAGCGAGGGTATCGATTGAATTTCAGAAGAAGTCTAGGACTGGACGTAGAACGGGAGTTCGAACCAGTATAAAAATCTCTGGTGTCATTTTCTTTACTGCTTTAATTGTTTATTTTTATATTTATATTCCGCTCAAGCAAGTAATTTAGTTAACTTTCATATTACATGATCACATAGTTACTTTTAGCATTGACATGTAGAGTCATAAAATACATTTTACTTTCAGCATTGACATATAGAGTCTTAAAATACATTTTTGGACTATCCATGAGTAACTTATTAGACTGATATTTTTGGAATTTCTAAATGGTTGTTATTAAAATAAAAACAGAAAAATAATTACGAAGTTGTTACATAATTAATTTGCATAGTGTTAGTTTTTTCACTAGAAAGAGAAGATTACATTATTTTTGGAAGATCATAATAGCTTGATTAACTTTGTAGTGAATAATAATTTTCTTTTTATTTAACGCTGATAAAAGGGAAAAAAAACATAGTAATTTGCTGCGGTGCTATCAAGTCACGCTCACAAAACCCACGGCACACAAAAACGCACCTAGAGTCTTAAAATGCATTTTGGGAGAAGCATATAAAGGTTTGTAGGCTTAAGTTGAGTAGGCGCGCCTGCATAGTCTATTATTATTCAGGTAGTAAGAGCTATTTTGAATTTCACTTGGTTTCCATACGCAGATATTAATCGTTTGCTTATTTTTTTAGTACACGTCAGCATTCAGTTTTGTTCCTGAAAGCGAACATAGAAGCCTTATGGAATGCATGTTTTTAAAAATGTGTTGCATTTGTACCGAAGTTGCAATCAACAAATTACTTGGTTGATCCTAATTTCACACTCATATATGGTTTTTTTCTGTTATACACATACTGGTGCAAATGCAGGGGTGGAGGTGGGTGGTGATAAGCTGGCTCCACCTCTCAAGTTTTTACAAACTGCTAGAAGAATGAAATGTGTGCATGCGCGCTCTCGCAAATATACATATGTATGTGCATGTGCGTAAATTAAATTGGAAAGAAGCTTTTCAAAAATTCTCATTTATCTTCATTTCCAAGAGCTACTACTAATGGAGTTGTTTATTTACACACACTGGCCTCGTTTAAATCGGAAATCTAATTTTCTTTCTACTTTTTGAAGAATAATGATACAGTTTATCATTATAATATTCTAACCATTTAATATATTACATGTTTAACTAATTCATTTAGAGAACATAATGTAAACATCAATATTATAGTCTTTGATAGTTTATTTAATTTGTAAAATTTATACTGTTGGTTAATACACCGTTAAATCAGTTCCATGACAACTGTTAGAAGGGTGATAGTCTATTTGACATTTTCTTTTGTTTAAGGTTTTTTTTGTTGTTGTTGATAATAATAACTGAAACTAATACACTAATGTAATAAATATTTGTTTATCAATGTAAACTTCTACAGATTTTGATTTTCTTTTTTAATTTACGACTCCTCTGGACATAGATGAAATATAAAGGGAAGCCCTGGTTACGAGCAGAACCAAATTTTCTGATACATGTCATCAAAACTTTTGCCTACTTTTGGTTCAAACTACTGAAACTAGTTTGATTTTTCGTCCTCAGTCAAATTGACGCTGGCAATATAATGAAACAAACAATACAAGGGTTACTGAAAGCACACATATCAATCCGAGCCAATAAACACAAAGCATATCAGCCATAGATCAAGATCGACGGCCAGGAGTATTCACTGCTATTTGTTTCAGATTACCAAATACATATGGGCTCGCATATTTGGCCCATTTACAATATGTATAAAATCCATAGTAGCAGCATGTATAAGAGCCGAAATGGGAGTGGGTCCTTCCATAGCATCAGGTAACCATCCAATTCTGAACGATAGTAAATACCGGGACTTTGCAATATTTGATTCTCTGTATCAATATTTGTACTGCAGTATTATCAATAAAAAACTATATCTTCAATTCTCTGTTTATGGTATCGGAGCCCTAAGCCAAACGACGAAATTTTCTAAAATCATAATCAAAGAAATTTAAAGATATAGATTGTATTAGCTCCTCTCAGAAAAATATCATCATCGAGTAGGCATACCTTATCGCATCAAGAATCTGTTATATCAGTTCCATATCCATTTCTTGCCGTCCTAAAGGAGAAATCAGAATTTTATCTTCACTTTTCTCCTCTGTTTGCAAGATTCTTCACTGATTTTCATGCATATTACTGCTTCTTCATGAAACAGTAATATACACCTATCACAAGCAGTTTGAATTTCCAACTTTTCTTGTTTCTTGGCTGCTATTCTCAAATAGCCACGCCAATATTCCTGTCAGTCATTCTTTACACCAAGAAACCAACATTTCAAGATTATTGAATCACCATGGCACTTGATGAAGAAGGAATGACATCAGCCACTTCAGGCAACCAGTCCATGAATCCCCAGAATTTGGATCGGATCTTGATAAAGCCTAAAATTCAAGTTATCACAACACCATTAGATGAAGACAATTATGTTTTATGGAAATATCAAGTCGAAATAGCTTTGAAAGGATATGACTTACATGATTATGTTGCTGGAACCAAAATCATACTACCAATCATGATAACTGCCAAAGAAGACAAGATTGTCAGCAATCCAGATTACAAACACTACCAAAAACAGGATAATCTCTTATCATCATGGCTATTATCTTCAATAATCAAAGCTTACTATCACAAATGGTTGGATGCAACAGCTCTTATGAGATATGGTCAACAATCGAACGCATTTTCAGTTCACAATCCGCATCAAAAGTCATGCAATATAGAAGGGAATTACAAAATGCAAGAAAAAATGATATGCCAATGAGAGAATATCTTGCCAAAATCAAAAATTTATGTGACAAATTAAAGGGTGTTGGTCATAATGTGTCCATCAGTGAGCAGATTCTAGTGATAACCAATGGGATAGATCAAGATTATGAGTCTTTAATAACATATATTGCCACACAACCAACCTTGCCTGATATTGAATACATCCACACAGCTCTGCTTGCTCGTGAGGGAAGGATTCAACAAAGGAAATCAATACAAGAAGAATATAATATCAATTATGCTGTTGCATCAAGGAATAGAAATCAAAAAAATGCATCAAATCAATCCGGACAAGAAAATCAAAGTCAGAGAGGAGGCTATGTTCAAAGAGGCAGAGGCAGAGGGAGGAGTGGATACAATAATAAAGTCAAATGTCAGATTTGTGAAAAATTTGGGCATATGGAAAACAAGTGTTATTTCACATATAAGGAAGATTTCAATGCAGGACAAACATCTCAAACCAGCAAGCAACCAAATGCTAACATAATTCAAACTAGCAATCAATCCAGAAACAATGGAGATAATACTACTGATGATACACCTAAAACAGAAGATTACAACATGGATGAATGGTTTCCTGATTATGGTGCCACAAATCACATCACAAACAACCTATAGAATTTAAATCTGGGAAACAAAGGATACACAGGTAATCAAACTGTACTTATGGAAAATGGTGAAGCTACAAATATAACGCATGTTGGTACTGGCTATATAAAAGGTACAAGGCTACTCTATTTAAACAATTTATCGAGAGTACCAAGTATCAAGAAAAACCTTATTAGTGTTTCACAATTTGCCAGTGAAAATAAGGTATATTTTGAGTTTCACCCAAAATCATGTCTTGTTAGAGATTCATTAAATAAAAACATATTATTACAGGGTAGGCTGGACAATGGTCTATACAAATTCAGCAATATTCAAAACAATGATGCTGCTAATGAGAGAATTTGGTTAAATAATGTTAGAACAAAGAGTGGCAGTGATGTAAAGTTGTTTCATAAATGGCACTGTAAACTTGACCATCCTAGTTATGATGTAGTTAAACTCATCTTAATGCAAAACAATATTTCTGTCCCAAATAAATCCGATTTATCTTTATGTGATCATTGTCAAATGGGGAAAATGCATAAATTTCCTTTTTCAATTTCTGAAACTATATATGAAAATCCCCTTGAGTTAATTACTGCAGATCTATGGGGACCAACACCACTCACTTCAACACAAGGACATGGGTATTATCTATCACTTGTAGATGCACACACAAGACATACTTGGATTTATTTTCTCAAAACTAAATCTGACACTAGCCATGCTATAACACAGTTTATTACTCATGTTGAGAAACAAATTAATAAATGTGTGAAAATAATGCAAACAGATGGTGGGAGATAATTTAAACCATTAAAAGAATTTTTTAGCCAAAAAGGAATTCTTCACAGAACTACCTGCCCCCACACATCAGAACAAAATGGCCTAGTTGAGAGGAAGCACAGACTTATCGTGGAGACAGGTTTAACACTTTTGTCTCAAGCATCATTACCTTTGAAATACTGGAGTGATGCTTTTGCCACTGCAGTATATCTTATTAATAGGATGCCGACAAAAGTGCTAAACAATGGCTGCCCATATAAAAAACTTTTTAAGGTTAAACCAAAATATGATCATTTAAAGGTTTTTGGGTGTTTGTGTTATCCCTATCTCGGACCATACAATAGACATAAATTGAGCCTGAGATCAAGTCCATGCACTTTTCTAGGGTATGCACACAATCAAAAAGGATATAAGTGCATGGACAATCAAGGCAGAATCTATATTTCAAGGCATGTTGTGTTTAATCAAAACGTGTTTCCATTTGCAGGCAAAAGAAAGCAGGATCATGAAATCAACAATGACAAAACACATGGTTTTTACATCCCAGAATTGTCAGAATGTGTTCAAGGAAACAGTCAGACAATAGAAAGTGTTGACAAAGATGCATCTATATCTAGCACCAAATCAGGATACAGTTCAGAGAATAATGTTAACAGCTACTCATCAGTTGATGTAAATGATGAGCAGAATACTAGAATGTTAAGCAGCATACAAAATAATGATCAAAGTGCAAATATGTCCAATGACAATCAAGAAACAGATGCAACAGCAAACATCAATGATAATCAATTGGAAAATTCTCATAGTCAACATGTGGAAATAAGACACCCCACGATTACCAGATCTAAGAGTGGTATTTTTAAACCTAAATTATACATTTCTCAATTAAATGAGGTGGAGCCAAATTCTTATGATCAGGCTAGAAAACATGAAAAATGGAGAAAGGCAATGGATCAAGAAATAAATGCATTAGTCAAAAATAAGACCTGGACACTAGTGCAACCACCAAAGAACAAAAATATTGTGGGATGCAGATGGACTTACAAAATCAAAAGAGATGCAGATGGTAATGTATCCAAGTATAAAGCCAGGTTGGTGGCAAAAGGGTATTCACAGCAGTTTGGTTTTGATTTCACTGAGACTTTTTCCCCAGTGATCAAACCAACTACTATAAGAGTCATGTTAACTCTAGCTCTTCACAAAAATTGGAAAATAAGACAGCTAGATGTTCATAATGCTTTTTTAAATGGTGAATTATGTGAAGATGTTTACATGCAACAGTCAGAAGGATACAATCATCATATGAATAAAGGTTATGTTTGCAAGTTACACAAAGCCATATATGGGTTAAAGCAAGCCTCTAGAGCATGGTATGAGAAGCTTAAAAGCACAGCGACACATTTGGGTTTTAATGCTACAAAATCAGACAATTCACTTTACTTGAGAAAAGGCAAACATGTGAGCACATATAAACTTGTGTATGTGGATGATATACTCATTACAAGAAATGATCAACAGAAAATCAACCACGTCATAGAGCTACTGGACAAGCACTTTGCAATCAAGGACATGGGTGAATTGAAATATTTTTTAGGAATAAACATCCAGAGAAAAACTGACAGTGAATTTTTTCTATCGCAAAAGCAATACATCAATGATATTCTGGTCAGACATAACATGGACAAAGCAAAACCACTACCTACCCCCATGACAAGCAATAAACAATTGTCAAAAAATAGAGGTGAGCCTATTGATAATGTCAAACAATACAGAAGTATCGTTGGAGCACTTCAGTATGCCACTATTACTAGGCCAGACATATGTTTTAGCATTAATAGGGTATGTCAGTACATGCATAATCCTCTAAACGAGCACTGGAGTGCCGTCAAGCGAATTCTTAAATATCTCAAAGGGGCAAATACATATGGGTTGCATTTAAAAGCCAGCAAAGATATAAATATACACGCTTACAGTGATTCCGACTGGGCAAACGACATTGATGACAGAAAATTCATTTCTGGATATTACGTCTATCTGGGACCAAATCCGATCTCTTGGTGCACGAACAAGCAGCCCACTATTTCCAGAAGCAGCACTAAAGCTGAGTATAGATGTATAGCAAGTACAGTTGCTGAAATCACCTGGATCGAAACCCTAATTTGGGAATTAGGGTTCGAATCAACTCGCAAGCCCATTATTTGGTGTGACAATCTCAGCGCCATCTCGCTCTCTATGAATCCTGTTCAGCGTACTCGCACGAAACACATGGAGATAGATCTCCACTTCGTTCGAGAAAGGACAGGGAGCGGCAAGCTTGTCATCAACCATGTTCCATCTTATTATCAAAGAGCAGACTTTCTAACAAAGGCTTTATCAGCCAAAAATTACAATCGATTTCGTGAGGAGCTCAGAATTTTCTCAGCCGACATGGAAAGTAGAGAAAAGATAAAACCCTAGTTTTGTTTGAGGCGGCGTATAATGAAACAAACAATACAAGGGTTACTAAAAACACACATTTCAATCCGAGCCAACAAACACAAAGCATTTCAGCCATGGATCAAGATCGACGGCCAGGAGTATTCATTGCTATTTGTTTTAGATTACCAAATACATATGGGCTCGCATATTTGGCCCATTTACATTATGTATAAAATCATTTCTCTGTATCAATATTTGTACTGCAGTATTACCAATAAAAAACTATATCTTCAATTCTCTGTTTAGGCAACCCCATTAAATATATCATGCTCACCGCACTTCCATCGAGCTTGAACCAAAGCAAGCTCAGAATTGCTAACAAGGAATGGAATAGTCTTTACCATGAACTCAGGATGCGGTTGAAAATCTGCATCGAAAATCGCAACATGATCGCATTGTCTGACATAATGTTTTTTCAGTCCTTCGCGGAGAGCTCCAGCTTTGTACCCATTTCTGTTAGGTCTGATCTCGTACTTGATATTGACGTTCTCGTTTGCCCATTTTTTACACTCTTGCTCTTTACGATTTGTAACAAAACGTTATTAGTCAGTACAGCATGTATTAGAACGTAGAAAATAATGTGTTATAAGATAGGTATTGCTCATATACTTATAAGATATTAGTATAAGATAGGTATCGACATAGTAAGTTATGACATCGGTTAATCTCTGGTAATTCACTGAGTTAAAGGTGTAGATAATTTGCATTAATCTCTGATGTTTTCAATTCTGATAGTGATCCTCCTTGGACTTTTAATTTTAATTGTATTTTAGAAGGACCTACTCTTAGACATCTTTTCTTGCTTTATGCTAAACTTAATCTTTATTATATTGACAATGATAATGACTTTATTAGTTGGGATTGGGATAAGAGTAAGAAATATACTTCTAATTCCTTTTACAAATTTATCAACTTTTCGGGGGTTTCTGTCAATTGTTTTAAATTCATTTGGAAGTCTAATGCTCCTCCTAAATCTAAGATTCATATGTGGCTCATCATTCATGGTAAGTTAAATACTATTGAATTTTTAAAAAAGAAAAATATTAGTATTGACAATAAATGTTTTTTTTGCAACACATTTTTTGAAGATATTAATCATATTTACTTTGATTGTTTGGATACCTATTTTATTCTTATTAAGATCCTTAATATTTTTGAGTTTCATATTAATTCTAGAATTTCTGATTGCTTATTTTATTGGAATTCTTTTAGATTCATGTTTAATAAGGATTTTAGATATTTGCTTGATTCTTTATTCATTATTTCTTGTTGGTATATTTGGTTTGAAAGAAACCAAAGAATTTTTTATAACAATTATCAACAAAATAACAAATTGATTATTTTAATCTCAAATTTCTGCTTAAAGTGGATTTCTAATCCTAAATATAAATTAGCTAAAAATAATTGCTTTAAGGACTATCTTAATAAGGTTAGAAATAATATTAACTCATTTAATCTTAACTCCAATTATACTGTTTCTAATAATTCTTTAAATCACATTTCTCTTTCTTTTCTAGGATCATAATTAGTTTCTTGTTTGTGTCTGATTATTCTAGCTTTAGTTCTCTCTTTTGGTTTCTATACACACATATATGTATATAAATTTTATTTATATACATATATGTGTTTCTCTCTTATTTGTTTGCTAGTTCTATTTCAGGTGTTGTTTAGGTTGGATGCGGGTTCTTCTCTTATCAGGTTTGCTGGATAGCATTTAGCTTTTTCAGACTTGCTGGATGGCTCTTCTCAGAGACGCGGATTGCTCCTGTCTTGTCTCTTGGTCTTCTTCTGATTTTCAGTTTGGTGCTCTTCCTTTTGTTAGATACCTCTAACACTTTAGTATTGGGTGGTGGCCTTGCCGGAGCTCGATACTAGGGTGTAATGGGCGGTGGCTTTGCCGGAGCTCATTCGAGGGGTTTCTACTGCTTTATTTTTATTGTTGTTTTAGACTTGCCACCTGTCAGGCATGTTGGCAGCTCCATTTTTTAGTTATATATATAGTATTCCATGTGTGCTCTCCTCTCATGATAGAGGATCACACATTTTTCTCAAAAAAAAGGTGTAGATCCGTGTGCCATGACTCATAACACTGGTTAATTCCTGTGTTACAGCACTGCTAGATTCATGTGTTATAATGTATAACGCTAGTATTCCTTAAATATATGTGGATCTACATGTCATAAGAGTGGTAAATCTCTGTGTTATTGCACTGGTATATCCTTTTGTCATAACTTAAAACACTATCATACCATAACACAGTGAATCTGTTTCTTATAACACTGTAAATCCCTATGTTATAACACTAGCAAATTCCTGTGGGATGATGGATTACGATTCATAACATATTTACCAACTTTACACTTTTCATAGCCGAGAAAGCTTTAATTTTTTTTACTATTTACATTATAGAGCATTTAAATTTTCACAACATAGAACATACACTATAATAGATCCCTGAATTGCATGCATAGGTAGATCCATGCATTATAAGACTGTCTTTCTCTATGTTCAGGGGCGAATCCAGAATCTCTTTCTAGAGGGGTCGAAGAGAATTCAAAATCGATAAAAACTTATTATATTAGCATACTAGTATATCTGTAACATTTTTCCTTCACTGCAGGTTTGCACATTCAAATAGCATATATGAAAACTCAACAAAATTATCAACAATAAAGAAAAGAACACTGAAAATACCAAATTTCAATAATATCTAGCACTTAAATGCAAGTATTTCATCATCAATCATTTAACTTTGCTTCAGCTTCAATGAAATAAGCAACAAATAAGGCTAGAGTGGCAGTATCTTTTGGAAATGAAGACAAGTAAAAATTCGCTAACAGCTCCCTTAATATTTTTATATTCTCAGAGATGTCATTGCTGTACAAAATTCAATTCTTCTAGCACTTTTTCAAAACTTGAGGGGGATCAGCTGACCCCCTTTAGATACATGTAACTTCGCCTTTGTCTGTGTTATTTTACACTGTTTTAATATGATAAATTCCTATGTTAAAAAAGAAGATGGTGTTGCTCGCTGTTTTAATATCTAAAAATTCAAGATAGCAGTTATTCTATGATAAAAAACATGTGGATCTGCAATTGATTACCTTAATTGCAGGGTCAGTCGAGTAATCGAGCACCTGGATTATGATCCTATCAGCTGACCATTTTAGCCTGCATGCTGCCCCAATCGACAACTTGTACGCCTAGCATCAAGAAATTCATGGTAGATTACCAATTCATAACATATTTACTGACATTTTGCCGAAAAAAGCTATTAACTCTATATAATTTACTTTTCAGGATCATATCCATATGGAAATTCTCACAGCTACAATTAAACAAGAAATATCAAGGAAAGTACCTCTTTCTCATTATACATGGGAACCTGAACCTGATCCAAAACCATAGGATGGCTTCGATTAGCCTCCATCTCCTCCATCACAGCATCAATATTGTACATCATGTACCTTTTCCTTCCTAAAACCTTCACGCACAGTATCACAAAGGCCATGTAAACCCTCTCCACAAACAGCATGAGCGACATCACTGCACAGAAGTACACAGCGATCCTCAAACCCGGCACTATCACGGACTTCCGGATCCAGTTCCATGCATCCATCGGCTCTTCTCCTACTCCTTCATTTGCATCTGTAACTACAGGATCGAACACTCCAAAGCTTTCATGGTTTAAATTTGATTAAATTTTGAGTATAGAGTTAAAGAATGCAATGCTGCATACTGATTACTGAGAGCTCGAGGGGTCGCTATAAGTGGAATTTGGGAAGCGTTTGCAAGGCGACACGTCATTTGAGTAATTTTTTGGGTTTGTTTTATTCATAACAAATGGATAGCATCTTGTATTTCATCTCCTTTTTTTGACGATTGAATTGCCTATTGCAATTTGTTTTCAATTTTTAACGTTCTTTTTTGCGTATTAGGTTCATAATTGTTGGATAATATAGAATATCCAAAGAAACGGCTTGCTATGGGCTCGCTATAAATGGAATTTGGGAAGCGTTTGCAAGGTGACACGTCATTTTAGTAATTTTTTGGGTTTGTTTTATTCATAACAAATGGATAGCATCTTGTATTTCATCTCCTTTTTTTGACGATTGAATTGCCTATTGCAATTTGTTTTCAATTTTTAACGTTCTTTTTTGCGTATTAGGTTCATAATTGTTGGATAATATGGAATATCCAAAGAAATGGCTGGCTGTGGGCTCGAATGGTGGATTTTCAAGCTAGGGTTTGGGCCAAGCTCTCTATTTTCAAAGCTTCTGCACGTATAATTCCTTGTAAATTAGGTTTCTATTTTGTTATTTTTTATCAAATTGTCCTTTTTTAAAAAATCGGTTCAACAATAAAATCATGGGCAAAATTAGCATAAATTAGCTAAAAACTAAAAATATGACCTCATTTTCATAACTTTTTCGAAAATGACTTTTCTTTCATCATCTTTCAATCCTGAGGACTAGATAAGCATTCCTTGTTTTCAAACTGTTTTTTTGGGTATTTTCACACTTTGCTAAAATGGTTTAATTTTCCGATGTGTAAAGGTTTCATTACTTTCAATTACAAGATTGGTTATATTATATTTGGTTGTTTTTTGTGTAGGCTTAACCAAGTGCAAAATTGATGAAGGAAGCTGGAAAATTCCATGCATGGCGTTAATTGAATGCATTGTTGCTTATTAATTGAGCAGATGTATGAGACCTGAGATGTAATGAACTGATTCATTTCAATTTATATGCTGTAAAGAATTTGGGTTTACAATCACATACTTTATTATTGTGTTATTGTGCTTTTAGTTGTACTAATTTGTGCTTAATGATAATAACACTATTGCTATGTGGTGTTATAAAGATTTGATCGTTATAGTGCTTTTTTTTTTATTGTCAGTTGAACAATAAAGCTGAGATTTGGCTTGTTGGGAAAGTGTGACGATGATTTCTATTTTATCTTGTGAGAATTTCGGTTCATCAATTTTTTTAACACTTAGAAGTTCTGTTTCGAAACTCAACAAATCCAAGGATCTAACAAAGTTTACATTTTCTGATGGTGAAACAGATAGTACTGACTTTTTTCGTGCAATTAGCATGGTTTTTCTTCTAAAACATAATGCTTTTGAAATTTGTGTTTTTGACCAATGGGTGATAAATACACCAAAATTTGACTGCCTTTCCTTCGATGATATTTTGTTATATGGCGGATGTTCACAATTATGCATTTACATCGTGTAGTTAAAGCTCTGTAAAATCGTTGATATAGCGCGTAGCGCTTTTCGATCGTTACACATTTTCAATTTAGCATTGATACACAGTATTTTCATTTTAAGTCTCCGCTAAATCCGCTAAATCCAGGTTTTTTAACCTTCGTTTTAGCAACATTAATATAAAAAGGTTGATTTGACTAATTCTCTTTTGAACTAAATCAACAAAGTTAGGGTAAAGATTAATTTTAAGATCAAGTATTGAATATAAGTTAGAAATCTACTGTAGTCATCAAATTTTGACGGTGTAAATTATGATATTCTTCGATTTTAATATTAAGATTAAATTATATGTATTTTACCGTACAAATGATGCGGGAATGAAAATAAATTAACTTTTAATATTTGTTTCAATCAAATGACTTTTTTTTCACCTACGCTATTTTCTACTACATCTCCGTTTTATTCTTGCCATAACCTTTTGTGTCTGTACTGCTAAGTGTTTTAATTGCAAAGCATTTACATCGAAAATGTTAAAAATATGCAACATAATATTGAATTTATTTTAAAGAAAAAACAATATAAGTCGTGGCTGAGTAGTGAATTGTGAAAGCATCTTATGTGAAACCTATGATGTTATGGCCGAAATAATGAATATAAGTGGAAAAAATGAAGGAAATTTTTCGAAAACACCCTTCTAAGGTTTTAAAATACAGCGACGTCTCTCGTTATAAACTTGTTATAAAAAATACCATGGTTTTTTGTTTCAGTCAAACTGCAAACATTTGCAGTGCGTGCTATAAATATTTGTAGCTTTGCAGCAACAAAAATAATTCAATAAATAAATAGGTTTATTTTTATTTATAGTAATCCACAATTAATTACATTTAAGTTTTGAAAAAAACAAAAATGAAAAGTTTATCGGGAATAAATTTATGTGTATAAATTAAAACATGCTTTTGAAAAGAGTTTTTTGTGTGTCGAACTTGAAAATAAGGGGTAGATCCAAATATCCATGACAATAAATTTAAATGGAAGTGAAACAAATTAGTGAATTATCATGGAAAGTTAGCTTACTATATCTACAAAAGCAAAGAGACTTGAATTTTAATTAACAAACGCAATTTATTTTAATAAAATATGAAAGTTCTTCTGGACAATAAAAGAAAGTAAATATGTGCTACGTATCATTTTCTGTTAATTTGTAGGAAGATGCTAAAAGGTCTGAAATTTTCAAGTACACAAAACTACAAAATTTAAAATAGAAGATGGATTTCAATGGTATTAGCCAAAAATTTGGTCTAACACTCCCAACTGGTAGGATTTAGATAACAATCCTGGATTGTATAATTGTATCTAATAATATCAAATTAGCTAATAAATTAAAAAGTAGAAAGAATAAGTAGTATTGGAGAAGGAAGACACAATTTTTCTAGTGGTTCGACAAAATCTCATACCTATATCAAATTTGTCAATGTTTTATTTCTTTATTCATAATGGATCTACCAAAATTATGAAGATGATTTGATATTCTATCCCGAGTTACAAAAATGATAAAGTTAGCTCTAGTATTTGATAAGAAAGGTTTAGTCCCTTTTTGGTTAGAGATGGCCTTCTATTTATAACTAAAATGAATTGTTTTGGAGGCCTTAAGTTCGTCAGATCTCGGCAGATTTCGTCAATCAATCAGGTCCAATATGGTGGAGCAGAAATCCAATCAAAAGTAGACCAAATCTCTAGCTAGATAGATCGGCATCGATCCATGGTCCAAACTTGTATCTTTCTTCATATCTTGATGTCTTCATGTTCCTTGGAGCTTTAAAGAGGCAAAATTGTCTTTGGGGTGGGTCAGTGTCGATCAATCACCCTTGTCCAAATGCTTTTCATTTGCTTCAATATACTAAAGATCCACTGCTCTTGAGTTTGGGTGGGCAAAATGGTCATTTGTATGAATCGGTACCGATCCATGAACTTAACCAATTTTTCCCCCTTATTCTTTTGTTGTTCATAGTTGATCGCCTTCAAGTCCAGAGTGCATTTCTTCATCACTTCATACTCCGGTTTCACTGGTAGGTTTCCTGGGTAATATATCGGATTACACTCCCCCCCAAAGCATGTTTATGTGTAAGTTAAACATGCTTTGAAGCAAGACAAGTGACCAAATCCTAATCCGCATAAACACTTCAACCACTCGATCTGTTTCCATAGAACATCCTATCTTCATCGAGAATTCAAACACCCATTTTCCATATAGTAGACAAGTCACGTCCTTTCGAAAAATATAATGTTGCAGTTTACCACCCAGAAACTTCGTTCGATACTTATAATCATTTGAAAGTTGCTCCAAATCATGGCTGGGTAGATATATCCATTTTATAATCATTTTCCTTTTTTCTGTAGATTAATGGATCGATACCAATTTATGCTCCTTCACCCCTATATAATAAACATTAAGAAAAATTCCACTCCATCATTTAACATAGCATTCAAGTCTTTATATCTTCCTTACACTCAATGTACACAAACTAGGGCTTCATTCAACCTTCGTTCTTAGGCTCTCGCCATCGATTTCAATCATCAATCCATGGTAGGATTACCGATTTTGTACCACAGTTCACCTTGTACCATCGCCCTCATTGTTGTCAACCCATGCTTCCATGGTCGTCGCCAGTTGCCGCTCCATTTGAAACTATTGTCGATCCATCCCGTCGATCAATTCTCCTGGATTGGATTAAAGTTGAGATGATTGGGGAAGAAGTAGCTTCATTTTGGCATGTTAAGGAGGTGATGGATCGAAGTAAGGTCATATTGGCAATGGGTTAACTTTATTTCAAGAAATATTCCATGGAGATGTAATCACGCCTTGATGGATTTGGATATTGACATGTCTTAGGACATGAATCCTGTCAATACTTAGATTCATCAATCAAGAATCCTTTATTCCATGAAAATTGCAATCTCCCCATGAGTCCCCAATCAAGAGTTAGAGTTCTAGTCCACATTAAGATCGTCCAATACCAACATAATTCCTATGTTAGTAAGTAATATCCAGCACATAGTTCCATTGTATGTTGGAGCTCATTTGCCAACATGAGCAGTCTTTCTACATAGAGTCCTTTCGTACACTTTGCATAAGGAATTGGATAAACACAATGTATAGGACACAAACACTTCCCATTGTCAATGTACAGAATCCAATACGTCGACACACGTCATTATCTTTGTTAACCTAAAAAATGGATCAACACCCTGGGTTGAGTATGAAAGCACCAGCTCTATTCTTACAAAGCAATAATACATGTAATAGGTATAGAAAAGATCCGTAAAATAAAAGAGACGAGCAGTTTTTTATAGTAGTTTGGCTATTAACGAATCTTACGTCCACTTTATAGTTTTATTATGACTGACTGCTGTTACAAGTAGTGTTTGATTATAAGGCTTTTAAATATCTTTAGCTAGATTGAATTCCCAGAGTTGGAACGCACTAGAGAATCACAGTGAATCCCTTTGAAGATCGTTGTGAGGGAATGAAGAGTAAAGAAAGTCTCCAGCAGAGCTTTAGCAACCGGTCCAGAGAAGATCGGTTTATGTTGTAGGTAGGACAGTATTTATAGTGACCGGGGAGCTTCCGGGCCAATCCCGCTTGTTAGTCGCTTGCAGATGGTCAGAGCATGATCCAGTAAAGTTTAGCTTGCAACCCGAGCCAAAAGCATGGATCGCTAGCAATCCATGGTCGATGGATCGCTAGCGATCCGTGGTCATAGCTTGTGCGCGAGCTAATTACTTAGCTCCTCTCTTCATTGTGCTGCCATTCAGGTCGCAAGAATTCTATGGCTTTGTATGGATCGCTAGCGATCCATACACTTAACATATTTTTGCATTTTTTCTTCTAGTCTCCTTTGCTCCCACGTGCCATAGTTTTTCATTGATCCACTGATGAAGTTTATGGATCGATGGTGATCCATGATTTATGGATCGCTAGCGATCCATACACTTAGTCTTTTTCTGGACTTTGATGTCTAGCATTCCCATTACCTTATATCGACGTTCTTCACGTAGTCCCGTTGCACGTTGCTTTGTTTTGATGATGATTTACTTGTTATTTGCATTTGGCTGATGATGATTTACTTGTTATTCCCACTACCAGGAAATCCTTTCTTTTGAGTCATTCTTGAAAGAGCGTTGTAAAAAAGTAATGCCAGGGGCTTGAGAGGAGAAGGAAGCGGCACTGCAAGAGAGCAATAGGAACGACGATATGCTGAAAGAACTGAAAGAGGCTCATGGAAGAATTAAGATCGTCTATAGGGACAGGATAAAAAAGCCTCATGCCGAGGAGGCGAAATTAAAAGAAGAGGTGGCTGCTTGTAGCGCAACGATTGAAGCCTAGAAGAAAACTATCTCCGACCATGACCTTACCGTTGAGAGGCATAACATGACTATCTCTGATCAAGCTGCGATGACTGCCCGATTATAGGACCAAGTTGCGTAACTTAGTGCCAATAAGTTTCGCGTTGAGGTCGAAAAGGCCGCCGCTACAGCGAATTATCTGGAGCTTTAAGCACTTTCAAGAGGAAGATGGAAAAAAATGGACGTGACCATACTAAATTTCTATGTCAACTCTTTACTTCATTAGGAGAGCCTTCACGACAGCGATGATGTTTACACCGAGCGGGAGTTAGAGAACGCCTGCCTTAATGAAGAATAAAAGAAGCTTTGTTGGAGGGTCAGGAGATATTGCGGATTAAGAGGGAGAAAAAGGTTGCAGATGCTGCCATGACCGCTGCTGCTAAAGCACTTATAGAGCCTTTGATTTTTGGCATAGGCGAAATATCAAAACAGCCCCGCAATCTGCCAACAAGTTCTGGGCTTGGGGCTTCCCCTCAGGTAATAAAACGGTCTAAGGAGGATGAAGGCGGTGAATATGAAGTTGACGTTCTTGGCCACTCCTCCGATGAAGGTAAACCTCTCGCTTCTCTCGAGTTCGAGAGCTTTCAGCTTACGCTGCAAGAACAGGAAGAATTTAATGCTTTTCTTTTTTATCTTATTAGTCCGTCTACCCTTTATGTTCATACGCCAGCATCCTCGGCGCCTGGACCTGCTGCTATTTCCACTGCTTGTTTCCATTCCTATTTCAGTTTACACGTCCGTATCTGGCTTACAGCCGAGGCTGGAGTCCGAAAAGATAGCCGCACTTCATCGCTTGGATGACCCTTCTTTATCTTTGGAAGGTGACGTAACTACGACAGAGGTTAAGGAGCAGGAAGTTCAAATGGAGCAGCCTTGTAAAACTCAACATGAATTGGTCGCTATCAAGAATGAGAAGGTTGAAGCGATCAAAGCCTCGAAGAGCTTCCGTAAGTCACAGAAGCGTAAAGCGAAGTGCAAATCTTCTGAGAATGTTGCAGAGGAAGAGGTGGATGTTAGCGCCAAAGAGTTTGTTGATATTACTAGCAATGACACCACCCCGAGACGAGGCAGAAGCTTTCAAAAAAGGGCGGAAAGGGGAATGGTGGAAAGAAGCGCTGGGGCGTTTGGGTGGCGACCGAGCTCATTTTGGTTCTTTTGAGTCATTTTGTTCAAGTGCAGAGTCTGCACTCAGTATTTTTCTTGTGGAGTCTGTATTTTCCTTTTGTTGGCCGGTATTATGTGGGTATGGCCCCCATCTTTTGTCCTTGTATGTAGAAAATTATAAGCAATACATTGATATTTTGACTGTACCTTTATTTGTCTATTTATATGTGTCCTGTGCACTTGTGCTTGTTTTATTTACACTTATCCATTTCTTGTGATTATTGCTGAAATTCTTTATTTGGAGTAACCATTCTTTGTTTCGAGTACCAAAACTTGTGAACTTATTGTTTTCAAGTATCTTTACTTAAGTGCCGATAATGCCCCTAGTTCACAGGGCTGTTTACTTCAAATAACTGATAATGACCAGTAACTCAGGGTTAAATAGTCTGCACGTTAACACTTGAAATTTGACTAAATCACAAGTCAATTTTTCATTTTTTAGAAGTTTTGTGACTTGAACACGTAGTTTGTGTTTTTGTGATATTTCGGTGAGTACGCAACATATGTATGATTGAGGTGTGCATACTGTATGAGTTGACTATGGGCAGGTACACGACGTCAATGTTTAATGTAATAATCTATCGTACTCCAGTTTTGTTGGAGTCATCCTATTGTTTGTGACAGTTGGAGTGGCTTGATTATGGTTATTCTTGTATGGATATGTTTCCTGGCATTTTCCAGGGCTATCGCGGGACTTGAAAGTGCACGCGACTTACGGGATGTGCAGATTTAGGATTGGTATGTTCCATCGATTCGGAATGGTTTTGGGGCTCCTCGGTGTTGCCTACCTTAGGGAAATGTGAGGAGTTTATTCTTTAAGAGCGTGATTTCACAGCTTCGGTAGTTAACACATGGCTTATGAAATACACGGCTTTTGGGACTGATATGATCCATCGTTCCAGAATGGTTTTAATGCTCTCAAATGATGCCTATCTTTGGGCAACGTGAGGAGTTTAAGTATTAAAAGTCAGTGCACGACTTATGGAGTGCGCGGCTTTTCATGCTTCTCGGTGTTGCCTATCTTCGGGCAGTGTGAGGAGTTGGTATTTTGAAATTTAGTGCGCGGCTTATGAAGTGCGCGACTTTTCGTACTCCTCGATGTTGCTTATCTTTGGGCAACGTAAATAGTTGATATTTTGAAATTTAGTGTGTGGCTAATGAAGTGCATGGCTTTTCAAACTCCTCGGTGTTTACTGTCTTTGGGTAATGTGAAGGGTTGATATTTTGAAATTTAGTGTGCGGCTCATGGAGTGCGCTACTTTTGGTACTCCTCGGTATTGCCTGTCTTCGGGCAATGAAAGGAGTTGATATTTTGAAATTTAGTGTGTGGCTTATAAAATGCATGACTTTTCATACTCGGTGTTGCCTATCTTTGGCAATGTGAGGAGTTGGTATTTTAGCCCTTCCGATGTTACCAGAGCTACATCGGTATTTAGAAGGCAAAGATCGGGTTTCGTCGATCAACGATTTGAGTCTATTTGCTTCCATCGACTCGGCAGGTAGTTATTATGAACACAGTTTTGTTAGTTCAAAAAATGAATCAAATTAATCAAGGCAAGTAGGGCAGATCTTTGCCTATTTACAATGTCCCTGGCATTCCGAGATGGCTTATTTGCTGAAAAATAGAGAATACATAAAGTAGTTTTCAAATGAAATAATGGAGGGCGCTATTCCATGCCCTGGGAATTTGGATTCCGTCGACGGTTGTCAGCTTGAAAGTTCTGTCCCTTAGCTATTGATTAATGACATATGGTCCTTCCTAGTTCGGTCCGAAGGCCCCCGAAATAGGGTAAACTCTCTTAAGCACAAGGTCTCCCACTTCAAAGGTTTGGTTATGAACTTTGGAATTGAAGTACCGTGCGACCCTTTTTTGGTGGGCAGCAGTTCTCAACTCAGCCTAACTCTCTTCTTTTATCGATCATATCTAGTGATACGAGTAAAAGATGCTCGTTTTGCTTTTGATTAAAATTTTACCTTCGATGCGAGGGGACCCTAATTCAACAGGAATCATTGCTTCTGAGCCATATGCCAGAGTGAATGGAGTGTGGCCGGTTACTGCTTTGTGGGTAGTTCTGTAAGCCCATAGTGCGAGTGGAAGTTCATCAACCCAGTTTCCTTTAGCTTTAGTTAGTCACCTTTCAATGGTAGATTTGATTATTTTGTTTATTGCTTCCACCTGTCTATTTGCTTGTGGATGAGCTACTGCTGAGAAACTTTTCTCAATCCGAAAGCGTTTGCCAAAGTCTTTGAACTTAGCGCTTTCGGTTTGAGTTCCATTGTCAGTGATGATTTTCTACGGCATGCCAAACTTGCAAATAATGTTTTCAATAACAAAATTAATGACTTTCTTTGTGGTTATGGTGTCCAGCGGTTCCGTTTTAGTCCATTTCGTGAAATAATCTACAGCAGCTATAGCATATTTGGCTCCTCTTTTTGATATCGGCGGGACACCAATCAAATCGATCCCCCATATTGCAAATGACCATGGACTGACAATCTACATTAGCTCTGTTAAAGGAGTTCTTTTAATTTTGCTAAATATTTACAGCGATCACATTTTCTGGCCTAATCTGCAACATCGCGGTCTATTGTTGGCCAGAAGTATCCATACTGGACGACTTTCTTCGCAAGGGTTTGCCTCCACTGTGGTCTTCGATTTCGCCGTCATGCACTTCTTTTAGGATTTGTCGGGCTTTGTCGTCGGACACATATCTAAAATAGAGGGTTGAGAATCCCCTTCGATAGAGTATTCCATCTTGTATCACGAATCACGATACCCCTTAGAGAAGCTTTTTCCGTTGATTCTGGTCTGTCGGAAGAGTCCCTGCAAGTAAATATTCCTTTATCGGTGTCATCCATATATCTGGTTTGACAGTGATCTCGAGGATCCAGTCGATGTCCATTTCTTCTATGCTTGGTTGGTCAGAGTCTCCACTATGACTAGACCCAATGACTGAGCTTCTCCGGAGCATAGCAGTTTAATAATCTGCCTTGGTGTTTTGCTCCCGTGGAATACGAGTTATAGTGTAGCGTTCGATGTCGCTTAGTAGTTCTTACACTGTGGCCAGGTACGAGGCAAGATTCTCCCCACGAGCCTGGTATTCCCCTTTTACTTGACAGACGACCAGCTGGGAGTCGCTGTATATGTGAATAGATTTTATCTTGAGCTCTTTCACAGCTTTCAATCCTGCAATCAGTGCTTCGTATTCCACTTCGTTGTTTGTAGCGGGGAATTCCAAACGTAGAGCATAGCTAATGGCCCATCCTTTGAAGTTTAAGCACTACTCCTGCTCTTGAAGAAAGGCTGTTGGATGCGTCATCGACAAAGAGCTTCCATTGTGTATCTACTTCTAGCCGAACTTCTTCCTTATCATCCCGTACAATAAATTCGACGATGAAGTCTGCTAATTCTTGCCCATTGATGGCTTTCCTTAGGTAGTATGTGATATCATACTGATTTAGTTCTATGTTCCATTTGAGAAGTCGTCCGGAAGTTTCAGTTCGATATAACACTAGCTTAGGGCCAGGTCGATCAATGCTTTAGTCAGATGAGCCAGAAAGTTGGGTCGTAAATTCCTAGATGCGATCAAGAGGCAATATGCCAAGTTTTCCAGTTTCGGGTGGTTTTTCTCTGCTCCAGTGAACTGCTTGCTAATGTAATACACAGGTCGATGGACTTTTGCTTCTTCATGCACGAGAGCGGCGCTTAGTGCATGGGGTGAGATTGCTAGGTAAATGAATAGGTCTTCCCCGTCTGTGAGCTTTGATAATATCGGCGAAGCCTCCATGTGCCGTAGCAATTCTTCGAATGCTGTTTGACATGGCGGATCAAAGAATGATATACACTTGTCGGTAGCTTTCGAGATAAATTGACTTAGTGCTACGACTTTTCCATTTAAGCTTTGCAGTTCCTTCTTATTCTTCAGATCTTGGACTTCTCGTAGTGCCTCTTTTTGTTTTGGATTTGCCTCGATGCCCCTGGCGCTTATGATGAATCCTAAGAATTTTCTGGAGGCTACTCCGAAGTGACATTTAAGTGGATTGAGTTTCACTATGTACTTTCAGAGTATTTTGAACATTTCAGCGAGGTTATCCAGGTGATTAACAGCGGCTCGTGATTTGATCAACATGTTATCCACATAAACTTCCATCGTTTTCTCGATCCGACGCTTGAGCATGCTATTTACCAACCTTTAATAACTTTCCCCTACGTTCTTCATACCAAATGGCATTACTCTGTAGCAGTATAGGACCAGGTCGGTGATGAAGCTGGTTTTTTGTTGATTGGGTTCACGCATTAGCCCGGAGTATGCGTCCATTGAATGATAACAGCTCGTGTTCTGTCATTCCGTCCACAAGTTGGTCTATTCTAGGGAGAGGGAAGTTGTCTTTTAGGCAAGCTTTGTTTAATTTCGAGCAATCGATACGGGTTTTCCACTTCTCATTGGACTTTTTGACTAAGACCGGATTAGATATCCACCTTGAATAAGTTGCATCACGGATGAAACCGTTGGCCATTAACTTGTCCACCTCTTCTCCTAGTGCCTTGAACTGTTCGGGACCTAGGCTGCACCTCTTTTGTTTTACTGGTGTGAACTTAGGGTCAATGTTCAGCACGTGACATGCGATTTTTGGAGACACCCCACACATATCGGAATGCGTCCATGCGAACATATCCAAGTTAGCGCGAAGAAATTTTGTAAGCTCCATACGCATCTTGTTTCCAATGTGCGATCCAATTTTTAAGACTTTAGCTGGGTCGTCCATGTCGATCAGGATGGACACCGTCAATTCTATAGGTGTCGTCTGTTCCTTCTCTGAGCTCTTCTTTCTAGGGTCCAAAGCCTTAGTGAATCGGCGATGGTCCCTAAGCCAGGGGCGGCTCTGTAGTTGCTATTTGGAGGGTTCACGGATGTAGAGAGTTCTCCCCACGTCCTTCCCTTTTTCCTTCCTTCTGGATTCGCATAACTCTACAATGTAACATTCCATGGTAGCATACCGATTTTCTTTCACCACTTCGATTCCATTTGCAGTAGGGAACTTCATGGTTAGGCACCATTGGGCCAGAGCTGTTATTAAATCTGCTAGAGTGGATCGCCCTAAGAAGGCGTTATATGCTGACATTTCATCCATAAATACAAAAGTCTAAATGAGCGTGAATCTTCGATCGCCCTCTCTAAGCTCCACTGGCAGGTCGATTGTTCGCACAAGTTGCTTGGGCTCGCCAGTAAACCTTTGGATCTTTGTTTAGCGTGCAGACATACTTTTCATATCGATTTTCATCTGGTCAAAGTACGTTTGAAAAGAACATTAACAGAGCTACCACTATCAACCAACACATGCCGAACAACAGCGGAACCAAATCCCACTGTTACCACCATTGGATCGAGAGTTGGGGCTTCGATCCCTCCGGTGTCTCGATTTCGAAACACTATGTCATCACTCAATACTTTCTACAGCTTGGTTGGGGTTTCATCTTCTTGTGGGAGGCATGATTCCTTTGGATCATGCTTCAACGAACTTACATATCGCTCCATCTCTCCCCAACTTCTTTGCGCGGGATGTGGTCCCCCAGATATTGTTCCAATAATGAATCTTTGGCCAGTTCATTTGGATCCTTCCTTACTAGTTCTGATTTGATTCCTTCGTTCCCTAGGGGGCTGAGCGGCCGTGGGTTGATCAGGGTTCTGTGGCTTTCTCACATACTGTTGGAGTTTGTTTTCCTGAATCAACTCTTCGATGAGATTCTTCTGATGGCGGCATTCGTTCGTGTTATGTCCATGAGTCTCATGGAAGCGGCAGAACTTTCCTAAGTGTTTTTGTTGCTCGGTTGCTTCCTTCCTAGGGGGTTTCTTCTATTCTTCAGTCCCCTGGGTTGCAAGATAAATATTTTCCGAAGTGTCGTTTAGAGGGATATAATCTTCCTACCTAAACCCTTTAAGCCTTTAGTTGCTGCCATTACCATTTCTTTTATTGGAGTTCTGATTTTTCCTCTTTTGATTCCCATCTTTTCCTGTGACTCCTTGAGCAGTTCCAAAATCGTGCGTGTTTTGATTCATTGGTACGTCACTTTATCCAATGTTCATCGGTTGCATGCCAGTAGACTTTCTTTCGAGCTCCTGTACTTCCTCCAATATTTAAGTACTGACCTGCTTTATGATTGAAGTCTTTCCTTGTGGTAGGCTGCTTCACTTTAATCCATTTTCTGAATTCAGTCTTCAGGTGAATGGCATGGACTAATGCCATAAAAACCATGTCATCATCGGGGTTACTTACTTCTGTCACCGTGGTATTGAATCGGTTAATGAAAGATTTCAACGATTCATTGTTCCCCTGGAATAACCCGGACAGGGACATGACATCTTTTGGTTGCGCGGGATGAAGCCTGAATTAGCAAAAAGAATCTTATGGCTTGGTCAAAGGAAAAGATAAATCAAGAGGGAAGTCTTGTGAACCACATAGACACGGCTCCTTCTAGAATATGGGAAACATCTGTATTGAACAGTCTCTGAAGCGTTCGCTCCGTCCACATACCAACTATACTTGTATAAATGAGGTTTTAGGTCCTTAGTCTCATCATAAGTTGGGATAGTTGGCATTGTGAATTTATCTGGATAATTTTCATTCAATATTTCATCGGTAAAGGAAGTCCGACTTGGAGCTGACCCACATTCATCATCTCTTCGGTTTTTACTCTCGTCCATCAATCGTTTGACCATGTCTGTTACGTATGCCTCTGATGTCCGATAATCCTAGGGACTGCAGTCAGTCGCTACACCAAGTGTTTGGCTTTGCAAACTATCTTGGCGTGTGGGTAGAAGCCGAGGCTCTCCTGTCAATGAGAGAGCCAATCCCCCGGGACCCCGTTGGCTTGCAGTTGGCGTGATTGGAGTAGTTTGGATGTTCCTAACATCATTCGAACGCATTGACATTCTCTTCCAATTGGTTATCTTACTCTCTATCTTCTGAATCCGAGAGATCTATAGCTATAACTTCTTGTGGAGTTTTGGCCCCTTGATCTAAGTTCATACTTGGTTGCCTTGCGGTGGGTGGAGCATTTGTATTTCCTTCCATATTATGTCCCATGGTTCCTTTTGTTACCCTTTTTCGCAGCCGTTTTCCGTTTCTTCTGTTTAGCCCAGAAATGGAAGAATTTTCTTGTTCCATGGCAGTCGCAGGTATAGGCATAGTTCTTGGAGCAGGATTTTACTATAGGGTTAGAAGAGCGTTATGCTTCTCCATCAGAGCCTTCTGGCTACTTTCCATTCTTTGGTTGATCTCGTCAACCATCTTATTCAACTCATAGTAAGGACTTCGTGTTGACTGGGGGATGTTGGTGCCTGATTTCTTTAGTTAGCACCATTTATTTCAGTATGTTGAGGATTATCATCTTCTCCCGTTATCACTACCCCAATGGATCTTCCAAAGGTAGTTCTTCTTCTTCCAGGAGTCATGGATTCCAAGTCGTAGATTCTTGGGGCAAAAATTAAGGATCTAGCTTCTAGACCTATGGGATCCAAAATAGATAGCTAGATTTGTATCTTGCGTTGGAGCTCTCAATGAAAGCATTAAAATGTTAACCCAAAAAATAGATCAACACCCTGGTTTGAGTATGAAAGCACCAGTCCTATTCTTACAAAGCAATAATACAGATAATAGGTATAGAAAAGAACCATAGAAGAAAGGAGACAAGAAGATTTTTATAGTGGTTTGGCTGTTAACGAAGCGTACATCCACTTTATAGTTTTATTGTGACTGATTGATGTAACAAGTAGTGTTTGATTACAATGCTTTTGATTATCCTTAGCTAGATTGAATCTCCAGAGTTGGAGCCCAATGGAAAATCACAGTGAATCCCTTTGGAGATTGTTGTGAGGGAGATGAAGAGTGAAGAAAATTTCCAAAAGAGTTTTAGTAACCAGTCCGAAGAAGAACCAGTTTATGTTGCAGGTATGATGGTATTTATAGAGATTGAGGAGCTTCTAGGCTAAGCCTGCTTGATAGTCGCTTGCAGATGGTCAGAGGATGATCCAGTAGAGTTTAGCTCGCGACTAGAGCCAAAAGCATGGATCGCTAACGATCCATGGTTTATGGATCACTGGCGATCCATGGGCATAGCTCGCGTGCGAGCTAACTACTTAGCTCATCTCTCCATTGTGCTGCTATTTCAGGTCGTAAGAATTCTATAGCTTTGTATGGATCGCTAGCGATCCATAAACTTAACATAGTTTTGCATTTTATCTTCTAGGCTCCTTTGCTCCCATGTGCCAAAGCCGTTCAGCAATCCACTAATGAAGTTTATGGATCGCTGGCGATCCATTATGTATGGATCATTAGCAATACATATACTTAGTCTTTATCTGGACTTCGATGTCTGGCATTCCCATTACCTTGTATTGACGTAATTCTAGTAGTTCTGTTGCACGTTACTTTGGTTTGATGATGATTTACTTGTTAATCGCATTTGGCCGCTGATCGGACTGAACAGACACTGGTCCCTTGATTCAGTCAAAATCAATCAATGCTTTAGCAATATGACTTAACTTCCTTTAACTCGTTGCTTTAATCCTTTTGTTTGAGTTCCGAGCCATTCTGACTTCATCAACTTATCCCGTCTTCTATTGGATCCTATTGGTTTAAAAAAACCGGATAAAAATCTATTAGATGTTGTACATCGTCCACTCTAGGGCTAAGTACTAGTATATCCCAATACAGAAATTTGATAAAAATTCTTGACTGTGCTCGTCACCCATGGGTTCCAGTTAAGTTGTGGATTCTATATGTTCCCTATGTCTTTCGCTAACCTCTCTTCTTCCATGTCACCCGCAATGGCTTCCATCTCAGCACCTATTTCCACTTCCACTATAGCTAACGGACCTTCTGTTATGATAATCAAGGAGTCACACAAAGAAATCCCTATGGATTTGCTCTGAATGGGGTCGTGGTTTTAAATAACCCCTCCGACTCTTCCGCTTCTAATTATTCCATTACAAACCCCAATGTGTTTGCGATATGCACAACATTCCAATGCGATTAGGCTTTTGTTGTCACAGGAGAGACTCACAATCCTCTCGTCGATACATTATGTGTAATTGATACATGTGTCTTTCTGGGTGTGCCTTCTTTCAACCACTTTCTATGCCACATTCTCCAGTTGATGAGGCTTGCTTCATCTCAGTTGCACCTAAATTCTTATACGCTGCTCTTGAGTCTCTACACGATCTCCATCCGCTACTTGGGTAGAGAGCCGCTCCTAGTTAATATTAGATACTTATATAATTTCAAGCATCGCCAATTTTAAGCATCGCTCCTCTAACCTTTCTTTGATCTTGTTTTAAGCTTTCCGAGGCTATCAGGTGGTCGTTGACTTACACAATAAGCGCAAGTACTTCAAAGAAGAATATTTCATTATTGGATGCCCTACCAACTTTGTTGAGAAACGACTCTCTAGATCAAGTATCTCACCATCCATCCCAATTTTGCCTTATTCCATTTTTGCTTCAACCCAATTGCTTAATCTGTTTTATTCCATTATAGTTATTCCTCTAAGAGTAGATAGTGATGACCTGAGGACATGGTCACCAAACTTCAAGTCATTCCAAAGGCGAGGCATAGTGAAACTAATTGGTACTAACTTGTGCCTCTATCACTTTCATCTTCTACATAACGACTACTGTGTTAGACCTTGCCCTTATAGGTATTAATGTGACAACTATACATTTCCACACACACACGCACGCACACGCACACGCACACACACACACACTCGCACGCACACACACACACACACACATATATATATATATATCAACTATTATTTGCAAGAGTTCACATATGAAGAAACAACGAGCAACGGTAGAGTCGAGCTAGAAGATTGGAGATCCAAAACAAGTTAGTCATATGCTTTATTTTGTACAATCTCCCATATAATGATTTCACACACACACATGAATATAGCCTTGAAAATAATTTTTTATGAAAGCTATATTTTCCTATATTTAGAAATAAAAAGTTTTTTTTTAAAAGGAATTCAAAATAAATAAGGCAGCATAATAAATGACACCTGAAAAGGTAAATACAGCCATCTAAATATAAAATTCAAACGTTTGATATTTTGTATTCAAACATCTAAAAACTCTGATTTTGAACTGCTAACTTTCTATTTCCTTCTGTATAACTTCATCCTTTTGAAACTAAAATTCAGATATCTGAAATAAAATTCAACCATTTGAATTTTTATTTCAGACATCTGAAAACATTATTTTTGAACTATAAACTTTTTATTTTTATTTCTAGATAATTTCAGCCATCTGGAATTCAAAAATTAGCCATTTGACCTAGATGAAAAGAAGTGTCACTTTATCGAAAATCAGTATTTAAAGAGATATCTTTTTTCTAAAGGTCGCAATATTTTCAATGGCTACAACCTTACGATAAGAAATATTTAACGCTATAAATAGAGTTTAAATTCATGTTTTTAACTAGCCGATTGCTTACAAACTTTATACTTCCTATATACTTATGATTCAAAAAGCATTCAATTATTCAATTTCCTATATTAGCAAATTCAAATCATCATATTACGAAGATTATAGGTAGGATGGTATTTATAGAGATCAGGGAGCTTCTGGGCGAAGCCTGCTTGTTAGTCGCTCGTAGATGGTCAAAGGACGATCCAGCAGAGTTTAGCTCACGACCCGAGCCAAAAGCATGGATCACTAGCGATCCATGGTCTATGGATCGCTGGCGATCCATGGGCATAGCACGCGTGCGAGCTAACTACTTATCTCCTCTCTTCATTGTTTTACTACGTCAGGTCATAAGAATTCTATGGCTTTGTATGGATCGCTAGCGACCCGTAGTGTATGGATTGCTAGCGATCCATACACTTAGCGTATTTTCACATTTTGTCTTCTAGGCCCCTTTTCTCCCACGTGCCATAGCTATTCAACAATCTAGTGATGAAGTATAGGGATCGCTGGCGATCATGATGTATGGATCGCTGACAATCCACGATATATGGATCGCTGGCGATCCATACACTTAGTATTTTTATGGATTTTGATGTCTGACATTTCCAATACCTTGTATCAACGTTTTCATGTAGCCCCGTTGCACGTTTCTTTGTTTTGATGATGATTTACTTGTTATTGGCATTTGGTTGCTGATTGAACTGAACAGACGCTGGTCCCTTGATTCAGTCAAAATCAATCGATGCTTTAGTAATATGACTTGGCTCCCTTTAACTCGTTGCTTTAGTCCTTTTGGTTGAGTTTTGAGCCATTCCGACTTCATCAACTTATCCCGTCTTCTATTGGATCCTACTGGGTTAAAAACCGGATAACAATCTGTTAGATGTTGTCATCATCCACTCTAAGGCTAAGTACAAGTAATACACCAATATAGAAATTTAATAAAAATTCTTGACCGTGCTCGTCACCCATGGTTTCCAGTTAAGTTGTGGATTCTATAAGTTCCCTATGTCTTTCGCTAACCTTTCTTCTTCCATGTGACCCGCAATGGCTTCCATCTCAGCTTCTATTTCCACTTCCACTACAAGTACTGGACCTTCTCGTCATCAAAGTTCGTGTCAGCCTCTGGCCTACATTGCTCTTGTTATGATAATCAAGGAGTCACACAAAGAAATCCCCACGGATGTAGGGTCATGGTTTTAAACAACCCCTCCATCTCTTCCCTTTCTAATCAATCCATTATCAAACCGCAATGCATTTGCGATATGCATGGCATTTCATAGAGGTTAGGCTTATGCTGCCATAATAGAAAGCTCACAATTCTCCCGTCGGCTACATTATGTGTAATTGATACGTGTGTCTTTCTGCGTGTGCCTTCTTTCAACCACTTTCTATGCCACGTTCTCCAGTTGATGAGGCTAACTTCGTCTCAATTGCACCCAAATTCTTGTACGCTGCTTTTGAGCCTCTACATGATCTCCATATGCCACTTGGGTAGAGAACCGCTCCTAGTTGATATTAAATACTTATATAATTTCAAGCATTTCTAATTTCAAGCATCGCTCCTCTAACCTTTCTTTAATCTTGTTTAAAGCTTTCCGAGGCTATCAGTTGGTCATTGATTTACACAATAAGCCCAAGTACTTCAAAGAAGAATATTTCATTATTGGACGTCATACCAACTTCGTCGAGAAATGGCTCTCTGGATCTAGTATCTCACATCCATTCCAATTTTTCCTTATTCGGTTTTTGCTTCATCTCATTTGTTTAATTTTTTTTTATTCCATTATAGTCATTCCTTCAAGAGTAGATAGTGATGACCTGAGGCACATGGTCACCACACTTTAATTCATTCCAGAGGAGAGGCATAGCGAAACTAATCTGGCACTAACTTGTGCCTCTATCACTTCCATCTTCTACACAACAAGTAATGTGTTAGATCTTGCCCTTATAGGTACTAATGAGACAACTATACATTTCCATATATATATATATATATATATCGACTATTACTTGCAAGAGTTCACATATGAGAAACAACGAGCAATGGTGGAATCGAGCTAGAAGATTGGAGATCCAAAACAAGTTAGCCGTATGCTTTACTTTGTACAATCTCGCATATAATGATTTCACACACATACACACATGAATATAGCCTTAAAAACAATTTTTTATGAAAGCTATATTTTTTTTACTTTTAGAAATAAAAAGTTTTCAAAAAGCAATTCAAAATAAAAAAAGTTGCATAATAAATGATACCTGAAAAGGTAAATTCAGCCGTCTGAATATAAAATTCAAATGTTTGAAATTATATTCAAATATATAAAAACACTAATTTGAACTACCAACTTTATGTTTCCTTCTATATACTTTCAGCCTTTTGAAACTAAAATTCAAATATCTTAAATAAAATTCAACCATTTGAATTTTTATTTTAGATATCTAAAACATTATTTTTGAACTCTAAACTTTCTATTTTTATTCCTGGATAATTTCATCCATCTGGAATTCAAAAATTATCCATTTGACCTAGATGAAATGAAGTGTCGCTTCATTGAAAATCAGTATTTGAAGAGATATCTTTTTACTAAAGGTTGCAACTTTTTCAATGGCTACGACCTTACGATAAGAACCATTTAACGCTATAGATAGAGTTGAAATTCATGTTTTTAACTAGCCGATTGCTTACAAAGTTTATACTTTTTATATACTTACGATTAAAAAAGCATTCAATTCTTCAATTTCCTACATTAGCAAATTCAAATTGTCATATTACGGAGACTATAGGAAAGGTGTACTATATTGACTCATATGTGCTATTCAAGAACACATAAAGTTGGATTTCTATTATTCTATTGTATCAAGTCCTGTTGGAGATCTTTAGATACAAGGTCAAGAAAATTTGCACTATGCCTACTCCCTTGGGTTAAGCGAGTGCATGGCTAGTGAAATTCCTAAGAGGTGCTTAGGGAATGGACGTAGGAGAGGTGCTTAGGGAATGGACATAGGAGAGGTACCACGAATCAATATAAAATTTTGGTGTGTTTCCTTTATTTACTTTACTTTGCATAATTACTATTATTAACTTAGTTTAATTAGCCATACTTCTACCATACGATCCACTAGTACTTTTTCAATTGGTATCAGAGCAAGGAATTTTCAAAATCGTAATAGTTTTGAAAAATTATGGCAAATATGAGTTTTAACAAGTTTCAAGAAGGTCAATCTATTGCTCGTCCCCCATTTTTACCAGTTCTAATTACATATATTGGACTACACATATGAAAGTGTTTATGAAATCTAGTGGTCTTGATATCTAGCTATCCACTCAAACTCAATATGAACAACCTCCTACTACAATGAGTGCCTGGACAGATGCTCAAAAGACTACTGCTTCCAACAATGCTAAAGCAATGAATGTGTTATACCGTTTGTTAGATAAGAATGAATTTATTTGGAATTATGATGTGTAAAACCGTTTATGAAATTTGGAAAATTCTACAAGTGACCCATGGAGATACAACCAAGGTTAAACAAAGCAATATTAACTCGTTAAAAAAAATCAATTTCAGCGGTTCAAAATGAAACCAAATGAAAGTATTATAGAAATGTATTCTAGATTTCAAAGTATACAACACGATCTTCTAGCTTTAGGAGAAACTTTTACTAATTTTAATTTAGTATCATGTATTTTAAATTCCTTAACAGACGAGTGGGAAAGAAAAGTGCTTGCCATAGAGGAAGCAAATGATCTTTCTACACATAAAGTAGAGGAATCAATTGGTAATTTAATCTCTTATGAAGCAAATTTGCAAGCTAGAAAAGATCTACACAAGAAAAAGAAAGTATTGCTTTTCAAGTAAATAATTATAATGATGATTCGGACTTGAGGACATAGATGCTGTGTCTGTCACGAAGAACTATAAGAAATTCCAAAAATTCAATGAATAGTTCAAAAGCAGAGACCTGACAATTCAAATGATACATCAACCTTCGAATGCTATGGGTATGACAAATTTGGACATACGAAGAAGGATTGTCCCAGGCGAAAAAAAGACAAAAAAAGCATCAAAAGGAAATTTAAAAATGATAAATATCCAAAAAGAAGCGAGCGTGCTTTCTAAGTGACTTGGGATGATCTCCTTCAAGCGATAGTGGAAGTGATAGCGATGGAGAAAAAAGCGAATGTATGCTTTATGGCTACCAAAGACGAGGTGTATTCTGATTTATCTATTGAATACATAATAGAAATAACTTCAGAATCAGATGACAAATTTAGAAACTTAAGAAAAATTCATAACGAATGTTCATAAAATATAAATAGATTAGAATTGGAAAATAAAATGCTTAAAGATGAGAGAAATATTTTAGAAGAAGAAATCATAAAATTTAAAAATTCTAATTTTAATGAAGATTTTCAAGATATTAAAAATGAGAAATTGATTTTGTCTAAAACTAATAGCGATTTAAAGGAAACTATTGATAATTTGGAAGAAAAGGTGAAAATTTTGGAAAGTAATAACGAACATTAACAAATGAAAAAATTACATTAAAAAATAAATAAAGGGTTTGCCAACTAATATTTCTAAGTTTAATAAAATTTGTCCCATTTAATTAGTATATTAAAATCTTCTAATAATAAACATGATTTAGGTTTTTTTATTAAATCAAACGAACCAAAATCAGAACTAAGTATGATTCGTTATATACAAACTTTAAAAAACCCAAAAAAGTCAACCAAATGTTGACTATGAAAAGAAGCTGCATAAAATATTGAGTTGATAGGAGCATGGATAAAGGAAGACCAGTCTAGGTAGAAAAGTTACGCAGATAAGAGACGTAAAGATTTAGAATTCTTGGTTGGAGACCATGTTTTTGTTAAAGTATCGCTAATGAAGGTTGTAGTACGGTTTAGGAAGTCAGAAAAATTAGCAACGAGATATGTTGGTCCATTTTCTATCATAGAAAGGATCGGGAAACTCACTTATCGAATAATTTTGTAGGAGTACATGATATTTTTCATGTTTCTCATCTTGAAAAGAGTGTGCATGATATAAAGACTACCATCGCACTGACTGTATTGGGAGATTTGGTAGTGGAACTGGATATGACTTTTATCAGACAACCAGTTCGTGATGTAGCAAAAGGTGAGAAGAGATTAAGAAACAAGATAGCCATGTTAGTGCATGTCTAGTAAGTGACAATGAGAAAGATTGTACTAGGAAAACAGAGGACATGATTAGAGATACTAATCCTAAGCTGTTTTGATGGTATGTTCTACATTTTTCATATAGACTTTTAGCTGGTAGGATATGCTAGCATTGTTATTATGTGTTTGTCACACGTGTTTGCATGGTTAATATGCGTGTTATTTTCCTTATCGTAATTTCGATGACGGAATTCTTTAGGGGGGAGACTATAACACTCTTAATTTTTATTTAACATTATTTAGAAAATTTAATTAGATAAATAATTAGAACAATATATGTGATGTGGTTTGGAAAATGAGATTTGTTAGCTAATTCGATCGTGCCTTAAGTAATCAATTAATAAGAAAGTTTCAAAAATAGAATAGAATATAATTATTGAGAGAGGCATAATGGGAATAACTTCTTATTTCATTCTCTAAACCCTTCCTCTCTCATTCATTCTCATTTCATTTTCTAAATCAAAAAAGAACACAAATAAGGTCGGCCATAACCTAGAGGAAGAAAAGAGAAAAGCTAAGGAATTTAATGGAAAAGGCTAAAAGAAATTAAAGTACATCAAGTTCAATCTCTCCTGTCCAATCTAAAGTGAATGATAGTTAACCATCTCATTTTTTATGCTTGATTTCGAATATATGGTTGATTTTTGAAGTTGATGTGATAATATGTCATGTTATGGTTGATAATTTCATTATTTGATTGAATGGTGATCTACTAGAATTTATTGAATTATTCTAATGGGTTTTAAAGGCAAAAACCTACTTTTTGATCTTCTATTGACTTTAATTTGAATATATTGTCTAGAATATTATTTTGGAGACGATTTTTTAATTTCATAATTTTCCAAGTACATATGAATATTTTATGAATTTCCAAAGGGGAAAAATTGTTTATTTCGGGTTTTAATCATTAAAAATAATTAAATTAATATTTTACACTTATAATATTTGAATAGAAAAGCAGAAGGAAATTCGGATTTTTGATGATTTTTAGGGAATTTTCCATAATGGTTATGATTTTCTATGAATTTATTATTTTAAAAATGTGTTAAATTAATATAAATTAAATATATTAATTATAAGGGCTTTCAAAGTTATTAAGAAGGTAGAATGTGATCTGCTAGCAAATTCTAAAAAGAATATGAAACAAAATTATGTTATCCAATAAAAATTTGATAAGAGACAAAAGTTGGTGGAAAGTATTGTCTTTAAAAGGAAACGATTCGGTTTTCAAACAACTCATAAAGATGTCATACATATTTTAGAGGTACGACACCTCATATCTAAAGACTCTTTATATCATATTTTAGAGGTACAATGCCTCATATCTAGAGACTTTTTATCTCAAATTTTAGAGGTACGACACCTTATATCTAGAGACTCAATAAAAAATTTGACAAGAGGCAGGAGTTGGTGGAAAGTATTAGCTTTGAAAGGAAATAATTCAGTTTTCAAACTATTTACAGAAATACCATTACATATTTTAGATATACGACACCTCATATCTAGAGACTCTTTATTTCATATTTTAGAGGTGCGGCACCTCATATCTAGAGACTCTTTACATCATATTTTATGGGCATAACACCTCATATCTAGAGACTCTTTACCTCATATTTAAGAGGTACGACACCTTATATCCAGACACTCCTTATCTCATATTTTAGAGGCTTGAAACCTCGTATTTTAGAGACTCTTTATCTCATATTTTAGAGGTACGACGCCTCATATCTAGAGACTTTTTACCTTATACGTTAGAGGTACGATACATCATATGTAGAGACTCTTTATCTCATATTTTAGAGGTTTGACACCTCATATTATAGAGACTCTTTATCTCATATTTTAGAGGCTCTTTACCTCATATTACTTAGGTATTTTAGAAACTCTTCACCTCATATTTTAGAGGCTTGACACCTCATATTTTAGAGACTCTATATCTCATACGTTAGAGGCTTAATTGCCCTGTTTTGATAGTGAATGTTTTAAAAGCTATGTAAGGATGTGACAATCGATTGAACATATTTTTATGAATGATGTATTATGTTCTTGCTATCATATATAAATACATGTTTTATCATTTATCATACCCACATCCACATTACCCAACATCGCATCCTGGGGTTTAGGAACAAAATTACCAACTAGGTTGTTCCAGTAGTGAGTATGGCCAGACTAAGATCTTGAGTGAGTAGAGTTGCATCAAGGAGATCAGGCAAATCAATAGTGTTACGATGCCTTAAACTGATCAAAAAGATATGATTCATGGACTTAACAGCCAAATAGGTTGATTAGTGACATATGAAAACTAGTAAGTTCATAGTAACCCTAGAAAAACTATGATTCCACATAAGGTTAGTTAGTTACCTAGGAAAGCTAGTAGGTTCATAGTAACCCTAGAAAAACTATGATTCTTGATAAGGTTGATTGGTTACCTATGAAAACTATTAGGTTCATAGTAACCCTAGGAAAACCATGATACATGGACATATAGTCCTCTAATTCGAACTGATAGTCCAGTTTTACTCCTAAGCGTGTTAGAGATTTGGGAATATCTGGTTAAATTTTTTGGCCCGAGTCAATCTGATTGGTTATTAGTTAGCTTGCAAAACCATATGGTTCATAGTATACCTAGAAAAACTATGATTTAAGACAGATAGTCTAATTTTGGGAAGGTTAACCTTGGGTGTGCATAACCCTAGGATGACAGACTAGTCAAACTTACCCATGTTGCATTCATGCATATGTTTTTCTCTAACCATTGTGGTGGCAGGTGCAAGATTTATGATTGGCAAATTTGGATAAGATTAGTTAGAGGAAAACCCATTCCGCTCATTGACGTGGTCTCGCTAGATATATATTTTGGTTTGAGATGATATATTATTATTCATACCAGGCTTTTTGTCTGACTCAAAGTTCTTGTTACCCTCTTATAGTCTCGGGTAATTAATCGAGTAGGTCGGGAGTAAGGAGTTTCTGATTAGATGAATAAGCTTCCGAAGAAGTGCAGGAGGCAAGCTAGCTAATATTAAGAGTTTATTTATGTTGTGTTATTTAAAGTCTTTGCTTATTGAGTGGATGTAATGATAGGATTTTTATTTGTCAAGTAGTTAGACTCTAATCACCTAAGGAGACATCTTCATATATCTCCCTTGGATTATAATTATAATTGTCATATTTCTTTGAATATGGAATCGATGGGATTATGTGCTGAAATGTAACGAATATTAAAGTTATTAATGAAACGAGTTTTAAAAATTTTCATATTCATGTGCTCTTGATTTTATAGATACAATTAAGTGATCTCTTTTTGTCATCAAAGACTAATATTATGGATGATTGCAACATTCGTAGTTCTTAGTTTTAGGACTCAAAATGGGCGACAATATAGCGAATGGCGGTTGATTTGGGATTGGAAAAAAGATTGCAAAATGGTTGGCAACGGAAAGCTTGGCCATGAACAGGAAAAAGTGGAAAAAGTGGAAAAAGTAAGAGCGGATAAAAATTTTCTAAGTATTGGCTTTTCTAGGGCTAACCCGAGGAGAAAAACAAATCGATACCATCCTGATTACGTCGGCACCGACATGGAAATTTAAAAAATGGAAAAGTGAAAAGGAGAATTTCTCACCTGGCTAAGACGTGGAATGATCTATAAAGTGTAGATCTTTTCCTAACATGGAGAGTGGAATTTCTACGGTATAAAACGGCTCAATGGATATCCAATAATGGGTACAACGCTCTAAGGCAACTCCTGGATAGCTAATCAATGTACGTATATAATATTGAATGCTTGTCTTGTTCCAAGGCATGCTTTATTTCCAATAATAGCAGGAAAAAAATTGGAATTGACCAAAGAGTTTGGAATAAAATTAGAGCTAAGGAAAGAGCTCAGTGTCAACCACTTTCTAGTCGGTACCAGTCACTTTTTCTTCCCCTTGTGGACTTCTAAAGCTATGGCGTATGGATATTTGATGTGAGTGATCATCTCGGAATGCATTTCTCAAGGAATAAGTAAGCAATTCCAAGGAAGTTCTAAAGGAAGGCAGATAAGTACAAGTGATATTTGAACCTCTCAAGAACAACACCATCTCTAAGGAAAAATGCTTGAAGCTCATTAGATAAAATATAGAAGGACAAAAGAGGAAAGGTGTAACTCTCACTCCAAAAATCAAGTCGGTATCCGCCACTTCTGATTGGTACAGAGCTGTTTTTATGGCTCTGGGGACTTTGTCTTCTCCTCCTGCAATTGGGGTAAGACTTAGTATTTAAGATCTGACAATTCTGCTGGACGAAGTACAACATCTATGACATTTGAAAAAGGACCTTTGGACTTTGCTTTCTTCGTTGTCCATCTCTCACTACAAGAATAACCATTATTAAATTGCATGTGATTACAACGCTGCATAATAACCTGCTGTTATTATTCTAATAATAAATCAGAGGACGATACGGTAAAATGAAGTATAGACGTTGTGAAAAAAACGATAGTACAGAATTTACAGCGGGTTTCCAAATTGTTTCATGGCCGCTAATTTTCCAATTCTGCCCTCCTTTTTGCTGCTTCCCTACTCTCCAGTTCCTTCCATTGTCAAGGAATTGGTAAGCAATTCCAAAGTAGTTCTAAACGAAGACAGACAAGTACAAGTGACATTAGAATCTCTCAGAAACACAAAGATCTATAAGGAAAAAATGCTTGAAGCTCATTAGATCAAATATAGAAGGACAAAGGAGGAAAGAAGGGGTCACTCTCACTCCAAAAATCAAGTCGGTATCCACCACTTCTGATTGGTACAGAGTTGTTTTTATGGCTTCGGGGACTCTGTCTTCCCCTCCTGCTTTTTCGGATCTGGGGTAAGACTTAGTATACTAAGATCTGACAATTCTGCTGGACGATTTCCCTATAAGTACAGCACCTATGACATCTGGAAAAGGACTTTTGGACTTTGCTTTCTTCATTGTCCTTCTCTCACTACAAGAATAACCATTATTAATTGCATGTGATTACAATGTTATATAATAACCTGCTGTTGTTATTCTAATAAATTAGAGGACGATACGGTAAAAATGAAGTATAGACGTTGTGAAAAAAAACAATAGTACAAAATTTACAGTCGGGCTTCCCAATATTTTCATGGCCGCTAATTTTCCAATTCTTCCCTCCTTTTCGCTTCTTCCCTACTCTTCAAATCCTTCCATTGTCAATCATGAAAACTCTAAAAAAAACCTCTCCTACGTTCATCTCTCTTCTCACGTTTCAAGTAATCAATTCACCTCTCTTCTCCCACCTCCGCCCACCTCGGTAGCTGCGTCTTCAGGAATCATCTTTGCAACCTCTCAAAAAAGCTATTGCCCTTTGTCGATGCTGGGTTACCTGATGTAAGTTGTTAATCTATTCTCCGGTTGCATCAATGGTTAGCATATCATCTTTCCTCTTTTATTTGTTATGCATTCTGATTTTTTATTTTCTAAATCATATTTCTTTACCTGTGTCAAATATTAAGAGAAGTTGGTTACATTTAATGCGGAAACCAGTTTTATTTTTTGACTATAATCATCGTTTTTATCTATATTCAATTTTATTTTACTTCGAATTAATAAGTTGCATACGTAGGTAGTAAAAGCAACTCGAGCTCTACTTAAAACGGTACAGTTTTTCAAGGTCATATTTTATTAAAAATATGTAGAGTTGCATTACTTCATTACCATCATCGTATGTAGATAAAGAGGTAATTATTGTTTGTGATTGTTTAAGCATAGCCTATTTGGCGTCAACAATATAAGCTATCAACTTCAAAGCAAAATCAACAAGTTAAACCATTTCAAGCATTGTCATTAAGCATAAAAAGAGAGTATAGATTACCAAATTATGTTGAATCTATATAATTCGAGATCTTCGTTACCCCTAAATTGAGGGGTTTAGCCTCTCATATTTGTTATCATATCAACAAATAAAGATTGCAACATAGAACAAAATAAGAAGAAAAAGAAAGCTAAATGAAATAAAAGCTATTTAAAAAGAAATAAAACTATTCTACTTGCATGAATAAATGAAACTACACTACTAGCATGAAAGAAACTAAACAAGAAAAGAGAAAAGCATGTATTGAAATTGCATAAAAAATGAATTACATAAAAGAAATGGCTAAGTAGCCATGAAAAGAAAGAGTGATTTGTTTTATTTTGTCTAAACTCATAAGCTAAGAGAGCTTAAACTAAACTAAAGAGGCTAAGAGAAGAGAGGAAGGTTACATGAACATATGGGGTATTTATACATGTTTAAAAACCCTAATCCATTTTTTGAGAACTACCCAAACTACCGCTCTAGGAAGTGTGACCACCAAGTTATCATTAGTATAGGATAATCTTCCATTAAGTGTGCATGTAACTCTAATGGCCTTTTAGCATATGCATTAGCTCCTAATTGTACAATAAGGTAAGTGGGTAGGTGGGGTCCTCCATGTTTCATATTTCCATTTTCATTCCTTTGTATTCTCTTATGCATGCATATTTTCTATGAAAACAACTTTCATTTGAAGCCAATTCCTACAAAATAATATAGAAATTTTCAAGTAAATTTTATCAAATTAATATATGCACAAAATGACCATTTTACCCCTATATGAAGATGAATATGTGACGATTTGAAAATAATTTAAATTTTTGTTTAAACATGTTAAAACACCCAATATGATCATTTATTTTATTTAATTAGATTAAATATAGAAGTAAAAATATGCACATTTACGTGCACATCAATTACCCTCACACTTATCTTTTTATTCGTTCTCGAGTAAAGAAAAACTAAGATAAATCGGTTTTTATAGAAAGCACGATTCCATTGAACGTATGCAACAAGCCGTTAAACCTCTAGGTGTCCCCAGTAGGACGAGTGTTGTCTCATGAGGGTTTTAGCGGATACTACCCATAAAATCCAAATGCGAAATGAAAAGTTCTTAAATGTAAGATTTATTTACAAAGAGATGACTGTAAGTATATAATAATATTTACAAATGAAGGATTTACTTTTAAATTGATACAGATTTGTTAAATGTAAGTTTTGTTCATCATCACTAATTTTAGTCATTTTACTTATCAAAATTTCCAATAAAAATTAAATTATAATAACAAATAGACTATAGTTTGGCTAGTTGTTTCGGTTAATAACACAATGTAATTATGAAATGGATCCTTAGCTGATTATCACAGTTTTCAAAAGTGGTATTTTCATTTCTTTTCAATAAGAAGTCAAATCAAACAAGTCAAAATAGTTCTTAGATTTTAGTTGCTTACTCTCTCTTATTTAATTCTTTTATTGATATTAATAGTATTTACATATGCCTAACTCAAAATACTAAGGCCAGATATATTACCCATGCAATGCCTTTCGGACTTACATGAAGGGAATACAGAGCATGGCGAGTGAACAGACAAGTGTGAGCACCTATCAACTGTAGGCTTTATTAATAAAAGAATTTTTATATGCATACACCTAACTCAGATAAAGTGAGGCAAGATATACCGATTGTGCACTGCCTTTCGGGCTTACGTGAGAATAGTATAGAGCATGGCGAGTGAACACACAAGTGTGAATACATGACTCTAGGCGTTAATAGTAAATATATACATATATACATATATTTTTTGTTTTTTTGCATTATTCTTTTGTTTTTTGTTTTTAAAGAGAGAATTTTGCTAAATCATCTTGGCACCATTTAACTTAGAAGATAAAAGATGTTATATCCTTTACTTTTAATTCACCGCTTTTTTAAATAAAGATTTTCCATTAGGATATACTTCATAATTAACACGTATGTACCTTCCTATATAGTAGCTATACCATCGTTATATACTAGTTAAACCATCGTTATTTATAATCAAACTTTATACTTATTTTTATTAAGACAAATAAATTTTCAAAAATTTCAGTTTAATTTTTATCCTATAGTGTTTCTTTAGAATAAATCAATATGTTTAAAAAATTGAATTTTTTTTTGAGTTTTGGAAAGAAAATTGCAAAAAGTAAACCATGAAAAATAAAAAAGGGTATGAGACTCCCGCCACTCCTGATTTTGACTGCGTCCCCACAGTCAATCCAAGTGAAAGGAGAAAAATAAAATAAAAATGATCTATATTTACATGAAAAGACTATTATTCACAAGAGATTAGAAAATATACTGTTAAAGAGTAAATGAACCGGTCTTTTAGAGACTAATTCATTTGTCTCGTCAAATACGCGAAACACAGCTTAAGCGTAGAAAACCAAATCATAAAAGATTTTGGAGTTGAATGTTGATTTGAAAAAACGAATGTCATTTTGTTAAAAATCGTACGAGTTGTTTTATTTTCGATGATTTTCGGGGTTGATAAAACAAATAGTTGAAGTTCATGTTTATTCTCACAAATTGAAATTCAAGCTTATCATTCAAAACTTCTTCAAAATTATTGATTTCAAATCAATATGGTGATTTAAATTTTCCCCTTTGAAATTCACCAACTCGTCATCGAAAAGTCCAAAAATTCGTGTTCATTATATTCGTTTTCCTTTGTTGGATTATCAACAACTTCATTGCGTATATCATTTTCAAAATCCTAATTTTCGAAATCGGAAAAAGGAAGATCGAAATTTAAATTAAGTTTCTCACCCTCAAAAGAATTGAAATCCAAATCAATTACAACACTTTCAATAACTTCATCAATATTATCATTTACAATTTCAAAAGTTGTCATTTGAAAATCATCAGTTTCGGTAGATGATGGATTATCATTCGACTCTTCACATGTTGCGATTTGATTTTGTTGTATACGTAATTTTTTGTATGTTTCAATTAAGAAATCCGTGTGATTTTTGTGTGTGTCTTTAATTTGCAAGAAAATCAAATTTATAATTATTAATTTGAGAATTTTCAGTTTGAACTTTTTGAGAACAAAAATTGTCAATTTTAATAAACGGTGGGTTATTATTTGATTTTTTACAAGTTGAGATCTGATTTTACAAGTTGAGATTTGATTTTGTTTCACACGAATTTTTTTTAGGTTTCACGCAACAAATCCTCATAATCTTTTTCCATTTGCTCAACTAAATCAAATCCATGATTATTAATTTGAGAATTTTCAATTTTAATTTATTTAGAACAAAAATTGTCCATTGCACCAAAATTGAAAGTATTCTCATTGTCAAAATTATTTAAAAAGTGGTTCACATTTCCATTTTGATTTTGAAATTCATTTTGGAGTTCGAAATTGTTTTGACATGCGCTATAATCAAAATCATTGGAATTTTCAGGTTAATCAAAATTTTGATTATTTTGAAATGAATTACACAAATCATTCAGTACTTGATTTTATTGTGTACAAATTTCAAGTAAAGATTTCATTCTCTTTTCAAAAGTTGATGGTTGGTCATTATTTTGAGAATTTCGTGGTGCAAAATCCAAATTGTTTGTAAAATAGTTGTTATTAAAATATCCATAAGAAATTTATGTGAAATTATGTGGATTATATTGATTTTCAAAAATATCATAAAATTCTGGTGAGTAAGAAAATTCAGATATTTTCAAGAATGTTTTTTTCCTTTTTTAACGATTTTTTTGGTTTTTATAAAAGAAAACTATTTACTAAAAGGAATATATTTTTCTAAAGGGAAGTTTGGTTTTCGTTTTGTTTTTAAATTTCCATTCTTTTTAAAGATTTTTTAATTATTTTTTATCTGTTAATAAATATTTACATTTTTTAGTTTGGATTTTGATCTTTTTTTTAAATATGCATGAACTAATGCATCTAAATGAATGCAAGAGTTTAATTATGAATTATTTGTTCTAAATAGCCCATAACCCAAAATTGTATAATCACACTTTGTCTTAATCCAACAAGATAGTTCTCAGTCAGGTAACAGGCAGGATTTATCGGTGCACCACGAATCACCGTAACAATGTAGCCGAAGATTTAAGTACGTTCAAAAAACAACCACTATAATATTTACGAATCACCGTAATATTTATAAATGGTTATTGCTCTACCGTAGCCTAGACATCAAGAAATTAAATTGTCAAAAGAGGACAACTTGTCAATATATAATTAAGCGTTATTGATGTCTGACCATTATTATTAATCAAAACTCTAGGATGAAATGCAAAGCAGAAATTAAACGTGTATTAACAATGTAACTACAAACGAAATTTGTTTTTGAATTTTTTTTTAAATGCAAGCAAACAACAATGCAAGATAAATAAAAACAATAGATAGAGGTTAAGAACAGCAAATTTTTTTATAAGCAAGCAAACAGTTATTTTTTTTGCAAGCTAAGCAAAACAAACAACTTATTCTTCCTTATCTGCTTATGCAACCTTAAAATAAAAACAATATATATATACACACACACTATAAAGCAAAACCTTGGTCAAAGTGAAGCCTCTTTTGCTATGGCTAAAATACCCATCTTCCAGCTTCTTAATTATACAACATTTCCCGAATGCTTCTGCCCTTTCAAGAAAAAATCATCCACGTTTTACAAAGATAACTGTACCACGATTTAGCCCATTTCCTTCCCTCTTTTTCTCGCCCTCTTTCCTCTCATTTCTCGAATATGCCTCTCCTTCCATGTTGCTTATTCAAAAAATTAACCGCATCACTTCCTTTCCCTACCTCCACCTAACAGACAACCACATCTACATCACTTTGCTTCTCATCTGCTCCAACAAACTCTCTGCCTCCACACCTCCTTCCCTCAAAAGAGGCCACGGCTTCAAATTTGAACAAGATTTGGAGATGTTCTCCCTATGTTGGTACTGATACTAAAGCGATCGCAGCGTATATGACGACAACAATCTGATTGGAGATCGAGTTCGAATTTGATTCGTTCAACAACTCCAGATCTACCAAATCAGGCTTGAGGAATTTAATGCAATTCGATGATGTTCTAAAGTTGGAATGCGATGTTACTGTTCAAGTTGTCACAGGGAGGAAAGTCGTAGGAGCAGGTGATGGTACTCATTGCCATTGATCCAATACCGCCAATTTGAAACTGTTCAACTCCATTGCTATTATAATTAGAGCAAATTCTGACTCTATCTTGCATTATTATAGGTCATAATGTGATGTTGAGGAATTGAAGAAGCAATGACTGTTTCATAGACAACAAAAGTTAAAAGTGAATTGGAGGTAAGTGTTCCAGTGCTCATTCTTGCAGGACTTTTTAAGTTTTTAACCCAAAAACTTGAACAAATGAAACCTACAATTAAGTGATATGAGTTCAAAGAGTTGTGAAAATAAAGGAGGAAATGAACTAGTTTTACTGAAAAGCGAGGATTCTTTGTTTCTAACTTTGATTATAAGTGGATTGAATTGATTTCTCAAATCCGTAAATGCTGTCAAAAAGCCTACTATTTTTTTTGTGAACTAGGGTAGTGGGGGGTTCATCCCATATTATATGCATATGTATCTCAATATATATTCGTATATACCTTACAATAGCAGGAAATTAGACAACTATGTACAACAACAGTGCATATTCCATAGAAGAAATATTCTATAGAACGTTGTTCAAAAGGTAATTTTTTTTATTGATTTTTTATTTCTGCTTTACTTTTTTGATTGATTTTAATTACGTAGAGTATTATCTAGAAATATAAGATTTTGGTGCTGCAAGCAGAAGAAGATGAGTTTACTCTTTTTCTCTATGTTTTTAAAATTTTATTTCATTTTTTATGACACACAACACTCTATTTGTGCATTCATGGCTATTGCTGCTTTAAATTTTATTTCTCACGTTTACATGTTTGCATACAAACTGTTTGATTGAATGTGCATGGCAATTGTGATAGAAATATGCTATCTTTTTCTTTTTTGCTGATTTTTGTGTCGAATTCTGATAGTAGATTAATATGAAGCGAGTATTTTTGTATTCGTTCATTCTTCTGTGACGTGCTCATTTACTCTTCTCTCACCTCCATTATATTTAACATTATAGAGCAGTAATACAACTTAGAAGACAGATGTATTGAAGGCTAATAACGATGAATCTTCTGCTGCAGTGAAGTTTGAAATAGACGAAAAAGAAGCAAAGGCAGAAGTTAATGAAATAGCAGCAAAGGTTGAAGTAGATAATACACCTTTGGAGGTTGGAAGGATAAATGTGATGATGGAAGTTGTTGATCCTGTCCTTACCCACAAGCTAAAAAATGGTGATCACGGTAAGAATTTTTTCTAACCTAGAAAGCCTACGCCATTATGCATGCTCAAAGATTCAGAATGATGAATATGTGGCTACTTCGGTAATAAACAATGCTTTGTGCACCCACTACCATATTTGTTTCGCTATGTTACATGTATATAAAACTTTTTTGTAAGTAGATTAAGCGGGTAGAGAAGAATAGATATTGATGACTTCCTACCTAGACTTGATGTTTAATTCCATTTTCAGTTCATTGTTCTTTTCTTTCTCCATCGTTCGGTGGATTTTAGTTGTGTCGGTTGTCTAAGTACTTTAGCATTTGTCATTTACAGGCCCGGCCCTTCTCTAAAGCGGGGGAAGCAACCGCTTAGGGCACCATTTAACCCAGGGCATCAAGTTTTACCGACGCGTACAAGCAAAAAAAATCGCGATTTCGAGCTGGGGAAGGGGCGATTTCGATTTCGATTCATCTCGTTCATCTCGTCATCGATTTCGATTTGACATCGCGATTCGTCCATCGGCTCCTCCAAGCTCAGCAGCCGGCGCGGCGATTCAAAGCTAGGGCTTCTCGATTTGAGTCATCTCGTCGTCGTCGATCTCGAGCTAGGGAAGGGGCGGCTCCAGCGGCACGGCAGCGGCAGCGGCACACAACACAACGGAAGCGGGAGCTCCATCCAGCCTCCAGGTCTTCTCGATTTCACTGCTGTGGCTGTGGCTCGTGTGGACAGTGGATTAGTGGATAATTGGTAATGTTAACTAACTTTGATAATTTAGTAATGTTAATTAACTTGATTTGATAATCGAAATAGTCAATAGGCGACGGTGGATGGATATAAGTCAATAGGCGACAGTGGATTTCATTTTGTTCTTTGATTTCTTTGTTGATTAAACAAACATATGTCTCCTCTTAAGATGAAAAACCACCAACTTAAGATGATCCATAACTTGATAAGGGTAATATGTTATAAAAAAGTAACTTTAGCGGGGTGCATAAAATAAATATTTGGGAACTAATAGAAATAGTCAATAACATTTTTCATATATTCTTTAGCTTTTCATATTAACATATTTGAATCTCTCTTATCTTATTTAAGTTTCTTCAATACTTTAAGTGCCAAATACTTAGGACTAGACATGAGCTGGATAATCTTACACAAATTTGTTTAATTCTAATTGATTTGGTAGAGTAATATCTTAGTACTGCCACTGTGACCAAATTGTAACTCATAATCAAACCTTTCTTTTATTCAACATTTGAACTTGGAATTTGAATATCACGAAAAACCATCCTGGAAGTTGGAACTATCTCATTATAGTTTCTCAGAACCAAAATAGAAAAAAGAAAGAAAAAAATCTTTACTGAATTGTATTGTCGTGTTCAATTACAATGAAATGTAAAATCAAAATTCAATTACTGAAATCAATTGTATATATAACAACTATTTATTTGAACTTTTATAGTGTTTAGAAATGCGTAAACAAGAATCTAGACACGCCAAAAGGGCTAGAAAAAGAAGGCTAGAGGAACTCACTAATTCGCAAAAAGGCGCTCTTAATAAAATTTTCATCAAAAGTAGTCCAGTAGAAAGTTCGAGTTTGAATGTGGATAATGCTCCCCTTATTGATGAGAGTAATGATAATATTGATGATGATATTTTAATGAACGAACATGACAATAAAAATATGAGCGAGGAGGAAGCAAATATTGATTCATCATCACATGTGGAGAATGTTAGTTTAGTATCAAATGATCCTGGTACATGGAAAAAATTTGAACAAAAATTAAGAGACTTGCTAGTTGAAAGAGGTCCTTTAAGAGTACTAAAAGATAATGACTCTGATTTTCCAAAAGATGCTATTAATAGACATTTTTCTTCCACATTATATGTCAAACATTTTCCTAACGAGGATAAACAAGATAGAAAATGGTTGGTATATTCAAATTCACTTGATAAAGTATTTTGTTTCTGTTGCAAATTATTCACAAATCAAACAACGGCTAGTCATCTTGCCAATGAAGGAATTAATGGTTGGCGCAACCTTAGTACTAAGCTGAAACAACATGAAAGTAGTAAAGATCATCTTCTGAATATGAGCGGTTGGATTGAGTTGGAAACAAGATTGAAAGTCAAAGCAACTATAGATCAAAGTGTAATAGATCAAATACAGAAGGAAAAAGAACGTTGGAAGAAAGTGTTGATAAGAATAATTGCTGCTATGAAAACACTTGCTTCCAATAATTTAGCATTTCATGGAACGAACGAAAGGCTTTATGAACAAAATAATGATCTTTTTTGTAAATTAATTGAAATGATAGCAGAATTTGATCCAGTGATGTAGGAACATGTTCGACAGGTAGAACAAAAAGAAATTCATATACATTACCTTGGACACAAAATTCAAAATGAGTTAATACTCACATTGGCGAATGAAATTAAAAATAAAATTCTTATAAAAATAAAAAAGGCCAAGTATTTTTCAGTTATATTAGACTGCACTCCAGATATTGGTCGTGTTGAACAGATGTCTCTTGTAATAAGATGTGTTAATGTTTCAACTAATCCCGTCAAGGCGGAAGAGTTTTTTATTGAATTTCTAAAAGTGGATGATACTACTGGACTTGGAATTTTTAACAAGCTTAAAGAAGCATTAGAGGGTATTAAGCTTGATATTTATGATATTAGAGGACAAGGTTACGATAATGGATCAAATATGAAAGGAAAACACCAAGGGGGCAACAAAGACTATTAGAAATTAAACCAAGAGCTTTCTACACACCTTATGGTTGTCATAGTGTTAAACTTGTGCTGTGTGATATGGCTAAATCGTGTCCTAAAGCATCAAACTTTTTTGGGGTGATCCAATGGATATTTAATGTATTTTCTTCATCCACACAGAGATGGCAAGTTTTTAAAAATCATGTATCAGGTTGTACTGTTAAACCATTATCAGACACACGTTGGGAAAGTCATATTGAAGCAGTAAAATCTATAAGATATCAAAGCGTGGAGATAAGAGATGCTCTAATTTTCTTGTCAAATTGCACCAAGGATTCTATGGCGAAGAGTGAAGCTAGAAGTCTTGTAACAAATGAGATTGAAAATTTTGAGTTCTTATCCGGATTGTGCATTTGGTATGAAATGTTGAAAAATGTAAACACCGTTAGCAAGATTCTTCAAACTAAAGATATGCAAATTGATGTTGCTATCGCTAGATTGCAAGAGCTTATTAATTTTTTTGAAGATTTCAGAAACACAGGATTTAATTCTACGATAGCTGATGCTAAAGAGATAGCTCATATGTTGGATATTGAACCCATTTTTCCTCAAAAAAGAATTATTCGTAGAAAGAAACTGTTTGATGAAGATGCGAATGTTGAAGAATCGATGCAAACATCAGAAGAATCATTTCGAATCAATTACTTTTTGCAAATTGTTCATAAAGCACGTGTTTCGTTAGTGACTCGATTTGAGCAATTCAAAGAATATGATGATAAGTTTGGCTTCTTATTTGATTTAAAAAAATTCACTTCTATAGATGATGAGAAACTGAAAAGTCATTGTTTAAAACTTGAGGAATATTTGACACATGATTTGCACTCTGATATTGATGGAAGAGAGTTATTTTCAGAGTTAGAAGTATTGAAAGTTATCTTGACAAAGGAAAAAATAAAAGCAATTAAGCTGCTGAATTTCATAAATTCTTGTTCGAGAGAGTTAAATTTTCCTAATGCTTGGATAGCATATAGAATAATTTTGACTATACCAGTTACAGTTGCCTCAGCCGAAAGAATTTTTTCAAAGCTAAAGTTGATAAAGTCTTATCTTCCCTCCATTATGTCACAAGAAAGATTAAACGGTTTGGCACTTTTGTCGATTGAACAAGATATGGTCAATGAACTTGAATATGATAATATTATAAGTAATTTTGCAAGTCAGAAGGCTAGAAAAATGTTCATCGATAGTTGATATTAATTTTGGTGTACAACTTGAATTATTATCACAGATAAAGTTATTTTCTTTTTTCCTCTGCTCATTATTTATGAACAATATAAATTTTTAATTATTTAATTAATGGTCATAATATCAGTTTCTGTATAGGGGCATTGTTTTCACTTTTGGCTTTAGATACCAAAACTCATAGGACCGACCCTGCTCATTTACCTGCAAATAATTTATATTTATTTGTTGTAGCCTGTACCTTAATATCAGTTCTTAGTGACTTCTGATCTTTTCCTTTGTTGTGTTGTTTGTACCTTTTCAGATATATATTACAAATGCCTATTCTTTTTAACACTTACTTTTTCATGTCATGCTCTGTTTTCATTATTTCCTACCGTTAACTACTCATTAGCGGTGATCTTTCCCTTCCAAACAAACTTATTAACAGCCTTTCACTCATTCTAATTTACCTCTAACTAAAATCATAATTTTATGTTTTATTATGTTTACTGATAATTCCATGGCATCACGGTTAAATTTAAAATCAATATCCTGCAGCAAACAAACTGATGTGAGAAAACTGATCACATTGAATTCGAAAAGATACAGAGGGCTTCTAAAAATAATAATGAATTGACAGAGAAAAGATCGGCGTAGCTTATTAAGGTTTGGTTCACATGTTTTCTTTGTTTTTTTATGAACTATGAATCTTCTTCTGTATTGATCTGCATTATGTTTTATGGCAACTGTCAAACCATTATTTCTAAAATTTCCAATCGACTAAAGTTTCGAGTAACCATTCCAATAAGAGAAGAAAATAAATAATCTTGAGATGATATGCAGGTCTGGAAATGCAGGATAGTGCTGCTTTCTTTTCATAATTCAAGAACACGTTTTTGTGATGGAGCTCGATTTGGACTTGGTGTAGAGGTAAACTCATTTTCAGTTTCTCCATTTCACTTATAATATTATTAGTATTACATTCATTCATAGTTTATTGTGTGCAGTTTGGGTTGGCACTGTTTGATGTGAATTTTTGTTTGATGATAACAAATATATATCAATTTATATATGGGTTTACAGATTGTACTATATACATACAGGAATAAATATTCATATTGAATAATAATACTATTGCACAGAATTTATATAATTCAATTGGTATTTTTATTCAATATAATATTTTATTTCAACACTTATACAGTACAAGGTTTTCAGCTCTCTCTATATACGTACACCAGTTCATACATTTCACATTCATATTTTTTTTCACTACGATGCTCAACACTTAGTTTCTCACTCTGTCTGCACATCTGCATCTATCTACATTGTCCAGCTCCAGTTCTTGTCATGTCTCCTGTGTACCTGTATAATTAGAAACTACAACAGTAATCTGAAAATAAACAAATTTGAATTTGCAAAAATATAAATTTGTTTTATTGGTGTCTCAGATATATGGGTTATTGTCATCATCTTTGATTGTATAATATCTATGCATATCAGTATTCTTATTAGGGACAGGTAATCATGAGTGGCTGCAATACACACGTGTACATTTATACACGTGTGCACTGCCTCGCCAACTTGAGTGCGCGGTCAATAAAAAGCAACAATGCAACACTTCAATGAGCTACATACAGTAATGCAACAGTGACATGCACATCAACCAAACAACAAAGGGTCAAGATACAATCAAAACAGCATCAAAGCTTATGTATGCAATGCCTCAAATGACTCAAGTAATGAAGCACTGAAATGATGCAAATGCCCAGACAACAACAGAGCAATGCACGAAGTTCATATGTACAGCAAGCTACAATCTCAATGAATTGAATGAACAAGACTCAAGTATGTATACAGAGAATATACAATATGACAATGCAAACATGAAGTGAATGCAATTACAGGTAAACAACTAAGGGTCGAGCAACTGATATATGCAAACAAATAGACTACAAGAAGTTTGCAACTCGAAGTGATATAACAGCAAATACCACAAATATCAAGTGATATAATAAAGGAACTCAACAACAATGTATGCAACATACAAACAACAGATGTACAAACTGAAACTTCAAACGAACCAGGTTATACAACAACAATTACAGGTACAATAATGCAGACTTGAGTAAAACAGGGGAAGTGCATTTATCAAGTACATCATGAAGCAAAACCAAGTTCAGTTCGAAGTTAAAGTGAAGATTACAGCAAAATCCAGTGCCAACATAAACAGAGATCAGTAGTGAATTCAATAAACCAATATACAATGAAGACGGTAATTGAAGCCGAGACATCAATGTATCAAAGACAAGAAAACAAGTCGAAGTTAACAATGCAGACCAACTTATTAATATCGTAAAATAAAATCAAGTATGTATCTGCAATTTTTGAAAAAGTCAAAACAAATCAAAAGAGGAAAGTTTTTTGCCGTATGACTCAAGAAAAATCGAACGCTGCATAATCAAAGCCGTGCGCATCAAGTCAGGAAAGCAAGAATTAGGAAAGTGTCGAATTGATATAAATTCAAACCCAAATGTTCATCATTGACGTGCGCTTAGAATTCGAGTTCAAGCCAACAGAGAACATTAAATCAATAACTCGAATCAACGGAGTTCAATTGAGCATAACAGAAAAGCATAAAGAAAAATCACATACCAAAATTGAAGTCGAACTCCAGAAGCAGCCGATCATTAGAGAAGTAGCGAGCAACATACTCGGTCGAGTAAGGCAACACACAAATCAGAGAATCGAATCCAAGAAAGCCCTAATTTTCGTAAGGGAACGAAGCCCTAATTCAGATCGAACGAAGATACAACAGAGCCGCCATTATCACAAAGGAACGGGCAGAAGAAATAAATTGGGCCGGCCTTGTTTTTATAAAAGGGCTTTAGTTTATATATTAATTAGGGTTTTAGTTTGAAAATTGTTTTAAGTTTGTTTTAAATTTAAATTGTCTTTTTAAGGTTGTATCTTTCAAATCAAATCTTGGTAAATCACCACCTAGGTTTTAGATTGTGTCAGATTGTCAAGTTAGGATTAGTTCAGTAAGTAGGGTTTGCGAGTTTGCAAAACTCTATAGGCATAGCAGGGTTTGCGAGTCTGTTAGAGTGTTTGTAAGCGGAAGACTGTTTAATTCTAATAGCAATCTGGGAATGCAGCAGTAGGCAGGGGTTGCAGAAGCTGGGTAAATTTTGTGTGTGATTTACTTTTCAGCATATTTACTTCTCTGCAGTTTGTTTTTGCGTTTAGTTCGAGAAAATTTGCTATAACCCTATTCACCCCCCCTCTAGGGTTAATCTAGATCCTACAAGTGGTATCAGAGCAAGGTTATCTTTCTTTAACTCTAGAGTCATGAATCCACCAAATAATAGCTCAGAGGAATCCAGTGAGGTCTGTTGGTGGGCTAAGGAGCAACAAGAATGGTTTCTACATTCAGGGTGTTCTAGACATATGACAGGTGACAAATCGAAGTTCCTTAGCCTAGAGAATTTTAAAGGCGGAAATGTGATCATGGGAGACAATAGCAAGTGTAAGATTATTGGTAAAGGTGAAGTAGGTAACGGTACTTTTTCCTTGCTAATGTTTTATACGTAAATAATTTGCATCACAATCTCATTTCTATTAGCCAACTATGTGACAAAGGTATGAATGTGGTCTTTGATAGTGATACTTGCAAAATCATTGATAAATCTTCTAATAACATTGTTTTTATGGGCAAAAGAAAAGGAAATGTTTACTCGCTTTCGTTTGATAATCTAAATCTTTCTAGATGTTTGGTAGCCACTGACGAAGAGGCATCTTTATGGCATTGGAGATTTGGACATGCTAGCATGAGCCTCTTAGAAAAACTTGAAACGAAAGAATTAGTCAGAGGGTTACCACATCAGAAATTCAAAAATAATAAAGTGTGTAAAGCATGTTCCTTGGGCAAGCTTAGTCGATCATCATTTCGCCCTAAACATTGTTAGCACATCAAGGGTCCTTGAATTAATTCACATGGACTTATTTGGACCAAATGAAATTGCAAGCTTGAATGGAAAACGTTATTATTATGTATTGGTTGATGATTATTCTAGATTTATATGGGTTTATTTCTTAGCCAAAAAGTCTGAATCTTTTGATTATTTTTCAAAATTTGCAAAACTTGTTCAAAATGAAAAAGGAGTTTCAATTAAAACTTTGAGAAGTGATCATGGAGGCGAATTTGAAAATTTGGAATTTGAAAGCTTTGGTGAAGAAAATGGTTTAAAACATGAATTTTCTGCTCCACGAACACCTCAACAAAATGGGGTGGTTGAAAGGAAAAATCGTACATTACAGGAATTGGCTAGATCCATGTTGAGTGAGTATAAACTACCTCTAACCTTTTGGGAAGAGGCAGTGAATACTTCGTGCTATGTAATGAATGGAGTAATGATTAGACCAATACTTGACAAAACGTCTTATGAATTGTGGCATGAAAGGAAACATAACATTTCTTATTTTCATGCATTTGGATGTCCTTGTTTCATTCTTAACACAGGTGATCAACTTGGAAAATTTGAATCAAAGGCTGATGAGGGAATTTTCATGGGCTATTCAACAAGGAGCAAGGCTTACAGGATATACAACAGACGAACAAAGACAATTGTTGAATCAATCAATGTGAAATTCGATGAATCTGACCTGGAAAGGACGACTGAAAAGACGGTTGACGATGGGGTAGATCATGAAGGCATTGAAGAAGGGACATCTAGTGAGAAAGCTGAAAGTAGGACTGTTGATGCTGGTAGATTGAAGTTCAAATCCAATCATCCTCCTGAATTGGTTATAGGTGATCCTACGGAAGGTATACGCACTCGCTCTTCATTTGATAAAAATTTGTGTGCGTTTTGTTGCCACAATGGTTTTATTTCCGAGATTGAACCTGATTCTGTTGAAATGGCTCTTAACGATGAAAGTTGATTTTTAGCAATGCAAGATGAACTTAATCAATTTAAGAGAAATAAAGTTTGGAAATTAGTTCCTAGGCCTAATGACTATCCAATTGTTGGAACTAAATGGGTGTTCAAAAATAAGCTTGATGAATCAGGAAATGTAATTAGAAACAAAGCTTGCTTGGTCACAAAAGGATATAGCCAAATAGAAGGCATAGATTTTGATGAAACATTTGCTCCAGTAGCTAGGTTAGAAGCCATTAGGATTTTGCTAAGTTTTGCATGTTATAAGGGTTTCAAACTTAAACAAAATGGATGTAAAAAGTGCCTTTCTGAATGGTGATTTGAAAGAAGAAATTTTTGTTGAACACCCCCCCAGTTTTGAAAATCATAATTTTCCAAATCATGTGTATAAACTAGAAAAAGCATTATATGGTCTTAAGCAAGCTCCTAGAGCTTGGTATGACTGCCTTTGTACATATCTTTTGGAAAATGGCTTTAAAAAGGAGAGTGCTGACACGACACCATTTCTATTACATAAAGGAAGTGAATTTTTGATTGTTCAGATTTATGTGGATGATATCATTTATGGTGCTACTAATGAACTCTTGTGCGAGAAATTTGAACAAGTCATGCAGGCTAAATTCGAGATGAGCTTGGTTGGAGAATTGAAATATTTTCTTGAATTCCAAATCAAGCAAAGCAATGATGGTATTTTCATTTCACAATCCAAGTATGTGTTGGAACTGTTGAAGAAATTTGGAGTTGAGAACTCCAAACCATTGAGAACTCATATGAGCCCATCAACAAAGTTGGACAAAGACGAGAAAGGAATTGTTGTTGATCAGAAGAAATATCGAGGGATAATTGGTTCACTTCTCTATCTTACTGCTTCTAGACCCGATATTATGTTTTCTGTGTGTTTGTGTGCACGTTTTCAATCTAATCCTAAAGAATCTCATTTGAAATCCACTAAACGAATTTTGAGATATCTTTCACACACACAAAAATTTGGATTATGGTACCCTTCTTGTGAAAATTTTGATTTAGTTGGCTATTCTGATGCTGATTATGCTGGTTCATTGGTTGACAAAAAAAGCACTAGTGGGACATGTTTCATGCTAGGACATTCATTAGTTTCATGGTCAAGTCGAAAACAGAATTGTGTTGCATTATCCACCACTGAAGCAGAATATATTGCTTTAGGAAGTTGTTGTGCTCAAATTTTATGGATGTTGCAAACTCTGTCTGATTTTGGCTTAGTTTATAAACAAGTTCCATTAAAATGTGATAGTAAAAGTGCAATAGACTTGTCAAATAATCTTGTTCATCATTCACGCAAAAAACACATTGATGTGAGACACCACTTTCTTAGAGATCACATTGCTAAGGAAGACATTTATATTGAACATATTTCAACTGAGGCTCAACTTGCTGATATTTTCACAAAACCCCTCCCCGAAGATAGATTTTCCAGATTACGTTTGGATTTGGGGATTATAGAAATTGACTAATCATTTTTCATTTTTTGTTGAAATATTCTTGGATATAAACTTTCAGCTTCAATTTCTAGGATTCAAACCAGTTTTGGATATTATTCAAAGATTGATTCGAATATGGTATTCAGTATTGGATATTTCATAATATAATTAACTTGGTAACTTATTCCACGACCATTTCTATTTCTACCATCTTTCTATCATTCATAAATGGTTTTGTAAAATGAGAAGAGTGGATTATTTTTTAAAAAAAAATTAATAATAATAATATAACTCTCATGCATTCATTCTCATTTAAAAGTCCTTATGGTTATGCATGGATGGAGCATGTGAGTGAATTATTTTTATCATTACTCCATTCTCATTTAAAAGTCCTTATGGTTATGCATGGATGGAGTATGGTAACTAAGTATTTTTCTGGTCTCACTTGAAAGTCCGGATGCTTAGACTAATAAGTAACTGCTAATCCCATTTAAAAGTCCTTATGGTTATGCGTGGTTAGTAAGTGCTTATTTTTGTGCTTAAATGTCAAATTATTTTTAAAATATCTCTCTTCTTATTATATAAAAACCGAATCATCGATCCATTCTCTACAATGTGGAAATTGTTATCTCGTTATGAAATATTATGCTTTTTTCTACTGTTCCATTAGTTTTTGTCAGTCTTTTGATAATGACAAAAGGGGGAGAAGAACAAGATTTTGATAAGGAAGTAAATATTTTTTTGGAATACTTCAACAAATTTGTTAAATGTTGTTAGTTAATTTTCTTTAGTTCTTTTTGTACTTCTGTAATTTTCTAAATCTTCTAAATAGGGAGTGGTTTCAGTTGTAGGGGGAGCATTCATATAGGGGGAATTAAATATTTCATGCTCAAACTCATTTATTAGAATTTCAAAATCTTTAATATATATATTTGTCATCATCAAAAGGGGGAGATTGTTTGATGTGAATTTTTGTTTGCTGATAACAAATATATATCAATTTATATATGGGTTTGCAGATTGTACTATATACATATAGGAATAAATATTCATATTGAATAATAATACTATTGCACAGAATTTATATAATTCAATCAGTATTTTTATTCAATATAATATTTTATTTCAACACTTATACAGTACAAAGTTTTCAGCTCTCTCTATATACGTACACCAGTTCATACGTTTCACATTCATATTTTTTTTTCACTACGACGCTCAACACTTAGTTTCTCACTTTGTCTGCACATCTGCATCTATCTGCATTGTCCAGCTCCAGTTCTTGTCCTGTCTCCTGTGTACCTGTATAATTAGCAACTACAACAGTAATCTGAAAATAAACAAATTTGAATTGGCAAAAATATAAATTTGTTTTATTGGAGTCTCAGATATATGGGTTATTGTCATCATCTTTGATTGTATAATATCTATGCATATCAGTATTCTTATCAGGGACAGGTAATCATGAGTGGCTGCAATACACACGTGTACATTTATACACGTGTGCACTGCCTCGCCAACTTGTGTGCGCGGTCAATAAAAAGCAACAATGCAACACTTCAATGAGCTACATACAGTAATGCAACAGTGACATGCACATCAACCAAACAACAAAGGGTCAAGATACAATCAAAACAGCATCAAAGCTTATGTATGCAATGCCTCAAATGACTCAAGTAATGAAGCACTGAAATGATGCAAATGTCCAGACAACAACAGAGCAATGCACCAAGTTCATATGTACAGCAAGCTACAATCTCAATGAATTGAATGAACAAGACTCAAGTATGTATACAGAGAATATACAATATGACAATGCAAACATGAAGTGAATGCAACTACAGGTAAACAACTAAGGGCCGAGCAATTGATATATGCAAACAAATAGACTACAAGAAGTTTGCAACTCGAAGTGATATAACAACAAATACCACAAATATCAAGTGATATAATAAAGGAACTCAACAGCAATGTATGCAACATACAAACAACAGATGTACAAACTGAAACTTCAAACGAACCAGGTTATACAACTACAAGTACAGGTACAATAATGCAGACTTGAGTAAAACAGGGGAAGTACATTTATCAAGTACATCATGAAGCAAAACCAAGTTCAGTTCGAAGTTAAAGTGAAGATTACAGAAAAATCCAATGCCAACATAAACAGAGATCAATAGTGAATTCAACAAATCAATATACAATGAAGACGGTAATTGAAGCCGAGACATCAATGTATCAAAGACAAGAAAACAAGTCGAAGTTAACAATGCAGACCAACTTATTAATATCGTAAAATAAAATCAAGTAGTATCTGCAATTTTTGAAAAAGTCAAAACAAATCAAATGAGGAAAGTTTTTTGCCGTATGACTCAAGAAAAATCGAATGCTGCATAATCAAAGCCGTGCGCATCAAGTCAGGAAAGCAAGAATTAGGAAAGTGTCGAATTGATATAAATTCAAACCCAAATGTTCATCATTGACGTGCGCTTAGAATTCGAGTTCAAGCCAACAGAGAACATTAAATCAATAACTCGAATCATCTGAGTTCAATTGAGCATAACAGAAAAGCATAAAGAAAAATCACATACCAAAATTGAAGTCGAACTCCAGAAGCAGCCGATCATTAGAGAAGTAGCGAGCAACATACTCGGTCGAGTAAGGCAACACACAAATCAGAGAATCGAATCCAAGAAAGCCCTAATTTTCGCAAGGGAACGAAGCCCTAATTCAGATCGAACGAAGATACAACAGAGCCGCCATTATCACAAAGGAACGGGTAGAAGAAATAAATTGCGCCGGCCTTGTTTTTATAAAAGGGCTTTAGTTTATATATTAATTAGGGTTTTAGTTTGAAAATTGTTTTAAGTTTGTTTTAAATTTAAATTCTCTTTTTAAGGTTGTATCTTTCAAATCAAATCTTGGTAAATCACCACCTAGGTTTTAGGTTGTGTCAGATTGTCTAGTTAGGATTAGTTCAGGGAGCAGGGTTGGCGAGTTTGCAAAACTCTATAGGCGGTAGCAGGGTTTGCGAGTCTGTTAGAGTGTTTGTAAGTGGGAGACTGTTTAATTCTAATAGCAATCTGGGAATGCAGCAGTAGGCAGGGGTTGCCGAAGCTGGGTAAATTTTGTGTGTGATTTACTTTTCAGCATATTTACTTCTCTGCAGTTTGTTTTTGCGTTTAGTTCGAGAAAATTTGCTATAACCCTATTAACCCCCCCCTCTAGGGTTAATCTAGATCCTACAGGCACTAATGCGAGTAGAATACGTGTACGTGCTCCAGCTGCGTTAAAGGGCTGCTGACAACAAAATGACGTGTTTTGATTCCAGTCTAATACTCTTTCTATGTGTATATCATACCTATAATTGCCTGTTATATTTTTATTTTTTCGTAATAGAGCTGTCAGAACTTTTTTCTAATGATTACCTGCTAAAATCTATACATGGCAATCATTATGCTGACGTCTAATGTAAATGTCAAGTACATTGTCAAGCTGATGCGGCATTAACAGTAGTAGTTGTAAACTTTACACGTGAAAAAATCTCTTATTTAGGTGCGATTTATGATACTATATAAATATTAATTCATCTCCATAGAAATAGACAAGAAGGATGCTACTAAGTGGCAAGTTTTGTTGAATTAGGTAACATTTTCTAAGTTTTTATTACTTTCATGGTTTAGTGGATAACTCTATAGATTGACTTGAAATAGTCCTACACAAATATGATTTGATTTCTTCAAGTGGGGTGGAAGACGAAAAATTTAGATAAGAAGATGCTGCGTCAGATGAAAAAAATGTTCAGTATAAACAACTAAAGTTTCTAACAAATATATAATGACTAGAGAGGTGATTTTTTTTTTCAAGTTTCTTACAATAGAGGTATTAAACATTGTCATTTTGGTTTGTATTCTAAAGTTTCAGATATTAATGGCCACTTTTAAACATTGTCATTGTGGTTTGTATTCTAATCGTGAATTTCACTTTTTTTATTAATTGGAGTTTACATAATAGATTGCCAAACTTAGGTTATGTACATTGAATTTTTCTCTTTAGATGAGCAAACAAATCTAAGAGAAATTACTTGATTGCTTGAGGTCTACACTCATGTATTGCAGCTGTATTTGACAGAAACACGTAAAAGATGTTGATAAATAAAGCTTATGTTAAGTCTTGACTTGGTATATTTCTTACTTGCTACTTTACTGCAAAACGACTGTTAAACCCAACATATGTTCCCAAATATTTTTAAATTTAAATATTCAGTTCACTGTCTATCTACCTTCATTCAAAATGATAATTCATGTAAATAGATGAAGGTGCATAACATGTCTAAAATTAAGATGATAGTGGAACCAGTTCTAACAACATTTCATTTTTGGAGCCTATCAATTTCGCTGCAACTTACAGTGAATTTTCTTTAGACTTTAGTTTTGTGGATACTTCATTATTATCGTGTTTGATTTTTGGTTCTTGGCTGTAGTTTCAATCTGCAATAAAACTTAGTGCATATTTTACAATCTATGGTCTCTAATTATCATATGTAACCTTATATTGTTATGAGTGAATGTAAAAATATTGATTGCATACAACAACAAAATAATTTCTCACCGCCTATATTTTTCACCATTTTCTTATTTCTTCTCTTTCAATTTTTGTTCACAAAACCCATAAATTCATTAATTTTTTTTGAAAAAGTAATCAAGCAAAAGTAAAGCAACAAATGATGAAGTTGGAATTGAGATTACTCATGGAAAAAGACGTACCAAGTGTAAGTAAAAATGACTTGATTTATTACTTGAACAATATATCATGGTACTAATGTGTCTGGCCTCATGCATACGTTTGTTCAGTTAGATTTTTTTATGGCTAATTTTATCCAGTTTTTGCTTAAAACATTATTGTATTTTGTTTGCAGTGGTAGATATTGACAGCCACGGTCACAAAGAAACTGATGATGGGTGCTAAAAGTGGCAGATTTGATAAGTAAGCATGAGTTTGATTAAATATTTTTGTTTTGTATATTTGTCCTTTATTTTCTTTGGTGTGCGAGAGCATAAACAATAATTTGGATCTTTATGAAATAAGTACAATTCATATCTATATTTTTTAAAAAGCTTGACCAAGATGTTCATTAGTTGATTTATGTTTTAGCTTTTTGTTTCTTTTTTAAAATTTATAAAAAGATACTAAAGTCATTAGACTCATGACCAGAAGAAAAATATTTATATTTTTACTGATAGTATTATGATTTAGTTGGAGATCAACGGTATGTCTCCAATTTGATTCTTATTGTGGTTTTTCTAATGACCTGCCTATGAAAGCCACTATGTACATACCACGACAATGATTCTAATATGTTTTTAGCCTTTCTAGGTCATTATCACTTTTTCTACACATGAGTAGGCCGATGGACTGCCAACAAGGTTCTTTTGATGATATAAGGTGGCAAGTGCCCAATTTAAAGTTCTTTTCCAGTTTTGGTCATATTTGTCATGCACACGTCCATCGGACGTGCATGCATACTATATATATATATATATATATATATATATATATATATATATATATATCTTTCGTAAAGATAATAATGGAACTTAAAACTATTTAAAACAAAACAAATTTAGAAAAAAGAATTTTTTAGAATTAAGACAAAACAAAACTAAAAACAAATTAAACAAACTATTTTCCTTTTTTTCTATTTTTTAACAAGGATGGAAGGAAAAAATTTGAAACAAAATAACACAATATATAAAAAAAATATGTACTCGGCCTAAAACTAAACCCGGCCCACTCCACAAACACAAACGAACGCCACTTATAAAAATTCACAGAAATTAGAGGAAAAAAATTTACAAATTCACGAATTCACAACACAGCCTAACACAAATTCGCGAACACGCAATTCTTAACTAAACTCTCGAAAGCAAATATTGGTGATTTGGGCACACAAGGCGATGAGGTTGCTGTCATTGATTTGGGAGAAGGAGCTAATTTGATGTTTGGAGTTTGGGGACTTGGAGATTGGGGCTGAGGAGATTGTGGGAGTTCGATTATGCTACGGGGTTTGAAGCGATGAAGGGAGGCGTTGGCGACTTGGTTGAAGTGGCGATTTCGGATTCGATTTTGGGGTCGTGGAGATTGGGTTTCTTGTTTTGGAGTTGACTGGAGTTGCTAGCTGGTGGTGTTTCTGATTGGGTTGTTGCCCATGGACAGGGAAAAGGCTAGTGTGAAGTTGTATGCTGTCTGTGGGGGTGTGGCAGTTGTTACAGCAGCGTATGGCAGCAGGCAGTGGAGACGAGGACTGGGTGTAATGGAAGTTGTGTTGCTTGAGGTTGTAGTTTGTGTGGTGGTTGTGTGATGTATGAAGAAGAAGTTGATGATTGGAGTGGTGATGGTTCTGGAGGACAGTTGGTGGTAGTGTTTGAAGTTGAGTAACGGATATGTGTAAACATTCAAGTCATAGTAGCTGGGTGGGATTATTGGAAAGGCTGTGGTATGTAGTTGTTGATGATATGTTGAAGGTATGTAGTGGTGTGGCTTATGGTGAAGTTGTAGTTGTATCAGTTGCTTGTACGGGTGCAACGGAGGGTATTTGATGTCTGTTGAACAGTGAAGGGGTAAGTGTTGTTGTATAATGATGGATAAGGCTGTGCAGTGGGCAGATGGTGACTGTAGATGGATGTTAGATGGTGGAGTAATGTTGGAGTTTGGTGCAGTGTGTAATTTGATGAGGCTGAAGTGTTGGTGATTGAATGATGTGACGGTGGCAAGTGTTGTAAATGGTTTGAGTTAGTGTAATGGTTTGTAAGTCTGAAGTGGAGGAGATGGTGAGTGGTTTGTAAGGTAGAGGTGGTTGCTGCAGTCTGTGGTCGTTGAGGCAGTTAGTTGAATGGTGTGATGCAATAGTGACAAGTGATGGAGATGGAGTGTGTTGTAAGTAGTGAGGCAACAGTGGTTGAATGTAGATGGTTTTGAATGTGCAGTGTTGGGTTAGTGGTGATGTAGGAGTTGAGTTTGTGAAAGGTAGTGGAAGGGGTATTGACAGTTGTGGAACTGGTTGCAATGGAAGTTGTGGTTTGACAGTAGTGGATGAATTTGATTGTTGGAGATGGTGGAGGAGGTTGACAGTAGTGGTTTGATGAGGCAAGTGGTATGAAGAGGAGCTTGGCAAGTGATTGCAGGTTATTTAGGAGGTGAACAGAGAAGTACAAGTGCAAATAGATGTAATTGTGTACAAAAAAGGCAAATGGATGGAACAGTGGAGATGGTTGTATGAATTATGGCAGTAATGTATGTTGCTGGGCACAGTAGAGTTGCTGTTTGGTGGCTTTGTGGGTGCTTTTAAGTGGGAAATGGGGTTTTGTATGATTGTGGTGAAAGACACTGTATGTTGAGAAATATGACGGAAGTATGAAATGGTAGAAATGTGGATGTTTAACAATCTGAAGATGGTAGATGTATGAAGTTGTTGAAGTAATGTCACAATAATTTTTTTTTGAAAGTTGTAAAATAAGAACTTGTAAATGAAATGGAAAATCAAATGGAATAAAAAATTTTTTTTTCCTTTTTGAAATTGTGTATGTTTTTTTTTTTTAAATAATGAAAATGCAAATGGAAAAGGAAACTAGAACAACAAGCACAAAAACAAATGCACACAAAAATCAAACAAACACATGATATATTTTTTTCTTTTTTTAAATTCAATACGCACACAAACAGAAACACAATAAAAATCAAACGAAAATAATTCAAAGAATAGAAAATTAAAATCGAATCAATTATCCGGCAACGGCCCCAAAAACTTGTTCATCGACAGAAATTCTATCGGTTTAGAAAACCGTCGAACGAATTTTGTGATAAAATTAACCGCAAGCGCACGGTGTACAAATGTTAGTACGTGGCGAGTACGGGTCGATCCGCAGGGAATTGTTAGATTTTAAATTCTCTACTCAATTAAATTAAACCAAAGTTGAGAGTTATTAGCTAGAAATGTATGAAAAATGACAAAAAGAAAATGATAAAAATATGAGAGTAGAAAGACAATTTAGTGATAATTTCCACTCTCTAGATTTTATAAATCAACACAACATGAAATTATTATCTCTCTTTTATGGTCATTAGTTAGTTTAATCGATGTGCTTATCATAAGTATGGCCTATTTGTGCAATTAATTATCTCAACATAAGCCATCAAACTATAACACATCTCTTAAACCATTAACAAACTCATCTTTACTACTAATAATGAAAATTCGTTGAACTAATTTACTTGGTGTTTTTTTAAAATTCCAAAAATGCCCCTGCTTTCCGTTTGCATATTTACGCTCAAATAAAATATCAACGTATACCCTTACACAAACAGCCCGTGTGCGAAGCACAGGCCCATACTAGTATGAAAAATGACAATAAAGTTGAAAATAAAATCTAATTTAAGTATAACCTATTAATTATGAATTAGAAATACAGACCATCAAATTTTGATTTCAACATTCACTTCATTACCATCATCATATGTAGATGAAGAGGTAATTATTGTTTGTGATTTTTTAAGCATTGTCTATTTGGTGTCAACAATATAGGCTATCAAATTCAAAACAAAACATCAAGTTAAATCACCTCAAGCATTGTCATTAAGCACAAAAAGAGAGTAAATATTACCAAATTATGTTGAATGTATATAATTAGAGAGCTTCATTACCCCTAAATTGAAGGGGTTTAGCATTTTATATTTGTAAAGTTAAAATTACCTCTTGCTTCTTATGTTTGTATAATTTTTCATGATATAGTTAAATCTGACACCAAATAATGCTTGCTTTATAAGCTAGAAAATTGACATTACCACTATAATTAGCAATTAATTCAAAAAAGTTGAGTTTTTTAATAAATTGTTGATGTGTCTTATTATAATGCTGAATTGGATTTTAGATAGTAGAAATTAGACCAATTGTGGGCCGTATTAACTTTAATTATTCTTGTGTGCAGTAAAAGTAATAAAAACATGCATTTAGGATTTTATATTTTGGGCAGATACATTTAGAAATGTGGCTTTTTCAGAAGTTGACAAAGTCATTCGTTAATAAGTAATGTCATGAAATAGTATACAGCTGCTCTCATATCATAACTTGAATTCCTGAAGTTTTAAGGAATAAATTGAAAGATATGTAGAAGATAGACATTTGTGGGCAGAGAGAAAGAAAATCTTTGTTATATCAAATAATTTTTTTTATGTTATTGCAGTTGTTTTTACCGTTATACCAGCTATAATACCCACCACTCCAAATTTTAACTTTACAAAGATACATGCTTTAAAGAAAATTACATCTCACGGAAAATTTTGTGTTATAAAACAAATTCATGTACTTCTTGGAGGACCGGATGCTCTAGTTGAAACCAAGGGAGGAGTATTTGGGTTGTTAAAATTTGATCCGTAGCACTTGGTCCATTTTAGAAAAATTATATTTGCTAAATTATATCAATTATTTAATCAAAGCAAGTGATACGATTTCTCGACTTTATTTTTTGAGAAAAATGTGTGATCCTCTACGAATAGAGGAGAGCACACATGTGAATATATATATCACGGGCATAAGGTCCTGCCAACATGCCTGGCAGGTAACAAAAACAAAATACATATATCAAATCTCAGGTACTCCTAAGGTGAGTTCCGGTAAGGCCACCACCCATCACACCTCGATATCGAGCTCCGGCATGGCCATCGCCCCATATTAAGGTGTTAGAAGTACCTAAAAAACTAATGAAAAAAAAACAAAAACTACTGGATGATGTCACAAACTAATAGGGAAGCTCCAAACATCTGAATCGTGAGGGGTGAATAAGCAACTGCTCTGAAGTGGATCTGCTGAATAGAGAAACCGCTCTGAAGGCTCTGAACAGGAGGAAGGAGTACCAAACTGAAGAATAGATCCTCCTGAAAAAAGTATTCCATAATGAAGATAGCAGAATCCTATTTTATTTAGCAATTTGACTTTTGGAATCATCTGTTGGGTCCTCCATAAAGTGAAGTGATGCGACGGCATGTTACTTAATCCTAATATTCTATCAACCGGTTGCGTTTACAAATTACCAAACATGTCAACATTCATAATCCACTATATGAACCCATACTCTCCTTTGTCCTCATGTCAACATGGTTTCCCAACATAAAATATATCAATCTGTAACATAACCAAATTCACTCTTCTTGTAGACTACTAACACGAGGTCAAATTAGAAAATTCCTCGCTCTTAAACCCGCTCATGAATGCTGGAAAACTTTGGTTGTGAATTTGGTGGTGTTGATGAACTTATGCAACTACGACGATGATTATGGTGGCAATGATAAGGCAGATGTTGCTAGACACGTTACTATGTTGTTTCCTTGTAACTATGTTTGCCTCACATGTGTAGATTGAGTTAATAAATTCATATTCAAGATACAACGGAGTCCTAAATGTTTATCTTTGTAATTGACAATGTTCACATTTGCAAAGTTGGTTCAGAAATCAGAACCATCATTGGAAACAATAGTGACAAGAGTTTGAATTTTGTAGTCTTGTAGTATTACAAAACTTGAAATTTTATCGAAAAGAGAAATAATTAGAAGAGAACAAAAATTTTAACCATGAAAAGTTAGTTTTTTACATGCTAATGCCTATTTATAAGCTTCAAATGGCTACCTTAAGAGGATGTCTATTTGTTAAAAAGTAGTCAAAAATGACTTTATACATAAAAAGACCCAAACGATCTACATTTGACCATTTGAAATTTTTACATTCAATCCAGTGTTCAATCGGTTGATCACTAGCTCTACTAGATGATTAGTCGGCGTTTTCTAACTTTTTGTCCATTATTTTCCAGTTTTGGGAGAAAACAAATTCAGATCATTCCAAAATTTGTTAAAAAAAATTATGATCAGTAATACCATTATGAATTACAATGTATATTGTTGGAAAATTTCCATGACAGGGCTTGGCAAAATTCCAAATAACTTTAGATCATGATATAGAAGTTGGAAATTTGCATAATAAGTAAATTATATTATATCATACCTTCCCTGCCTTATGATTATAATATGAACACATTGGTAAGCAGTCAATATTGCCTGCTCTCCTCTATTTATTCTCTTATGTGTTTATTGCAATGGAGCTAACATATGCCTTTTATATGTAGAGTAGTGGATTTATTAAATTTCCTAATTTTCATTAATAGTTGGAGCAGGTTTGCAAATTTTTTGTCCGATCTCAAACTTTCCAGAGTTTCCCAAATATGTGCCCACGAATGCGTAAGTTTGAATCTTAATTGTGACAAAGCTTAGTTTCTATTTCTATTTGAGAGGTTTGAAAAGGACCCCAAATTTGAAGCTTTGAAAAAGGCCACAAGTGGATAACAATTTTCACATATTTACCCTTTTCTCCTTTTCTAATGTTTCTCTATTTTCAACACCAATAAATCAGTATATGATTTTCATTGTTTCAGTTTTATGTCGAGCAACACTTTTTATTATATTTTACTTTATTTTGAACATTGGTTCTAATTTATACATTACAGGATCGAATCCAAGATCTCAAGCAACAATTGGAGCTAGATACCATACCACTTAAGGCAGTAGTTATTATCACACTCTATTTTTATTTTGTATAACTTTTTGTTTATTTTGTGAAACAATGTATTTTAAAATATTTGAAAATAAACGACAATTTTATCAAAAACTTATTAATTTTTAATTAACATTTTGTTACGAAATTCAATTTTTTTTTCAAACTTAATAGCTATTTTAAAATTTTGTTATTGCAGATTTAAGATTATATATATGCATATGTATCTTTGTTTTTTAAGTTCTATGATTCAGCATATGTATATATATGTATCTTTGTTTTTAAGTTCTAGAATTCAATATTTTGTAATCTATTTTAACTGTATATTTTTATTTACCAAATAAAAGATGATCGATGCTACATGCAAAATTCAATTGAATATGTGTGTAAACTAATTAAAAATATTGACATGTATTTAAATATAAACAATTTGTTAGTCCTTGTGATAATGGTTTAGATAACAACAACCTTAAAATAAGATTATAAAATATAAATACTAACATTATAGTTTAGATATATACGTATATGCATGATTTAACTATGCTGGTATCAAGAATGAAGACTGTACAGTATAGAGATTCAAGATATCAAGATTGTAGACTCATGAGTATCAAGATTATCAAGAGCTCAAGATTTCAATAACAAGTATTTTAATTAGGAATTTTGTTAAAACTCTTAGAAAAGCACCAGCACCTTAAAATCCAATTCATTCGTGGAATGAAATCCACTTCGAGCCCGTTAAAGGGATGAAACCCTAAGTAGGATGGAACCTACGAAAAATCTAGTGGAACATTTTTTGTATCCACTAACTTTTATTTAAAATGTTTTACAAAATTATATCTTGTTTTCAAAAATGTTTTCAAAATCTTCCTTTTCAAAGAATCAAAAACATATATCCTGGTTTTAATATTTTTAGCCTCAAAATAATCTTTATTTTCAAAATCAAATTATCCTTGGTTTTTAAACTATCTTTTAATTATAATATATTTAACTTTCAAATATTTATGCTTAGATTTAAATATAAAATTGTAGCAAAAATTTATATACATCAAAACATTATTCTATATATTTATTTATGTATTTTAACTATAGTTAAGCATATTTATAAATTTAAAATAGTTTTAATATAATATAGAAGTTATTTTCAAAGAAAAACAAATCACCAAAATTTCCTTTGGCATGTCGACATCCTCAAGTATCCCGTGTCGACATGATAGCGGTTAATTTCAAAAATTTGAATTTTAAAGGAAGTGTCTATCCGTCATATCCTTTCACGAATCACCAAAATAACAATTTAATATAAAGGTTTTAATTAGTAAGTTAAGTATTTTATAAACATGGAAGCTTGGATTCTTTAAAAAAACAAAAATCAACCAAGTTAAAAAAAATTTATTATTAAATAATTAGGGTATTAATTTTTATAAAAACCATATTTGATCATATATAAAGTTTAAATTCATAGTTCATAGAAATTTGATTTTGATATTGAGTTTGATTACTACTTTTCATGGATATGTTATAGTTTTAATATCATTAATTACCTTTAAACTCTTGTCTTTACTGCTCTTTTAGTTCAATTCATTAGTTTCCTTAACCTAAGTTTAGTAATTGGTGTGTATTACCTTTGTTTGGTTGAAGCGAGTTATAATAAATTGTTTGATATATGTATACATACATACATACATATGCATATACATACATATACATATACATACATACACATATATATGCTTGTCAATTAGATATTACTTATCACTCATGTTTATCTTATAATCTGGATATCTCTTACCATAGTATATATATCATCATATCATGCTGCATATTATTATTATTTTTACTTCGTTATCATTTTGTTTCACATTACATATCATTATGCATCCTATTTCATATCATATTTCATTGCATATTACATCATAAATTACAATGAACGTTTCCAGTTTTTAACGCTGCCGCTGATCTCCTTTGTCGCCTGATAGTCCAGCTTCCATGCCACCTATTGAATCTTCCGAATTGACGTCCACTTCCCTTGATCACCCACCGGGCTTCACGCCGAGTCAAACAGTACCGACTTCCATCACATCTGATGATGGATTCACTCCAGTTAGATCGCGTAAATGGAAGAGGCAACATAAACCCTCTCCTTCTAGTCGTCTGGACAAAGTTGAGAAGCAATCGAACCGAATCCCTTCCTCAAGTTACGTTGGTCGATCCACTAATCAAAATACTAATCCAATCCCTAATGGTCCTGAATCCCAATACAACGGACGTTTTATTGATAAGCAAAGTCCCCCAGTTTGGAATTTCGCTTCACAAACGAGTAAAGCGTGGAATGAAATTGTTAAAGGTAATAATATTCCACTCTCTATACCACTGAAATTTTATCCGCCTCGAGAAGTCAATTTTATAAAATGCGCTAAAATGTCTAATGAAGTTATTATGGATGCTAGAAAACAATGGAATAACGCCATAGTGGTTTACGTAGTAGGACCTAAACCATATTATCCATACTTCAAAGAATATATCATCAGAGTTTGGAAACCAGTAGAGGAATTTTCAATTTTCTCAATGGAAAATGGTTTTTATGTGATTAAATTCAACAAAGAGCAAGACTGTCTAAATATTTTGGAGGGAGGACCATACTATTATAACAAAAAGTTGTTGATGTTGAAGAGATGGCATCCCGGAATGCAACTTAATAAAGAATTACTTCACTCTATCCCGATCTGGATCCGTCTCCCTAATCTGCCACTTGATTTATGGACAGAAGAAGGGATCATTCGAATTGCTTCTGTGCTCGGAACTCCTATTAAACTTGACAAATTCACGGAGGGAATAATAAAAATCGCTTTTGCTAGAGTCCTTATTGAAATTGATAATAAGTTTAATTATCCTAGCAAACTTCCTATTTTAAATGAGAAGGATGAAATAACTTGGCAAGATATAGTTTATGAATGGAAGCCTATCATATGCCCCAATTGCTCGAGCTTCGGTCATATAGAAAATCACTGTCAATTCACTAAAGCATGGGTGCCTAAGCAGAACCACAACACAGAAGTAGGTAACACTGAAATGATAATAGATTCCACTGATTCCACTCTGGAAAATTGTAACATAACTGAAAACCCTATCAAACAAAACTCTGGATTGGAAACTAAGGATCAGTCACAACAAAAACATGGCACTGAATCTGAACAGATTAGACAAACTGATCCAATGTCAATTATAAATGAAACAAATCCTATCCATATCACACAAACAACCACTCAGACAACTCAACCAAATAAAGGTTACATCATCAATAATTCTACTAAAGGACACAACATGAATGACAAAGTGGATTCAACGTCTACAGATTATAATATAGGTGATTCTAATGTACAACTAGATGCTATACATGATGTAGCTTCAGCCATGGAAGAATCTAATAACGCAGACGTGCCTCCTCTCCCCAGTCAAAGGAATGGTTACCCAAATCCAGACTTATCATCAATAGCCAGAACAAAATCAACTCGCAAAACGAGAACAGAGGAAGCTCCTTTTGAATTCAAAGCCTCTTCGAATCCTGACGTTTTGGAGAACTCTGCATGGTCAAATCTTGTCATTCAGCTAAAAAATAAAAGCAAAAAATCAAAAAAAGCCAAGACGACGGGGAAAGCTACTCCTCTGGAAGAAAGTAGCACTCCTAACAATAAAAGTTAATGCAGTTCCTAATTTGGAACATAAGGGGGATGAATGCACTCCACAAACAACTGGAAATTCTAAAAATCATTAACTCGAATAATTTTTCTTTTTTTGGCATCCTGGAAAACAAACTTTCTCTTAATGCTATTGAACGCTTCATGAATAAAATTGACAATAAGTGGAAAATGTCTCACAACATTTCTGATCGAAAAAGTCGTATTATTATTCTCTGGAATTCATTGGTATGGACTAACATCATTCTTCACTCCACAGACCAATACATTACCAGTATCTTGTGTAATAATAATGATATCAGAGTAGTATGCACCATTGTTTATGCTCATAATGAAGAAAACAATCGATCCACTCTATGGGAAGATATCATATCGCTATCCAATAAAGTTAATCTACCGTGGATTGTGGCAGGTGACTTCAATACGATTCTATATCACGATGAAAGAATGAATTATGGTAGCTTTAACTCTAGTGGCGATCCCTATTTTATGGACTGTATTACTCTATCGAGACTGGTGGAACCTGAATTTACAGGCAATTTCTTTACTTGGCGAGGAGGTAATTCTTTTTCTATTCATAGTAAAATAGACAGAGCTTTTGTTAATTCGCTATGGCTAGACAAATTTGTCAATTTTGGCATCCATTTTGGCAATCATTCTTTGAGCGATCATACTCCTATCTCAATTATGCTACAAACTCAAAATTTTAAAAAGAGGAACATACCTTTTAAGTATAAGAACTCATGGCACACATTCTCTGATTATAATCAAATCATTACCGACGCTATGGATAGTAATCCCCCGGTAGCCCTCTGTACAAATTGATCTTCAAGATAAAGTGGGTGAAAAGCAGTCTGAAGATGTAAGTACTAAAACCAATATACAACTAATGATTGACAATTTGAAAGAGCATAATAACAACATTTACAATCAATTAGTTAACAACCCACTGGATGATAACCTCCTACAAACATACACTGCTGGTTGCGATGCACTGCATGATATGTTGAGAAAATCTGCCATTGAAAATGATCAAAAAATGAAACTCAATTGGCTTCTCAAAGGGGACAGGCCTACAGAATTCTTTTACAGTAAAATCTCAAAATTCAAAAACAGTCGAAGAAACATTTTTACTGTTAACAGTCAAGGAACATGGATCTCAGCATCAGAAAAATTAACTCAAGAAGCTGTTATTTACTTCTCTGATCTATTTCAATTGCCACAAGCCTCAAATCAATTTCCAAACATTACTTGCAAGAAAATTCTATCTGAAAATGCTAAAATGATTTTGTGAAAATCTTTTACAATGGAAGAAATTAAAGAGGCCATTTTTCAGATTAATGATAATAGTTCTCCTGGGCCAGATGGATTCAATTCTAAATTTTACAAAGTGCACTGGGACAGCATGAAAAAGGATATTTGGGAAGCTATGAATGGCATACTTCAAAGTGGTAAAATCATTAGAGAAATAAATCACACTTTCATTTGCCTCATACCAAAAATTCCAGAGGCTAAGAATATATCTGATTTCAGACCTATCTCTCTTTGTAATGTCACATACAAAATCTTAGCCAATTTATTATGCAACAGAATGAAACCTTTTATGAATGAATTAATCTCTGTTAATCAGAATGCATTCATCACTAATAGAAATATTTCTGAAAATTCCCTCCTTGCCCATGAAATGGTCAGAAGCTTTAATAGAAAAAACTCAAGCAATTTCTGTTTGAAAATTGACTTACACAAGGCTTATGACAAAGTTAATAGAGAATTTATCCATCATATGCTGATTTCTATGGGATTTCCTATTCCCTTTGCTAATATCATCTATGATTGCATATCCACCCCTTCGTTCTCTATTTTAATTGATGGCTCCCCACACGGTTTCATTAATAGCACAAGAGGACTAAGACAAGGGGACCCTCTCTCCCCCTACTTATTTGCTATGGTCATGGAATACCTCACTATAAAGATGGACATAGAATTTCTAAAAGGCAACATCAGTCCAATGTATCAAGTTGAGCCAATAATTACCCACCTTCTTTATGCTGATGACATTTTAATTATGGCAAAAGCTACATTTAAAAATGCAGAAGTTGTTTATCATATTTTACAAGAAATGAAAATTGTCTCAGGTCTCGAACTAAATACTGAAAAATCCAAATTTTTTTCAGTAAAGGTGCCAAAAATAAACAGGAGATTGCTGACAGCATTAAATTCAAAATTGAAAATCTGCCAATCATCTATTTGGGAATACCTCTTACTAATAATTCTTTAAAATCAAGAACTTTGGATGGCTTATTGACAAAATTAACAAAAAGTTCAATCATTGGCAAACCAGATCTCTCAATATAAGTGGAAGAGCTGAACTTATCAAAACTGTCATCCACCCACTGTTGCAGTCCTGGATTCAAGTATCCCAGTTCCCTGCATCAGTTATTCATAGGATCAATTCAATATGCTCAAACTTTCTGTGGAAAACTAAATCACATAATATGAGTTGGAATGATATATGCAAAACCAAAAATGAAGGGGGTTTAGGCATCAGGAAAATTGAAGACTTAACTGTAGCAGCTGCAACCAAACTGCTATGGAACTACATTAATGGAGAATCTTTGTGGGCAAAATGGATGCATAATAGGTATTGTAAAAAGAATAACTTTTGGATTACCAATGTGGATAACAATACTTCTCATACTTGGAAAACCATACTACGTGCGAGACAATGGTGTAAAGGTTACATAGACAGGAAAATTGTAAATGGTGCTAATACTGATATTTGGTTTGATCCATGGTTACAAGGCCATTCATTGATTGACAAATATGGTTGGAACTGCATGAGAAATCTAAAGGGTTGGCATAAACAAGTATCACAACTCATGTCGAATAACAACTGGAAACAAAATCTCAACTTCATTCCCATGCAATCACATAATGATGTAAGGAACATTCACATACATCACCACATGAAGCACGATTACTGGTGGTGGATTCCTAATAAACAGGGACAATTTTCTTTGAAATCTGCATGGAACACATTTCGAAACAAATATCCTGAGCTTGAATGGACCAAAACTATTTGGGAGAAAGGTTGTGCACCCAAAATGTCAATATGCTCTCTACTTGCCATCAAAAACAAATTGAATACTAAAGACAGAATCAGCAAATGGTCCCCGAACATAGACCAAATATGTGTCTTATGTACTAACCACAATGAAGACAGAGATCATCTATTCTTTCAATGTACATATTCGAGGACCATCCTAATGGAAATTCTTCCCAAGGTTAATATCACAGGACTCTCAAATTTTGAAATCTATCCTACTATGACTGCTATTAAACAAGCTCAGGATCAAATGAAAGTTTCCAACTCTAACATTTTTAGTATCATTTTTACTAATATAATATGGAACATTTGATGCGAACGAAATAACTGAGTGTTTAATGGAATTGAACAACCAGTCGAACTAAGAATTAAACACATTCTTATAGACAGTAAACATCTTATCCAACAAAAGACTCAATCTGGTGATTTAAACTCTGACGAGAGACTTATCTTGGTGAATCTCAGCATGGCGTCAGTTCTCCACGTCCAATTCCGACCCCCTTGAGCTGATGTTGATCTGTGACTAGTGATAGTTTGTGATAGTCGATTTTGGAGTCTGATGATTTCGTTATTTTCTCCATTTTCATCGGCGAATGTTGATTTAGATCTGTTAGTTTGGGGCTTTGCTTCTCCCCCAACGCGTGGCAGGATAGCAAAAGAAGAAATGACGTCTTTTGAGTTTTATTTTGTTTTAATACTTAAGTTGGAGTATGGTTTGTCTTCATATCTGGTACCAGCTGCTCGTACGGATGATTTTGAGAGTGTTGCTTATATGTTTTTTTCTCCTCCATCTGTTTGACAGTTTGGTCCAGTATTTGTATTGATGTATTGTTAATATATGGAATTAATATGTACTCTTTTTTCTTACAAGGTACCCATATAGGTTAGGGGGGTTGTAAGGTTTTAATGAGGCATATCAAGGAAGTATATGCTCTGTTTTGTCCATCAATAAAAAGTACCATTTTCAAAAAAAAAAAATTTACAATGAATGAAATATCATAATCGTTTGCATCACAAGTTGTACTTCATTTTTCACATCATCTCATGCTATATTGCATATGTCATACATTTTATACTGCATTACAAACTACATATTGCATACATGTATACATAACGAGTGTATTTTATTTAGGGGGAGTTTGTAGTATTGTCTTGTAATATAGGATTATTAGTTTTTTGATTTGTTTGGAATGTTTTGATTGACTTGTTTAATTGAATTGATTTGTTTTACTCGATTGACTTGATTAACTTGTTTGACTTGTTTGACTTGACTGACTTGTTTGACTTGATTGATTTGTTTGACTTATCTGACATGATTGGATCTGATGTGTGTGTTGAAATATACTTATACATATTTATGTATTGAATAATTATAATATAATTATGTTAATGTCTTTCACATTTCATTTACTATACTTTGTTCTATTATTAGTTTAAGGGGGAGTTTTATGGTTTTAGGATGGTTTTTGTTGATGATAAAGAGGAAGAAATATAAAATAGGATAGTTAGGCAAAGATTAAGGGGGATTTATTAGTTTTTGGGGTAGTTATTAGGATAGAAGTAATATTTTATAAACAAAGATTGTCATCATAAAAAAGGGAGAGATTGTTAGTCCTTGAGATGATGGTTTTGATGACAACAACCATAGAATAAGATTATAAAATATAAATACTAATATTATAGTTTAGATATATATGTATATGCAGGATTTAACCATGCAGGTACCAAGAATGAAGACTGTACTGTATAGAGATTCAAGATATCAAGATTGAAGACTCATGAGTATCATGATTATCAAGAGCTCAAGATTTAAATAATAAGTATTTTAATTAGAAATTTTGTTAAAACTCCTAGAAAAACACTGGCATTTTAAAATCCAATTTATTTGTGTAATGGAATCCACTTCGAGCCCGCTAAAGGGATGGAACCCTAAGTAGGATGGAACCTTCAAAAAATCTAGTGGAACATTGTTTTGTATCCACTAACTTTTACTCAAAATGTTTTACAAAATTATATCTTGTTTTCAAAAATGTTTTCAAAATCTTCCTTTTCAAAGAATCAAAAACATCTATCCTGGTTTTAATATTTTTAACTTCAAAATAATCTTTATTTTCAAAATCAAATTATCATTGGTTTTTAAACTATCTTTTAATTATAATATATTTAACTTTTAAATATTTATACTTAGATTTAAATATAGAATTATAGTAAAATTTTGTATACATAAAAATATTATTCTCTATATCTATTTATGTCTTTTAACTATAGTTAAGTATATTTATAAAGTTTAAAATAGTTTTAATATAAGATAGAAGTTATTTTCAAAGAAAAAAAAATCACCAAAATTTCCTTTGGCATATCGACATCTTCAAGTACCCCATATCGACATGATAGAAGCTAATTTCAAAATTTTGAATTTCAAAGGAAGGGTTTATTCGTCATATCCTTTCACGAATGGATATGGCTGTTGTTTTACTATAAATATGGGTGGTTTTGAACGAATTTATATTCATATTTTTCCAGTTTTTACTCCTCTTCTTCTTCCACATTTCTTTATAAACGTTCTTACCATTACTCTGCCGAAATCAACATTGAATCTAACTAGATCATTTCTGATTTGATTCTCTATCACTATCTCAAAAAGATCTCAGTGTTATTCATAGTTATAGACTTCTTTGTAATCAATTTAGCGAGAAAAGGTGTAATTTTAGCCTTGGAAATCAATCAAGTGAGAAAAGGTGTGATTGTAGCCTTGGAAATCAATTGGGTGAACTTGTTTCCCCTGAAATCACGTATCTCTACGCAGAGGATTGTGAATCTGAAGTGGTGTACATCATGGTCTTGAAATCGAGTGTGTAACCGTACAATTGATTTTGAAAGGAAATTCGTACTTGTGTGCGGGACTGGATGTAGGGTAACTCTGAACCAGTATAAAATCTAGTGTGTTCTTTCCTTTATTGCTTTTACTTTATTTCTGCTTCTGTGTTTGATTCTGTGATCATATCTGTGTCTGAATATTGTATACTTTTGTGTTCAAATTGACAAAAATTCAAAAAGATTTAGTAATTCCTTAAAACACTATTCACCCCCCTCTAGTATTAATCCTAGCCTTAAGATCCGTATTCCGCATTTTCCACACAGTTTTCATTTTAACAATTGATAAAACGACAAATTATGAAGTTAAGTCCGATAAAATAAACAATACTTCTTATTTTGATACACTGATTAGTGCCGAGAGCTATAATAAAATATCCATTAAAAATATTTTCAACTTTTCCATATATAATCATTTTGCTATTGACATTGCTCTTGAGATTGGAAAGAGGATGAAAAACAGTTGCTATAACAATATCCAACATGCGTTGAACCACCACATATGTTTATATTACACCTCTCCACAATTTTCGAAACTCAAACTATAACAATATCCTTTGCATGGAGCATGTGGCGTTTATGTTGCTTATTGCATTTGTATTATTTTCCTTTTTACGTGTGGAATGCCGACATATTGTATTGATCACTTTGTCTTGCACATACGAAACATGTGTCTATATACTGATTATTTTGCCTGCATACATGTTGTTAGATCTTTCCTTCATTACCAGTCATGTAAATATTTAACATTATGCAAGCATTAATTATTGAATTACTTATAAAATGCTAAAGACATTCATGTTCTCTTACTTGAACCACAATCGCCTTATAAGGTAGTTTTCACAACTTTCTTATTGGTCATGTGTAAAGTTGTTTTCTTATTACTGTAAGCAATCATATGACACTCAATGCATGCATATGAATTTCATCAAAAAAAGATACTTTTTGAATAATTTCTTATAAATTATTTTGAGTCCAACCTTTATTTCCAAATGAAAATATTGCATGACGGATAATGTGCACAAACTGTAGTCATGTACCAAGTGGAAAATAATTAAAATCGAACACACACCTTTAACTAAATTTCTATTAAACACATATCCAAACACAAAGCACGGCTGGTCAGATAGATATTTTTCGGGAAGTATACAAAAGTATCATCTCGTAGCTCAGACTACGAGATTAAAGGTCATGAATATTGGTTATTTTTTGGAATACTAGACTTAAAACATGAGTTTATGAGTTGCTGCTGCAATCACCAATCAATTATGCCCAATCACTATCTGTAAATCCAAGTAATCCAAGAAACTTTGAATCCTTCACAGGCTTGTATAGAATACCATAATCAATAGTTCCCTGAAGATAATGTAAAACTCGTTTGGCTGCTCCAAAATGAATCTGACTTGGGTTTTGCATAAACCTGGGCAATAAGCTTAATGCAAACATTATATCGGGCCGTGTAGATGTTAAATATAAAAGACTCTCAGTCAAACTCCGATATGTAGAGGCATTAACTTTTTCTGCACCATCATCCCGCTTGAATTTTTCATTTACTTGAAATGGAACCTTACTGATTTGCAACCAAACATCTTAAATTTTCTTGACATGTCTTCAGTGTATTTCCTTTGTGATATAAAAATGCCATCATCTCCTTGATGGATTTCTATTCCAAGGAAATAATGCAGTAAACTCAGATCATTCATCTCATAAGTCTTTAACATGTCATCTTTAAAATCTTGGATCATTTGATTGTTACTTCCTGTTATCACCAAATCATCAACATAAAGAGAGATAATTAAAACTTCCATACCTTGAATCTTGATGTATAAAGTTGGCTCGCTCTTACTTTTCTTAAATCCAACTTTCATGAAGTATGAATGGATTTCAGTGTACCGGGCCCTCGGAGCCTGCTTGAGCCCGTTCAAAGCCTTTATTTATCTGTACACTTTAGCTTCCTCCCCCTTAATAACAAATCCTTTCGGCTGCTCCATATATATTCTTCAGTGAGCATCCCATTTAAAAAAGTTGACTTCACATCGAGTTGGTAAAGAGGCCACTTGTTTTGAGCTGCCAAAACAATCACAGCTCTAACTGTTTCAAGCCTAGCCACTGGTGCAAACGTTTCACAAAAATAAACTCCAGGTTTATGTGAATATCCCTTGGCCACAATTCTAGCTTTATGTTTCTATATAGTTCCATCTGAATTTGGCTTTGTCTTGTAAATCCACTTTAGTCCAATATTTTTACTAGATTTCAGATGTTCCATAAGTTCCCATGTTTGATTTTTCTCGATCATTTTGATCTCTTCTTCCATGGCCTTCCGCCACATTTCATGCTTTTCTGCTTGTTCGAACGTTGCAGGTTCGACAGAGACAAAGTTACATCTCTCATACACATCATGTAGGCTTTTAAACTTTCTTGGTGGAGTGCTTTCTTGAGTCTACGGGCTTGATGACGCTGAACTTGATCTATTTGGAGACTAAGGTGGGGTATTTTCAGGTGGTTGATGAGAAACTTCTCCATTTGTTTCATTGTCTAATGGAGAATCGTTATTTTGATGTTCCTCCATTACAAAAATTAGCTCCTCTACTTTATTATTTTTCCGATGCCAGAAAGCTTTTTCATTAAAAATATAACATCTCTACTAATCAATAAATTTTGAGTCTCCAAATTATATAATCTGTATGCTTTAGTTTCATCATCATAACCCAAAAAAATACATCTTTCACTCTTTTCTCAAGCTTGTATCTTTTTTCTTTAGGAATATGAGCATAACACTACTACCAAATATTTTAAAATTACTCACCTCTAGTTTTGTTCCACTCCAATCTTCAACATGAGTTTTTCTTTGAGCAGCTTTAATAGGACATCTGTTCAGAATGTAAATAGCAGTATGAACAGCCTCTGCCCAGAATTTTGTTGGCATGTTTTTCTCATGAATCATCGACCTGGCCATCTCTAGCATGGTGCGATTTTTTTGCTTAGCAACGCCATTTTGTTGAGGGCTATAGCTTGTAGTTAGTTGCTTCCAAATACATTCATCTTTGCAAATTTAGTTGTAGTTTATTCTCCAGCTCTATTACTTCTGATCACTTTGATTGATTTGCCACTTTGATTTACCACCGAAGCTTTAAATCTTTTGAAAGTTGAAAAAGTTTTCGATTTTTCCTTCAAGAAATAAACCCATGTCATTCTTGTATAATCATCAACAAAGATAAGAAAGTACCTATTTTGATTAAGGGATGGAGTTTGCGTTGGACCACATAAGTCAATATGAATTAGTTCCAAAGCTTCTTTTGCCCTCCATGAGCTATATTTTGGGAAAGAATCCCTATGTTGTTTTTCCATCACACAACCTTCACATACAACAGCCTCCCCTGTTAATTTTGGTAGCCCATGTACCATATTTAGTTTCTGTAGCAGCTTTAAACCATTGAAATTTAAATGGCAAAATATTTTGTGCCATATCTAAATATCCTCTTCAACTTCTCCCCGTAAAGCAACTTCCCTTGCATACTTGAATTCAAGAGAGAAACTTCTATTCCCGTCCATCTTTATTTTTGCTATTAAGAGTTTGATTTATCATAGATTTTGCAGTAATCCTCTTAAAATGTGACACAATTACCATTTTGAATGAGCTGCCCAACACTTAATAAATTTTGTTGCAGATTTGGAACTAATAAAACGTTATAAATAAGTTTTGTTCCCTTCTTTGTTTTGACTGCAATCGTATCTTTTCCTTTAGCTTTCACTAATTCTCCTTTTTCCATCTTCACTTGAGAACTAACTTCTTTGTCTATGTTGAGGAATGCTTCAACATCTCTAGTCATGTGGTTACTGCACCCACTATCGATGTACCAAATGTCTACTTTTTCATCTGTAGCAGCTGATTGACAAGCATACAACAAATTTTCTTCTTCCTTTTTTTCTTCAGAAAAATTTGCTTGGTCCTTTTTGTTATACCAACAATTTTTCTGAATATGACAAAATATTTTGCAAGTGTGACACTGCAGTTTGCCACGATGCCAACATTCGCTAGAAGAATGACTTGATTTTTTACAAATTGTGCATGAGGGTTTAGAAAATATGGAACTCATACCTTGTTCGAGCTTTTTTTTCACTTTCATTTGGACTTGGACGATAATTTCTTTTATCCTTTACGTCCCTACCACTTGGCTTGAAATTTGAACTCCTTCTCCAATTATGTCTTTGTCCATCCAAATTTAGTTTTGTTCGGAAAGCACTATCCAAAGATTTATCAATATGTTTTTGCTTCCTTTGCTTATGAGCTCTAAGTGAACCTAACAGTTCTTCTACCGACAATTTGCTGGTGTCTTTTGATTCTTCAATTGCAGCAATAATGCAATCATACTTTTCTGGTAAGATGATAAGTATCTTGTCTGTAATTTTTTGTTCAGTGACATCTTCGCCATATGTACGTAGTTGATTTACTACATCCATCATCCTGGAGAAGTAATTTGCATACTTTCTGCCTCCTTCATCTTCAGATTCTTGAATTCACGCCTTAGGGATTGGAGTTTGATTCTCATCACCTTGATGTTGCCTTGAAATTCTTTCTCTAAAATCTCTCATGATTCCTTTGCTTTGGTGGCACCACAAATTCTAGGAAAGATTGTTGCTGATGCTCCTTGTTGAATGAAGAGCAATGCCTTAGAATCTTTCATGCGACTATCATTCAATTTCTTTTTCTCGGCATCAGTTAGAGCAGCCTCAATTTCGGGTTCAATATAGCCAGATTCAACAAAATTCCATAGATTTTGAGACAACAACAAAGTCCTCATCTTGATCTCCCAGAACTCCTAGTTTTCTCCGTCAAAAGTAGGAATCAGAAGTTGAAAAAGAGCAGCACCCGTGCTTGCCATTTCTAAGGGTAAATCCTGTTTTGTAGTGAAAAAGAAATAACGCCCGCTCGAGTCGTAATCCGGAGCTCTGATACCAAAATATGTTGGTTATTTTCTGGAATACTAGACCAAAAATAGGAGTTTATGAGTTGCAACTGCAGAGCTCTTTTAAAAATCAAATATGAAAAGGAAGAGAGGAAAATAAATAGTATTACTTAAGCTTTAGAAAATGCTTGTCTTGATTTGAAAGATTACAAGACTTCTAATTTATACTCGTACATAGATGACTCTTCAAGATAATAAACCCTTAAACTTCTACTACAATAAATTCAAAAACAAAGAGATATGTCCTTCTGGAAAAATGCATTAACTTTATCAGTTCGATCCTCGAGATCGACACTTACTGACAATAATGAACCATGTTAAAAAAAAGTATCATCCCTATCGATTGGTTTGGTTCCTTTGTCGTAAAATTTGACCTTGATTTGTGTTTATATGTATTATGTATGCATGCATATGGGAGCTGTGGTTTGTAAGAAAGATCACATGTCACAGGTGTCAAATAAGTCTACATTGATTTTGATGTTGACAAATTTCTTTCATATTTATTTTACGCACACATGTTTTGGGCCAACTTACAGAACCATTATCAAATCCAGATAATGTGAATGGTAAATAAAAATATATGCTAAATAGGTTGGTAGAACGTAGCATGTTTCTGTTAATATTTCTCAAATGTGTGTTTTTGTAGTTGGTTGTATAAAGTGAAAGACATTCTCTCTTTTTGAATATGACTATAATATTTGTCTGCGAGGAACTCAAAATCTTTTGTTATTCATTGGAAAAATAAAACTACTAAAAAAATAAATAAAGATAGAGTTGGTTGAAAAGAAACGTAACCTGAGACACATTAACATATAATAAAATGATCATTACACACGCACTACAAATTTAGAGATGTATGATATGAGAAGATTATGTTACAAATTAATAAATAAATGGGTGTATTACTTTACCCTCTCATTTCTTTAGAATATCCATAAGGAGGATAAATCACATTGAGGTTTGCTAGTAATTTAGTATAACAGTGGACAAAAATTCCAGTTTTGGTGATGAAAGCAACTTACAACTATATGTATCCTTTTCTGGCTTCATCGGTTTGCAGATTAAGTAATTAAGATAAACTTCTTATATGCGTTTTCATTCATTTGTTTGCTTAGAACAATATTCCAAATCTTGGATTTTGGTCACGTCGCGTTTCGGAATTTTCTACCAATAATACGTCGGATGAGATTTTGGATAAGATAAGTGTATATAGGGTCTTAATATCGCATTGATATCTAGAGTCTTAAATACATTTTTGGACTATCCGGGAGTAACTTATTAGATTGCTAAATGATTGTTATCAAAATAAAAACAAAAAAATAAATATAAAGTTGTTACATAATTAATTTGCATAGCGATAGTTTTTTCACTGGAAAGAGAAGATTACTTCATTTTTGGAGGATCATAATAGCTTGATTAACTTTGTAGTAAGTAATAATTTTCTTTTTATTTAATGCCGATAAAAAGAAAAAAAAAGCATAATAATTTGCTGCAATGCTATCAAGCCGAGCTCACGAAACCCACGGCACACAAAAACGCACCTAGAGTCTTAAATTACATTTTTGGACTAGCATATATAGGTTTGTAGACTTAAGTTGAGTGCGCGCGCGCAATCTGTTACTATTCAGGTAGAAAGAGCTATTTTGAATTTCACTTGGTTTCCATATGTAGAATTGTAGATATTAATCATTTACTTAATTTTTTAGTACACATCAACATTCAGTTTTTTTTTTTTTTTTTTCAAATGGTACTTTATATACAACATATCCCATGTCAATAAACGTTCGAAAGCAAGTTTCGAACTTGTGACCTCTTGCACCAAACCCGAATCAATTAACCACTTGGACAATGGTGCTTGTCAACATTCAGTTTTTTTCCAAAAAGCGAACATAGAAGCCTTATGGAATGCGTGTTTTTAAAAATGCGTTGCATTTGTACCAAAGTTGCAATCAAAAAATTACTTGGTTGACCCTGATTTCACACTCATATATGGTTTTTTTTCTTCTGTTATACATATACGGGTGCAAATGAGGGCGTGAGGGTAGGTGGTGGTAAGCTGGTCCCACCCCTCAAGTTTCTACAAACTTCTAGAAGAATGAAATGTGTGTGTGCGCGCTCGCGCAAAAATACATGAGTATGTGCATGTGCATAAATATAAATAGCAAAGAAGCTTTTCAGAAATTCCCATTTATCTTCTTTTCCATGAGCTACTACCAATGGAGTTGTTTATTTGCACACACTGGCCTTTGTTTAAATCGGAAACCCTATTTTCTTTCTACTTTTTTAAGAATAATGATACAATTTATCTTTATAATATTCTAACTATTTAGTGTATTGCATGTTTAACTAATTCATTTATAGAACATAATGTATACATCAATATTATAGACTTTGATAGTTCGTTTAATTTGTAAAATTTATTTTGTTGGTTAGCACACTGTTAAATCAGTTCCATGACAACTGTTAGAAGGGTGATAGTCTATTTAACATTTTATTTTGTTTAAAGTTATTTATTTATTTATTTTTTTGTTGTTGAAAATAATAACTGAACTAATATCTAATGTAATAAATATTTGTTTATCAATGTAAACTTCTACTGATTTTGATTTTCTTCTTTAATTTACGACTCCTCTGTACATAGGTGAAATATAAAGCTTCTTTCTTTTATTGCAGCACATATTCTATAGATAGAAAACACAGCTGTGCTGGGAAATTTTCATATCATTAATTACTACTTCGGTCTACACCCTTTATTCTTGCACATAGATGAAATATAAAGTTTCTTTCTTTTATTGCAACACATGTTCTATAAATAGAAAGAAAGCTACGCCCACTCATTTGTTACTATTTTCTTCTTTTCAAGTTGGAACAACGGTGCCAGTGTAGCCGATGCCGACCATAAAGAAAGCTCGAGCTTGCAGGAATAAGTAGACCCAGAAGTAATCTCGGCCATACATTATATCAAAGATTTCACAATATACAAGATAAAATCCCATGCATATTCCAACCAATGAACTCTACATATACTGAAAAGAAAGAATAAGTGATATATATATATGTATGTATGTATGTATGTATGTATGTCGATTATTACTTATGGAATTCACATATGGAGAAATGACGATCAACGGTAGAATCAGGCTAGAAGATCAAAGATCCATAACAAGTTAGTCGTATATTTTATTTTGTATCATCTCTCATATGATGATTTCACACATACACATGAACACAAACTTAAAAATAGTTTTTATGAAAGTTATATTTTTCCTATTTTTTAGAAATAAAAATTTGTTCAAAAACAATTTAAAATAAATAAGGCAGCAAAGTAAATGACACCTGAAAAAGTAAATACGGACGTTTGGATTTATTTTCAACTGTTTGAAATTTATACTCTGACGTAAAACTCTATTTTTGAACTGCCAACTTTCTATTTCTTTTTGTATACTTTCAACCTTTTGAAACTAAAATTCAAACATATGAAATGAAATTCACCATCTGAATTTTAATTTTAGATATCTGGATACATTTTTTGAACTCTAAACTTTCTATTTTTATTCCTGAACAATTTCAGCCATCTGGATTTCAAAAATCAACCATATGACCTGAAAAAAAAGAAGTGTCTCTTCATCGAAAATCGGAATTTGAAGATATATCTTCTTTTCTAAAGGTTGCAACTCTTCCAACGGCTACAACCTTTCGATAAGAACTATTTAGCGCTATAAATAGAATTGAAATTCATGTTTTTAACTAACCGATTCTTACTTGCTTATAAACTCTATACTTTCTATATACTTACGATTTAAAAAGCATTCAATTCTTCAATTATTATGGAGATTATAGGAAGGGTGTACTATATTGACTCGTACATGCTATTCAAGAATACACAAAGTCGTATTTCTTTTATTTTATTATATCAAGTCCCATTGAAGATCTTTAGGCACAAGGTCTAGATGATTTGTTCTATACCTATTCCTCCGGATTAAGCAGGGCTGTGGCTAGTGAAACTCCTAAGAGGTGCTTAGAGATTGGACATAGGAGAGGTGCTTCGAACCAGTATAAAATCTTAGTGTGTTTCCTTTATTTACTTTACTTTGCATAATTACTATTATTAGCTTAATTTAGTTAACCATACTTCTACTATACGATCCACTAGTATTTTTCATACCGAGTCTTCTTTGAACCCATCGCTCCTTGCACTTGACCGGTAGGGGAATATGCTCCTCGCTAGCCTATTGTCGAGTAATCGATGATGACGATGAAGACAAGTACATCGAGGTAGAGTTCGAAGAAGAAGAATATAAAGGAGAAGATGAAGAAGAGGATGGTGAAGATGAATATGCTCCTAGCCCATTTATGATTAGTTTCCTTTATTCTCTTGATGTAGCGGATGGGGTGTTGGGTTCGATCTTTGTTGTTTAGGAGTTTACAAACGTGTTTGAAGAGGTGTCTAGTTTACCATCTCACCGTGAGATAGAATTTCGCGTTGATTTTGTTCAGGACGCTAAACTGATTATGTTGCTTGTTTATATGAGAGCACTGAAGGAGAAGTTGGAACTAACTAACCCGATCAGCAATTCATTGCATAAAGCTTGATTCAACCTTGCCGTTTGAATTGAAGAGCGCCTATCGTCTTTGCTATGAAGGCAGACGGTCCTTAAGATTGCGTGTGGATTACCGCGAGCTAAACAAAACGAACTGTTAGGAACAAATATCCTTTGCCTAGGTAAGCGATGGTGCGATGTAGGGAGCTAACCCTCTTGATATTTTTCAGGGTATTAGTATGCTTGTCACTTATGTCTCGAGCGGGGAAATCTATGAAGGAATTAGATAATAAGTCAAACGTTTAGATGGTAGAAATCAAGTGCAAGAAGAGCAAAGAGGAAAAAGATCTTACTCTTGGAAAGCCAAGACCTATTGATACGAGCATCGGACAAAGTACTCATTTTTGAAATATAAACGTTTTTTGTGGTGCTCTTCAATGACCTTGCATTGGCACTAGGCCTCAATGATCATATTAGGTAGTGAATCACGCCGATGTTTGAAACTCGAGATGTGAGTTAACTCTTTGAAGTTTAGAGGTCATTGGAATGGTTCATAAATAGCATGTATAAAGAGCTTAGTAGGGCATATCCATTGGGATGGACTGGGATGGAGCTTGCATAAGCTCTTGGAGAAACATGCACAAGAACGAATTAAAAGGTAGTACGGTGCCACTAGGCACAGGTATCTATTGCAAGTCGTATTGCCCATCGAAGGATTGTGCGCTCATTGGTCCTAATTAGGAAGCAAGATATTTCTCTTGGGATTCCATGTTGTCGAAGGTGGTCTGGAGCATTTTGATAATGAGGATTGTTGGCACCGATTCGAGCGGATCGTCTAGAACTCTTAAGGCAACGTGCTCGTTTGAAGGAGGAGGCTGTTCTTGAATTGGTTCCACCGGAATGACCGTTCTTTCTAATCCAACTATGATCGAACATTTAGGGTCTGAAAGGCATGGACGTTAAAGCCTGAGCAGTGGTAAACCCAACTTAAGAGGAGTTGATGACCCAGTCCAATGTTGAATCTGAGAGAGTGGCTAGTATTTCTAGATTGGAAAACTTAGCGTCCAACACGATCAGATATGATTTATTTCATAATTTTGCTTTAGATGTGAACCCGTGTGACCAATGCATAGAACCTAACGGATATTGACGTTTGTCACCAATCGGATTTTGGATGTTGTCCCGGGCAAGTGAAAGTGTTATTAATCTATGCAATGTGAGTCCTATGTTCTGCATAGAATGAACCGGCCATCCTATGTAGACGGCTCACTCGTACTAGAAAAACGAGCCAAGTCGCACATAGGAACTATACGTCGGGGTTTACCCATTATCATTGGATAATCGATAATGGAACCGCTGCTCAGAGGGATGCGGACGTCTTTATTTTGCAACTAAACTAATTCTAACTAGACAATCTGACACTACCAAATCCCTAGGTGGTGATTTACAAATTCTCGATTTGAAAAATAAAAAACAAAAATTAAAAGACAATAGAAAATAACCCTAAACCCTAATTAACAATATAATAAAGCCCTTAATAATAATAACAAGGCCGGCCCTATTCACTTCTTCAACCCGTTCCTTTTTCTTTTGACTTGTGAAAATATGGCCGATCCTCTTTCGTTCCTCTTTGCAACTCAATTAGGGCTTCTGCAAATTTGTTTTTGCTCCTTGCGATTCAAACTAGGGTTGTGCAAATTGAAGTGCCGCTCGATCTCATTCGATAGTAGGCTTTGATGCTCTTTGATTTGCTCACGGCTCTTCAATTTGGATCGAGTTCGTTTTGCGATTTCGGTACGTAATTTATCCCTTTTTCTTTACTGGTTGATGCTTGAACTCGATTTCTGATGATCGATTGTTGACTTTGAGATTGCGTTGCTCAGCTTGCTCGTTGATCGAATTCCTTTCTTGCTCGGGTATGTAATGCTTTTGCTTTTACTGATTTTGTGCTTTCTGGAATTCGATGATGATGCCGATGATGTGAATTTGATTATATAGGGTTTTGTAACCCTAGATTTGCGTCGTATATTCTCTATTTGAATTTTTCAACTGATTTCTCTGGCCTTTGAATTTCGTGTGGATGATTGTGATTTCACTGACTTGTTCATAATCGTATATTTCTGATTTACTTGCTACTCACGGCTTTGAAATTGCCTTGCTCATCACGGTCATGATTTTGCTGGTTCGACTTGGCATTGACTGTTTCAATTTGACACACACTTGATTTCTGATTTGTGAATTATTTACTGCTGGCTTCGGTCATCTCTGTAATGTTCATCTCTGGCCATCTTCGCTTGTCTCCATCTCTGTTACATGCTCGTTGTTGCATGCTTGTTTGTATTATGTTGGTCGAGCTTGCATTTGTTACAGTATTCATGTACCGATGCATTTGGAATTTGTCTGTTACACTTTGGTCTGGTCTGGTGGCATTTCTTTTGTGGTCTTTGTTGTTGGCATTGTCTTCTGTCCATACTTGCCCAGTTTACACAGATGCTCCACTTGTTCATTTTGTTCAAGTGTACTACTGCAGTTTGCATTTGGTCTTGATCGTGTATATTCTCGAGTTGGTTGTGCACTGTTGATTAGTTGATCTGAATTATTTGGCTTGTACATGCTGTAGTGTCTGGTCTTTTCATTCATGTTGCAACTGTTCCACTGCAGTTTCATTGTGACTGCGACTCCATGACTTGATCTTTGTTGAACTGGCTGTTGTCATGATTGCTGTGGCACTGAACTTGATCTCTGTTGTATTTATCTTTGTTCTGCATCACTTGTAGCTTGCTACTGTATCATTGAGTAGCTGTCGTCTGCACTTTTATTCGAACTTGTATTGGTGCATTGCTGCCATGTTGTAGTTGCTATGCCTTGTCTGGTTCATACTTGTTGAACTGGTTTTGTTTGGTCATTTCTTGGTCATTGCACGGGTCATTGCTTGTGAAGTTTGATATTGCATCATTATGTACTTGATATATGCACTTCTGGTACGCTGCAGCTTGCATCACTGGTGCACTTTGGTCTTTGTGATTTCATTGCTGTTGACATTGTACTTGAGCTTTGTACATGAACTGTGTTGTCTTTGACCTGTGCACATTGTTGATGATTCATTAGCATGCTACTGATTGGTCTTTGTTGCCTCTTGCATGTAGTTGGTTGTAACTGTGTTGGATTTTATTCTGGTTGGCACTTGCACTGATCTGCATACATGTGCTTTGATGGAGTTTTGATTTGTCGAAGCTTTGCATTCTTCAAGTTGCCTTGTGTTGAATCCAGTTTCAAAACTCGGATTTGACCTTGTGTTCGTGTCGTGATTTAATTTATGTCGCACCTGAGTTAAATCCTGTATTTGGGTTTGACCTGTGCTCACCTGTCCCTGTAGCATTATCAAGTGTATATATCGGTGTGCACGGCCTTGTGGCATATACAGTAATACACTGTGTATGTCACAATTGTTCGTGTATGATGAATTCAAATTTAAATTATGATGAACAACCCAAATAACTGAGGCAAATCATATTTTTAAAAATTATCTTTTATTTTTGAATTGCAAAAATATTTCTTTTTCAATTTTACTGCGTTAGTTTATATTTTTGCAGATTGCTCAGATGCTGGATTCAAACTGGAAGAAAGTTGAAGATAAATACGAGTGTGAGTGATATGTAGTGAGATGAACTGTAAATATGAAATGTGATGTAATTGTAATCAAAGTTGTATAGTTATAGTGAGAGCTTGAAATTGTACTATTCAAAGTTGTAATAAATATTTGTTTGAATAAAATATTCGTTTGAATTCAAATTCTGTGTAATTTATTTTATTCAACAAATATTTATTTAAACTGTGAAAAATAAAATAGTATATTAACAAATACATTTAAACGAATGTATATATGTTTATTATCATCAAACAAAAATCATATAAGCGCATATTCAACAATCTCCCCCTTTTGATGATAACAAACATATATTTAAGATTTTGAATGTATTAAATGTATTTGATCGTTCAATTTGCTCCCTCTATTTGAATGCTTCCTCTCTACATGATACTCCCCCTCCATATATGCATACAAATAGAAATATATAAATGAGCCTATATGCAAATGGAAAATTATTTGACATTTGCTTGATTCTATTTGACAAAATCTTAACTTTTCTCTCCCCCTTTTGTTATCAGCAAAAGAATAACGGTGTTATAAAAATAGGGATGAAGTGACATACATGAATCAAGCATTTAACTCAATTGAATATAAATATCAAATTTCAATAAAACTCAAACAAAAATCATAATTACCCTTGTCAGGCGCATATTCCACTTTCAGAAGTGATGGGGATAAAATCAAAAATCATACAGTTCTGTCTATTTGTGGTATGTTTATTTCAGGAAATTTGAATATCTACTAATCATGCATAACCGTTAGGACTTTTAAATGAGATTAGTAGTATTCCAATTTAATTTAAAAAAAATGAAATCAAGTATCTTCTAACCACGCATGACCGTGAAGACTTTTAAATGGGATTAGAATCAACTTGTCTATTAAATCAATTAATTTTGATATGCGTTACATACATGCATAACCGTGAGGACTTTTAAATGAGCATGAAAGCACATAATCAAAAATCCAAGTAATTCACCCATGCATAACCGTGAGGACTTTTAAATGAGAGTGAATACTTTGAATATTTATTTTTTTATTGCTAAACTATAATAAATTGAAGCACAAATGATTTCCCGTTTAAAATAATAAATTGAAGAACGAATACTTCCCTTTGTAAACTACCACAAATTTTCATACTATATATGATTTTGATGAGTGATCGTCGATAGAAAGATGATAGAAATAGAAATGATCATGGAATTTTTACCAAACAAAAAGTTTTTATAACTCTTGTTATGAAATTCTAAAAAAAAATTTCTAAATATATTGTCTTGAGTAATGTATGACAAATATTGACACTCATCACTTTTTCAATCACTATTGATCTTTTCGATAATCAAAGGGAGTCAGATTAGTCAAAATAGTTATTTAAAATCAAATAAAAATGACTAATCTGTAAATATGGTCAAACATGATTTTCTCGAGGGGTTATATGAGAAAAATTCTGCTATTTGAGAAATTATTTCAAGTGTTATGCTTACTGTGATCTTGTTTAAATCTTGTATTTTCCAGTTTATTTACTGTGATCTTGTTGTATATCTTTTGTTTTCCAGAAGTTGGATTATTAAGGAACGAGTCGCGAAATTCATTACTTTATTGCGTTAGCTTGTATTCTGTGGCATCACCCAAAGTCTCATCCCATAATACACTTTATTTATAATTGTTTAATTTCGTTTTGGGGCAGTTTGAATTATCGCTGATAACTGAGACCTAATTTTAGCTATTGGAAGTTGCTTTGTATAGCATTTTTTTTTCTGTTTTGTTACTACGTTATGTATGCGGTAATTTTTCAATATTTGATTCCTACACTTCCTATGAGAAGTGGAAAAGGTTACATCCATTAATATAAAAAAAAAAATATAATTGGTATTTGATAGTATTTATCTAGTATTTAGTTTGCAATGCAATTTCATGTGATTTGATAATATTTCCTATCGTATGAATATATGAAGCATCATTGAGAAATTGGATTATTCAATGGGTCATTCTGAACCTACTTTCTATCATCATTTAATATTAAATTCTTCCCTCCTTCAAACTACCTCAAGTTACTTATCAGAAGCTTTCAGAAACGCCAGAAGAAAATAAACATGCAATAGTTTAAGTGTCAAGGATAACGGCTTGATACCAGACTGTTAGCATTGCAGTTTAAAATCTCCTTATCTCGCCCGAGATCTCCCTTGACATCTTTATTTTTTATTTTTATATTTTTTTTCCTCTTGCAATTGGGTGGGATAAAATTTCAAATATAGTTTTAAACCAGCTTGAGCTCATCTCACCGAAGACAGATCAAGAAGGGATTGAAAAGACAAATAAAAAACATTGAACTTTATTTCGACGGTAAAGAAGTGTAAAAAATTAGATCGCCACTCTCGTGACTCGAACTTTTGTTGGTGGTGGCCTGCTTTGATACCACTTGTAACGAACCCAATTAGGCAGAACTCACCTCTAGAGCTAGCTCGTAAGGGGAGTGTGCCTAATAGGTTCTATACGCATCGCAACTCCCGTACCAAGCGATGTGGGAGATGACTTATAATCAATCTTCTTTAGCATGAAGTGTAAACATATTATTTCAGCATGAAGTGTCTGATTTTTGTATTAAGTTGATTCAAGTCTTTATTACTTTTCTCAGGTACCTAGACAAATAACAAAGAGCCAAATATATTAGTGTAGTCATGCATCGATCGACTCACACATGTAAAATTACGAACACAAGACTATTATGTTGACACTGAATTTTTTTGTTTGATTATGTGCATGTTCAGAATGAACCGTTAGATATAACAATTTTTAAGAAAAATATTCATCAATTCACGTTATACTTAATAAATAATCTCAAGTTTACTCCCTATCCAGTTCTAAGTTGGAAGTTTATGTTCTGAATATTTTTTAATGTTATATTTGTACAATTTCGCATGGTATAGTTAAATTTGACACCAAGGGAGGAGTATTTGGGTTGTTAAAATTTGATCCATGGCACTTGGTGCATTTTAGCAAAATTATATTTGCTAAATTATATCATTTATTTAATCAAAGCAAGCGATACAATTTCTCGAAATTTTTTAAAAATATTTTATTTAGCTATTTGATTTCTGGAATCATCCACACAAGCAAGCTCAGAATTGCTAACAAGGAATGGAATAGTCTTTACCATGAACTCAGGATGCGGTTGAAAATCTGCATCGAAAATCGCAACATGATCGCATTGTCTGACATAATGTTTTTTCAGTCCTTCGCGGAGAGCTCCAGCTTTGTACCCATTTCTGTTAGGTCTGATCTCGTACTTGATATTGACGTTCTCGTTTGCCCATTTTTTACACTCTTGCTCTTTACGATTTGTAACAAAACGTTATTAGTCAGTACAGCCTGTATTAGAACGTAGAAAATAATGTGTTATAAGATAGGTATTGCTCATATACTTATAAGATATTAGTATAAGATAGGTATCGACATAGTAAGTTATGACATCGGTTAATCTCTGGTAATTCACTGAGTTAAAGGTGTAGATCCGTGTGCCATGACTCATAACACTGGTTAATTCCTGTGTTACAGCACTGCTAGATTCATGTGTTATAATGTATAACGCTAGTATTCCTTAAATATATGTGGATCTACATGTCATAAGAGTGGTAAATCTCTGTGTTATTGCACTGGTATATCCTTTTGTCATAACTTAAAACACTATCATACCATAACACAGTGAATCTGTTTCTTATAACACTGTAAATCCCTATGTTATAACACTAGCAAATTCCTGTGGGATGATGGATTACGATTCATAACATATTTACCAACTTTACACTTTTCATAGCCGAGAAAGCTTTAATTTTTTTTACTATTTACATTATAGAGCATTTAAATTTTCACAACATAGAACATACACTATAATAGATCCCTGAATTGCATGCATAGGTAGATCCATGCATTATAAGACTGTCTTTCTCTATGTTCAGGGGCGAATCCAGAATCTCTTTCTAGAGGGGTCGAAGAGAATTCAAAATCGATAAAAACTTATTATATTAGCATACTAGTATATCTGTAACATTTTTCCTTCACTGCAGGTTTGCACATTCAAATAGCATATATGAAAACTCAACAAAATTATCAACAATAAAGAAAAGAACACTGAAAATACCAAATTTCAATAATATCTAGCACTTAAATGCAAGTATTTCATCATCAATCATTTAACTTTGCTTCAGCTTCAATGAAATAAGCAACAAATAAGGCTAGAGTGGCAGTATCTTTTGGAAATGAAGACAAGTAAAAATTCGCTAACAGCTCCCTTAATATTTTTATATTCTCAGAGATGTCATTGCTGTACAAAATTCAATTCTTCTAGCACTTTTTCAAAACTTGAGGGGGATCAGCTGACCCCCTTTAGATACATGTAACTTCGCCTTTGTCTGTGTTATTTTACACTGTTTTAATATGATAAATTCCTATGTTAAAAAAGAAGATGGTGTTGCTCGCTGTTTTAATATCTAAAAATTCAAGATAGCAGTTATTCTATGATAAAAAACATGTGGATCTGCAATTGATTACCTTAATTGCAGGGTCAGTCGAGTAATCGAGCACCTGGATTATGATCCTATCAGCTGACCATTTTAGCCTGCATGCTGCCCCAATCGACAACTTGTACGCCTAGCATCAAGAAATTCATGGTAGATTACCAATTCATAACATATTTACTGACATTTTGCCGAAAAAAGCTATTAACTCTATATAATTTACTTTTCAGGATCATATCCATATGGAAATTCTCACAGCTACAATTAAACAAGAAATATCAAGGAAAGTACCTCTTTCTCATTATACATGGGAACCTGAACCTGATCCAAAACCATAGGATGGCTTCGATTAGCCTCCATCTCCTCCATCACAGCATCAATATTGTACATCATGTACCTTTTCCTTCCTAAAACCTTCACGCACAGTATCACAAAGGCCATGTAAACCCTCTCCACAAACAGCATGAGCGACATCACTGCACAGAAGTACACAGCGATCCTCAAACCCGGCACTATCACGGACTTCCGGATCCAGTTCCATGCATCCATCGGCTCTTCTCCTACTCCTTCATTTGCATCTGTAACTACAGGATCGAACACTCCAAAGCTTTCATGGTTTAAATTTGATTAAATTTTGAGTATAGAGTTAAAGAATGCAATGCTGCATACTGATTACTGAGAGCTCGAGGGGTCGCTATAAGTGGAATTTGGGAAGCGTTTGCAAGGCGACACGTCATTTGAGTAATTTTTTGGGTTTGTTTTATTCATAACAAATGGATAGCATCTTGTATTTCATCTCCTTTTTTTGACGATTGAATTGCCTATTGCAATTTGTTTTCAATTTTTAACGTTCTTTTTTGCGTATTAGGTTCATAATTGTTGGATAATATAGAATATCCAAAGAAACGGCTTGCTATGGGCTCGCTATAAATGGAATTTGGGAAGCGTTTGCAAGGTGACACGTCATTTTAGTAATTTTTTGGGTTTGTTTTATTCATAACAAATGGATAGCATCTTGTATTTCATCTCCTTTTTTTGACGATTGAATTGCCTATTGCAATTTGTTTTCAATTTTTAACGTTCTTTTTTGCGTATTAGGTTCATAATTGTTGGATAATATGGAATATCCAAAGAAATGGCTGGCTGTGGGCTCGAATGGTGGATTTTCAAGCTAGGGTTTGGGCCAAGCTCTCTATTTTCAAAGCTTCTGCACGTATAATTCCTTGTAAATTAGGTTTCTATTTTGTTATTTTTTATCAAATTGTCCTTTTTTAAAAAATCGGTTCAACAATAAAATCATGGGCAAAATTAGCATAAATTAGCTAAAAACTAAAAATATGACCTCATTTTCATAACTTTTTCGAAAATGACTTTTCTTTCATCATCTTTCAATCCTGAGGACTAGATAAGCATTCCTTGTTTTCAAACTGTTTTTTTGGGTATTTTCACACTTTGCTAAAATGGTTTAATTTTCCGATGTGTAAAGGTTTCATTACTTTCAATTACAAGATTGGTTATATTATATTTGGTTGTTTTTTGTGTAGGCTTAACCAAGTGCAAAATTGATGAAGGAAGCTGGAAAATTCCATGCATGGCGTTAATTGAATGCATTGTTGCTTATTAATTGAGCAGATGTATGAGACCTGAGATGTAATGAACTGATTCATTTCAATTTATATGCTGTAAAGAATTTGGGTTTACAATCACATACTTTATTATTGTGTTATTGTGCTTTTAGTTGTACTAATTTGTGCTTAATGATAATAACACTATTGCTATGTGGTGTTATAAAGATTTGATCGTTATAGTGCTTTTTTTTTTATTGTCAGTTGAACAATAAAGCTGAGATTTGGCTTGTTGGGAAAGTGTGACGATGATTTCTATTTTATCTTGTGAGAATTTCGGTTCATCAATTTTTTTAACACTTAGAAGTTCTGTTTCGAAACTCAACAAATCCAAGGATCTAACAAAGTTTACATTTTCTGATGGTGAAACAGATAGTACTGACTTTTTTCGTGCAATTAGCATGGTTTTTCTTCTAAAACATAATGCTTTTGAAATTTGTGTTTTTGACCAATGGGTGATAAATACACCAAAATTTGACTGCCTTTCCTTCGATGATATTTTGTTATATGGCGGATGTTCACAATTATGCATTTACATCGTGTAGTTAAAGCTCTGTAAAATCGTTGATATAGCGCGTAGCGCTTTTCGATCGTTACACATTTTCAATTTAGCATTGATACACAGTATTTTCATTTTAAGTCTCCGCTAAATCCGCTAAATCCAGGTTTTTTAACCTTCGTTTTAGCAACATTAATATAAAAAGGTTGATTTGACTAATTCTCTTTTGAACTAAATCAACAAAGTTAGGGTAAAGATTAATTTTAAGATCAAGTATTGAATATAAGTTAGAAATCTACTGTAGTCATCAAATTTTGACGGTGTAAATTATGATATTCTTCGATTTTAATATTTAAGATTAAATTATATGTATTTTACCGTACAAATGATGCGAGAATGAAAATAAATTAACTTTTAATATTTGTTTCAATCAAATGACTTTTTTTTCACCTACGCTATTTTCTACTACATCTCCGTTTTATTCTTGCCATAACCTTTTGTGTCTGTACTGCTAAGTGTTTTAATTGCAAAGCATTTACATCGAAAATGTTAAAAATATTCAACATAATATTGAATTTATTTTAAAGAAAAAACAATATAAGTCGTGGCTGAGTAGTGAATTGTGAAAGCATCTTATGTGAAACCTATGATGTTATGGCCGAAATAATGAATATAAGTGGAAAAAATGAAGGAAATTTTTCGAAAACACCCTTCTAAGGTTTTAAAATACAGCGACGTCTCTCGTTATAAACTTGTTATAAAAAATACCATGGTTTTTTGTTTCAGTCAAACTGCAAACATTTGCAGTGCGTGCTATAAATATTTGTAGCTTTGCAGCAACAAAAATAATTCAATAAATAAATAGGTTTATTTTTATTTATAGTAATCCACAATTAATTACATTTAAGTTTTGAAAAAAACAAAAATGAAAAGTTTATCGGGAATAAATTTATGTGTATAAATTAAAACATGCTTTTGAAAAGAGTTTTTTGTGTGTCGAACTTGAAAATAAGGGGTAGATCCAAATATCCATGACAATAAATTTAAATGGAAGTGAAACAAATTAGTGAATTATCATGGAAAGTTAGCTTACTATATCTACAAAAGCAAAGAGACTTGAATTTTAATTGACAAACGCAATTTATTTTAATAAAATATGAAAGTTCTTCTGGACAACAAAAGAAAGTAAATATATGCTACGTATCATTTTCTGTTAGTTTGTAGGAAGATGCTAAAAGGTCTGAAATTTTCAAGTACACAAAACTACAAAATTTAAAATGGAAGATGGATTTCAATGGCATTAGCCAAAAATTTGGTCTAACACTCCCAACTGGTAGGATTTAGATAACAATCCTGGATTGTAGAATTGTATCTAATAATATCAAATTAGCTAATAAATTAAAAAGTAGAAAGAATAAGTAGTATTGGAGAAGGAAGACACAATTTTTCTAGTGGTTCGACAAAATCTCATACCTATATCAAATTTGTCAATGTTTTATTTCTTTATTCATAATGGATCTACCAAAATTATGAAGATGATTTGATATTCTATCCCGAGTTACAAAAATGATAAAGTTAGCTCTAGTATTTGATAAGAAAGGTTTAGTCCCTTTTTGGTTAGAGATGGCCTTCTATTTATAACTAAAATGAATTGTTTTGGAGGCCTTAAGTTCGTCAGATCTCGGCAGATTTCGTCAATCAATCAGGTCCAATATGGTGGAGCAGAAATCCAATCAAAAGTAGACCAAATCTCTAGCTAGATAGATCGGCATCGATCCATGGTCCAAACTTGTATCTTTCTTCATATCTTGATGTCTTCATGTTCCTTGGAGCTTTAAAGAGGCAAAATTGTCTTTGGGGTGGGTCAGTGCCGATCAATCACCCTTGTCCAAATGCTTTTCATTTGCTTCAATATACTAAAGATCCACTGCTCTTGAGTTTGGGTGGGCAAAATGGTCATTTGTATGAATCGGTACCGATCCATGAACTTAACCAATTTTTCCCCCTTATTCTTTTGTTGTTCATAGTTGATCGCCTTCAAGTCCAGAGTGCATTTCTTCATCACTTCATACTCCGATTCACTGGTAGGTTTCCTGGGTAATATATCGGATTACACTCCCCCCCAAAGCATGTTTATGTGTAAGTTAAACATGCTTTGAAGCAAGACAAGTGACCAAATCCTAATCCGCATAAACACTTCGACCACTCGATCTGTTTCCATAGAACATCCTATCTTCATCGAGAATTCAAACACCCATTTTCCATATAGTAGACAAGTCACGTCTTTTCGAAAAATATAATATTGCAGTTTACCACCCAGAAACTTCGTTCGATAGTTATAATATTTGAAAGTTCCTCCAGATCATGGCTGGGTAGATATATCCATTTTATAATCATTTTCCTTTTGTCTGTAGATTAATGGATCGATACCAATTTATGCTCCTTCACCCCTATATAATAAACATTAAGAAAAATTCCACTCCATCATTTAACATAGCATTCAAGTCTTTATATCTTCCTTACACTCAATGTACACAAACTAGGGCTTCATTCAACCTTCGTTCTTAGGCTCCCGCCATCGATTTCAATCATCAATCCATGGTAGGATTACCGATTTTGTACCACAGTTCACCTTGTACCATCGCCCTCATTGTTGTCAACCCATGCTTCCATGGTCGTCGCCAGTTGCCGCTCCATTTGAAACTATTGTCGATCCATCCCGTCGATCAATTCTCCTGGATTGGATTAAAGTTGAGATGATTGGGGAAGAAGTAGCTTCGTTTTGGCATGTTAAGGAGGTGATGGATCGAAGTAAGGTCATATTGGCAATGGGTTAACTTTATTTCAAGAAATATTCCATGGAGATGTAATCACGCCTTGATGGATTTGGATATTGACATGTCTTAGGACATGAATCCTGTCAACACTTAGATTCATCAATCAAGAATCCTTTATTCCATGAAAATTGCAATCTCCCCATGAGTCCCCAATCAAGAGTTAGAGTTCTAGTCCATATTAAGATCGTCCAATACCAACATAATTCCTATGTTAGTAAGTAATATCCAGCACATAGTTCCATTGTATGTTGGAGCTCATTTGCCAACATGAGCAGTCTTTCTACATAGAGTCCTTTCGTACACTTTGCATAAGGAATTGGATAAACACAATGTATAGGACACAAACACTTCCCATTGTCAATGTACAGAATCCAATATGTCGACACACGTCATTATCTTTGTTAACCTAAAAAATGGATCAACACCCTGGTTTGAGTATGAAAGCACCAGCTCTATTCTTACAAAGCAATAATACATGTAATAGGTATAGAAAAGATCCGTAAAATAAAAGAGACGAGAAGTTTTTTATAGTAGTTTGGCTATTAACGAATCTTACGTCCACTTTATAGTTTTATTATGACTGACTGCTGTTACAAGTAGTGTTTGATTATAAGGCTTTTAAATATCTTTAGCTAGATTGAATTCCCAGAGTTGGAACGCACTAGAGAATCACAGTGAATCCCTTTGAAGATTGTTGTGAGGGAATGAAGAGTAAAGAAAGTCTCCAGCAGAGCTTTAGCAACCGGTCCAGAGAAGATCGGTTTATGTTGTAGGTAGGACAGTATTTATAGTGACCGGGGAGCATCCGGGCCAATCCCGCTTGTTAGTCGCTTGCAGATGGTCAGAGCATGATCCAGTAAAGTTTAGCTTGCAACCCGAGCCAAAAGCATGGATCGCTAGCAATCCATGGTCGATGGATCGCTAGCGATCCGTGGTCATATCTTGTGCGCGAGCTAATTACTTAGCTCCTCTCTTCATTGTGCTGCCATTCAGGTCGCAAGAATTCTATGGCTTTGTATGGATCGCTAGTGATCCATACACTTAACATATTTTTGCATTTTTTCTTCTAGTCTCCTTTGCTCCCACGTGCCATAGTTTTTCATTGATCCACTGATGAAGTTTATGGATCGATGGTGATCCATGATTTATGGATCGCTAGCGATCCATACCCTTAGTCTTTTTCTGGACTTTGATGTCTGGCATTCCCATTACCTTATATCGACGTTCTTCACGTAGTCCCGTTGCACGTTGCTTTGTTTTGATGATGATTTACTTGTTATTTGCATTTGGCTGATGATGATTTACTTGTTATTCCCACTACCAGGAAATCCTTTCTTTTGAGTCATTCTTGAAAGAGCGTTGTAAAAAAGTAATGCTAGGGGCTTGAGGAGGAGAAGGAAGCGGCACTGCAAGAGAGCAATAGGAACGACGATATGCTGAAAGAACTGAAAGAGGCTCATGGAAGAATTAAGATCGTCTATAGGGACGAGATAAAAAAGCCTCATGCCGAGGAGGCGAAATTAAAAGAAGAGGTGGCTGCTTGTAGCGCAACGATTGAAGCCTAGAAGAAAACTATCTCCGACCATGACCTTACCGTTGAGAGGCATAACAAGACTATCTCTGATCAAGCTGCGATGACTGCCCGATTATAGGACCAAGTTGCGTAGCTTAGTGCCAATAAGTTTCGCGTTGAGGTCGAAAAGGCCGCCGCTACAGCGAATTATCTGGAGCTTTAAGCACTTTCAAGAGGAAGATGGAAAAAAATGGACGTGACCATACTAAATTTCTATGTCAACTCTTTACTTCATTAGGAGAGCCTTCACGACAGCGATGATGTTTACACCGAGCGGGAGTTAGAGAACGCCTGCCTTAATGAAGAATAAAAGAAGCTTTGTTGGAGGGTCAGGAGATATTGCGGATTAAGAGGGAGAAAAAGGTTGCAGATGCTGCCATGACCGCTGCTGCTAAAGCACTTATAGAGCCTTTGATTTTTGGCATAGGCGAAATATCGAAACAGCCCCGCAATCTGCCAACAAGTTCTGGGCTTGGGGCTTCCCCTCAGGTAATAAAACGGTCTAAGGAGGATGAAGGCGGTGAATATGAAGTTGACGTTCTTGGCCACTCCTCCGATGAAGGTAAACCTCTCGCTTCTCTCGAGTTCGAGAGCTTTCAGCTTACGCTGCAAGAACAGGAAGAATTTAATGCTTTTCTTTTTTATCTTATTAGTCCGTCTACCCTTTATGTTCATATGCCAGCATCCTCGGCGCCTGGACCTGCTGCTATTTCCACTGCTTGTTTCCATTCCTATTTCAGTTTACACGTCCGTATCTGGCTTACAGCCGAGGCTGGAGTCCGAAAGGATAGCCGCACTTCATCGCTTGGATGACCCTTCTTTATCTTTGGAAGGTGACGTAACTACGACAGAGGTTAAGGAGCAGGAAGTTCAAATGGAGCAGCCTTGTAAAACTCAACATGAATTGGTCGCTATCAAGAATGAGAAGGTTGAAGCGATCAAAGCCTCGAAGAGCTTCCGTAAGTCACAGAAGCGTAAAGCGAAGGGCAAATCTTCTGAGAATGTTGCAGAGGAAGAGGTGGATGTTAGCGCCAAAGAGTTTGTTGATATTACTAGCAATGACACCACCCCGAGACGAGGCAGAAGCTTTCAAAAAAGGGCGGAAAGGGGAATGGTGGAAAGAAGCGCTGGGGCGTTTGGGTGGCGACCGAGCTCATTTTGGTTCTTTTGAGTCATTTTGTTCAAGTACAGAGTCTGCACTCAGTATTTTTCTTGTGGAGTCTGTATTTTCCTTTTGTTGGCCGGTATTATGTGGGTATGGCCCCCATCTTTTGTCCTTGTATGTAGAAAATTATAGGCAATACATTGATATTTTGACTGTACCTTTATTTGTCTATTTATATGTGTCCTGTGCACTTGTGCTTGTTTTATTTACACTTATCCATTTCTTGTGATTATTGCTGAAATTCTTTATTTGGAGTAACCATTCTTTGTTTCGAGTACCAGAACTTGTGAACTTATTGTTTTCAAGTATCTTTACTTAAGTGCCGATAATGCCCCTAGTTCACAGGGCTGTTTACTTCAAACAACTGATAATGACCAGTAACTCAGGGTTAAATAGTCTGCACGTTAACACTTGAAATTTGACTAAATCACAAGTCAATTTTTCATTTTTTAGAAGTTTTGTGACTTGAACACGTAGTTTGTGTTTTTGTGATATTTCGGTGAGTACGCAACATATGTATGATTGAGGTGTGCATACTGTATGAGTTGACTATGGGCAGGTACACGACGTCAACGTTTAATGTAATAATCTATCGTACTCCAGTTTTGTTGGAGTCATCCTATTGTTTGTGACAGTTGGAGTGGCTTGATTATGGTTATTCTTGTATGGATATGTTTCCTGGCATTTTCCAGGGCTATCGCGGGACTTGAAAGTGCACGCGACTTACGGGATGTGCAGATTTAGGATTGGTATGTTCCATCGATTCGGAATGGTTTTGGGGCTCCTCGGTGTTTCCTACCTTAGGGAAATGTGAGGAGTTTATTCTTTAAGAGCGTGATTTCACAGCTTCGGTAGTTAACACATGGCTTATGAAATACACGGCTTTTGGGACTGATATGATCCATCGTTCCGGAATGGTTTTAATGCTCTCAAATGATGCCTATCTTTGGGCAACGTGAGGAGTTTAAGTATTAAAAGTCAGTGCACGACTTATGGAGTGCGCGGCTTTTCATGCTTCTCGGTGTTGCCTATCTTCGGGCAGTGTGAGGAGTTGGTATTTTGAAATTTAGTGCGCGGCTTATGAAGTGCGCGACTTTTCGTACTCCTCGATGTTGCTTATCTTTGGGCAACGTAAATAGTTGATATTTTGAAATTTAGTGTGTGGCTAATGAAGTGCATGGCTTTTCAAACTCCTCGGTGTTTACTGTCTTTGGGTAATGTGAAGGGTTGATATTTTGAAATTTAGTGTGCGGCCATGGAGTGCGCTACTTTTGGTACTCCTCGGTATTGCCTGTCTTCGGGCAATGAAAGGAGTTGATATTTTGAAATTTAGTGTGCGGCTTATAAAATGCACGAATTTTCATACTCGGTGTTGCCTATCTTTGGCAATGTGAGGAGTTGGTATTTTAGCCCTTCCGATGTTACCAGAGCTACATCGATATTTAGAAGGCAAAGATCGGGTTTTGCCGATCAACGATTTGAGTCTATTTGCTTCCATCGACTCGGCAGGTAGTTATTATGAACACAGTTTTGTTAGTTCAAAAAATGAATCAAATTAATTAAGGCAAGTAGGGCAGATCTTTGCCTATTTACAATGACCCTGGCATTCCGAGATGGCTTATTTGCTGAAAAATAGAGAATACATAAAGTAGTTTTCAAATGAAATAATGGAGGGCGCTATTCCATGCCCTGGGAATTTGGATTCCGTCGACGGTTGTCAGCTTGAAAGTTCTGTCCCTTAGCTATTGATTGATGACATATGGTCCTTCCTAGTTCGGTCCGAAGGCCCCCGAAATAGGGTAAACTCTCTTAAGCACAAGGTCTCCCACTACAAAGGTTTGGTTATGAACTTTGGAATTGAAGTACCGTGCGACCCTTTTTTGGTGGGCAGCAGTTCTCAACTCAGCCTAACTCTCTTCTTTTATCGATCATATCTAGTGATACGAGTAAAAGATGCTCGTTTTGCTTTTGATTAAAATTTTACCTTCGATGCGAGGAGACCCTAATTCAACAGGAATCATTGCTTCTGAGCCATATGCCAGAGTGAATGGAGTGTGGCCGGTTACTGCTTTGTGGGTAGTTCTGTAAGCCCATAGTGCGAGTGGAAGTTCATCAACCCAGTTTCCTTTAGCTTTAGTTAGTCACCTTTCAATGGTAGATTTGATTATTTTGTTTATTGCTTCCACTTGTCTATTTGCTTGTGGATGAGCTACTGCTGAGAAACTTTTCTCAATCCGAAAGCGTTTGCCAAAGTCTTTGAACTCAGCGCTTTCGGATTGAGTTCCATTGTCAGTGACGATTTTCTGCGGCATGCCAAACTTGCAAATAATGTTTTCAATAACAAAATTAATGACTTTCTTTGTGGTTATGGTGTCCAGCGGTTCCGTTTTAGTCCATTTCGTGAAATAATCTACAGAAGCTATAGCATATTTGGCTCCTCTTTTTGATATCGGCAGGACACCAATCAAATCGATCCCCCATATTGCAAATGACCATGGACTGACAATCTACATTAGCTCTGTTAAAGGAGTTCTTTTAATTTTGCTAAATATTTACAGCGATCACATTTTCTGGCCTAATCTGCAACATCGCGGTCTATTGTTGGCCAGAAGTATCCATACTGGACGACTTTCTTCGCAAGGGTTTGCCTCCACTGTGGTCTTCGATTTCGCCGTCATGCACTTCTTTTAGGATTTGTCGGGCTTTGTCGTCGGACACATATCTAAAATAGAGGGTTGAGAATCCCCTTCGATAGAGTATTCCATCTTGTATCACGAATCACGATACCCCTTAGAGAAGCTTTTTCCGTTGATTCTGGTCTGTCGGAACAGTCCCTGCAAGTAAATATTCCTTTATCGGTGTCATCCATATATCTGGTTTGACAGTGATCTCGAGGATCCAGTTGATTTCCATTTCTTCTATGCTTGGTTGGTCAGAGTCTCCACTATGACTAGACCCAATGACTGAGCTTCTCCGGAGCTTAGCAGTTTAATAATCTGCCTTGGTGTTTTGCTCCCGTGGAATACGAGTTATAGTGTAGCGTTCGATGCCGCTTAGTAGTTCTTACACTGTGGCCAGGTACGAGGCAAGATTCTCCCCACGAGCCTGGTATTCCCCTTTTACTTGACAGACGACCAGCTGGGAGTCGCTGTATATGTGAATAGATTTTATCTTGAGCTCTTTCACAGCTTTCAATCCTGCAATCAGTGCTTCGTATTCCACTTCGTTGTTTGTAGCGGGGAATTCCAAACGTAGAGCATAGCTAATGGCTCATCCTTTGAAGTTTAAGCACTACTCCTGCTCTTGAAGAAAGGCTGTTGGATGCGTCATCGACAAAGAGCTTCCATTGTGTATCTACTTCTAGCCGAACTTCTTCCTTATCATCCCGTACAATAAATTCGACGATGAAGTCTGCTAATTCTTGCCCATTGATGGCTTTCCTTAGGTAGTATGTGATATCATACTGATTTAGTTCTATGTTCCATTTGAGAAGTCGTCCGGAAGTTTCAGTTCGATATAACACTAGCTTAGGGCCAGGTCGATCAATGCTTTAGTCAGATGAGCCAGAAAGTTGGGTCGTAAATTCCTAGATGCGATCAAGAGGCAATATGCCAAGTTTTCCAGTTTCGGGTGGTTTTTCTCTGCTCCAGTGAACTGCTTGCTAATGTAATACACAGGTCGATGGACTTTTGCTTCTTCATGCACGAGAGCGGCGCTTAGTGCATGGGGTGAGATTGCTAGGTAAATGAATAGGTCTTCCCCGTCTGTGAGCTTTGATAATATCGGCGAAGCCTCCATGTGCCGTAGCAATTCTTCGAATGCTGTTTGACATGGCGGACCAAAGAATGATATACACTTGTCGGTAGCTTTCGAGATAAATCGACTTAGTGCTACGACTTTTCCATTTAAGCTTTGCAGTTCCTTCTTATTCTTCAGATCTTGGACTTCTCATAGTGCCGCTTTTTGTTCTGGATTTGCCTCGATGCCCCTGGCGCTTATGATGAATCCTAAGAATTTTCTGGAGGCTACTCCGAAGTGACATTTAAGTGGATTGAGTTTCACTATGTACTTTCAGAGTATTTTGAACATTTTAGCGAGGTTATCCAGGTGATTAACAGCGGCTCGTGATTTGATCAACATGTTATCCACATAAACTTCCATCGTTTTCTCGATCCGACGCTTGAGCATGCTATTTACCAACCTTTAATAACTTTCCCCTACGTTCTTCATACCAAATGGCATTACTCTGTAGCAGTATAGGACCAGGTCGGTGATGAAGCTGGTTTTTTGTTGATTGGGTTCACGTATTAGCCCGGAGTATGCATCCATTGAATGATAACAGCTCGTGTTCTGTCATTCCGTCCACAAGTTGGTCTATTCTAGGGAGAGGGAAGTTGTCTTTTAGGCAAGCTTTGTTTAATTTCGAGCAATCGATACGGGTTTTCCACTTCTCATTGGACTTTTTGACTAAGACCGGATTAGATACCCACCTTGAATAAGTTGCATCACGGATGAAACCGTTGGCCATTAACTTGTCCACCTCTTCTCCTAGTGCCTTGAACTGTTTGGGACCTAGGCTGCACCTCTTTTGTTTTACTGGTGTGAACTTAGGGTCAATGTTCAGCACGTGACATGCGATTTTTGGAGACACCCCACACATATCGGAATGCGTCCATGCGAACATATCCAAGTTAGCGCAAAGAAATTTTGTAAGCTCCATACGCATCTTGTTTCCAATGTGCGATCCAATTTTTAAGACTTTAGCTGGGTCGTCCATGTCGATCAGGATGGACACAGTCAATTCTATAGGTGTCGTCTGTTCCTTCTCTGAGCTCTTCTTTCTAGGGTCCAAAGCCTTAGTGAATCGGCTATGGTCCCTAAGCCATGGGCGGCTCTGTAGTTGCTATTTGGAGGGTTCACAGATGTAGAGAGTTCTCCCCACGTCCTTCCCTTTTTCCTTCCTTCTGGATTCGCATAACTCTACAATGTAACATTCCATGGTAGCATACCGATTTTCTTTCACCACTTCGATTCCCTTTGCAGTAGGGAACTTCATGGTTAGGCACCATTGGGCCAGAGCTGTTATTAAATCTGCAAGAGTGGATCGCCCTAAGAAGGCGTTATATGATGACATTTCATCCATAAATACAAAAGTCTAAATGAGCGTGAATCTTCGATCGCCCTCTCTAAGCTCCACTGGCAGGTCGATTGTTCGCACAAGTTGCTTGGGCTCGCCAGTAAACCTTTGGATCTTTGTTTAGCATGCAGACATACTTTTCATATCGATTTTCATCTGGTCAAAGTACGTTTGAAAAGAACATTAACAGAGCTACCACTATCAACCAACACATGCTGAACAACAGCGGAACCAAATCCCACTGTTACCACCATTGGATCGAGAGTTGGGGCTTCGATCCCTCCGGTGTCTCGATTTCGAAACACTATGTCATCACTCAATACTTTCTACAGCTTGGTTGGGGTTTCATCTTCTTGTGGGAGGCATGATTCCTTTGGATCATGCTTCAACGAACTTACATATCGCTCCATCTCTCCCCAACTTCTTTGCGCGGGATGTGGTCCCCCAGATATTGTTCCAATAATGAATCTTTGGCCAGTTCATTTGGATCCTTCCTTACTAGTTCTGATTTGATTCCTTCGTTCCCTAGGGGGCTGAGCGGCCGTGGGTTGATCAGGGTTCTGTGGCTTTCTCACATACTGTTGGAGTTTGTTTTCCTGAATCAACTCTTCGATGAGATTCTTCTGATGGCGGCATTCGTTCGTGTTATGTCCATGAGTCTCATGGAAGCGGCAGAACTTTCCTAAGTGTTTTTGTTGCTCGGTTGCTTCCTTCCTAGGGGGTTTCTTCTATTCTTCAGTCCCCTGGGTTGCAAGATAAATATTTTCGGAAGTGTCGTTTAGAGGGATATAATCTTCCTACCTAAACCCTTTAAGCCTTTAGTTGCTGCCATTACCATTTCTTTTATTGGAGTTCTGATTTTTCCTCTTTTGATTCCCATCTTTTCCTGTGACTCCTTGAGCAGTTCCAAAATCGTGCGTGTTTTGATTCATTGGTACGTCACTTTATCCAATGTTCATCGGTTGCATGCCAGTAGACTTTCTTTCGAGCTCCTGTACTTCCTCCAATATTTAAGTACTGACCTGCTTTATGATTGAAGTCTTTCCTTGTGGTAGGCTGCTTCACTTTAATCCATTTTCTGAATTCAGTCTTCAGGTGAATGGCATGGACTAATGCCATAAAAACCATGTCATCGTCGGGGTTACTTACTTCTGTCACCGTGGTATTGAATCGGTTAATGAAAGATTTCAACGATTCATTGTGCCCCTGGAATAACCCAGACAGGGACATGACATCTTTTGGTTGCGCGGGATGAAGCCTGAATTAGCAAAAAGAATCTTATGGCTTGGTCAAAGGAAAAGATAAATCAAGAGGGAAGTCTTGTGAACCACATAGACACGGCTCCTTCTAGAATATGGGAAACATCTGTATTGAGCAGTCTCTGAAGCGTTCGCTCCGTCCACATACCAACTATACTTGTATAAATGAGGTTTTAGGTCCTTAGTCTCATCATAAGTTGGGATAGTTGGCATTGTGAATTTATCTGGATAATTTTCATTCAATATTTCATCGGTAAAGGGAGTCCGACTTGGAGCTGACCCACATTCATCATCTCTTCGGTTTTTACTCTCGTCCATCAATCGTTTGACCATGTCTGTTACGTATGCCTCTGATGTCCGATAATCCTAGGGACTGCAGTCAGTCGCTACACCAAGTGTTTGGCTTTGCAAACTATCTTGGCGTGTGGGTAGAAGCCGAGGCTCTCCTGTCTATGAGAGAGCCAATCCCCCGGGACCCCGTTGGCTTGCAGTTGGCGTGATTGGAGTAGTTTGGATGTTCCTAACATCATTCGAACGCATTGACATTCTCTTCCAATTGGTTATCTTACTCTCTATCTTCTGAATCCGAGAGATCTATAGCTATAACTTCTTGTGGAGTTTTGGCCCCTTGATCTAAGTTCATACTTCGTTGCCTTGCGGTGGGTGGAGCATTTGTATTTCCTTCCATATTATGTCCCATGGTTCCTTTTGTTACCCTTTTTCGCAGCCGTTTTCCGTTTCTTCTGTTTAGCCCAGAAATGGAAGAATTTTCTTGTTCCATGGCAGTCGCAGGTATAGGCATAGTTCTTGGAGCAGGATTTTACTATAGGGTTAGAAGAGCGTTATGCTTCTCCATCAGAGCCTTCTGGCTACTTTCCATTCTTTGGTTGATCTCGTCAACCATCTTATTCAACTCATACCTAGTAAGGACTTCGTGTTGACTGGGGGATGTTGGTGCCTGATTTCTTTAGTTAGCACCATTCATTTCAGTATGTTGAGGATTATCATCTTCTCCCGTTATCACTACCCCAATGGATCTTCCAAAGGTAGTTCTTCTTCTTCTTCCAGGAGTCATGGATTCCAAGTCGTAGATTCTTGGGGCAAAAATTAAGGATCTAGCTTCTAGACCTATGGGATCCAAAATAGATAGCTAGATCTGTATCTTGCGTTGGAGCTCTCAATGAAAGCATTAAAATGTTAACCCAAAAAATAGATCAACACCCTGGTTTGAGTATGAAAGCACCAGTCCTATTCTTACAAAGCAATAATACAGATAATAGGTATAGAAAAGAACCATAGAAGAAAGGAGACAAGAAGATTTTTATAGTGGTTTGGCTGTTAACGAAGCGTACATCCACTTTATAGTTTTATTGTGACTGATTGATGTAACAAGTAGTGTTTGATTACAATGCTTTTGATTATCCTTAGCTAGATTGAATCTCCGGAGTTGGAGCCCAATGGAAAATCACAGTGAATCCCTTTGGAGATTGTTGTGAGGGAGATGAAGAGTGAAGAAAATTTCCAAAAGAGTTTTAGTAACCAGTCCGAAGAAGATCCAGTTTATGTTGCAGGTATGATGGTATTTATAGAGATTGAGGAGCTTCTAGGCTAAGCCTGCTTGATAGTCGCTTGCAGATGGTCAGAGGATGATCCAGTAGAGTTTAGCTCGCGACTAGAGCCAAAAGCATGGATCGCTAACGATCCATGGTTTATGGAACACTGGCGATCCATGGGCATAGCTCGCGTGCGATCTAACTACTTAGCTCATCTCTTCATTGTGCTGCTATTTCAGGTCGTAAGAATTCTATAGCTTTGTATGGATCGCTAGCGATCCATAAACTTAACATAGTTTTGCATTTTATCTTCTAGGCTCCTTTGCTCCCATGTGCCAAAGCCGTTCAGCAATCCACTAATGAAGTTTATGGATCTCTGGCGATCCATTATGTATGGATCATTAGCAATACGTATACTTAGTCTTTTTCTGGACTTCGATGTCTGGCATTCCCATTACCTTGTATTGACGTAATTCTAGTAGTTCTGTTGCACGTTACTTTGGTTTGATGATGATTTACTTGTTAATCGCATTTGGCCGCTGATCGGACTGAACGGACACTGGTCCCTTGATTCAGTCAAAATCAATCAATGCTTTAGCAATATGACTTAACTTCCTTTAACTCGTTGCTTTAGTCCTTTTGTTTGAGTTCCGAGCCATTCTGACTTCATCAACTTATCCCGTCTTCTATTGGATCCTATTGGTTTAAAAAAACCGGATAAAAATCTATTAGATGTTGTACATCGTCCACTCTAGGGCTAAGTACTAGTATATCCCAATACAGAAATTTGATAAAAATTCTTGACTGTGCTCGTCACCCATGGGTTCCAGTTAAGTTGTGGATTCTATATGTTCCCTATGTCTTTCGCTAACCTCTCTTCTTCCATGTCACCCGCAATGGCTTCCATCTCAGCACCTATTTCCACTTCCACTATAGCTAACGGACCTTCTGTTATGATAATCAAGGAGTCACACAAAGAAATCCCTATGGATTTGCTCTGAATGGGGTCGTGGTTTTAAATAACCCCTCCGACTCTTCCGCTTCTAATTATTCCATTACAAACCCCAATGTGTTTGCGATATGCACAACATTCCAATGCGATTAGGCTTTTGTTGTCACAGGAGAGACTCACAATCCTCTCGTCGATACATTATGTGTAATTGATACATGTGTCTTTCTGGGTGTGCCTTCTTTCAACCACTTTCTATGCCACATTCTCCAGTTGATGAGGCTTGCTTCATCTCAGTTGCACCCAAATTCTTATACGCTGCTCTTGAGCCTCTACACGATCTCCATCCGCTACTTGGGTAGAGAGCCGCTCCTAGTTAATATTAGATACTTATATAATTTCAAGCATCGCCAATTTTAAGCATCGCTCCTCTAACCTTTCTTTGATCTTGTTTTAAGCTTTCCGAGGCTATCAGGTGGTCGTTGACTTACACAATAAGCGCAAGTACTTCAAAGAAGAATATTTCATTATTGGATGCCCTACCAACTTTGCCGAGAAACGACTCTCTAGATCAAGTATCTCACCATCCATCCAAATTTTGCCTTATTCCATTTTTGCTTCAACCCAATTGCTTAATCTGTTTTATTCTATTATAGTTATTCCTCTAAGAGTAGATAGTGATGACCTGAGGACATGGTCACCAAACTTCAAGTCATTCCAAAGGCGAGGCATAGTGAAACTAATTGGTACTAACTTGTGCCTCTATCACTTTCATCTTCTACATAACGACTACTGTGTTAGACCTTGCCCTTATAGGTATTAATGTGACAACTATACATTTCCACACACACACACGCACGCACACGCACACGCACGCGCGCGCACACACACACACACATATATATATCAACTATTATTTGCAAGAGTTCACATATGAAGAAACAACGAGCAACGGTAGAGTCGAGCTAGAAGATTGGAGATCCAAAACAAGTTAGTCATATGCTTTATTTTGTACAATCTCCCATATAATGATTTCACACACACACATGAATATAGCCTTGAAAATAATTTTTTATGAAAGCTATATTTTCCTATATTTAGAAATAATTTTTTTTTTTTAAAAGGAATTCAAAATAAATAAGGCAGCATAATAAATGACACCTGAAAAGGTAAATACAGCCATCTAAATATAAAATTCAAACATTTGATATTTTGTATTCAAACATCTAAAAACTCTGATTTTGAACTGCTAACTTTCTATTTCCTTCTGTATAACTTCATCCTTTTGAAACTAAAATTCAGATATCTGAAATAAAATTCAACCATTTGAATTTTTATTTCAGACATCTGAAAACATTATTTTTGAACTATAAACTTTTTATTTTTATTTCTAGATAATTTCAGCCATCTGGAATTCAAAAATTAGCCATTTGACCTAGATGAAAAGAAGTGTCACTTTATCGAAATTCAGTATTTAAAGAGATATCTTTTTTCTAAAGGTCGCAATATTTTCAATGGCTACAACCTTACGATAAGAAATATTTAACGCTATAAATAGAGTTTAAATTCATGTTTTTAACTAGCCGATTGCTTACAAACTTTATACTTCCTATATACTTATGATTCAAAAAGCATTCAATTATTCAATTTCCTATATTAGCAAATTCAAATCATCATATTACGAAGATTATAGGTAGGATGGTATTTATAGAGATCAGGGAGCTTCTGGGCCAAGCCTGCTTGTTAGTCGCTCGTAGATGGTCAAAGGACGATCCAGCAGAGTTTAGCTCACGACCCGAGCCAAAAGCATGGATCACTAGCGATCCATGGTCTATGGATCGCTGGCGATCCATGGGCATAGCACGCGTGCGAGCTAACTACTTATCTCCTCTCTTCATTGTTTTACTACGTCAGGTCATAAGAATTCTATGGCTTTGTATGGATCGCTAGCGACCCATAGTGTATGGATTGCTAGCGATCCATACACTTAGCGTATTTTCACATTTTGTCTTCTAGGCCCCTTTGCTCCCACGTGCCATAGCTGTTCAACAATCTAGTGATGAAGTTTAGGGATCGCTGGCGATCATGATGTATGGATCGCTGACAATCCACGATATATGGATCGCTGGCGATCCATACACTTAGTATTTTTATGGACTTTGATGTCTGACATTTCCAATACCTTGTATCAACGTTTTCATGTAGCCCCGTTGCACGTTTCTTTGTTTTGATGATGATTTACTTGTTATTGGCATTTGGTTGCTGATTGAACTGAACAGACGCTGGTCCCTTGATTCAGTCAAAATCAATCGATGCTTTAGTAATATGACTTGGCTCCCTTGAACTCGTTGCTTTAGTCCTTTTGGTTGAGTTTTGAGCCATTCCGACTTCATCAACTTATCCCGTCTTCTATTGGATCCTACTGGGTCAAAAACCGGATAACAATCTGTTAGATGTTGTACATCATCCACTCTAAGGCTAAGTACAAGTAATACACCAATATAGAAATTTAATAAAAATTCTTGACCGTGCTCGTCACCCATGGTTTCCAGTTAAGTTGTGGACTCTATAAGTTCCCTATGTCTTTCGCTAACCTCTCTTCTTCCATGTGACCCGCAATGGCTTCCATCTCAGCTTCTATTTCCACTTCCACTATAAGTACTGGACCTTCTCGTCCTCAAAGTTCTTGTCAGCCTCTGGCCTACATTGCTCTTGTTATGATAATCAAGGAGTCACACAAAGAAATCCCCACGGATGTAGGGTCATGGTTTTAAACAACCCCTCTATCTCTTCCCTTTCTAATCAATCCATTATCAAACCGCAATGCATTTGCGATATGCATGGCATTTCATAGAGGTTAGGCTTATGCTGCCATAATAGAAAGCTCACAATTCTCCCGTCGGTTACATTATGTGTAATTGATACGTGTGTCTTTCTGCGTGTGCCTTCTTTTAACCACTTTCTATGCCACGTTCTCCAGTTGATGAGGCTAACTTCGTCTCAATTGCACCCAAATTCTTGTACGCTGCTTTTGAGCCTCTACATGATCTCCATATGCCACTTGGGTAGAGAACCGCTCCTAGTTGATATTAAATACTTATATAATTTCAAGCATTTCTAATTTCAAGCATCGCTCCTCTAACCTTTCTTTAATCTTGTTTAAAGCTTTCCGAGGCTATCAGTTGGTCATTGATTTACACAATAAGCCCAAGTACTTCAAAGAAGAATATTTCATTATTGGACGTCATACCAACTTCGTCGAGAAATGGCTCTCTGGATCTAGTATCTCACATCCATTCCAATTTTTCCTTATTCGGTTTTTGCTTCATCTCATTTGTTTAATTTTTTTTATTCCATTATAGTCATTCCTTCAAGAGTAGATAGTGATGACCTGAGGCACATGGTCACCACACTTTAATTCATTCCAGAGGAGAGGCATAGCGAAACTAATCTGGCACTAACTTGTGCCTCTATCACTTCCATCTTCTACACAACAAGTAATGTGTTAGATCTTGCCCTTATAGGTACTAATGAGACAACTATACATTTCCACATATATATATATATATATATATATATCGACTATTACTTGCAAGAGTTCACATATGAGAAACAACGAGCAATGGTGGAATCGAGCTAGAAGATTGGAGATCCAAAACAAGTTAGTCGTATGCTTTACTTTGTACAATCTCGCATATAATGATTTCACACACATACACACATGAATATAGCCTTAAAAACAATTTTTTATGAAAGCTATATTTTTTTACTTTTAGAAATAAAAAGTTTTCAAAAAGCAATTCAAAATAAAAAAAGTTGCATAATAAATGATACCTGAAAAGGTAAATTCAGCCGTCTGAATATAAAATTCAAATGTTTGAAATTATATTCAAATATATAAAAGCACTAATTTGAACTACCAACTTTATGTTTCCTTCTATATACTTTCAGCCTTTTGAAACTAAAATTCAAATATCTTAAATAAAATTCAACCATTTGAATTTTTATTTTAGATATCTAAAACATTATTTTTGAACTCTAAACTTTCTATTTTTATTCTTGGATAATTTCATCCATCTGGAATTCAAAAATTATCCATTTGACCTAGATGAAATGAAGTGTCGCTTCATTGAAAATCAGTATTTGAAGAGATATCTTTTTACTAAAGGTTGCAACTTTTTCAATGGCTACGACCTTACGATAAGAACCATTTAACGCTATAGATAGAGTTGAAATTCATGTTTTTAACTAGCCGATTGCTTACAAAGTTTATACTTTTTATATACTTACGATTAAAAAAGCATTCAATTCTTCAATTTCCTACATTAGCAAATTCAAATTGTCATATTACGGAGACTATAGGAAAGGTGTACTATATTGACTCATATGTGCTATTCAAGAACACATAAAGTTGGATTTCTATTATTCTATTGTATCAAGTCCTGTTGGAGATCTTTAGATACAAGGTCAAGAAAATTTGCACTATGCCTACTCCCTTGGGTTAAGCGAGTGCATGGCTAGTGAAATTCCTAAGAGGTGCTTAGGGAATGGACGTAGGAGAGGTGCTTAGGGAATGGACATAGGAGAGGTACCACGAATCAATATAAAATTTTGGTGTGTTTCCTTTATTTACTTTACTTTGCATAATTACTATTATTAACTTAGTTTAATTAGACATACTTCTACCATACGATCCACTAGTACTTTTTCAATTGGTATCAGAGCAAGGAATTTTCAAAATCGTAATAGTTTTGAAAAATTATGGCAAATATGAGTTTTAACAAGTTTCAAGAAGGTCAATCTATTGCTCGTCCCCCATTTTTACCAGTTCTAATTACATATATTGGACTACACATATGAAAGTGTTTATGAAATCTAGTGGTCTTGATATCTAGCTATCCACTCAAACTCAATATGAACAACCTCCTACTACAATGAGTGCCTGGACAGATGCTCAAAAGACTACTGCTTCCAACAATGCTAAAGCAATGAATGTGTTATACCGTTTGTTAGATAAGAATGAATTTATTTGGAATTATGATGTGTAAAACCGTTTATGAAATTTGGAAAATTCTACAAGTGACCCATGGAGATACAACCAAGGTTAAACAAAGCAATATTAACTCGTTAAAAAAAATCAATTTCAGCGGTTCAAAATGAAACCAAATGAAAGTATTATAGAAATGTATTCTAGATTTCAAAGTATACAACACGATCTTCTAGCTTTAGGAGAAACTTTTACTAATTTTGATTTAGTATCATGTATTTTAAATTCCTTAACAGACGAGTGGGAAAGAAAAGTGCTTGCCATAGAGGAAGCAAATGATCTTTCTACACATAAAGTAAAGGAATCAATTGGTAATTTAATCTCTTATGAAGCAAATTTTCAAGCTAGAAAAGATCTACACAAGAAAAAGAAAGTATTGCTTTTCAAGTAAATAATTATAATGATGATTCGGACTTGAGGACATAGATGCTGTGTCTGTCACGAAGAACTATAAGAAATTCCAAAAATTCAATGTAGTTCAAAAGCAGAGACCTGACAATTCAAATGATACATCAACCTTCAAATGCTATGTGTATGACAAATTTGGACATACGAAGAAGGATTGTCCCAAGCGAAAAAAAGACAAAAAAAGCATCAAAAGGAAATTTAAAAATGATAAATATCCAAAAAGAAGCGAGCGTGCTTTCTAAGTGACTTGGGATGATCTCCTTCAAGCGATAGTGGAAGTGATAGCGATGGAGAAAAAAGCGAATGTATGCTTTATGGCTACCAAAGACGAGGTGTATTCTGATTTATCTATTGAATACATAATAGAAATAACTTCAGAATCAGATGACAAATTTAGAAACTTAAGAAAAATTCATAACGAATGTTCATAAAATATAAATAGATTAGAATTGGAAAATAAAATGCTTAAAGATGAGAGAAATATTTTAGAAGAAGAAATCATAAAATTTAAAAATTCTAATTTTAATGAAGATTTTCAAGATATTAAAAATGAGAAATTGATTTTGTCTAAAACTAATAGCGATTTAAAGGAAACTATTGATAATTTGGAAGAAAAGGTGAAAATTTTGGAAAGTAATAACGAACATTAACAAATGAAAAAATTACATTAAAAAATAAATAAAGGGTTTGCCAACTAATATTTCTAAGTTTAATAAAATTTGTCCCATTTAATTAGTATATTAAAATCTTCTAATAACAAACATGATTTAGGTTTTTTTATTAAATCAAACGAACCAAAATCAGAACTAAGTATGATTCGTTATATACAAACTTTAAAAAACCCAAAAAAGTCAACCAAATGTTGACTATGAAAAGAAGCTGCATAAAATATTGAGTTGATCGGAGCATGGATAAAGGAAGACCAGTCTAGGTAGAAAAGTTACGCAGATAAGAGACGTAAAGATTTAGAATTCTTGGTTGGAGACCATGTTTTTGTTAAAGTATCGCTAATGAAGGTTGTAGTACGGTTTAGGAAGTCAGAAAAATTAGCAACGAGATATGTTGGTCCATTTTCTATCATAGAAAGGATCGGGAAACTCACTTATCGAATAATTTTGTAGGAGTACATGATATTTTTCATGTTTCTCATCTTGAAAAGAGTGTGCATGATATAAAGACTACCATCGCACTGACTGTATTGGGAGATTTGGTAGTGGAACTGGATATGACTTTTATCAGACAACCAGTTCGTGATGTAGCAAAAGGTGAGAAGAGATTAAGAAACAAGATAGCCAAGTTAGTGCATGTCTAGTAAGTGACAATGAGAAAGATTGTACTAGGAAAACAGAGGACATGATTAGAGATACTAATCCTAAGCTGTTTTGATGGTATGTTCTACATTTTTCATATAGACTTTTAGCTGGTAGGATATGCTAGCATTGTTATTATGTGTTTGTCACACGTGTTTGCATGGTTAATATGCGTGTTATTTTCCTTATCGTAATTTCGATGACGGAATTCTTTAGGGGGGAGACTATAACACTCTTAATTTTTATTTAACATTATTTAGAAAATTTAATTAGATAAATAATTAGAACAATATATGTGTTGTGGTTTGGAAAATGAGATTTGTTAGCTAATTCGATCGTGCCTTAAGTAATCAATTAATAAGAAAGTTTCAAAAATAGAATAGAATATAATTATTGAGAGAGGCATAATGGGAATAACTTCTTATTTCATTCTCTAAACCCTTCCTCTCTCATTCATTCTCATTTCATTTTCTAAATCAAAAAAGAACACAAATAAGGTCGGCCATAACCTAGAGGAAGAAAAGAGAAAAGCTAAGGAATTTAATGGAAAAGGCTAAAAGAAATTAAAGTACATCAAGTTCAATCTCTCCTGTCCAATCTAAAGTGAATGATAGTTAACCATCTCATTTTTTATGCTTGATTTCAAATATATGGTTGATTTTTGAAGTTGATGTGATAATATGTCATGTTATGGTTGATAATTTCATTATTTGATTGAATGGTGATCTACTAGAATTTATTGAATTATTCTAATGGGTTTTAAAGGCAAAAACCTACTTTTTGATCTTCTATTGACTTTAATTTGAATATATTGTCTAGAATATTATTTTGGAGATGATTTTTTAATTTCATAATTTTCCAAGTTCATATGAATATTTTATGAATTTCCAAAGGGGAAAAATTGTTTATTTCGGGTTTTAATCATTAAAAATAATTAAATTAATATTTTACACTTATAATATTTGAATAGAAAAGCAGAAGGAAATTCGGATTTTTGATGATTTTTAGGGAATTTTCCATAATGGTTATGATTTTCTATGAATTTATTATTTTAAAAATGTGTTAAATTAATATAAATTAAATATATTAATTATAAGGGCTTTCAAAGTTATTAAGAAGGTAGAATGTGATCTGCTAGCAAATTCTAAAAAGAATATGAAACAAAATTATGTTATCCAATAAAAATTTGATAAGAGACAAAAGTTGGTGGAAAGTATTATCTTTAAAAGGAAACGATTCGGTTTTCAAACAACTCATAAAGATGTCATACATATTTTAGAGGTACGACACCTCATATCTAAAGACTCTTTATATCATATTTTAGAGGTACAATGCCTCATATCTAGAGACTTTTTATCTCAAATTTTAGAGGTACGACACCTTATATCTAGAGACTCAATAAAAAATTTGACAAGAGGCAGGAGTTGGTGGAAAGTATTAGCTTTGAAAGGAAATAATTCAGTTTTCAAACTATTTACAGAAATACCATTACATATTTTAGATATACGACACCTCATATCTAGAGACTCTTTATTTCATATTCTAGAGGTGCGGAACCTCATATCTAGAGACTCTTTACATCATATTTTATGGGCATAACACCTCATATCTAGAGACTCTTTACCTCATATTTAAGAGGTACGACACCTTATATCCAGACACTCCTTATCTCATATTTTAGAGGCTTGAAACCTCGTATTTTAGAGACTCTTTATCTCATATTTTAGAGGTACGACGCCTCATATCTAGAGACTTTTTACCTTATACGTTAGAGGTACGATACATCATATGTAGAGACTCTTTATCTCATATTTTAGAGGTTTGACACCTCATATTATAGAGACTCTTTATCTCATATTTTAGAGGCTCTTTATCTCATATTACTTAGGTATTTTAGAAACTCTTCACCTTATATTTTAGAGGCTTGACACCTCATATTTTAGAGACTCTATATCTCATACGTTAGAGGCTTAATTGCCCTGTTTTGATAGTGAATGTTTTAAAAGCTATGTAAGGATGTGACAATCGATTGAACATATTTTTATGAATGATGTATTATGTTCTTGCTATCATATATAAATTTACATGTTTTATCATTTATCATACCCACATCCACATTACCCAACATCGCATCCTGGGGTTTAGGAACAAAATTACAAACTAGGTTGTTCCAGTAGTGAGTATGGCCAGACTAAGATCTTGAGTGAGTAGAGTTGCATCAAGGAGATCAGGCAAATCAATAGTGTTACGATGCCTTAAACTGATCAAAAAGATATGATTCATGGACTTAACAGCCAAATATGTTGATTAGTGACATATGAAAACTAGTAAGTTCATAGTAACCCTAGAAAAACTATGATTCCACATAAGGTTAATTAGTTACCTAGGAAAGCTAGTAGGTTCATAGTAACCCTAGAAAAACTATGATTCTCGATAAGGTTGATTGGTTACCTATGAAAACTATTAGGTTCATAGTAACCCTAGGAAAACCATGATACATGGACATATAGTCCTCTAATTCGAACTGATAGTCCAGTTTTACTCCTAAGCGTGTTAGAGATTTGGGAATATCTGGTTAAATTTTTTGGCCCGAGTCAATCTGATTGGTTATTAGTTAGCTTGCAAAACCATATGGTTCATAGTATACCTAGAAAAACTATGATTTAAGACAGATAGTCTAATTTTGGGAAGGTTAACCGTGGGTGTGCATAACCCTAGGATGACAGACTAGTCAAACTTACCCATGTTGCATTCATGCATATGTTTTTCTCTAACCATTGTGGTGGCAGGTGCAAGATTTATGATTGGCAAATTTGGATAAGATTAGTTAGAGGAAAACCCATTCCGCTCATTGACGTGGTCTCGCTAGATATATATTTTGGTTTGAGATGATATATTATTATTCATACCAGGCTTTTTGTCTGACTCAAAGTTCTTGTTACCCTCTTATAGTCTCGGGTAATTAATCGAGTAGGTCGGGAGTAAGGAGTTTCTGATTAGATGAATAAGCTTCCGAAGAAGTGCAGGAGGCAAGCTAGCTAATATTAAGAGTTTATTTATGTTGTGTTATTTAAAGTCTTTGCTTTATTGAGTGGATGTAATGATAGGATTTTTATTTGTCAAGTAGTTAGACTCTAATCACCTAAGGAGACATCTTCATATATCTCCCTTGGATTATAATTATAATTGTCATATTTCTTTGAATATGGAATCGATGGGATTATGTGCTGAAATGTAACGAATATGAAAGTTATTAATGAAACGAGTTTTAAAAATTTTCATATTCATGTGCTCTTGATTTTATAGATACAATTAAGTGATCTCTTTTTGTCATCAAAGACTAATATTATGGATGATTGCAACATTCGTAGTTCTTAGTTTTAGGACTCAAAATGGGCGACAATATAGCGAATGGCGGTTGATTTGGGATTGGAAAAAAGATTGCAAAATGGTTGGCAAAGGAAAGCTTGGCCATGAACAGGAAAAAGTGGAAAAAGTGGAAAAAGTAAGAGCGGATAAAAATTTTCTAAGTATTGGCTTTTCTAGGGCTAACCCGAGGAGAAAAACAAATCGATACCATCCTGATTACGTCGGCACCGACATGGAAATTTAAAAAATGGAAAAGTGAAAAGGAGAATTTCTCACCTGGCTAAGACGTGGAATGATCTATAAAGTGTAGATCTTTTCCTAACATGGAGAGTGGAATTTCTACGGTATAAAACGGCTCAATGGATATCCAATAATGGGTACAACGCTCTAAGGCAACTCCTGGATAGCTAATCAATGTACGTATATAATATTGAATGCTTGTCTTGTTCCAAGGCATGCTTTATTTCCAATAATAGCAGGAAAAAATTGGAATTGACCAAAGAGTTTGGAATAAAATTAGAGCTAAGGAAAGAGCTCAGTGTTAACCACTTTCTAGTCGGTACCAGTCACTTTTTCTTCCCCTTGTGGACTTCTAAAGCTATGGCGTATGGATATTTGATGTGAGTGATCATCTCGGAATGCATTTCTCAAGGAATAAGTAAGCAATTCCAAGGAAGTTCTAAAGGAAGGCAGATAAGTACAAGTGATATTTGAACCTCTCAAGAACAACACCATCTCTAAGGAAAAATGCTTGAAGCTCATTAGATAAAATATAGAAGGACAAAAGAGGAAAGGTGTAACTCTCACTCCAAAAATCAAGTCGGTATCCGCCACTTCTGATTGGTACAGAGCTGTTTTTATGGCTCTGGGGACTTTGTCTTCTCCTCCTGCAATTGGGGTAAGACTTAGTATTTAAGATCTGACAATTCTGCTGGACGAAGTACAACATCTATGACATTTGAAAAAGGACTTTTGGACTTTGCTTTCTTCGTTGTCCATCTCTCACTACAAGAATAACCATTATTAAATTGCATGTGATTACAACGCTGCATAATAACCTACTGTTATTATTCTAATAATAAATCAGAGGACGATACGGTAAAATGAAGTATAGACGTTGTGAAAAAAACGATAGTACAGAATTTACAGCGGGTTTCCAAATTGTTTCATGGCCGCTAATTTTCCAATTCTGCCCTCCTTTTTGCTGCTTCCCTACTCTCCAGTTCCTTCCATTGTCAAGGAATTGGTAAGCAATTCCAAAGTAGTTCTAAGCGAAGACAGACAAGTACAAGTGACATTAGAATCTCTCAGAAACACAAAGATCTATAAGGAAAAAATGCTTGAAGCTCATTAGATCAAATATAGAAGGACAAAGGAGGAAATAAGGGGTCACTCTCACTCCAAAAATCAAGTCGGTATCCACCACTTCTGATTGGTACAGAGTTGTTTTTATGGCTTCGGGGACTCTGTCTTCCCCTCCTGCTTTTTCGGATCTGGGGTAAGACTTAGTATACTAAGATCTGACAATTTTGCTGGACGATTTCCCTATAAGTACAGCACCTATGACATCTGGAAAAGGACTTTTGGACTTTGCTTTCTTCATTGTCCTTCTCTCACTACAAGAATAACCATTATTAATTGCATGTGATTACAACGTTATATAATAACCTGTTGTTGTTATTCTAATAAATTAGAGGACGATACGGTAAAAATGAAGTATAGACGTTGTGAAAAAAAACAATAGTACAAAATTTACAGCCGGGCTTCCCAATATTTTCATGGCCGCTAATTTTCCAATTCTTCCCTCCTTTTCGCTTCTTCCCTACTCTTCAAATCCTTCCATTGTCAATCATGAAAACTCTAAAAAAAACCTCTCCTTCGTTCATCTCTCTTCTCACGTTTCAAGTAATCAATTCACCTCTCTTCTCCCACCTCCGCCCACCTCGGTAGCTGCGTCTTCAGGAATCATCTTTGCAACCTCTCAAAAAAGCTATTGCCCTTTGTCGATGCTGGGTTACCTGATGTAAGTTGTTAATCTATTCTCCGGTTGCATCAATGGTTAGCATATCATCTTTCCTCTTTTATTTGTTATGCATTCTGATTTTTTATTTTCTAAATCATATTTCTTTACCTGTGTCAAATATTAAGAGAAGCTGGTTACATTTAATGCGGAAACCAGTTTTATTTTTTGACTATAATCATCGTTTTTATCTATATTCAATTTTATTTTATTTCGAATTAATAAGTTGCATACGTAGGCAGTAAAAGCAACTCGAGCTCTACTTAAAACGGTACAGTTTTTCAAGGTCATATTTTATTAAAAATATGTAGAGTTGCATTACTTCATTACCATCATCGTATGTAGATAAAGAGGTAATTATTGTTTGTGATTGTTTAAGCATAGCCTATTTGGTGTCAACAATATAAGCTATCAACTTCAAAGCAAAATCAACAAGTTAAACCATTTCAAGCATTGTCATTAAGCATAAAAAGAGAGTATAGATTACCAAATTATGTTGAATCTATATAATTCGAGATCTTCGTTACCCCTAAATTGAGGGGTTTAGCCTCTCATATTTGTTATCATATCAACAAATAAAGATTGCAACATAGAACAAAATAAGAAGAAAAAGAAAGCTAAATGAAATAAAAGCTATTTAAAAAGAAATAAAACTATTCTACTTGCATGAATAAATGAAACTACACTACTAGCATGAAAGAAACTAAACAAGAAAAGAGAAAAGCATGTATTGAAATTGCATAAAAAATGAATTACATAAAAGAAATGGCTAAGTAGCCATGAAAAGAAAGAGTGATTTGTTTTATTTTGTCTAAACTCATAAGCTAAGAGAGCTTAAACTAAACTAAAGGGGCTAAGAGAAGAGAGGAAGGTTACATGAACATATGGGGTATTTATACATGTTTTAAAACCCTAATCCATTTTTTGGGAACTACCCAAACTACCGCTCTAGGAAGTGTGACCACCAAGTTATCATTAGTATAGGATAATCTTCCATTAAGTGTGCATGTAACTCTAATGGCCTTTTAGCATATGCATTAGCTCCTAATTGTACATTAAGGTAAGTGGGTAGGTGGGGTCCACCATGTTTCATATTTCCATTTTCATTCCTTTGTATTCTCTTATGCATGCATATTTTCTATGAAAACAACTTTCATTTGAAGCCAATTCCTACAAAATAATATAGAAATTTTCAAGTAAATTTTATCAAATTAATATATGCACAAAACGACCATTTTACCCCTATATGAAGATGAATATGTGACGATTTGAAAATAATTTAAATTTTTGTTTAAACATGTTAAAACACCCAATATGATCATTTATTTTATTTAATTAGATTAAATATAGAAGTAAAAATATGCACACTTACGTGCACATCAATTACCCTCACACTTATCTTTTTATTCGTTCTCGAGTAAAGAAAAACTAAGATAAATCGGTTTTTATAGAAAGCACGATTCCATTGAACGTATGCAACAAGCCGTTAAACCTCTAGGTGTCCCCAGTAGGACGAGTGTTGTCTCATGAGGGTTTTAGCGGATACTACCCATAAAATCCAAATGCGAAATGAAAAGTTCTTAAATGTAAGATTTATTTACAAAGAGATGACTGCAAGTATATAATAATATTTACAAATGAAGGATTTACTTTTAAATTGATACAGATTTGTTAAATGTAAGTTTTGTTCATCATCACTAATTTTAGTCATTTTACTTATCAAAATTTCCAATAAAAATTAAATTATAATAACAAATAGACTATAGTTTGGCTAGTTGTTTCGGTTAATAACACAACGTAATTATGAAATGGATCCTTAGCTGATTATCACAGTTTTCAAAAGTGGTATTTTCATTTCTTTTCAATAAGAAGTCAAATCAAACAAGTCAAAATAGTTCTTAGATTTTAGTTGCTTACTCTCTCTTATTTAATTCTTTTATTGATATTAATAGTATTTACATATGCCTAACTCAAAATACTAAGGCCAGATATATTACCCATGCAATGCCTTTCGGACTTACATAAAGGGAATACAGAGCATGGCGAGTGAACAGACAAGTGTGAGCACCTATCAACTGTAGGCTTTATTAATAAAAGAATTTTTATATACATACACCTAACTCAGATAAAGTGAGGCAAGATATACCGATTGTGCACTGCCTTTCGGGCTTACGTGAGAATAGTATAGAGCATGGCGAGTGAACACACAAGTGTGAATACATGACTCTAGGCGTTAATAGTAAATATATACATATATACATATATTTTTTGTTTTTTTGCATTATTCTTTTGTTTTTTGTTTTTAAAGAGAGAATTTTGCTAAATCATCTTGGCACCATTTAACTTAGAAGATAAAAGATGTTATATCCTTTACTTTTAATTCACCGCTTTTTTAAATAAAGATTTTCCATTAGGATATACTTCATAATTAACACGTATGTACCTTCCTATATAGTAGCTATACCATCGTTATATACTAGTTAAACCATCGTTATTTATAATCAAACTTTATACTTATTTTTATTAAGACAAATAAATTTTCAAAAATTTCAGTTTAATTTTTATCCTATAGTGTTTCTTTAGAATAAATCAATATGTTTAAAAAATTGAATTTTTTTTTTGAGTTTTGGAAAGAAAATTGCAAAAAGTAAACCATGAAAAATAAAAAAGGGTATGAGACTCCCGCCACTCCTGATTTTGACTGCGTCCCCACAGTCAATCCAAGTGAAAGGAGAAAAATAAAATAAAAATGATCTATATTTACATGAAAAGATTATTATTCACAAGAGATTAGAAAATATACTGTTAAAGAGTAAATGAACCGGTCTTTTAGAGACTAATTCATTTGTCTCGTCAAATACGCGAAACACAGCTTAAGCGTAGAAAACCAAATCATAAAAGATTTTGGAGTTAAATGTTGATTTGAAAAAACGAATGTCGTTTTGTTAAAAATCGTACGAGTTGTTTTATTTTCGATGATTTTCGGGGTTGATAAAACAAATAGTTGAAGTTCATGTTTATTCTCACAAATTGAAATTCAAGCTTATCATTCAAAACTTCTTCAAAATTATTGATTTCAAATCAATATGGTGATTTAAATTTTCCCCTTTGAAATTCACCAACTCGTCATCGAAAAGTCCAAAAATTCATGTTCATTATATTCGTTTTCCTTTGTTGGATTATCAACAACTTCATTGCGTATATCATTTTCAAAATCCAAATTTTCGAAATCGGAAAAAGGAAGATCAAAATTTAAATTAAGTTTCTCACCCTCAAAAGAATTGAAATCCAAATCAATTACAACACTTTCAATAACTTCATCAATATTATCATTTACAATTTCAAAAGTTGTCATTTGAAAATCATCAGTTTCGGTAGATGTTGGATTATCATTCGACTCTTCACATGTTGCGATTTGATTTTGTTGTATACGTAATTTTTTGTATGTTTCAATTAAGAAATCCGTGTGATTTTTGTGTGTGTCTTTAATTTGCAAGAAAATCAAATTTATAATTATTAATTTGAGAATTTTCAGTTTGAACTTTTTGAGAACAAAAATTGTCAATTTTAATAAACGGTGGGTTATTATTTGATTTTTTACAAGTTGAGATCTGATTTTACAAGTTGAGATTTGATTTTGTTTCACACGAATTTTTTTTAGGTTTCACGCAACAAATCCTCATAATCTTTTTCCATTTGCTCAATTAAATCAAATCCATGATTATTAATTTGAGAATTTTCAATTTGAATTTATTTAGAACAAAAATTGTCCATTGTACCAAAATTGAAAGTATTCTCATTGTCAAAATTATTTAAAAAGTGGTTCACATTTCCATTTTGATTTTGAAATTCATTTTGGAGTTCGAAATTGTTTTGACATGCGCTATAATCAAAATCATTGGAATTTTCACGTTAATCAAAATTTTGATTATTTTGAAATGAATTACACAAATCATTCATTACTTGATTTTGTTGTGTACAAATTTCAAGTAAAGATTTCATTCTCTTTTCAAAAGTTGATGGTTGGTCATTATTTTGAGAATTTCGTGGTGCAAAATCCAAATTGTTTGTAAAATAGTTGTTACTAAAATATCCATAAGAAATTTATGTGAAATTATGTGGATTATATTGATTTTCAAAAATATCATAAAATTCTGGTGAGTAAGAAAATTCAGACATTTTCAAGAATGTTTTTTTCCTTTTTTAACGATTTTTTTGGTTTTTATAAAAGAAAACTATTTACTAAAAGGAATATATTTTTCTAAAGGGAAGTTTGGTTTTCGTTTTGTTTTTAAATTTCCATTTTTTTTAAAGATTTTTTTAATTATTTTTTATCTGTTAATAAATATTTACATTTTTTAGTTTGGATTTTGATCTTTTTTTTAAATATGCATGAACTAATGCATCTAAATGAATGCAAGAGTTTAATTATGAATTATTTGTTCTAAATAGCCCATAACCCAAAATTGTATAATCACACTTTGTCTTAATCCAACAAGATAGTTCTCAGTCAGGTAACAGGCAGGATTTATCGGTGCACCACGAATCACCGTAACAATGTAGCCGAAGATTTAAGTACGTTCAAAAAACAACCACTATAATATTTACGAATCACCGTAATATTTATAAATGGTTATTGCTCTACCGTAGCCTAGACATCAAGAAATTAAATTGTCAAAAGAGGACAACTTGTCAATATATAATTAAATGTTATTGATGTCTGACCATTATTATTAATCAAAACTCTAGGATGAAATGCAAAGCAGAAATTAAGCGTGTATTAACAATGTAACTACAAATGAAATTTGCTTTTGAATTTTTTTTTAAATGCAAGCAAACAACAATGCAAGATAAATAAAAACAATAGATAGAGGTTAAGAACAGCAAATTTTTTTATAAGCAAGCAAGCAGTTATTGTTTTTGCAAGCTAAGCAAAACAAACAACTTATTCTTCCTTATCTGCTTATGCAACCTAAAAATAAAAACAATATATATATACACACACACTATAAAGCAAAACCTTGGTCAAAGTGAAGCCTCTTTTGCTATGGCTAAAATACCCATCTTCCAGCTTCTTAATTATACAACATTTCCCGAATGCTTCTGCCCTTTCAAGAAAAAATCATCCACGTTTTACAAAGATAACTGTACCACGATTTAGCCCATTTCCTTCCCTCTTTTTCTCGCCCTCTTTCCTCTCATTTCTCGAATATGCCTCTCCTTCCATGTTGCTTATTCAAAAACTTAACCGCATCACTTCCTTTCCCTACCTCCACCTAATAGACAACCACATCTACATCACTTTGCTTCTCATCTGCTCCAACAAACTCTCTGCCTCCACACCTCCTTCCCTCAAAAGAGGCCACGGCTTCAAATTTGAACAAGATTTGGAGATGTTCTCCCTATGTTGGTACTGATACTAAAGCGATGGCAGCGTATATGACGACAACAATCTGACTGGAGATCGAGTTCGAACTTGATTCGTTCAACAACTCCAGATCTACCAAATCAGGCTTGAGGAATTTAATGCAATTCGATGATGTTCTAAAGTTGGAATGCGATGTTACTGTTCAAGTTGTCACAGGGAGGAAAGTCGTAGGAGCAGGTGATGGTACTCATTGCCATTGATCCAATACCGCCAATTTGAAACTGTTCAACTCCATTGCTATTATAATTAGAGCAAATTCTGACTCTATCCTGCATTATTATAGGTCATAATGTGATGTTGAGGAATTGAAGAAGCAATGACTGTTTCATAGACAACAAAAGTTAAAAGTGCATTGGAGGTAAGTGTTCCAGTGCTCATTCTTGCAGGACTTTTTAAGTTTTTAACCCAAAAACTTGAACAAATGAAACCTACAATTAAGTGATATGAGTTCAAAGAGTTGTGAAAATAAAGGAGGAAATGAACTAGTTTTACTGAAAAGCGAGGATTCTTTGTTTCTAACTTTGATTATAAGTGGATTGAATTGATTTCTCAAATCCGTAAATGCTGTCAAAAAGCCTACTATTTTTTTGTGAACTAGTGTAGTGGGGGGTTCATCCCATATTATATGCATATGTATCTCAATATATATTCGTATATACCTTACAATAGCAGGAAATCAGACAACTATGTACAACAACAGTGCATATTCCATAGAAGAAATATTCTATAGAACGTTGTTCAAAAGGTAATTTTTTTTATTGATTTTTTATTTCTGCTTTACTTTTTTGATTGATTTTAATTACGTAGAGTATTATCTAGAAATATAAGATTTTGGTGCTGCAAGCAGAAGAAGATGAGTTTACTCTTTTTCTCTATGTTTTTAAAATTTTATTTCATTTTTTATGACACACAACACTCCATTTGTGCATTCATGGCTATTGCTGCTTTAAATTTTATTTCTCACGTTTACATGTTTGCATACAAACTGTTTGATTGAATGTGCATGGCAATTGTGATAGAAATATGCTATCTTTTTCTTTTTTGCTTATTTTTGTGTCGAATTCTGATAGTAGATTAATATGAAGCGAGTATTTTTGTATTCGTTCATTCTTCTGTGACGTGCTCATTTACTCTTCTCTCACCTCCATTATATTTAACATTATAGAGCAGTAATACAACTTAGAAGACAGATGTATTGAAGGCTAATAACGATGAATCTTCTGCTGCAGTGAAGTTTGAAATAGACGAAAAAGAAGCAAAGGCAGAAGTTAATGAAATAGCAGCAAAGGTTAAAGTAGATAATACACCTTTGGAGGTTGGAAGGATAAATGTGATGATGGAAGTTGTTGATCCTGTCCTTACACACAAGCTAAAAAATGGTGATCACGGTAAGAATTTTTTCTAACCTAGAAAGCCTACGCCATTATGCATGCCCAAAGATTCAGAATGATGAATATGTGGCTACTTCGGTAATAAACAATGCTCTGTGCACCCACTACCATATTTGTTTCGCTATGTTACATGTATATAAAACTTTTTTGTAAGTAGATTAAGCGGGTAGAGAAGAATAGATATTGATGACTTCCTACCTAGACTTGATGTTTAATTCCATTTTCAGTTCATTGTTCTTTTCTTTCTCCATCGTTCGGTGGATTTTAGTTGTGTCGATTGTCTAAGTACTTTAGCATTTGTCATTTACAGGCCCGGCCCTTCCCTAAAGCGGGGGAAGCAACCGCTTAGGGCACCATTTAACCCAGGGCATCAAGTTTTACCGACGCGTACAAGCAAAAAAAATCGCGATTTCGAGCTGGGGAAGGGGCGATTTCGATTTCGATTCATCTCGTTCATCTCGTCATCGATTTCGATTTGACATCGCGATTCGTCCATCGGCTCCTCCAAGCTCAGCAGCCGGCGCGGCGATTCAAAGCTAGGGCTTCTCGATTTGAGTCATCTCGTCGTCGTCGATCTCGAGCTAGGGAAGGGGCGGCTCCAGCGGCACGGCAGCGGCAGCGGCACACAACACAACGGAAGCGGGAGCTCCATCCAGCCTCCAGGTCTTCTCGATTTCACTGCTGTGGCTGTGGCTCGTGTGGACAGTGGATTAGTGGATAATTGGTAATGTTAACTAACTTTGATAATTTAGTAATGTTAATTAACTTGATTTGATAATCGAAATAGTCAATAGGCGACGGTGGATGGATATAAGTCAATAGGCGACAGTGGATTTCATTTTGTTCTTTGATTTCTTTGTTGATTAAACAAACATATGTCTCCTCTTAAGATGAAAAACCACCAACTTAAGATGATCCATAACTTGATAAGGGTAATATGTTATAAAAAAATAACTTTAGTGGGGTGCATAAAATAAATATTTGGGAACTAATAGAAATAGTCAATAACATTTGTCATATATTCTTTAGCTTTTCATATTAACATATTTGAATCTCTCTTATCTTATTTAAGTTTCTTCTATACTTTAAGTGCCAAATACTTAGGACTAGACATGAGCTGGATAATCTTACACAAATTTGTTTAATTCTAATTGATTTGGTAGAGTAATATCTTAGTACTGCCACTGTGACCAAATTGTAACTCATAATCAAACCTTTCTTTTATTCAACATTTGAACTTGGAATTTGAATATCACGAAAAACAATCCTGGAAGTTGGAACTATCTCATTATAGTTTCTCAGAACCAAAATAGAAAAAAGAAAGAAAAAAATCTTTATTGAATTGTATTGTCGTGTTCAATTACAATGAAATGTAAAATCAAAATTCAATTACTGAAATCAATTGTATATATAACAACTATTTATTTGAACTTTTATAGTGTTTAGAAATGCGTAAACAAGAATCTAGACACGCCAAAAGGGCTAGAAAAAGGAGGCTAGAGGAACTCACTAATTCGCAAAAAGGCGCTCTTAATAAAATTTTCATCAAAAGTAGTCCAGTAGAAAGTTCGAGTTTGAATGTGGATAATGCTCCCCTTATTGATGAGAGTAATGATAATATTGATGATGATATTTTAATGAACGAACATGACAATAAAAATATGAGCGAGGAGGAAGCAAATATTGATTCATCATCACATGTGGAGAATGTTAGTTTAGTATCAAATGATCCTGGTACATGGAAAAAAATTGAACAAAAATTAAAAGACTTGCTAGTTGAAAGAGGTCCTTTAAGAGTACTAAAAGATAATGACTCTGATTTTCCAAAAGATGCTATTAATAGACATTTTTCTTCCACATTATATGTCAAACATTTTCCTAACGAGGATAAACAAGATAGAAAATGGTTGGTATATTCAAATTCACTTGATAAAGTATTTTGTTTCTGTTGCAAATTATTCACAAATCAAACAACGGCTAGTCATCTTGCCAATGAAGGAATTAATGATTGGCGCAACCTTAGTACTAAGCTGAAACAACATGAAAGTAGTAAAGATCATCTTCTGAATATGAGCGGTTGTATTGAGTTGGAAACAAGATTGAAAGTCAAAGCAACTATAGATCAAAGTGTAATAGATCAAATACAGAAGGAAAAAGAACGTTGGAAGAAAGTGTTGATAAGAATAATTGCTGCTATGAAAACACTTGCTTCCAATAATTTAGCATTTCATGGAACGAACGAAAGGCTTTATGAACAAAATAATGGTCTTTTTTGTAAATTAATTGAAATGATAGCAGAATTTGATCCAGTGATGTAGGAACATGTTCGACAGGTAGAACAAAAAGAAATTCATATACATTACCTTGGACACAAAATTCAAAATGAGTTAATACTCACATTGGCGAATGAAATTAAAAATAAAATTCTTATAAAAATAAAAAAGGCCAAGTATTTTTCAGTTATATTAGACTGCACTCCAGATATTGGTCGTGTTGAACAGATGTCTCTTGTAATAAGATGTGTTAATGTTTCAACTAATCCCGTCAAGGCGGAAGAGTTTTTTATTGAATTTCTAAAAGTGGATGATACTACTGGACTTGGAATTTTTAACAAGCTTAAAGAAGCATTAGAGGGTATTAAGCTTGATATTTATGATATTAGAGGACAAGGTTACGATAATGGATCAAATATGAAAGGAAAACACCAAGGGGTGCAACAAAGACTATTAGAAATTAAACCAAGAGCTTTCTACACACCTTATGGTTGTCATAGTGTTAAACTTGTGCTGTGTGATATGGCTAAATCGTGTCCTAAAGCATCAAACTTTTTTGGGGTGATCCAATGGATATTTAATGTATTTTCTTCATCCACACAGAGATGGCAAGTTTTTAAAAATCATGTATCAGGTTGTATTGTTAAACCATTATCAGACACACGTTGGGAAAGTCATATTGAAGCAGTAAAATCTATAAGATATCAAAGCGTGGAGATAAGAGATGCTCTAATTTTCTTGTCAAATTGCACCAAGGATTCTATGGCGAAGAGTGAAGCTAGAAGTCTTGTAACAAATGAGATTGAAAATTTTGAGTTCTTATTCGGATTGTGCATTTGGTATGAAATGTTGAAAAATGTAAACACCGTTAGCAAGATTCTTCAAACTAAAGATATGCAAATTGATGTTGCCATCGCTAGATTGCAAGAGCTTATTAATTTTTTTGAAGATTTCAGAAACACAGGATTTAATTCTACGATAGCTGATGCTAAAGAGATAGCTCATATGTTGGATATTGAACCCATTTTTCCTCAAAAAAGAATTATTCGTAGAAAGAAACTGTTTGATGAAGATGCGAATGTTGAAGAATCGATGCAAACATCATAAGAATCATTTCGAATCAATTACTTTTTGCAAATTGTGCATAAAGCACGTGTTTCGTTAGTGACTCGATTTGAGCAATTCAAAGAATATGATGATAAGTTTGGCTTCTTATTTGATTTAAAAAAATTCACTTCTATAGATGATGAGAAACTGAAAAGTCATTGTTTAAAACTTGAGGAATATTTGACACATGATTTGCACTCTGATATTGATGGAAGCGAGTTATTTTCAGAGTTAGAAGTATTGAAAGTTATCTTGACAAAGGAAAAAATAAAAGCAATTGAGCTGCTGAATTTCATAAATTCTTGTTCGAGAGAGTTAAATTTTCCTAATGCTTGGATAGCATATAGAATAATTTTGACTATACCAGTTACAGTTGCCTCAGCCGAAAGAAGTTTTTCAAAGCTAAAGTTGATAAAGTCTTATCTTCCCTCCATTATGTCACAAGAAAGATTAAACGGTTTGGCACTTTTGTCGATTGAACAAGATATGGTCAATGAACTTGAATATGATAATATTATAAGTAATTTTGCAAGTCAGAAGGCTAGAAAAATGTTCATCGATAGTTGATATTAATTTTGGTGTACAACTTGAATTATTATCACAGATAAAGTTATTTTCTTTTTTCCTCTGCTCATTATTTATGAACAATATAAATTTTTAATTATTTAATTAATGGTCATAATATCAGTTTCTGTATAGGGGCATTGTTTTCACTTTTGGCTTTAGATACCAAAACTCATAGGACCGACCCTGCTCATTTACCTGCAAATAATTTATATTTATTTGTTGTAGCCTGTACCTTAATATCAGTTCTTAGTGACTTCTGATCTTTTCCTTTGTTGTGTTGTTTGTACCTTTTCAGATATATATTACAAATGCCTATTTTTTTTAACACTTACTTTTTCATGTCATGCTCTGTTTTCATTATTTCCTACCGTTAACTACTCATTAACGGTGATCTTTCCCTTCCAAACAAACTTATTAACAGCCTTTCACTCATTCTAATTTACCTCTAACTAAAATCATAATTTTATGTTTTATTATGTTTACTGATAATTCCATGGCATCACGGTTAAATTTAAAATCAATATCCTGCAGTAAACAAATTGATGTGAGAAAACTGATCACATTGAATTCGAAAAGATACAGAGGGCTTCTAAAAATAATAATGAATTGACAGAGAAAAGATCGGCGTAGCTTATTAAGGTTTGGTTCACATATTTTCTTTGTTTTTTTATGAACTATGAATCTTCTTCTGTATTGATCTGCATTATGTTTTATGGCAACTGTCAAACCATTATTTCTAAAATTTCCAATCGACTAAAGTTTCGAGTAACCATTCCAATAAGAGAAGAAAATAAATAATCTTGAGATGATATGCAGGTCTGGAAATGCAGGATAGTGCTGCTTTCTTTTCATAATTCAAGAACACGTTTTTGTGATGGAGCTCGATTTGGACTTGGTGTAGAGGTAAACTCATTTTCAGTTTCTCCATTTCACTTATAATATTATTAGTATTACATTCATTCATAGTTTATTGTGTGCAGTTTGGGTTGGCACTGTTTGATGTGAATTTTTGTTTGATGATAACAAATATATATCAATTTATATATGGGTTTGCAGATTGTACTATATACATATAGGAATAAATATTCATATTGAATAATAATACTATTGCACAGAATTTATATAATTCAATTGGTATTTTTATTCAATATAATATTTTATTTCAACACTTATACAGTACAAAGTTTTCAGCTCTCTCTATATACGTACACTAGTTCATACATTTCACATTCATATATTTTTTCACTATGATGCTCAACACTTAGTTTCTCACTCTGTCTGCACATCTGCATCTATCTACATTGTCCAGCTCCAGTTCTTGTCATGTCTCCTGTGTACCTGTATAATTAGAAACTACAACAGTAATCTGAAAATAAACAAATTTGAATTTGCAAAAATATAAATTTGTTTTATTGGTGTCTCAGATATATGGGTTATTGTCATCATCTTTGATTGTATAATATCTATGTATATCAGTATTCTTATCAGGGACAGGTAATCATGAGTGGCTGCAATACACACGTGTACATTTATACACGTGTGCACTGCCTCGCCAACTTGTGTGCGCGGTCAATAAAAAACAACAATGCAACACATCAATGAGCTACATACAGTAATGCAACAGTGACATGCACATCAACCAAACAACAAAGGGTCAAGATACAATCAAAACAGCATCAAAGCTTATGTATGCAATGCCTCAAATGACTCAAGTAATGAAGCACTGAAATGATGCAAATGCCCAGACAACAACAGAGCAATGCATCAAGTTCATATGTACAGCAAGCTACAATCTCAATGAATTGAATGAACAAGACTCAAGTATGTATACAGAGAATATACAATATGACAATGCAAACATGAAGTGAATGCAATTACAGGTAAACAACTAAGGGTCGAGCAACTGATATATGCAAACAAATAGACTGCAAGAAGTTTGCAACTCGAAGTGATATAACAGCAAATACCACAAATATCAAGTGATATAATAAAGGAACTCAACAACAATGTATGCAACATACAAACAACAGATGTACAAACTGAAACTTCAAACGAACCAGGTTATACAACAACAATTACAGGTACAATAATGCAGACTTGAGTAAAACAAGGGAAGTGCATTTATCAAGTACATCATGAAGCAAAACCAAGTTCAGTTCGAAGTTAAAGTGAAGATTACAACAAAATCCAGTGCCAACATAAACAGAGATCAGTAGTGAATTCAACAAACCAATATACAATGAAGACGGTAATTGAAGCCGAGACATCAATGTATCAAAGACAAGAAAACAAGTCGAAGTTAACAATGCAGACCAACTTATTAATATCGTAAAATAAAATCAAGTATGTATCTGCAATTTTTGAAAAAGTCAAAACAAATCAAAAGAGGAAAGTTTTTTTCCGTATGACTCAAGAAAAATCGAACGCTGCATAATCAAAGCCGTGCGCATCAAGTCAGGAAAGCAAGAATTAGGAAAGTGTCGAATTGATATAAATTCAAACCCAAATGTTCATCATTGACGTGCGCTTAGAATTCGAGTTCAAGCCAACAGAGAACATTAAATCAATAACTCGAATCATCGGAGTTCAATTGAGCATAACAGAAAAGCATAAAGAAAAATCACATACCAAAATTGAAGTCGAACTCCAGAAGCAGCCGATCATTAGAGAAGTAGCGAGCAACATACTCGGTCGAGTAAGGCAACACACAAATCAGAGAATCGAATCCAAGAAAGCCCTAATTTTCGCAAGGGAACGAAGCCCTAATTCAGATCGAACGAAGATACAACAGTGCCGCCATTATCACAAAGGAACGGGCAGAAGAAATAAATTGGGCCGGCCTTGTTTTTATAAAAGGGCTTTAGTTTATATATTAATTAGGGTTTTAGTTTGAAAATTGTTTTAAGTTTTTTTTAAATTTAAATTGTCTTTTTAAGGTTGTATCTTTCAAATCAAATCTTGGTAAATCACCACCTAGGTTTTAGATTGTGTCAGATTGTCTAGTTAGGATTAGTTCAGTAAGCAGGGTTTGCGAGTTTGCAAAACTCTATAGGCGATAGCAGGGTTTGCGAGTCTGTTAGAGTGTTTGTAAGCGGAAGACTGTTTAATTCTAATAGCAATCTGGGAATGCAGCAGTAGGCAGGGGTTGCAGAAGCTGGGTAAATTTTGTGTGTGATTTACTTTTCAGCATATTTACTTCTCTGCAGTTTGTTTTTGCGTTTAGTTCGAGAAAATTTGCTATAACCCTATTCACCCCCCTTTAGGGTTAATCTAGATCCTACAAGTGGTATCAGAGCGTGGTTATCTTTCTTTAACTCTAGAGTCTTGAATCCACCAAATAATAGCTCAGAGGAATCCAATGAGGTCTGTTGGTGGGCTAAGGAGCAACAAGAATGGTTTCTAGATTCATGGTGTTCTAGACATATGACAGGTGACAAATCGAAGTTCCTTAGCCTAGAGAATTTTAAAGGCGGAAATGTGATCATGGGAGACAATAGCAAGTGTAAGATTATTGGTAAAGGTGAAGTAGGTAACGATACTTTTTCCTTGCTAATGTTTTATACGTAAATAATTTGCATCACAATCTCATTTCTATTAGCCAACTATGTGACAAAGGTATGAATGTGGTCATTGATAGTGATACTTGCAAAATCATTGATAAATCTTCTAATAACATTGTTTTTATGGGCAAAAGAAAAGGAAATGTTTACTCGCTTTCGTTTGATAATCTAAATCTTTCTAGATGTTTGGTAGCCACTGACGAAGAGGCATCTTTATGGCATAGGAGATTTGGACATGCTAGCATGAGCCTCTTAGAAAAACTTGAAACGAAAGAATTAGTCAGAGGGTTACCACATCAGAAATTTAAAAATAATAAAGTGTGTAAAGCATGTTCCTTGGGCAAGCTTAGTCGATCATCATTTCGCCCTAAACATTGTTAGCACATCAAGGGTCCTTGAATTAATTCACATGGACTTATTTGGACCAAATGAAATTGCAAGCTTGAATGGAAAACGTTATTATTATGTATTGGTTGATGATTACTCTAGATTTATATGGGTTTATTTCTTAGCCAAAAAGTCTGAATCTTTTGATTATTTTTCAAAATTTGCAAAACTTATTCAAAATGAAAAAGGAGTTTCAATTAAAACTTTGAGAAGTGATCATGGAGGCGAATTTGAAAATTTGGAATTTGAAAGCTTTGGTGAAGAAAATGGTTTAAAACATGAATTTTCTTCTCCACGAACACCTCAACAAAATGGGGTGGTTGAAAGGAAAAATCGTACATTACAGGAATTGGCTAGATCCATGTTGAGTGAGTATAAACTACCTCTAACCTTTTGGGAAGAGGCAGTGAATACTTCGTGCTATGTAATGAATGGAGTAATGATTAGACCAATACTTGACAAAACGTCTTATGAATTGTGGCATGAAAGGAAACATAACATTTCTTATTTTCGTGCATTTGGATGTCCTTGTTTCATTCTTAACACAGGTGATCAACTTGGAAAATTTGAATCAAAGGCTGATGAGGGAATTTTCATGGGATATTCAACAAGGAGCAAGGCTTACAGGATATACAACAGACGAACAAAGACAATTGTTGAATCAATCAATGTGAAATTCGATGAATCTGACCTGGAAAGGACGACTGAAAAGACGGTTGACGATGGGGTAGATCATGAAGGCATTGAAGAAGGGACATCTAGTGAGAAAGCTGAAAGTAGGACTGTTGATGCTGGTAGATTGAAGTTCAAATCCAATCATCCTCCTGAATTGGTTATAGGTGATCCTACGGAAGGTATACGCACTCGCTCTTCATTTGATAAAAATTTGTGTGCGTTTTGTTGCCACAATGGTTTTATTTCCGAGATTGAACCTGATTCTGTTGAAATGGCTCTTAACGATGAAAGTTGATTTTTAGCAATGCAAGATGAACTTAATCAATTTAAGAGAAATAAAGTTTGGAAATTAGTTCCTAGGCCTAATGACTATCCAATTGTTGGAACTAAATGGGTGTTCAAAAATAAGCTTGATGAATCTGGAAATGTAATTAGAAACAAAGCTTGCTTGGTCGCAAAAGGATATAGCCAAATAGAAGGCATAGATTTTGATGAAACATTTGCTCCAGTAGCTAGGTTAGAAGCCATTAGGATTTTGCTAAGTTTTGCATGTTATAAGGGTTTCAAACTTAAACAAAATGGATGTAAAAAGTGCCTTTCTGAATGGTGATTTGAAAGAAGAAATTTTTGTTGAACGCCCCCCCCCCCCCCCCAGTTTTGAAAATCATGATTTTCCAAATCATGTGTATAAACTAGAAAAAGCATTATATGGTCTTAAGCAAGCTCCTAGAGCTTGGTATGACTGCCTTTGTACATATCTTTTGGAAAATGGCTTTAAAAAGGAGAGTGCTGACACGACACCATTTCTATTACATAAAGGAAGTGAATTTTTGATTGTTCAGATTTATGTGGATGATATCATTTATGGTGCTACTAATGAACTCTTGTGCGAGAAATTTGAACAAGTCATGCAGGCTAAATTCGAGATGAGCTTGGTTGGAGAATTGAAATATTTTCTTGAATTCCAAATCAAGCAAAGCAATGATGGTATTTTCATTTCACAATCCAAGTATGTGTTGGAACTGTTGAAGAAATTTGGAGTTGAGAACTCCAAACCATTGAGAACTCCTATGAGCCCATCAACAAAGTTGGACAAAGACGAGAAAGGAATTGTTGTTGATCAGAAGAAATATCGAGGGATAATTGGTTCACTTCTCTATCTTACTGCTTCTAGACCTGATATTATGTTTTCTGTGTGTTTGTGTGCACGTTTTCAATCTAATCCTAAAGAATCTCATTTGAAAGCCACTAAACGAATTTTGAGATATCTTTCACACACACAAAAATTTGGATTATGGTACCCTTCTTGTGAAAATTTTGATTTAGTTGGCTATTCTGATGCTGATTATGCTGGTTCATTGGTTGACAAAAAAAGCACTAGTGGGACATGTTTCATGCTAGGACATTCATTAGTTTCATGGTCAAGTCGAAAACAGAATTGTGTTGCATTATCCACCACTGAAGCAGAATATATTGCTTTAGGAAGTTGTTGTGCTCAAATTTTATGGATGTTGCAAACTCTGTCTGATTTTGGCTTAGTTTATAAACAAGTTCCATTAAAATGTGATAGTAAAAGTGCAATAGACTTGTCAAATAATCTTGTTCATCATTCACGCAAAAAACACATTGATGTGAGACACCACTTTCTTAGAGAGATCACATTGCTAAGGAAGACATTTATATTGAACATATTTCAACTGAGGCTCAACTTGCTGATATTTTTACAAAACCCCTCCCCGAAGATAGATTTTTCAGATTACGTTTGGATTTGAGGATTATAGAAATTGACTAATCATTTTTCATTTTTTGTTGAAATATTCTTGGATATAAACTTTCAGCTTCAATTTCTAGGATTCAAACCAGTTTTGGATATTATTCAAAGATTGATTCGAATATGTATTCAGTATTGGATATTTCATAATATAATTAACTTGGTAACTTATTCCACGACCATTTCTATTTCTACCATCTTTCTATCATTCATAAATGGTTTTGTAAAATGAGAAGAGTGGATTATTTTTAAAAAAAAATTTAATAATAATAATATAACTCTCATGCATTCATTCTCATTTAAAAGTCCTTATGGTTATGCATGGATGGAGCATGTGAGTGAATTATTTTTATCATTACTCCATTCTCATTTAAAAGTCCTTATGTTTATGCATGGATGGAGTATGGTAACTAAGTATTTTTCTGGTCTCACTTGAAAGTCCGGATGCTTAGACTAATAAGTAACTGCTAATCCCATTTAAAAGTCCTTATGGTTATGCGTGGTTAGTAAGTGCTTATTTTTGTGCTTAAATGTCAAATTATTTTTAAAATATCTCTCTTCTTATTATATAAAAACCGATTCATCGATCCATTCTCTACAATGTGGAAATTGTTATCTCGTTATGAAATATTATGCTTTTTTCTACTGTTCCATTAGTTTTTGTCAGTCTTTTGATAATGACAAAAGGGGGAGAAGAACAAGATTTTGATAAGGAAGTAAATATTTTTTTGGAATACTTCAACAAATTTGTTAAATGTTGTTAGTTAATTTTCTTTAGTTCTTTTTGTACTTCTGTAATTTTCTAAATCTTCTAAATAGGGAGTGGTTTCAGTTGTAGGGGGAGCATTCATATAGGGGGAATTAAATATTTCATGCTCAAACTCATTTATTAGAATTTCAAAATCTTTAATATATATATTTGTCATCATCAAAAGGGGGAGATTGTTTGATGTGAATTTTTGTTTGCTGATAACAAATATATATCAATTTATATATGGGTTTGCAGATTGTACTATATACATATAGGAATAAATATTCATATTGAATAATAATACTATTGCACAGAATTTATATAATTCAATCAGTATTTTTATTCAATATAATATTTTATTTCAACACTTATACAGTACAAAGTTTTCAGCTCTCTCTATATACGTACACCAGTTCATACGTTTCACATTCATATTTTTTTTTCACTACGACGCTCAACACTTAGTTTCTCACTTTGTCTGCACATCTGCATCTATCTGCATTGTCCAGCTCCAGTTCTTGTCCTGTCTCCTGTGTACCTGTATAATTAGCAACTACAACAGTAATCTGAAAATAAACAAATTTGAATTGGCAAAAATATAAATTTGTTTTATTGGAGTCTCAGATATATGGGTTATTGTCATCATCTTTGATTGTATAATATCTATGCATATCAGTATTCTTATCAGGGACAGGTAATCATGAGTGGCTGCAATACACACGTGCACATTTATACACGTGTGCACTGCCTCGCCAACTTGTGTGCGCGGTCAATAAAAAGCAACAATGCAACACTTCAATGAGCTACATACAGTAATGCAACAGTGACATGCACATCAACCAAACAACAAAGGGTCAAGATACAATCAAAACAGCATCAAAGCTTATGTATGCAATGCCTCAAATGACTCAAGTAATGAAGCACTGAAATGATGCAAATGTCCAGACAACAACAGAGCAATGCACCAAGTTCATATGTACAGCAAGCTACAATCTCAATGAATTGAATGAACAAGACTCAAGTATGTATACAGAGAATATACAATATGACAATGCAAACATGAAGTGAATGCAACTACAGGTAAACAACTAAGGGCCGAGCAATTGATATATGCAAACAAATAGACTACAAGAAGTTTGCAACTCGAAGTGATATAACAGCAAATACCACAAATATCAAGTGATATAATAAAGGAACTCAACAGCAATGTATGCAACATACAAACAACAGATGTACAAACTGAAACTTCAAACGAACCAGGTTATACAACTACAAGTACAGGTACAATAATGCAGACTTGAGTAAAACAGGGGAAGTACATTTATCAAGTACATCATGAAGCAAAACCAAGTTCAGTTCGAAGTTAAAGTGAAGATTACAGAAAAATCCAATGCCAACATAAACAGAGATCAATAGTGAATTCAACAAATCAATATACAATGAAGACGGTAATTGAAGCCGAGACATCAATGTATCAAAGACAAGAAAACAAGTCAAAGTTAACAATGCAGACCAACTTATTAATATCGTAAAATAAAATCAAGTATGTATCTGCAATTTTTGAAAAAGTCAAAACAAATCAAAAGAGGAAAGTTTTTTGCCGTATGACTCAAGAAAAATCGAACGCTGCATAATCAAAGCCGTGCGCATCAAGTCAGGAAAGCAAGAATTAGGAAAGTGTCGAATTGATATAAATTCAAACCCAAATGTTCATCATTGACGTGCGCTTAGAATTCGAGTTCAAGCCAACAGAGAACATTAAATCAATAACTCGAATCATCGGAGTTCAATTGAGCATAACAGAAAAGCATAAAGAAAAATCACATACCAAAATTGAAGTCGAACTCCAGAAGCAGCCGATCATTAGAGAAGTAGCGAGCAACATACTCGGTCGAGTAAGGCAACACACAAATCAGAGAATCGAATCCAAGAAAGCCCTAATTTTCGCAAGGGAACGAAGCCCTAATTCAGATCGAACGAAGATACAACAGAGCCGCCATTATCACAAAGGAACGGGTAGAAGAAATAAATTGCGCCGGCCTTGTTTTTATAAAAGGGCTTTAGTTTATATATTAATTAGGGTTTTAGTTTGAAAATTGTTTTAAGTTTGTTTTAAATTTAAATTCTCTTTTTAAGGTTGTATCTTTCAAATCAAATCTTGGTAAATCACCACCTAGGTTTTAGGTTATGTCAGATTGTCTAGTTAGGATTAGTTCAGGGAGCAGGGTTGGCGAGTTTGCAAAACTCTATAGGCGGTAGCAGGGTTTGCGAGTCTGCTAGAGTGTTTGTAAGCGGGAGACTGTTTAATTCTAATAGCAATCTGGGAATGCAGCAGTCGGCAGGGGTTGCCGAAGCTGGGTAAATTTTGTGTGTGATTTACTTTTCAGCATATTTACTTCTCTGCAGTTTGTTTTTGCGTTTAGTTCGAGAAAATTTGCTAGAACCCTATTAACCCCCCTCTAGGGTTAATCTAGATCCTACAGGCACTAATGCGAGTAGAATACGTGTACGTGCTCCAGCTGCGTTAAAGGGCTGCTGACAACAAAATGACGTGTTTTGATTCCAGTCTAATACTCTTTCTATGTGTATATCATACCTATAATTGCCTGTTATATTTTTATTTTTTCGTAATAGAGCTGTCAGAACTTTTTTCTAATGATTACCTGCTAAAATCTATACATGGCAATCATTATGCTGACGTCTAATGTAAATGTCAAGTACATTGTCAAGCTGATGCGGCATTAACAGTAGTAGTTGTAAACTTTACACATGACAAAATCTCTTATTTAGGTGCGATTTATGATACTATATAAATATTAATTCATCTCCATAGAAATAGACAAGAAGGATGCTACTAAGTGGCAAGTTTTGTTGAATTAGGTAACATTTTCTAAGTTTTTATTACTTTCATGGTTTAGTGGATAACTCTATAGATTGACTTGAAATAGTCCTACACAAATATGATTTGATTTCTTCAAGTGGGGTGGAAGACGAAAAATTTAGATAAGAAGATGCTGCGTCAGATGAAAAAAATGTTCAGTATAAACAACTAAAATTTCTAACAAATATATAATGACTAGAGAGGTGATTTTTTTTTCAAGTTTCTTACAATAGAGGTATTAAACATTGTCATTTTGGTTTGTATTCTAAAGTTTCAGATATTAATGACCACTTTTAAACATTGTCATTGTGGTTTGTATTCTAATCGTGGATTTCACTTTTTTTATTAATTGGAGTTTACATAATAGATTGCCAAACTTAGGTTATGTACATTGAATTTTTCTCTTTAGATGAGCAAACAAATCTAAGAGAAATTACTTGATTGCTTGAGGTCTACACTCATGTATTGCAGCTGTATTTGACAGAAACACGTAAAAGATGTTGATAAATAAAGCTTATGTTAAGTCTTGACTTGGTATATTTCTTACTTGCTACTTTACTGCAAAACGACTGTTAAACCCAACATATGTTCCCAAATATTTTTAAATTTAAATATTCAGTTCACTGTCTATCTACCTTCATTCAAAATGATAATTCATGTAAATAGATGAAGGTGCATAAAATATCTAAAATTAAGATGATAGTGGAACCAGTTCTAACAACATTTAATTTTTGGAGGCTACCAATTTCGCTGCAACTTACAGTGAATTTTCTTTAGACTTTAGTTTTGTGGATACTTCATTGTTATCGTGTTTGATTTTTGGTTCTTGGCTGTAGTTTCAATCTGCAATAAAACTTAGTGCATATTCTACAATCTATGGTCTCTAATTATCATATGTAACCTTATATTGCTATGAGTGAATGTAAAAATATTGATTGCATACAACAACAAAATAATTTCTCACCGCCTATATTTTTCACCATTTTCTTATTTCTTCTCTTTCAATTTTTGTTCACAAAACCCATAAATTCATTAATTTTTTTTGAAAAAGTAATCAAGCAAAAGTAAAGCAACAAATGATGAAGTTAGAATTGAGATTACTCATGGAAAAAGACGTACCAAGTGTAAGTAAAAATGACTTGATTTATTACTTGAACAATATATCATGGTACTAATGTGTCTGACCTCATGCATACGTTTGTTCAGTTAGATTTTTTTATGGCTAATTTTATCCAGTTTCTGCTTAAAACATTATTGTATTTTGTTTGCAGTGGTAGATATTGACAGCCACGGTCACAAAGAAACTGATGATGGGTGCTAAAAGTGGCAGATTTGATAAGTAAGCATGAGTTTGATTAAATATTTTTGTTTTGTATATTTGTCCTTTATTTTCTTTGGTGTGCGAGAGTATAAACAATAATTTGGATCTTTATGAAATAAGTACAATTCATATCTATATTTTTTAAAAAGCTTGACCAAGATGTTCATTAGTTGATTTATGTTTTAGCTTTTTGTTTCTTTTTTAAAATTTATAAAAAGATGCTAAAGCCATTAGACTCATGACCAGAAGAAAAATATTTATATTTTTACTGATAGTATTATGATTAAGTTGGAGATCAACGGTATGTCTCCAATTTGATTCTTATTGTGGTTTTTCTAATGACCTGCCTATGAAAGCCACTATGTACATACCACGACAATGATTCTAATATGTTTTTAGCCTTTCTAGGTCATTATCACTTTTTCTACACATGAGTAGGCCGATGGACTGCCAACATGGTTCTTTTGATGATATAAGGTGGCAAGTGCCCAATTTAAAGTTCTTTTCCAGTTTTGGTCATATTTGTCATGCACACGTCCATCGGACGTGCATGCATACTATATATATATATATATATATATATATATATATATATATATATATATATATATATATATATCTTTCGTAAAGATAATAATGGAACTTAAAACTATTTAAAACAAAACAAATTTAGAAAAAAGAATTTTTTAGAATTAAGACAAAACAAAACTAAAAACAAATTAAACAAACTATTTTCCTTTTTTTCTATTTTTTAACAAGGATGGAAGGAAAAAATTTGAAACAAAATAACACAATATATAAAAAAAAATATGTACTCGGCCTAAAACTAAACCCGGCCCACTCCACAAACACAAACGAACGCCACTTATAAAAATTCACAGAAATTAGAGGAAAAAAAATTACAAATTCACGAATTCACAACACAGCCTAACACAAATTCGCGAACACGCAATTCTTAACTAAACTCTCGAAAGCAAATATTGGTGATTTGGGCACACAAGGCGATGAGGTTGCTGTCATTGATTTGGGAGAAGGAGCTAATTTGATGTTTGGAGTTTGGGGACTTGGAGATTGGGGCTGAGGAGATTGTGGGAGTTCGATTATGCTACGGGGTTTGAAGCGATGAAGGGAGGCGTTGGCGACTTGGTTGAAGTGGCGATTTCGGATTCGATTTTGGGGTCGTGGAGATTGGGTTTCTTGTTTTGGAGTTGACTGGAGTTGCTAGCTGGTGGTGTTTCTGATTGGGTTGTTGCCCATGGACAGGGAAAAGGCTAGTGTGAAGTTGTATGCTGTCTGTGGGGGTGTGGCAGTTGTTACAGCAGCGTATGGCAGCAGGCAGTGGAGACGAGGACTGGGTGTAATGGAAGTTGTGTTGCTTGAGGTTGTAGTTTGTGTGGTGGTTGTGTGATGTATGAAGAAGAAGTTGATGATTGGAGTGGTGATGGTTCTGGAGGACAGTTGGTGGTAGTGTTTGAAGTTGAGTAACGGATATGTGTAAACATTCAAGTCATAGTAGCTGGGTGGGATTATTGGAAAGGCTGTGGTATGTAGTTGTTGATGATATGTTGAAGGTATGTAGTGGTGTGGCTTATGGTGAAGTTGTAGTTGTATCAGTTGCTTGTACGGGTGCAACGGAGGGTATTTGATGTCTGTTGAACAGTGAAGGGGTAAGTGTTGTTGTATAATGATGGATAAGGCTGTGCAGTGGGCAGATGGTGACTGTAGATGGATGTTAGATGGTGGAGTAATGTTGGAGTTTGGTGCAGTGTGTAATTTGATGAGGCTGAAGTGTTGGTGATTGAATGATGTGACGGTGGCAAGTGTTGTAAATGGTTTGAGTTAGTGTAATGGTTTGTAAGTCTGAAGTGGAGGAGATGGTGAGTGGTTTGTAAGGTAGAGGTGGTTGCTGCAGTCTGTGGTCGTTGAGGCAGTTAGTTGAATGGTGTGATGCAATAGTGACAAGTGATGGAGATGGAGTGTGTTGTAAGTAGTGAGGCAACAGTGGTTGAATGTAGATGGTTTTGAATGTGCAGTGTTGGGTTAGTGGTGATGTAGGAGTTGAGTTTGTGAAAGGTAGTGGAAGGGGTATTGACAGTTGTGGAACTGGTTGCAATGGAAGTTGTGGTTTGACAGTAGTGGATGAATTTGATTGTTGGAGATGGTGGAGGAGGTTGACAGTAGTGGTTTGATGAGGCAAGTGGTATGAAGAGGAGCTTGGCAAGTGATTGCAGGTTATTTAGGAGGTGAACAGAGAAGTACAAGTGCAAATAGATGTAATTGTGTACAAAAAAGGCAAATGGATGGAACAGTGGAGATGGTTGTATGAATTATGGCAGTAACGTATGTTGCTGGGCACAGTACAGTTACTGTTTGGTGGCTTTGTGGGTGCTTTTAAGTAGGAAATGGAGTTTTCTATGACTGTGGTGAAAGACAGTTTATGTTGAGAAATATGATGGAAGTATGAAATGGTAGAAATGTGGATGTTTAACAATCTGAAGATAACAAAAGTATGAAGTTGTTGAAGTAAAGTCACAATTTTTTTCTTCTGAAAGTTGTAAAATAAGAACTTGTAAATGAAATGGAAAATCGAATGGAATAAAATATTTTTTCTTTTTGAAATCGTGTATGCTTTCTTTTTTTAAATAATGAAAATGCAAATGGAAAAGGAAACTAGAACAACAAGCACAAAAACGAATGCACACAAAAATCAAACAAACACATAATATATTTTTCTTTTTTAAAATGCAATACACAAACAAACACACAATAGAAATTAAACGAAAATAATTCGAAGATTAGAAATTAAAATCGATTCAATTCCTTAGCAACGACGCCAAAAACTTATTCAACGACGGAAATTCTATCGGTTTAGAAAACCGTTGAACGAATTTTGTGATAAAATTAACCGCAAGCGCACGGTGTACAAATGCTAGTACGTGGCAAGTACGAGTCGATCCGCAGAAAATTGTTAGATTTTAAATTCTCTGTTCAATCAAACTAGCCAAAGTTGAGAGTGATTAGCTAAAAATGTAAGAAAAATAACAAAAAGAAAGTGATAAAAATATGAGAGTAGAAAAACAATTTAGAGATAATTTCCACTCTCTAGATTATATAAATCAACACAACATGAAATTATTATCTCTCTTTTTTGGTCATTAGTTAGTTTAATTGATGTGCTTATCATAAGTATGGCCTATTTGTGATATTAATTAGTTCAACATACGCCATCAAACTATAACACAACCCTTAAACCACTTACAAACTCATATGAAAAATTACAACAAAGTTGAAAATAAAATCTCATTTAAGTATGACCTATTAATTATGAATTATAGACCACCAAATTTTGATTTCAACATTCACTTCATTACCATCATCATATGTAGATGAAGTGGTAATTATTGTTTGTAATTGTTTAAGCATAGCATATTTGGTGTCAACAATATAGACTATCAAATTCAAAGCAAAAACATCAAGTTAAACTACTTCAAGCATTGTCATTAAGCATAAAAAGAGAGTATAGATTACCAAATTATGTTCAATTTATATAATTAGAGAGCTTCATTAATCATAAATTGAATGAGTTTAGCCTCTTATATTTTTTATCATATCAACGAATATAGATTGCAACAATAGAACAAAGACAAGAAGAAAAAGAAAGCTAAATGAAATAAAAGCTAATTAGAAAGAAATCAAACTATTCTACTTGCATGAATAAATGAAACTACACTACTAGCATGAATGAAAATAAATAAGAAAAGAGAAGAGCATGTATTAAAATTGCATAAAAAAAAGTATATAAAAGAAATGTCTAAGTAGCCATGAAAAGAAAGAGAGCTTTGTTTTATTTTTCCTAAACTAATGGGTTAAGAGAGCTGTTATCCCATTTTTGGTCAAACCGGAATATCAACAAATTGGCAAGGAATGATGGAGATCAGTTGAAATCAAGGCTACGATCGATATCGCCAAAATTTGGTTTAGCTCCGATCGGGACGAAATTGATTGGAAATGATGATAAGGACTAGGAAAGGCTATGTTTTAAATTTCAGGTTAGTCGGAGTTCGTATGGAGGAGATATAACCAAGCCAAATGAAGGGAAGCACTGCCGAACCATCCATCCTCCACTCCCAAGCATTGCCGGTCCAAACTTCCCTTCCTAGCCGAACCAACTCCACTTCTCTCACCACCGAACCAACTCCACTTCCCTTCCCACCGAACCAACTCCACCTCCATGAACTATCGAACGTGTCCCACCGAATCACCTCCACCGAACCAAGCTCCACCGGTCCAAGGCCTCGCCGAACCAAGCTCCAGCGGTCCAAGGCCTCGCCGAACCAACTCACCATCAAGTCAAACCAACCACTACCGGACCGGAGCTACCGAACCAACCCACGCTCCACACACTACCGGTCCAATCAACACTCCACTCACCGCCGAACCAAGGAGTTACCGAACCAACGTTGCCAGGCTAGATTGCATCAGCCCAGGCCCACCAGCAGCTATATACATCCAGAACCCCTACCCCCAGCCTCACTCTATAAAAGAGGGGTAGGGGTACAACAATGGCAGAGAAGTTTGAGAGCTCAAGCACGGATAGAACCTTCAAACAACTTTCAGTTACTTGTAATCAAAGCTTTGTACTTGTAATCTGAATAGAAAAGGAGAATAACATATAAAGTGGACGTAGGCACGTTTTGGCCGAACCACTATAAATCTGTGTGTCTTTTACAGTTTAGTCCCTGCTTTTTTATATATTTGCGTAAATCACCCAAATCACTAAAAACAACATAAAATCGACTAGTTCATACGACTTGGAGGTGTTTGCCCATTTTTTGTGCAAACATTTTTGGTGCTTTCATCGAGAGCAACTCAGGAGCGCTTTAATTATTGTCTCGCAAAGATTTGTTGAGAGACTCTCTTTAAGAACTAGAAGTCTATCCGAGATTATGGCTCTTGGAAGGAAAACAAGTAGAAGACAGAGACCAGAAAGAAGTCAGCACGAAGGGAGTCAAGGGGCTTCCTCAGGAGAGAACCAAACTTCAGTCTACATCACCAGGGATGAGATGGAGACAATGATGAAAAGACAAAAGGAGTTGATTCAGAATTTGTTTTAGCAGATTGGGCAACTTGGGACACAGAATAGGGAAGCGGATGGAGTTCGGAACGGAGCAGGACCATCCGGCATTGCACCTGGATTAGGAGGCACACCCATGGAGAACATAGATCCAATTTCGGAGGAAAGAGGAGCATCTGCACTACCTGGGAGCAGCAGAAGAGTGAACGCTCAGTCAAGGGGGCAGATCTCAGAATTCCCTCGTGGACTCGGGGGGCAGGTCGAAAGTAATGAACAAAGATTGCATCTCGGAGACAATGACAGGTTGACAGAGATGGTTAGAAAAGCTATGAGAGGCGGTTTGGTAAACAAAGATTTGGAGGATGTTAATAGGAGTCCTTTTACTCCAGCAATCAGACAAGCTAGGAACCCACCGGATTTCAAGTTACCATCGCTGGACATGTATGATGGGAGAACAGACCCCACGGTTCATCTAACGAAGTATATGAGGCATATGGAAATGCTGGGGGCATCAGAGGAGGTTATGACCCGGTGCTTTCCATTGTACTTGGCGGATATTGCAACATTGTGGTTTAGACAATTGGAGAATGGATCCATCGGAATGTGGAATGATTTAATTGAGAGATTTATGAGGCAATTCAGGATCCACATTACAAGACCCAAGAATGTGATGGCTTTGACAACCCTAAAGTAGAAAACCGGAGAGACTTTGAGGAGTTACCAAACGCGATTCAATGCGGCAGCAGTTTTGGTGGATCGACCAGATCCATCCATGGTTATGATAGCGGCTGTGTCCGGGATAGCTGACGGAACAGAGTTCAAAAATTCATTAACTAAGGATCCACCCGTGGATCTAGGAGAATTCTATCATGAGGCGGAAAAGTTTCTACGATTGGAGGATGCAAACGCCGAAAGAGAAGAAGGAGAAGGAATTGATCTTTATGCGATCAAAGGAGGAAATCCCCCTGAGAAAGGCGCGGAAACTAGTAGAGGTAAAAGAAAGACTGAGAATGACGGGGACAGGTCAAAGCGGCAACGGAGAGAGCCGCGATTCACCACTTACTCTGAGCTGAATGAGAGTCTGGAACGAATTTATCAGGATACTAAAGAGCAGGTTCCGTATCGTAGATCGATGCAAAGGGATCCAACTTCTGACGAAAGGAAATCAGACAAGTTTTGTGTATTTCATGAATTGAACGGTCATAACACTAATGATTGTAGACATTTGAAGGACGAGGCGGAAGGGCATATCAGGAACGGTATGCTCCTTCAGTATGTGAGGAGGCGAACTCCAGCAGTGGAGCCAGAGCGACCACCGTCTACATCGGCTAGAGGTGACCCAGGATCGGGGCACCGTTTGATTATCCATTGATTGCTTGATTAAAATAACGATGAATAAGTTGTAAACCTCTCACTAACGCGGTTAAATCATTTACACATGTGAGCGATCGCGCACGATCCATAGGCATGCTCTGAATGACTACCAACCGCGTTATAGTAAGAGTTTACGCTTTAACATCTTCATTTTGCTTTTTGCTTTGATTTTGATTTGAACATTTAAATTCTGCCTATTTGGACATTTCTGCTGTAAGGTTCATATGATTATTGCTTTAATATTCACAATTCTATGAAATAAAAATCTACTTGTATGCCCGTTGGATCGCGAACGGTCCCCGAGCTCCTCTTGCATGGCAGTGAACTGCCGAAGTCTTTGATTCGGAAACTCCCCCAAACAATAACTCCGGCACTGATAATATTAAGTCCCCCCCGGGCACACTCATTCGCCTCGAACGGCACCCGACCTTGAACGGTCACAACTCGCCTCGAACGGCACCCGACCTCGAACGGTCACAACTCGCCCCGAACGGCACAACTCACCTCACCTCAAATGGCTCGATCACGAATGGTCGTCATTTGAGGTCCGCCACTTGACCGCGCACGGTCACACTTCACCTCAAATGGCTCGATCCCGAACGATCGTCATTTGAAGTTAGGCGCTTGACCATGAACGGTCGCGCTTCATCTCAAATATCTCGATCCCGAACGGTTGTCATTTGAGGTCACATAAAACTGTAACTTCCTTTGCAGGACATCAACAGGATATGAACATCCATCTCATGGCATTACAAAACACGCCTTCCTATCACAAGGCATATTTTGGGGGGCAAAATGTTATCCCATTTTTGGTCAAAACCGGAATATCAACAAATTGGCAAGGAATGATGGAGATCAGTTGGAATCGAGGCTACGATCGATATCGCCAAAATTTGGTTGAGCTCCGATCGGGACGAAATTGATTGAAAATGATGATAAGTACTAGGAAAGGCTATGTTTCAAATTTCAGGTTAGTCGGAGTTCGTATGGAGGAGATATAACCAAGTCAAATGAAGGGAAGCACTACCGAACCATCCATCCTCCACTCCTAAGCATTGCCGGTCCAAACTTCCCTTCCTAGCCGAACCAACTCCACTTCCTCTCACCACCGAACCAACTCCACTTCCCTTCCCACCGAACCAACTCCACCTCCATGAACTACCGAATGTGTCCCATCGAATCACCTCCATCGAACCAAGCTCCACCGGTCCAAGGCCTCGCCGAACCAACTCACCATCAAGTCAAACCAACCACTACCGGACCGGAGCTACCGAACCAACCCACGCTCTACACACTACCGGTCCAATCAACACTCCACTCACCGCCGAACCAAGGAGTTACCGAACCAACGTTGCCAGGCCAGATTGCATCAGCCCAGGCCTACCAGCAGCTATATACATCCAGAACCACTACCCCCAGCCTCACTCTATAAATAGAGGGGCAGGGGTACAACAATGACAGAGAAGTTTGAGAGCTCAAGCACGGATAGAACCTTCAAACAACTTTCAGTTACTTGTAATCAAAGCTTTGTACTTGTAATCTGAATAGAAAAGGAGAATAACATATAAAGTGGACGTAGGCACGTTCTGACCGAACCACTATAAATCTGTGTGTCTTTTACAGTTTAGTCCCTGTTTTTTATATATTTGCGTAAATCACCCAAATCACTAAAAACAACATAAAATCGACTAGTTCATACGACTTGGAGGTGTTTGCCCATTTTTTGTGCAAACAAGAGCCTAACTAAACTAATGAGGCTAAGAGAATAGAGGAAGGTTATATGAACATATGGGGTATTTATACATGTTTTAAAACCCTAATCCATTTTTTGGAACTACCTAAACTATCCCTCTAGAAAATGTGGCCACCAAGTTATCATTAACATAGAATAATTCTCCATTAAGTGTGCATGTAATTTTAATAGCCTTTTAGCATGTGCATCAGGTAAGTAGGTAGATGGAGTGATTCATGTTTAATGAAATGAAGTATTTCCATCTTTATTCCTTTGTATTCTTTTGCGCATGCATATTTTTCATGAAAACATCTTCCATTTGAAGCGAAATTACTACAAAATAATATAAAAAATTTCAAGTAAATTTTCTCAAAATAATATACGCACAAAAATGACAATTTTGTCCATATATGAAGATGAATATGTGATGATTTGAAAATAATTTGAATTTTGGTTTAAACATGTTAAAACACCCAATATGATCATTATTAAAATTAATTAGATTAAATATGGAAGTAAAATATGCACATTTACGTACACATCAGGTTCAGAGTGCGGTTGATGGTTGGTGTGAAATCAATGCATGCACACAAGTTATGCATATTAGCAGCAGTTTGGGAAGGAGCTGCAAGTATTTGGTCATTAAAAGATGAGAGAGAAGTTGTATGTTACTGGTTTGGATGACAATCACTGTCATCCATAGGTAATTTTTCTGCATTATTTTTTTGCAAGGATTATTTTGAAGCTGGACCTATAATCGATTTTGGTTGGCATTTTTTCCATTGGTATGTAAATTTTTGTCTGTTTTCCTCTATTAAAATCCCCTTCACTTCGTCATGTGTAACAGGAACTGTCTTATGCCTATTCACTTACTTGCTCCGCTCATTGTGTTGTGAATATACCTTGATTTTGACATCATTGATTCCTAGCATGTCCACTTTATAACAGCATTCATTAACATTCTCATATTCCACATTACAATCATTATCTTCATGTCCAAAACATTTATGATAACTACATATTTTAGGTCTCTAGTCATATCTAACTTCAATATATGAGCATTTTCACCTTTCCCACACTTTATAACATTCAATTTGACAATTGTCAAGGATATCTTCAATCAAGAATTTAGCTTTAGCAGCAGATTTTTCATTGTACGCCTGTAATATGTTTGAATGTGCTGATTTTTCACTAAATGCACTTGCAATGGACATGAGCATTGGGCTAGTAAGTTACCATTAGGCATTGCTTCTTCATCCTAATTTTCTAGAACCTACATGTAATCTCTTACACATATTGCAGTAATTAGGACCATCATTGAAGAATTCATTTCTAATGATCGCTGTCTTCTTGATTTCTTTATACCATTCTATCATCGACTTGAAGCATCAATGTCACACTCAAGTCGAAAACCTGCTAGCTTCAGTTCTTTACGAAGTTTCTTCTAACATTACGGGCCGCTCTAATTTGATTGAAATTCATTTTAAAGTAATTTAATCACTTAATTGTTTGGATCAGTTACTAATTATGAGCAATTCTCTCCAAATTCACACCATTTATTCAATATTGTTGCATCATTTTTTGTACATTCAGTTTGTTCATGACTGGATGTTCATTCAGTTATGCAGTACATCAGTTATCTGTTTGTTTGGATCACTCATGACTAGGTGACTGGGATGTTCATTCAGTTCAGTTATCACCAGTCGATTTTCTCGTTCTTCTAGTTGTAATTTTAATACCGACATACCCTTTACTTTGCTATATTTGTTTTCTAAAGCAATTATTTGTCCATTAATTTCATCACAATTCTGAAACAAAATCCTTATGGGTAGCATTATTCCAAATCTACAACTTCATTATGAATTATAAATGTTCCAAAATCAAGATAATAGCATATCGATTTCATTTATAGGTTTATTGGATCGCAAGGATGAAGCCGTCGCTATAGCCGCGCTTCACTTTGTGCATGCATAGTACGAATTTCGACTCGGGTAAAAATTTCTATTCTCTATCCTTGTTTTTATAGTCATTTTATATGTTAACAAATTTTGGCTCGGGTAATTTATTTTTATTTTTTATCCTTGTAATAAATCTTTGTTCTCTATCCTTCCTAGTAGATTAGTTGGAAACAGTTGTGTAACCAGCCATCTTATTATTCATGTGCATCTGGTTCAGAAACACATCCATCATTGTAGTATCATGTTGATTGGTTCGTCTAAAGGCACATTTGTAAACGGATACGATCTTACATATGGAAGAACATTGACTCCATCGTATATGTATGCGCACACGCGCACTGAACATCTGTGGATGATGAGGTCCAACACAGTCTACTAATTTTGTATATTGCATGAACATTATTAAGTTGGAATCTATACAAATTGCCGTGTGTTTCCTATTTTGGCTTTTCTTGTGCACTTTGGAAACATCACATTTGGTTTGTGGTGGACACACTCTTTAATGATTGAAAAACCGGTATATCCTATAAATAACACACACACACACTCTCTCTCTCTCTTATGGGCATTTGCATGATTGATGTTGCTCTTGCAGCTACTACAAGATACCGTAGAGGTAAATTTGTTAGATTATGATTGACTCGAGCGATATATGGTTTAGCCATCTATACAAATATGTGTCCAATTTACTTTCACCCAAGACTGCTGATGACTTGAGCACTTAGGTGCATTTGGTTACCCAGAATTCGATAAGAATATTTTCTTTGCACCTTTTGGATCCACAGCTTTCAAATCTGCTCAATTGTTTTTATATAACTCACATTACTTATGATATATATCTTTATACATTTTAAAAGCTTAATCTTCATAATTCAGAAAAATAACAGTTCCTTCTCTTTCAGGAAATTGTTGGAAGTACTTACACCTTTGTTGCTCTGCATAGATCAATGCTGCACCTCAAATGGTTAGTACTTTATAGTCAACTCATCGAATAATTCAAATCTGAACGTTGAAACATCGCACATTCCCTTGTTTTTATCTTTCTAAAATTGTTAACAACACCATCGCCAATATCTATTGGATTATTATTACTTTTTTAATTTCTCCCATTTGAAAATTTACGAAGATGTGATAGGGTATTATATTTTTAAAGGAGATCTTACTTAGTGTACTTACAGATAAGACTAAAATGGTACTAATAGAAGAAAAAAAGCAACATACACAGGAAAATCTTTAAATTGACACAACCAATGCCCAACGATATTACCACATGTCATGGGTTTATACCAGGCCCATTATCATTGAATAAGAAATAGATTAAACATAAAATAAAAGCGAAGAATTGAAATTACTTACACTAGAATTTTGCATGTGCATTGCACATGTATTTCTGATATGCCTATCGTACGTTACTAAACCGATAATTATTGTTTGCGTGTTTATTCTAATATAAATTGCGATATGTTTTGCATACACATGGGTTCTAATAGGTAGAACAATCCTCATCACGTTCTTACGATTTACTTCTAAGAAAACTGGATGATGAATTTTGAATAACAACTCTAATTGTTGAAAACTGTCTCTTTTATGTTGATCAAGAATCTTGTAGAGGATTCACTTCTTCGAGATTTATAGTGTCTTAAATAGTTTTGTTCTAGATAATTAAGTGTTTAGTGCTTGTGAGTTGTGATGCATAATTTTAAATAGTTTTGTTCTAGATATTTAAGAAAATTTTGTAGTCTAATTTCAATTATAACATGAGATGCCCATCTTTACTAATTATTCTCTTTACTTTGCTATATAGGTAAACAAAACATTCCTTTGCTATATGGAAGATTGCTAGCTGAAGTTGCTAATAAAAGGTATGTTTTTATGCATTTGAATGTGTATGGTGTTATGAAGTATATTTTATTATATATGATATGAATCTGATCCTGTTTTGATCGTGTAAATGTGTATCGTATTGGGGTAAGCACTAACCGCACAAAAGAGATGCTGTCGAAAATTCATGAAATCTGATAAGTTTATAAAAATAAACAAAGTTTATAAGAATTAACTAAGTTAACCAAGTTTTATAAAAATTAAATAATTTTTTTAAAATTAACTAAGTTTTATAAAATTAAATTAATATCTAAATATTAATAAAATTTTATAAAATTTAAATATATTTATGAAAATTAACTAAGTATAAAAATTTAACTAAGATAACCAAGTTATATAAAAATAATTAATTTTTTTTTTTACTTAATTTATAAAAATTAACTAATTTTTATAGAAGTTAACTACTTTATCAAGTTTTATGCAAATTTAACTAGATTAACTAAAAGTTTATAAAAATTAACTAATCCTTATAAAATTTAACTAAGTTATATAAAAATTAACTAAAATTATTTAACCAATTTATAAACTAAGTCTTTTAAATATTCAACTAAGTTATTAAGTGAGTTTAATAAAAATTAATTAAAGGATATAAAAATTAATCAAGTCAAATAAAAATTAACTAAGTTAATTGAGTTTTAGAAAAATCAACAAAATTTTATTTTTTTAATCAAATTAGCTAAAGTTTATGAAAATTAATTTAGTTTTATGAAAATACTGTTCTCTATTTTGAAATGTTTGTTAAATTGTTATAAAAATTGACTAAATTTTATAAAAATTATCTAATTTTTATGAAAGTTAACCAAATTAACTAATTTTTATAAAAATTAACTAAATTTAGAAGAATAATATAATGTAATATAATAATAAAGGTAATAAAATAATGTAATAATAACCACGATGACTACGACGACAACAATAAAAAATTAACTAAGTTTAAATAGGTAAGTAAGTTAATTAAGTTTTGTAATAGTTAAATAAGCAAACTTTTTTTTAAAATTATATAAGTTTATAAAATTTAATTAAGCTTTATAAAAGTTAATAAGTTTATAACAATATACATGCAATTATTGAATAAAGTATTTTAAACAATATTTACATCCATTTAGGAAATTCCATATGTTATCGATATCATTTCCGTATGATTATATAAATTAACTAAATTTTATAAAATTAACTAAAATTTATATAAATTAATTTAATTTTATAAAAATTAACTAAGTTAATCAAGTTTTATATAAATTAATTAAGTTCCATATAAATTAATTAAATTTATATAATTAAGTTTCACACACACATAGTATGTAAGTATAGTTATAATTGCTAATTGTTGAATTTCTTTTTCATAGGTAATTACCCATCTATAGTGCATACAAATGGCAACATGTTACGGTATGTTAGCGATTTGAAGTAACAGCATTTATGGTTTGCACATTTAATCATGTGTAATACGATCTTTTATCACTTGTATTATTTACACTTTTAATGTAAGGTTCATTAAATATTACGACATATCATGCATTATTCTATGTGAATGTTAAATGGTCAGTTATTTTTCATTTAATGCGATCTATATGATTGTGTGAAATGATACATCGTGTTTATGTAAATTTGTCTATTATAGTGCGATAATGGATATGAACGTACTGCAAAAATGATTTTGAAACACTGTTAAAAGATTTGATAGCCATTTCATAACGCTGTTAACAAATTTGATAGTGTTTTTAAAACGCTATTAAACCTATAATAGCGTTTATGCTTTTATCACCTGTATTATTTACACTTTTAATGTAATGTTCTTTCAATATTATAACATATTATGCATTATTCGCTTTATTCTTCGCATCACAGTTTAAAATCTCCTTATCTCACCCGAGATCTCCCTTGACATCCTTTTTTTTTTGCAATTGGGTGAGATAAAATATCAAATATAATTTTAAACCAGCTTGAGCTCATCTCATCGAAATATAATTCTCAACCCAATAAAACAGATCAAGAAGGGATTGAAAAGACAAAAAAGAAACAATGAACTTTATTTCGACAATAAAGAAGTGTTAACAAATTAGGTCGCCACTCTCATGACTCGAACTTTTGTTGGTGGTGGCCTGATCTGATTCCACTTGTAACGAACCCAATTAGGCAGAACTTACCCCTAGAGCTAGCTTGTAAGAGGAGTGTGCCTAATAGGTTCTATACGCATCGCATATCCCTTGCCAAGCGATGTGAGACATGACATATAATCAATCTTTTTTAGCAAGAAGTGTAAACATATTATTGAGCTTAAACGTCTTTTGGTTTGTTAAATAGTTTATGATACACAGGAGAAGAATTATACTACTAATTCATCAGACGCATTTACAGCAAGTCTGATTTTTATATTTTATTTTTATGGATTATTAAGTTGATTGAAGTCTTTATTACTTTTCTCCTAGACAAACAACAAAGAGCCAAATATATTAGAGTAGTCATGCATCGATCGACTCACACATGTAAAATTAGGAACACAAGACTATTATGTTGACATTGAATTTTATTGTCTGATTATATGCATGTTTAGAATGAATAGTTACATATATCGATTTTTAAGAAAAATATTCATCAATTCACGTTTTACCTAATAAATAAGCTCAAGTTTACTCCCTATCTAGTTCTAAGTTGGAAGTTTATGTTCTCAATTTTTTTTAATGTTATATTTGTACAATCTCGCATGACATAGTTAAATTTGACACCAAACAATGCTTGCTTTATAAGGTAGAAAGTTGACATTACTACTATAGCTAGCAATTGATTCAAAAATATTGATTTTCTTTTAAAAAATTGTTGAAATGTCTTATTATAATGCTGAATTGGATTTTAGATAGTAGAAATAAGAGCAATTGTGGGCCTTATGAACCTTAATTATTCTGGTGTGTAGAAAAAGTAATAAAAACATGCATTTGGGTATTTATATTTTGGGAGATACAATTAGAAATGTGGCTTTTTAAGAAGTTGACAAAGTCATTTGTCAATCAGTAATGTCATGAAATAGTGTACAACTGCTTTCATATCATAACTTGAATTCCTGAAGTTTTAAGGAATAAATTGAAAGATATGTAGAAGATAGACATTTGTGGGCAGGTTCATTTCAAAATCCAATGAGCAGCATTGAGCGGGTTCATTTCAAAATTCATTGACAAATGCATTCCCTTCTTCGACCTGATCAGAAAAGGTAAATGATAGTTTGAATGGACTGCGGAATGTGAGGGTGCATTCTGAGCATTAATTCAACACCTCTCCACACCACCTATTCTGTCAAAGCCCATTGATCACGAGAGATCATACATTTAGTTGGTAATGTCGAAGAGCGCAATCAGTGCAACCTTAATTCGGGAGGAAGACCGGGTACAACGGCCGGTCTATTATTTTAGTAAACGACTAACGGGAGTAGAGAGAAATTATCCAAAGCTGAAGAAGTTGGCTTAATGCCTTATCATTGCATCAGGTAAGCTCCGTCCATATATCCAGGCTCATCCTATCACTGTTTACACCGACCAGCCGTTACTTAGGTCCTTACACGGCTTGAGACGTCTGGTAAGTTACTTAAGTGGAATATCGAGCTAAGTCAGTTTGACATTACTTACACTCCAAGGAGAGCTATCCATGGACAAGTCCTGACATACTTTATCGCTGAATTCACTATCCCAGAGGTCTTGCTCGAAACCAGTGAATCTCCCAAGTATATTTGGAAGCTCCATACTGATGGTGCATCAAATGGCCGTTGCTCAGGCGCTGGAGATATATATGCTATGCTTTAAAGTTCGATTTTCGTACGGCCAATAACGAAGTTGAATACGAAGCCTTACTGGCTAGATTGTGACTTGCCAGAGATTTAAGAATAATCGATGTGAAGATTTATTGTGATTCGCAGTTGGTCGTATGTCAAGTTCGGGGAGAGTACCAAGCCAAAGACCGAAGGCTGGCTGTTCACCTTGCTCGGGTGTAGGAGATCTTGAATCAATTTGATTATTATGCCATATATTGCATACCCCGAGAGTGCAATCTGAAAGCTGATTCGTTAGCAAAGTTAGCCCGTACAGGTGAAGCACAGCTAATGGGAATCGTTTTCATTTAAACATTATCTTCCCCGAGCATCGATCAGATGAAAACAGATTGGGTACTAGAGGTCATTCCCGATAAGGAGTCATGGATGACTCCATCCAGAAACTATCTCGAGCATGGGACCCTGCCGGAGCGTCGGAGTGAAAAGAGACAAGTTCTTCGAAAAGATTCACGGTTCACTATCCAGAATGGAGTCATGAATAAAAGAGGGTACTCTGTTCCTTTACTCCGGTGTATCATGCACGATGAAATCAAATGAGTATTGCATAATGTGCACGAAGGAGAATGCGACGATCACACCGGGGTGCAAGCTCTTACCAAGAAAGTGCTCCGATATGGATACTATTGCGCGACTGTAAACCGTGATGCATCGGACTATGCCAGAAAATGTGACAGATGTCAAAAACACGCTCGGATTACTAAAGGTCCACCAACCGAAATAACTCAGATGGTCAGTCCATGGCCGTTCGCAGTATGCGGCATTGACATTATTGGTTCTCTGCCTCTAGCCAAAGGTGGCGCGAGTTACGCCGTTGTCACAGTTGATTACTTTACCAAGTGGAAGGAAGCTAAACCCTATGCTACAATCACGAAAAAAGAAAGTGATCAACTTTGTACTGTGCAACATAATTTGCCGATTGGTCTTCCACATACCATCGTCACAGACAACTGAGCCCAATTCGACAGTGTTGAATTTAAGAATTTCTTTCAATGGTTCCACATTTAGAAGAAGTTCCCTGCAGTTGCACACCCTCAGGCGAATGGACAGGCTGAAGCTGTTAATAAAGTTTTAAAGTCTATTCTGAAGAAACGACTAAAAAAGGCCAGAGGCAAATGGGTCGATGAACTCCTTATGGCTTTATGGGCTTACTGGAAAACCCATAATTCTACAACCGGCCACACTCCATTGTCTCTTTCTTACGGTTCTGAAGCTGTTATTCCAATCGATATGGACGTACCTTCTCACCGCGTGACTTACTATGATCCGTAAACGAATGCTATATTACTTGCCTAATCTCTGGATTTATTGGATGAGAAGCGTGAAGAGGCTGATTTAAGGGCAGCCGCATATCGGAGTCGAGTCGCCTGGATATATAATGCCAAGGTCTGACCCCGAACCTTCGAACTCAATGATCTTGTCCTTAAGAGAATTTACTTGGTTCCTTCACATATGAAACCAACGTGGGAAGGACGGTATGTCATTGAAAAAAAGCTCGGAGATGGCACATTCAAATTATCGACCGCGGACAGTCTCGTTCTGCCAAGAGTCTGGAATAGTAAAAATCTACGTCGCTATTACATATAACAAGCTCTGTTTATTTATTCGGTATATTTTTCATTTGTAATCTGTTTATGCATTTTAAAATTTGAATTTGTAATAGGGCAGCTGACTTTGCCGTATTTTCTTATTTCAGCAACAAAATGCAATCTCTTCGAGCCAGAGCTGTGATTTTTTTGAAATGCTTCATACGACCAACATTATGCACGGAGAGCTAAGTTCCACCATACAGTGGGATTTATTCAGATAGGGAGTGATTGTGATACAACTGGTCACTCGCTAAGTGAAACCCGAGCTCGGGGACAAATCATCCCACCGAAGCCAAAAGAGGATTGATACTGCAATCCTCTAACTAACTCCAGATTCACAGAGTTAGCGATTAATTCAATCAATATTTCTAGCTTTGGGTGAGCACAGGGAATGCTTAGAATACCTTCCTTAGTTTGGCTCATAGGTGACGGAGCAGCTACAGAGACATGCTTGCAAACTGGAGATAATCGTGATTGATTAGGATTATAAGCAGGAATGGACTGAGGATCAACCATGGATGTCTCTAGTTCGCGAAATTACATCATGGTGCTCGACACCAGAACCTTGTCCAACTTCCGGATGCTGAGAACCAAGTTTCTCCTTTTTGTATGTAATCGAGATATCATGGAGAACTTTTCTTTCATCCTCACTCAGCACCCGGTTCTCAAGTTTGAATTCGTCGATTGATTGAGCTTGGTGTTCAGCCTTCTCATCTTCTACTAATCGACCCTAAGCGTATGCAGGTGTGTTGGATAATTATCGAGCTAGTTAGATTTTTGTGCTTCATAACATTAGCATTGTATGTGATCAGAAGGTCTACAATATCAGCCTCTAACCTGGCCCATGCCATCTTAATTTCCTCCTCAACCCTGGCATTAGCCTCCCGAATTTTAAGTGCTGCCACGTCCCTTTCACCCTGAAGCGGCACAGCTTGTTCGCACGCCTCCCGGGCTGCTTTGTTTGCATCATCCTTTTTTTCGCGATTTCGAAGAGTTTGGCTTTAAGCTCGTTAAGTTCCTTCAGCGCGACATCCCTTTCGGCCGTAACAGTGGTGTGTGGTCCATCTCCTCAGCCAAAGCAAAATGCGTCTGTCACATCCTTTTCATGGACTGATTTGCCTCTTCGGCTTTCTTAGTGGACTCTGTTTCCGACTTCCTGGAGGATTCGGCCTCATTGCTAAGCACTTGAATTATAAGGTCCTTTTGAGCGATATCGGTTTCTTACTTCCATATTGTTTTTGCTCGCTCAAAGGCCACAGACGAGACTTTGTCCGCAGTCTTCATCCACTTCTGATATTGGATATATACATTATGGATGTAATCATGCATAGTTTGCTCCGCCTTGACTGGGATTCTCCATAAATGCGGAGGGAATACGAAGCCATCGAAACAAATATTTGGGAAGTCTTTTTTAAACTGGACGATATTGATTGCTCCTTCCCCAACAGGCTTGGTAATGGCTTGTTCAATGACAGTGGGAGTTTCAGCCTCGGTTCTATCGCATTGTGAATCAGACATGGGAGCTTGAGAAGACGGTTTTTGACGTGGAGGCTCTGATGGTTGTTTTCCGTGACTGGAGGGTTGTGTTGGAGCTCAAGGAGGTGGAGAACGTGTTCGGGATCGATATTTGTATTCTCTATCCATGTTCATCTCATAACGTTCTTGACTGCAATAACCGTAGTCATGGTCTCTAACGGATTCCCTTCTACGGGACTCGTAGTATGAACTGGATGACTGGTGTGCCGAGCGAAGGCTTCCTAACATAGATTCTCGCTTAGTCATCGTATCTGTAAAATAGAAAGAAAAGCTGGGTCATTGATCTCCAAGAAAGAATAACTTATGATCGAAAATCGTGCAGTGCCGTGAAGTGTATGTATGCATGTGTTAAACCCCTCTCCCAATCGGATGTGTCAGCCACACTTGTAGGATCGCTTAAATCTAAGGCACTTTGAAGCCCTTCCAATCTAGTGTAGTGTTGGAGCGACACATAGTCCGAAATTGGGATGTCGGCAAGCCCTTCACAAGGATTTTTCATTTGCGAGGGAGGAGACTCCGAAATTCTAACACCAGAGACTGGCAGGGACACAACCACAGATTTCCATCTCAAAGACTTATGACACTTATGTGCTACTGCCTTGCCTTTCTTCCTTCCATCTAAATCCTAAAAACTATCAAGTGGCCCAGCTATGGGTTCGTCGTCAGTGGGTGTATTTTCTTCATCGCCTTCCTCAGCTATTATGATCTCGGGCGCTCTATGTTTATCCCATCTTGCTGGGGCTGCCCTAAGCGATCCCTCAAGTCTTACGCTTTGGTTTCGATCGATTAGTCCGATAATCCTCAAGTTTCTATCTGTCAGCACCGAATCAATTTCCATCCTCTCACCAGGCACTTCTTGGAGAATCCGCACTATTTCTTTAGACCGATCACCTACGGGTCATGGAATTGCGGTTATATTGAAAAGATAGATTTGGATTCAATGTCAATTACTACTATCTCGTAAGCCATCAGAGGAGTTATAACACTTACATATGACTGACCATCGGCTGACGAACCCTGGAGGGCACCGTACATAGAACCACTTCGTCTTAAAGTAACTAAGCCTGGTCCAAGATCCCGTCACCACTTGAAAATTCAAAACTGTCTCTAGAAACGTGAATGAAGGGTTGTCTCCTCGACTCTTGACATTAAACAAGTATTTGACTTCTTCCAGAGTCGGCGGTCGAAAGAGATGTTTCGTGAAAACGATGAATAGACTGTTCAGCAGTGCGTATCCATTTAGATGTAATTGCGATGGAGCGATTCTGAAGAAAACTAGCACTTGTCAAATATACTGGCTGAATGGAGGAAGTGTTCCTGCTGTGCACGAATTGCAATTAAAGGCTGTGAATCCTTCTGGAGGAGCGTGTGCCTGTCAGTCGGGCGGGTAGTAGAACATCGTCTTATGATAAATTGTGTCTTAAGCATATCTGCCCCAAAATATCTTCGGAAATATTGGATAGCATAGAATCTTGAGGTATCGCAATAAAAGTTGCTTCTAGCAGCTCGTCCGAAGCAGGACCTATTACTTCGACTGTAATGGTCGGCATGTCCATTATCGAAGAAAACGAAATTTGAGGCTCGTGCTTCTGTGAACTTGAAGATTCCATAAGTAATCAACTCATCAAAAACCATCATTAGATGATAATAAGCCCGTGTGTTCCCCAGTGTGAAGTGCATGAATGTGTTGTGCAGTGCTACATAATGCTTAAAATATTCTACAGAATTTGAGAAATATTCACGTGAAGAGACTTCGAAATTCAACTAGAGTGAGCATCATCGCTGACCGTCACAACTGTTCCATCCAGACTTTAGAGACCGATCCGAGTTAATTTTTTTTGAATTCAGTCAAGTTACAGTTCCATCGACGAGCTTCGAAAGGCAGTCGAATATGCAGTGAAACGGATAAGTTCAAACATGCAAGGTTAAAGCTTGTTGAAGTCAAGTGCTCGGTTATACAAAGAGTTTGTATCCATTAAAAATTGCAAGTTCAGATCGATCACCTGAAATCTCGTTCATATCGATTGTTAGAGGAAAAGATTTCGAATCGATCACCTTAAGGCCAGTTCATATCGATCGAAACCTCTCATCTCGTATCGATCACGGGCCACGTTTTTGAGTATGTTGACACTTTGCTAAAATGATTTGTCCAATGTGTAAAGGTTTCCTTACTTTCATTTACAAGATTGATTATATTATATTTGGCTGTTTTTGGTGTAGGCTTAACCATAAAGAAGTGCAAAATTGGTGAAGGAAGCTGGAAAATTCCGTGCATGATGTTAATTGAATGCACTGTTGCTTATTATTTGAGCAGATGTGTGAGAGCTGAGATGCAATGAACCGATTCATTTCAATATGTATGCGGTAAATAATTATGGTTTACAATTACATACTTTATTATTATGTTATTGTGCTTTTATTTCTACTAATTTGTGCTTAATGATAATAACGCTATTGCTACGTGGTTTTATAAAGTTGCTTATAAAGGTTTGATCGTTATAGTGCATTTTTTTATTGTCGGCTGAACAATAAAGCTGAGATTTGGTTTGTTGGGAAAGTATGACGATCGTTCTTATTTTATCTTGTGAGAATTTTGGTTCATCAATAATTTTTTTAACACTTGGAAGTTCCGTTTCGAAATTCAAACAAATCCAAGAATCTAACTAATTACACTTTATGATGGTGAAACGAATAGTATTGGCTTTTTGCATGCAATTAGCATGGCTTTTCTTGTAAAACATAATGCTTCTGAAATTTATGTTTCTGACCAATGGGTGATAAATACATCAAAATTCGACAACTTGTACGCCTAGCATCAAGAAATTCATGGTAGAACTTTAATTGACAAATGTGACTATTTTTTTTTGGAAAATGGTACTTTATTTACTGATAGGAAAAGCATATACTTCCATAATATGCCTCATTAAAATCTTATAACCCGCGTAACCTAGATGGGTGCCTTGTAAGGAAAAAGAGTACATACCATTTTCATATATTAACAATAAAACTAGTCTAAACCTGAGCCAAATTGTCAAATAGATGGAGGAGTAAACTAAAAAGGAAACACACTCAAAACTGTCCATACGATCAACTTGGGTCAAAAAAAGGGAAAAGAAGCAACAAACAAAAACTACAAATATACATGAATACAAACTAAAAAAAGAAAAAATCACTACGGACAAAACTTCACGCATTATCACCAGCCGGAAGAAAGAGAAAACCAACTTTCCCAAACTGAAGTAAATCGATGGTTCTCAAACGAAAAGAAGCAATAATGGCGGATTCTGGAGCTTTAATCGTAGGGAGAAATCAGCTAATACCATCCTGAAGTTGCAACCCGATCAGAGCTGAAGGAGGACGAAAGCTAGCCGAAGGATCTCAAGCGATGCTAAATTCATTTAAGATAAGTTTCACCTCAGAGCTTAACGTTTATGGTTGTAAATTATGCTGAATTAGGAATTTACTATCTTGAATTATGTGCTTAAGTCTCAACTTGAAAGGCAGTTCGATTCCTTTAAAAATTCGGTTATTACGCTCACACCTGATATTCCAGATAATATAAGTAAACATGATGTTGGTGATTTGATTACTTGTCGAATTATTCTTTCGAGCTTGGTAGATAGTTTCCAAAAGATTGGAAAGATCATAGTTGTTACCGAAATTAATCTTAAGCTTTAGCATAATTTCATCCAAAAAATTTCTCGAGTAAGTGCAGTTAAAAAAGAGGTGATCCTGTCCTCATTATGATTAAAACATGATACACATGTTCGATCTATGTTAGGAGACCATTTACTAATTCTATCCTTGGTATTTAATTTGTTTCGAATAGCCAAGAGGGAACAAGTAGACATTTTTGGGGCACCAGAAATCTTGCTTCAAACGTTTACGCATGGCTATATTTTTTTATAGTTTAGTGAGATTGTGCAGGAATGTAGACAAGTTGTTGTTTCCATTTATTTTCTGAAATTAGCATGGAAACTTTTTTGTGACACCCACCAATAATAGACATGGTATTCCATCCATATTTATCAATCATAGAAGCAACATTCAACCATGGGTCAAACTAGATGTCAATATTGTCTCCATTTACAATTTTTCTACCTGTAAATCCTTTACATCATTATCTAGCTCGTAAAATGGTCTTTCAAGTATGTGAAGCACTGTCCAAAAATTAACATTACTGCAATATTTGTTATGGAACCACTTAGCCCAAGTAGAGTCACCTTGAATATAATTCCATAAGAGTTTGGCAGCAATAGCTTTGGCAATTTCATCAATTTTTTTGATTCCAAGATGTTGAGGAACTTTGATTGCAAAAAGCTGTATGAAAAACAAAGTTTTAACAATATTCTGGATGAAATGACATATGATTTATTAAACAAGCTTAGCTTATAAAGCCTTACAATCCTAACAAACATGCTGAAAACAAGTTCACGTTCAGCAACAAATATGCTAACGTGTTTAGAACAAATCAACAACTGATAGCCCTAAAAACTAGGAATTATTCATGCTGAAAAACAAGACTAAGTACATCCAAATTCAAGCAACTAACACCTCTTCAATCCCTCCCCTAAACTAACCGTTCTCAACATTTAGTTTAACTCTGCTGCCTTGCGTATCCCCAACTGTTCTCTGAGTTTCTAGAATACATCTAATTTCAGTGGCTTGGTCATCAAGTCTGCAATTTGATCCTGCGTTCCACAGTGCATAAGTTCTATTTTTCCGTCCTTTGTGAGCTCTCTCAAGAAGTGGAAACGCACATCAATGTGTTTACTCCTCCCATGCATGACTGGATTCTTCGACAGTTTGATTGTTGAGCTGTTATCACACATGATGATGGTGCACTCCTTTTGAACATGTCCCAACTTCTCCAATACTCTCCACATCCACACTGCCTGACTCGCACACCCAGCTGCTGCCACAAACTCTGCTTCCGTAGTTGATAATGTAACAATGGGCTGCTTCTTTGATAACCAAGACACTGCACCAGAACTTAATAAAAACACATAACCAGAAGTGCTTTTTCGATCTTCTACATCACCAGCATAATCACTGTCTGTATAGGCAATCAAGTCCTCTGATCTTCCTTTCTTGTACATGATTCCATAATCAAATGTTCCCTTTAAGTACCTTAATATTCGTTTGGCAGCTTGTAAATGAATTTCTGTAGGTTTAGCCATATACCTGCTGATTAAGCTCACACCATACATAATGTCCGGACGAGTTGTTGTAATATACATGAGACTTCCAACTACTTGCTTGTAGTACGACTCATTAACTAAAACTCCATGCTCGTCTTTTTTCAGCTTACAACCTGGTATAACTGGATTGTTTACTGCCTTGCTTTCAAGCATATCAAAACGCTTCAGGACCTCTATTGCATATTTCCTTTGGCAAATGAAGATGCCATCAGACTGTTGTAAGACTTCAATGCCAAGGAAGAACTTCATTTTCCCCAGATCAGTCATTTCAAAAGTTCTCATCATTGAATACTTGAAGCTGCTCAACATATCTTCATCATCACCTGTATAGATTAGATCATCGATATAAACACTTACAATAAGCAATTTACCTTCTTTGCGTCTTTTGGTGAATAGTGTTTGCTCATTTGGACATCTCTCGAATCCTTCGTGAACAAAGTATGCTTCAATCTGACCAAACCAAGCTCGTGGAGCTTGCTTTAAGCCATATAGAGCCTTGTGTAGCTTGTAGACTTTGTCTTCACTTCCCTTCACCTCATAGCCTCTCGGTTGCCCAACATATACATTCTCGCTGAGTTCACCCTGAAGGAAGGCTGATTTCACATCTAACTGATATATCTTCCAGTTTCTCTGAGCTGCAAGGGCCACAATCATTCTTATTGTTTCCATTCTCGCCACCGGTGCGAAAACCTTCAAGTAATCCACTCCCTGCTTCTGTGTGTATCCCTTTGCCACCAAACGTGCTTTGTATTTTTCAATTTCTCCAAGTTCATTATACTTCGTTTTGTACACCCACTTCACCCCAATTCTTTTAGCTCCAACTGGTAGGTCAGTGAGAGTCCATGTCTTATTTTCTTCAATTGACCTGATTTCATGATTCATAGCTTCCTTCCAATGCATACTCTTTACAGCTTCTTCATAACACAATGGGTCACCAGACACCATCAATGCCATATTGGCTTCATCATCCGAGAATTCTCCTCCACTAACGTAATCCCTCATCCATACTGGTGGTTGTCTTGCTCTTCTACTTCCTTCACGGTTCTCATTCCCTGCATATTCAATATTCTTTGCTTGATTCTCCTCACCATCAAACACACTAGCATCTCCTTCATTGTATACTCTTTCATCACTATTTTCACTCGTTGTCTCACTAATTTCTTCCCACTCCAAGTCTACTGAAATTTGATCCCTATAACTCACATCCCAATCCCATTGCTTGTCTTCTTCAAATATGACATCCCTACTCACAATAATCTTCTTAGATATAGGATCATACAGCCTGTAACCCTTTGACTCCTCACTAACCCCTAGTAATACACAAGTGAAACTCTTATCATCAAGCTTAGTTCTTCTTACTATTGGTACATGAACATGTGCTATGCAGCCAAAGATACGAAAATGCTCCACTGTGGGTTTCACACCACTCCAAGCCTCTTCAGGGGTGATATCTATGACAGCCAATGTAGGACACCTATTCAAGACATAGATGGTCCAGTTCACTGCCTCTGGCCAGAAGATTTTGGGGATCTTCTTGTCGGAGAGCATAGAACGGACCATATTCATCACCGTTCTATTTTTCCTCTCAGCTACGCCATTCTGCTGTGGTGTATAGGCAGTTGTTAACTGTCTCTTGATCCCATTGTACTTACAAAACTCAATGAACTCCCTCGAGGTGAATTCTCCTCCTCTATCTGTGCGTATGCACTTCACCTCCAAATTTGTTTCCTTTTCAACCATTTTTTTGAAACATTTGAAATAATTCAAGGCCTCTGACTTCTCTGTCAAGTAATAAACCCAACTCTTCCTACTATAATCATCAATAAAACATAAGACATACCGTTTTTGACTGTTGGAGATGGGAGTGATCGGACCACAAATGTCAGCATGAATGAGCTCCAATTTATGTGTTGCCCTCCAAGCGCTTTTCTTTGGTATAGGATCTCGATGTTGCTTACCCTTAATACAGTGTGTGCATGTTATAGTTGAGGCAGAGAATTGTGGAAGTCCATGCACCATCCTTTTGTGCTGCAGGGTTCTCAAACCTTTAAAACTTAAATGTCCATATCTTCTATGCCAAAGAAGGGAAAGATCAGCATCTTGTTCACTAGTGTGCAGGCAGTTGTCTTGACGTACACTGGGAAAGATTTGAGACTGAGCAAATAGAATGAACATCCTGTTAGCACTCATGCTAGTTTGTATGATCAGCCCCTTGTTTGGATGATAGATTTTGCACAGTCCTCCCTTGATCAAAATGGCCAATCCTTTTTCCTGCAGTTGCCCTATGCTTAAGAGATTATTTTTAAGCTCTGGAACATAATATACCTCAGACACAACATAATTGTTCCCATTTGAGAGCAGCTTTACACTCCCCACACCCATCACATTCATTTTAGTGTTGTTCCCTAACTTTACTGAGTGTCGAAAACTTTCGTTGATCTCACTAAACATGGCTCTATCCCCACACATGTGATTGGAACATCCTGAATCAATGAACCAAGAATCTTCTCTTCTAGCTTCATTCAACTCTACGTAGGACATCAACAACATCTCATCCTCTTCATTAAGCTCAGCATAGTTGGCTTCTTCTTTGTTCCAGGAAGGGCATTCATATTGAAAATGGCCCAGCTTATGGCATCGATAGCATTCGATCGTACTCTTATTGAAATTGGTTCTACCACCTCCTCTACCTCTCCCTCTACCCCTATAGGCTCCTCGAGCTCGACCTCTGCCTCCTTCATATGTAACTTTCAAAGCTTGTTCCTTTCCATTGTGTCTTTGAAACTTCTGCTCATGCACTATAAGAGAACTTTGCAACTCATCAACTGTGAGAGAGTCAATATCTTTGGACTCTTCAATGGAACAAACCACGTAATTGAACTTCTCAGTTAAAGAACGTAAAATCTTTTCCACTATTTTCACGTCATTTATCTCTTCTCCATACGTCCTCATCTTGTTGGCTATTGTCATGACTCGGGAGAAATAATCTGTCACACCTTCACCTGCCTTCATTTCTAGGGTTTCAAACTCTCGACGGAGAGCTTGAAGATGTGATCTTTTTACTCTTGCATTTCCTTCAAATTTCTTTTTCATGGCATCCCAGATATGCTTGGCTGTGTCCTTCCGAAGAATGGTGTCTAGAACTATACGATCAATAGCCTGAAAAAGATAATTCTTTACTTTTAGATCCTTAAGCTTCAGATCCTCCACTCTCTTTCGTTGTGCCTCTGTTACTTGTGCTCCAGCTTCTATCTCTGCATATCATGTCTCTACAAGGCTCCAGTACTCTTTAGATCGCAAGAAATTCTCCATCAACATACTCCAATGGTCATAATGACCATCAAAGCGTGGGATGGAGGGTTGCACATAACGATCTTCACTTGTCATTTCTTTTCTCACACTTGTTTGAAAACACTCAAAGCTACGGCTTTTGTTTTTCAAATCCCAATGAGAGGCTCTGATACCAGAATGTTGAGGAACTTTGATTGCAAAAAGCTGTATGAAAAACAAAGTTTTAACAATATTCTGGATGAAATGACGTATGGTTTATTAAACAAGCTTAGCTTATAAAGCCTTACAATCCTAACAAACATGCTGAAAACAAGTTCACGTTCAGCAACAAATATGCTAACGTGTTTAGAACAAATCAACAACTGATAGCCCTAAAAACTAGGAATTATTCATGCTGAAAAACAAGACTAAGTACATCCAAATTCAAGCAACTAACACCTCTTCACAAGACCTCCTTCACCTTTTGTTTTACATACATCATCCCAGCTCATTTTATGAGCTTTAGATATCTATAATAAAAAATGAGCACATAAGGAGTTAATTTTTTGAATAATTGTCACTGGAAATTGAGTGACCTGAAGCCAAAAATGTAACATAGGATATATAACGGTCTTGATGAGCTCTGCTCTACCACTAATGTTTAGGAATCTACTGTGCCAATGGCTGAATTTTTTGTTAATTTTGTCAATGAGCCAACCAAAATCTCTAGCCTTTAATTTTTTGTTAAAAAGAGGGATGCCAAAATACATGATAGGTAGATTACCGGACTTGATTTTAAACATGTCGGTAATTTGATGCTTATAATTTGCACCTTTACTGAAAAACAAAGTAGATTTATTTGCATTTAAATCATGGCCAGATAGATTCCTCATTTTTTGAAAAATGTGATGAACTGTTTCAGCGTTTTTAATGGCTTTAGCAAAGATTAAGATATCATCTGCATATAACAGATGAGTAACCATAGGTTCCGTTTGGTATATGGGAATGATATTGCCTTTCAAGAATTCCACATCAAAATTTATTGTAAGAAATTCCATTGCAATAGAAAATGAACATGGAGAGAGAGGATCTCCTTGATGTAATCCTTTCGAGCTGTTAATGAGACAAAGGGGGAACCATCCACTAAAACTGAAAACGAAGGAGTAGTAATGCATTCATATATGAGGTTAGCAAATGATTGTGGAAATCCCATAGAGATCAGCATATGATGAATAAATTCTCTACCAATTTTGTCAAAAGCCTTATGCAGATCAATTTTTAGACAAAAATTCTTAGCATTTTTCCTGTTGAAATCTCTAACCATTTCATATGCTGTAGGGAATTTTCAAAAATAATTCTGCTTGGAATAAAAGCATTTTGATTATATGAAATTAAATCATTCATATAAGCTTTCATTCAATTGCAAAGAAGGTTGGCTAATATTTTATATAAGACATTACATAAAGAAATTGGTCTTAAGTCGGACATGTTAACCGCATCAGGTTTTTTTGGAATGAGGCAGATGAACATATGATTGGTTTCTCTAGTAATTTTTTCGGATGTGAGAATACCACTCATAGCTTTCCAGATATCAGATTTAATCTGCACCCAGTGGACTTTGTAAAATTTGGAATTAAAACCATCTGGTCTAGGGGAGATATTGTCACTAATCTGGAAAATAGCATCTTTAATTTCCTCTAGCTGAAATGGTTTACACAGATTAATTCTTGCATTATCTGTAAGAATTTTCTTGCATGTTATGTCTAGAAATTGTATTGTGGCTTGAGATGTTAGAATCGGATCTAAAAAGTAAGCAATAACTTCCTAGGCAATTTTTTCTAATGTTGACGACCATAAGCCCATATCATTAATAATAAGATTACTCCTTCGTTTAAGTTTATGGAAATTGATTTTACTGAAAAAGAAATCTGTTGGTTTATCCCCTTTACTAAGCCGATTAAATTTCATTTTTTGCTCATTTTCGATAGCAATATTCCTCATAATATTAGGCAACTGCTTAAAGTTTGAAGAATAAATTTCCATAAGATTATCATTAAGAGGATCACAAATCAGCCGATTATTTATATCATTATCATGCTCCATTAATTTATCAACCACGGTATATAAGTTGCTTTTACTTTTTTACCAGGACATCAGAGAAGCTTTCACAATGTTCAGTTTTTCAAATCAACGATAATTGTTCTCTGGGACCTGATGGCTTTAACTCAAATTTCTACAAAGTTCATTGGGATCGGATGAAAGAGGAATTTTTAAATGCTATGAATGGTATACTTCAATATGGCAAAATAATAAGATAAATCAACCGTTCTTTTATTTTTGCCTCATCCCAATAAAACCTAATGCTATCGATATCTCTGATTTTAGATCAATTCTCTTTGTAACGTCTCATATAAGATTTTAGCCAGTCTTTGTAATCGACTAAAACCTTATATGAATGACTTGGTCTCACCCAATCAGAATGCTTTCGTCCCTGAAAGAATTATTACGGATAACTCTCTTCTTGCTTATGAAATCGTTAGAGGATTCAATAGAAAAAATTCCAATAACATTTGCCTAAAAATTGACTTGCGTAAAGCCTGTGATAAAATAAATAGAGAGTTTATTCATCACATGCTAATTGCCATGGGCTTCTCTGTGCTATTTGCGAATCTATTATATGAGTGTATATCTACTCCAACTTTTTTGGTGCTAATCGAAGGATCTCCATTTAGTTTCATTAAGAGTTCAAGGGTATTAAGGCAAGACGACCCCCACTCGCAATAATTTTTTCTATAGTTATGGAGTTCCTTTCAATTAACCTCGAAGTGGAATATTTGAAAGGTAATTTATCCCCCATTCATGATACTAATCCCATGAACAGCCATTAATTATACGCTAATGACATATTAATTTGGACAAAGCTAACATTTTGAATGCTGAAAGTATCATGCTGACTCTGCATAAATTGAAGTGCTTCTCTGGTCTAGATATTAATGAGAATAAATTTATTGTTTTTTTAGTAAAGGGGCTAAAAAAAGAGCAATTAGTTAATATATTAAAGTTTAATGTTGGTCAGCTTCCAATGACTTACCTAGGCATCCCATTATCCAGTAACAAGCTAAAGACTAGTGATTTTGGTTGTCTAATTGATAAAATAAACAAAAAAATTAACCACTGGAATAGTAAATTGCTAAATATTAGTGGAAGAATTGAGTTAATAAAAACAATTATTCAACTAATCATTCAATTTTGTCAATTCCCTATTAATGTCATTCAAAGAATCAATTCCATTTGTGCAAACTTCATTTGGAAGTCCAAAGCACACAAAATGAAGTGGGAAGATGTCTATAAAACCAAGACTAAGGAGGGTATGGGTATTAGGAAATTTGAAGATATGGCCAAAGCAGTTGCAGTAAAAATGGTCCGGAAATTCTTGCAAGGTGATTCTACTTGGGCTAAGATGTATAACAAATATTGCAAATATTCTAACTTTGAGCTGCTGTCACAAATAATAGTGCTTCAAACAGTTGGAAGTTATTACTTAAAGCTAGACAATGGTGCCCAGGGCTTATTGATAGGAAAATAGTAAATGGGGAGACCACAGGTAGTGGCTCGATCCTTGGATCAATGAGACTTGTTTGCGGGATAAGTTTGGTGAGAATTCTCTATTCATTTATGATGGTAACAATAAAACAGTATCTACTCTCATTTTAGAAAATAAATGAAAATATCATCTTAAACATATTCCCACTAAATATCACAATTTTGTGCATAATATTCAAATACATATCAAAATGAATCATGATTTTTGGTTTTGGCTCCCTACCGAGAATGGTCATTTTACTTTAAAATTAGCTTGGAATAACATCAGGAGCAAACACAATGAATTCAAATGGGCTAGTGTTATCTAGGATAACAAGTGTGCACCAAACTATTGGCTATTTTAAATAGATTGAACACTAAGGAAAGAATTAGTAACTAAAATAACAACATTGGTGAATCATGTGTCCTCTGCTCTAACACAAATGAAGACAGAGACCACCTGTTTTTTAGTTGTTCATATTCCAGACTTGTTGTAGATGACATTGTGAATAACTTCGGATTAATATCGGTAATTCTACTGATATCAACTCTATTTTGGATATGATATGCCAAAATCAGAACAATAATGGCCTGCACAATCACATAATGAGCATTGCTTTCACTTCTATGGTATGGAAAATATGGTGCGAATGGAATTCGTAATTTTCAAAAGTATAGAACTTCCAGTTTGTATTAGAAATACATTTATCTCGCAAGATTTAATGAATCTAATCATAGACAATTTAGATTCAAAGAAAATTAACATAGAAATTGAACAGTAAAGTAAAAGCATTAAAATAGCGTTAAAGCGTTACCAATATCCTCCTTAACACATTTTATATATTCCCATAGTCTATACAGTACGCACGCTCCTTTGTAAATTGGAGGTTTGCATAGAGGGCACCACATAGGCGCGCTTGGGCATGTGAACACGGCGCTCGAGGCAATGCTAGGCTAGATATACCAACTCCACTTCCGGACTGGTGGTAATACATAACAACTACTACCGCCCACCTCCGATACCTCCCATATCAAAATCGAGGGATGACCACCAAATAATCACAAAGTCAAAGTACAACATAGAAGAAATGTGCCCGATATGAGAAATGACCTCATTTGGCCCGGTATAGCTCATGTTTTAGTCACATGTAAGTCGACTCACGGGAGTCAGCGTCAAGTCATACCTTATACATAAATCGTTCGCCAAACCATTCTACTTCATTTCTGGAATCTCCACCACGTATACAGTTGTTAAAGTGGATTTCTTATTGGCAGAGAGTATGACAATATCCGATCTCGGTCTCTTTAACAACCAATTGCTTATTATACACCGGATGGTTCCTTTAAAATTTCAAAAATCATTTCATACTTGATATCAAAATATCATATTCAATTCAAACCATACCACTTTCGAAATTATATTCACTTTCAAAATCATATTTCAAAATGGGTTAATCCATTTTCAAAATCATCATATTAAATCAAATATGTCATTTATATCCCAACTTAGGTTATAACGTCATTTAAACATATTCACTTTAAAATCGAGGGTTTGAATATAAACGCATCCACTTTACTTAGTTTGGAATTTAGAGAAATGGTTTAGATAGTTATAAACAGTTTAACAAAGTTAAAAATAAATTTTAGGATGGTTAGAATACTTAAAATAGTTTTAAAATAGTTTTTAAATTGATTTAAGATAGTTAAATAGATTTAAAATAGGTTAAATATAATTAGAACATATTAAATAACTTTAAAATAGATTAATCAGATTTAAAATATATTAAATTGGTTTTAAAATAGGTTAAAATAATTTATATAGTTAATATAGGTTAAAATAGTTTAATAAATTTGAAAATCTTAATAATTAAATTTTACAATGATGAATTTTAAACAGTTATAATAAAATATGAACTTGGAATTTATATGAATTTAACTATTTATTTTACTTCAACATATCTAGACCATTTCAATTCCCAAATCAACAAAACCCAATTTCAAATATTTCAATCCAAATTACAAATGAACAATTTATTTTCATATCAATTTCTATCCATGTTTGAAGTATCAATTAAAACTACACCAATTTCAATACCTTTCAAAGTTATATTTCGAACAATTTTAATAAATCAATCCCGATAAATTCCATTTATACTTCAAAATCTGACTTAAAATTTCAATTTAATTTCTTTAACCATTTCCCTTAAATCAATTCCAGTTTTAACATAAAAGTTGAATTTCGATAATAATTCAATTTATTTGAATCCAATTTTATTTCAAATATCATTTAATAGGATTCAAAAATTAAGGATTTAAATCATTTAATTTAACCAATCTGGTGTCCGTATATAATTCCCTACCCTAGGGTCAAGTGATACGGATATTTATCATTTCGGTCTGCAATTCAAAATTTTACGGTTATATATCAATTCAAACTGCAATTCCGAATTAATATAAAAATCCATAAAATCGCTCGAGTCTATCATTTCAACCCATAACGATTTTTCCCTAATCTACAGATCGTTTGGGTATATATCATTTCAATCCATAGTGATTTTCCTAATAATAACTAAAGAAACTTGCAGAGTGATAGCATTTCATAAATCAAATATAGCGTCTAATCATCCAATAATAAATTCAAACATCCATCACAATTATCATCCAATTCAACCAATAAATATAAAAAATTAGCAGATTACTATATACAGGTAATTAACTGGTAGTTTAAATTCAATAATAAATTAAATGACAATTTAACTCAAAATAAGTTCAAGTTAACAGGAACATCGATTTAAATATCCAAACAGCAATAAATAAATTCCTAATTACAACATAAATTTAATTAAACTAACATAAGAAATTTTAGAAATTGTGAGCGGGTCAAAACACTCAACTTTGGATTCAAATTTGATTTGAAATCAAAATAGGGCCCACATTTGAATATTCTTAGAATTTGTCCATACAAGTGTCAAAATGTCTGAAAGTTAAATACGATTGCAGTGGAGCAAACCGCACGTAGAACAGACCTTGTATGCAAAAGTTATGCGTGTTAGAACGATTTGAATTTATATAAACATTAAAATAAACAGGCAAACACGTATATGTCACGTCACCTTGTATTGCGATCGAAACCCAAACTCAACGCACACGCCCCTTCATTCAAGGCCGCCACACTTTTACTTGACGTCGCACCTTCCTCATGCGCCTGACCATCGATCAGGCTGCGTCACACAACTGCCAACGCAGCGCCGCCCTTTCATCCACCGACCAATCAACCCTGGTGTCGCCGCCTGTCTCCAGGCCTAGGATGAAAATCGAACGCCTCTCCTTGCTTTCAGGCAAAATTTGACCACACCTCGACGAACGAATAGTATGGCTTAGGCCTACTCATTGTCTTTTTCCTAATGTCGCTCCATGATCGTCGATCGGACGACGATCCACCATTGGATCGTTAGAAATCCAATACGGACGGTTGAGGTTCATCCTCAATTTCTGGACAAACGGTGATTCAAAGGCAAAAAAATTGCACAAGAGAATTACGCTCGTCGAGAGCTTCGAATTAATATATAATTTGATAGGGTTTGAGGAATTTGAATTTGCAAATTTGGGAATTAGGGTTTTGTTTGTCTGCCATTGGAAAGAGAAGATGAGAAAGAAATGTATGTACGGACAATAGAAAATAAAAAGGTCGCTATGGTTAATAATGAGTTATTTATAGGCAAAGCTGAAAACAGAAAGAATGAACCATATTGATTTACACGTTGAACGGTAATGACCCGAAAAGCCCGTTCTGTCTCCGGAACGAAAATGAGTCATCTCATATATCAAAATGGATGTTTTCAATATTTATAAACATAATGGAACAGATTTCAAGTCCTAACTCCGTCTTATGAAGAATTTCTATAAAATCAACTTATTTCAAATTAATTTCAAATTAAATTGATTTCAAGTCGTTTCGAGTCCGCACGATCCAACGACAAGTTCGATCGCAGCGAAACTTAAAATCCTACAATAATTCACTGTTATGGATCTGATAAGACTGGTTTCGTCGAAATCTGAGTTAGTGGCCAAAATGGCTATTTTCACGTTAATTAAATAAATTAATATTAAATTAATTAAACCACTTTTTCATTCAAATTTGATAGTTAACAAATTTCATCATTTTCAATCACTTAGACATTTACAATGACTTGATACAAGTTTATATAACAATTCAGTGTTGGTTGTTACACTAATTACAGTGTTCAGTTTCAATTGTAATTAAATCCAATTAATTAAAATTAAATTCCAATAAATTTATTCAATTTGGTTTCGATCCTTTATTTCAATCAATTATTGCTCTCCATACTTATTTAATCAGTTGATATCTATTTCACTAATATGCTACCATTTCCATCTTTTACCATTTAGTTGCAGTATTAAAATTACATTGAAATTTTGTCAGTTTTATTATAAGTTAAAATCTCAGTAAATTTATTTATCTTGGTTTCATTCTTTTATTTAGTCAATTATTACCATACGAATAAAATTAACATTTCTATTCATTTTATTACATTCACAATTTTCCGTTATTGTCTTAACTCGTATTAGTGTAACATTTAATTGCAGCAAATTCATTTATTATAATATAAATTCTAATAAATTGATTAAACTTGATTTCCATTCTTTTTGTTCAAATCAATAGTCATATTATGATTAAAATTTATATTGGTTACATCATATTGAATTAATATTCTACAATGATCAATTTAATCTATATTACTACACTAATTAAGCAAATTAATTGCAATTGACTTCCAATTTAATTTAACGGTTTAAAAAAATGGGTAACATATAATAGTTTGTCACCATTAACTTTTAGTCACATTAGTAAGTCTATTATTTGCAACCAAATGTTGTACTTACTTACACAGCAATGATTTTACTCAGTTACCACTAATTATATATTATCTCATTCATTAATTCAATATTCACATTTGTTTTCCTATATTCACTTTATAACCAAGTAAAACCTTTAAATCATCTCAATTGATTGGAATTTCAATTAAACTTGTTAATAATTACTTTAAATCATCATTGTTACATTTCATTCTATTTATTGTTTCATTAATAAATTACAAATTTTTATTTCTTCCAATATTAAATCACAAATTTTATAAAAATAACAAATTTTTATTTATCGGAAATTACGGCTTGTCACATGATGCAAATATGGAGTTTCACCCTCCTTGTGCCGGTAGCTTCCCTTTCCTTTCAACTCCGATCGATTAGCTTTGGCTTTCAGACTTCGTGAAGCCTCTCGACTGCCATTAATTTGGTATATTAAAGCTTTTAATAGATCTAATTTTAGTTAAGACACTTGTGAGATGAGTCTCTCTCCTTCTGATCGTGTTAAAGTTACTTTTGGGTGCAGTTGTCCTCTGTTTAGTGTATGCTATTCTGCAACATGTGTCATGCTTTTGTTTTTCCTTTTTTTTTTGCTTTGTAATTTTTTTTGTAATTGTTTTTGCCCCAAGATGAACTTATTGATGATTTTGAGTACGGTTTCAGTTGATTTCACCCCTCCATCTGTTTGTCATTTTGGCTTTCGGACATTTCCTGATGTGCTGTTAATATGTGGACACGATATGTACTCCTTTTCCTTGCAAGGTACTCATTTAGGTTAGGAGATTGTAAAGTTTTAATGAGGCATATTATGGAAACGTATGTCCTGTTTGTTATATAAAGTACCTTTTATCAAAAAAATAAAATAACATATGAAGAGGATTATCAGTGCAAACTTGATGAAGTGCTTCATGGAGGGAGGAACGATAATCCATATGCAAGTGCCAGGAATTCTCATATTTAAAAGGTATTCTATTCCTCCTATTGTTATGAAGAATTAGACAGATCATGATATGGGTATGATCACTCAAGGAGTGATTACCAAAATTAATACCAAAATGATCAAATTTTTTCAACCATATGTTATTAACAAAAACATAGTCTATCTTGCTATGAATAGAAAACATATTGCCTCCTCTCCCTAAAAAAATTATCTGAGAATTAAGGTTCTACCAATTTAGAGAGGATAACACAATCAATAAAGTCTTGGTCTTCGACTGAGTTGAAAATGCCATTGTTCATTCTTTCATTATGAGATAGGATAGCATTAAAATCACCCGCCACGATCCACGGTAGATTAACACTCTTAGATTGGTTTATGATATATTGCCACAACTCTTTACGCTTTACATCCTCAATAAACGCATACACAATTGTGCATAAGACACTAATGCCATTAGCATTATGTAGAATACAAGAGATGAATTGATCATTTGTGTGTAAAATAATATTTGACCATTGAGTAAAGTCCCAAATGTGTAGGATACAACTTTTTTGACCAAAGGATATGTTATGACAAAATTTCCAATTGTTAAAAATTTTAGACATGAATTTTTCGGTATTAACTAGAGAGAGTTTATTTTCAAGAACTCCAATGAATGAAAACCTGTTAGAATTTAAAATATGTAAATTCTCCAACTGCTTGGCAGGGGCATTAATGCCCCTAATGTTCCAGGAGTGCTACTACCTTCAGGGAGAGTAACTGTCCCCGTAATCTTCGCTTTTTCTGTTTTTTTACTTTTACCTCTCAACTGATTGACTAAACTTGCCCATGCAGGGTTTTCAACTACATCTAAGTTAATGGAGGCTTTAAATTCGAAGGGTATCTCCTCTGATCTAGTATTGCATGAGGTTCTTGTTCTGGGTGTAAGGAGAGGGTCTATTTTTTAAGCATCATCATTCTGGTTCGAGAGGGAGTCCAAATTATCTACAGGCATTTCATCTGGATCATTATTGAGTGACTTAGGACTGTTGTCCGTAGCTTGAGTTTCTTTTTCTGTAACAGAGGCAATAATACTCTGTTTATAACTATATTAGAATTCGATTTATGAGCCACTAATGTGTTAAATGTCGGATTCGAGATATTCGACTGGACTGTTTGGGATTTGTAAATGGGAATTTTTTTAGAACCGTTACTATTATCATTTGAAATGAAGTTGCAAGTGATTTCTTGTTCTGAACTGTTGTGCTTTGGTTGTTTGTCAGTAGTATAAGTAGTGTTGTCGTTGGATTGATTGAGATGGCTGTCATTTTCCATGCTAATATCAGAATTGACCACAGAAAACTCGATATGCAAATCTGAGTTTTCTGTCAATGGATTTTGATTCTTCGCTTTAAGCATCCAAACTTTGCAAAATTGGTAATGATTATGCGCGTGTCTGAAACTAGAGCAGTTCGAGCATGTAAAATTCCTATAGTACTTCTTTCCATATAATTTCATCTCTCTCAGTTAAGATAGGGATTCTATTTGGGTATTTAAAAGAGTTGTTGATTTCTATTAACACACTAGCATATGCGGTTTTAATAACGCCTTCAGTGAATTTATCTAGTTTGATAGGGGAACCAAGCACAGAGGCACTGCGACTAATGCCCTCCTCCGTCCAATAGTCAAGTGGAAGGTTGAGGAATCGAATCCAAATCGGAATGGTGTGAAGGAGTTCTATGTTGAGCTACATTCCATGAGACCATCTCTTCATCGTTATCAATTTATTGTTGTAATAGTAGGGACCCCCTTCCAGAACTTTAACACAGTCTTGTTCTTTGTTAAACTTAATCACATAAAAACCATTTTTTATAACCTATGAAGGTTCTTTATGTACAGCAAGAAAGTAAATATATGTTATATATAATTTCTTGTTAATTTGTAGGAAGATGCTAAAAGGTCTAAAATTTCCAAGTACAAAGACTACAAAATTTGAAAAGGAAGATGGATTTCAATGGTATTAACAAAAAATTTGGTCCAAAAAATTTGGTCAATTAATAATTTCAACAAACAAGAACCAACTAAGAGTAAATTTAAAAGTCGGATCATCTATTGTGGTGTACAATAAAATTCATTTATTAACGTTGACAGTGATTAGTCCATAAAAATAACATGCACAAGATGATATATAGTGTTTCCTCAATGTTATTACTGCTTCACTTAGTTCGATAAATACTTTCATTGCCAAAGTTTATTCTACCCATGAATTTTCAAGTCCCTATAATGCTTTGCCTAATGTTGATAGCTTCTTAAGTTGATATTAGCATCAGAATTGGTCATTAACACCCTTGAGAAAGATTATGTAGAGAGATTAATGAAGAAAGTAAATTAAAACAGAGGACTGTATGCTAAATTAACCGCAAAAACAAGAACACCGGATTTATAGTGGTTCAGCGTAACTGTCTATGTCCACTTTAAGTTTTGACCTTTATTGCTTTCACAAATGATTGAATACAGATACAATCCGTACAATAATGGCTTGAATACAAGTGCTAGGTGAAAAAGAATGAGTCTTGAATGCAGCGGAGTCTCCCCAGTGTTCTCGAAAAAAGGTCCATTTCACTGTTCCCCTGCCCTTCTATTTATAGACGAAGATGAGTTGGACTTCCCTCACGGGCCTAAGAACAAGGTATCTTGACCTGTGGTTTTTAGCTTCTGTACACCGAGCTAGGGATGCTGAATGGCAATTGCCGAGCGAGGTCGGTCGAAACAGAGTATGCCGAGAAAGGTTTCCATGCCGAGCGGCACTCGTATGCCGAGCCACATATCCAGGTCGAACGACATTCGTATGCCGAGCTAGGAATGTGTACCGAATGGAACTCGTATGCCGAACAAGGCATTGTGCCGAACGAGATACTTGAGCTGAGCAAGGCTCTTGTGCCGAACGAAGCCTGTGCCGAGCAAGGGGAGATGCCGAATGAGGCTTCATCCCAATCGAGGAGGGATGCCGAGCGAGGCTTCAAGCCGATTGAGGGGCGATGCCGAGCGAGGCTTCATGCCGATCGAGGGGAGATGCTGAGCAAGGCTTCATGCCGATTGAGGGGAGATGCCGAGCGTGGCCTGAATGCCAAACGGGCCTGCATGCCGAACGAGGCCTGAATGCCGAACGACTCGTTACCGGGTCAAACAACTGGGTAACACTTGCCGCCCAAAGTGTATCGTGTGGACCAACATGATGCGCTTTGAACCATGAGCAATCCACGTTTTCCTTTATGCCCTTGCTCTAACTTCTTAATAGTGATTTCTTACGATCTCCTGAATGCCGAGCGAGGCCTGAATGCTGAACCACCGAGATACTTGACCGGTTCTACTGGTTAACGCCTATTCGCCTCCCCTCTTCCCTATATAAGCCAATACTTCTCTCGCTCCTCCTTTTTACTTTTACCTTCGCTCTAACACCCTTCCGAACTCGTCTTTCCCCAGACTCCTGCTAACATCTCAATCTCCTTTTTTATTCTCGAGTCCCATATGTTGCTTCTCAACCTCTCTTTACCACGAACCTGAACGAGTTCAACTCCAAATCTAGTATTTCCCTATACTTCGAGCCATTTCTTTAGGTATGATTTTTACTTGTCCGATTCTCCTGAATCAGGGGTTTTGCACGAGACTCGAACTTAAAATGTTTTTCCATACTACCAACGGTCCTCTAAATAAGGAAGATGAGTCTAAGGCTTAAACATACCTTAGGGTTAGATGGAGAAGAGGAAGGAAGAGGGTGTCGTAAGCCTTTAGGAAGTAGGATCTTGTTGGGTTGTCGAGCAAGGGAATAGGAAGTATGGTTGGCCTAGTAGGAATTGGTGAGGTTAGGATGCGTTGGTTGAGTGTGGTATGGAGTTGAAGTGATGTTCGACAGGCCATTTAGGAAGGTGCTTAGGTTACTCGAAGAAGTGAGTTGGAGAGGAAAGTAGGGCTGTGGCTCGATGTGATTTTTGCATGCCGAACGATGGAGAGGGAGTGTAGGAGGGAAGTAAGATCTGGGTTCGGTGTGCCGAGCAATGCAGCTCGGCATGGCCACGGCTCGGCATGACTCGCTTATGCCGAACGGTGAAGAGGGAATGCAGGAGTGAAGTAGGAGTTAGGTTCAACGTGCCGAGCGATGCGGCTTGGTATGACCATGGCTTGGCATGGCTCCCTCATGCCGAACGGTAAAGAGGGAATTCAGGAGTGAAGTAGGCAATAATAGTCGAAACCATCCCAATTTGAACATAGCTCATGTTGACTTGACTCATTTTCTCTGCCTAAACATAAGACAAAAACAAGGACAAGGACTTAAGCAAACGAGCATATCGAACTAATCCAGACGAATAATCTCTCTGTTTCAACAACTATAATCCTGAGTTTAACTCGATCAAAACAAATAATAACCTTCCACATACAGCATCGTTGCCGATTTCAAAGTTTAAACCATCATACGACAAGCTCTTGGAGACGGTTAGCGATGACGGTCTTCGAAGATGATAGTCCAAAGCTTAACTTTATTTCATCAACTTTATGACTTGTAATTCTTTGGCACTTATACTTGAACGGTTGCACTAGTTCACACACCACACGGGGGAAGTATTTTTGTTGTTATGTCTAATGTTGATCGTTTTTCGAGTATAGTTTAAAGAGATGTTTTACCAGATCCAACATTCATTAGAGATGTCTAGAAAATCCAGTTCTTCCACAGTCTCAGACAGACCCGAGCCATCTTCACAACGGGAAATGGTTGGAACCTCAAACCCATCGACAGCTTCCGTACAAGATATTCCGAGTCCCACGATTGCATCCGTCGACTTGGCTGCTGATGCTTTAGATGCAAAATCTTTCTAGACAATCCGGTTGATTCTCAAGCTTCGAGAATTAACGGAAGCGCTCTTCATCGTATATGCTCAATACACCGGATTCCTTTTGGCGATGTGCTGGTTCCATCGGGGCAAGATCGTCCTCACTTGCCCCCAGTCGAATATACGACATGTAACAAATTTATATGCTGGGTTGGTAGCATGCCACCATTCAATTCCTTCCTCCCGATCTGTTACAGTATATTGAGATCGTTCCATCACAGTTACATCCCAACAGTCACGCGTTCGTATAGGCACGTGCATTCTCTTCATGAGATCCTTTTCAGGCTCCTGAATCTTGGCGATATCCGCTATATTTATCGTTTCCAGAGATGATCTGACAGCCCATCTTTTGTATTTCTTGAGTCGCATAACAAGTGTCAAATTCTGACTGGGGCGTGGAGCAAGTTCTCCCAGTATAAGCAGCATTCTACGTGCGCTGTCCCCTTGGCTTCGCAAGGAGATGGTGGAATGAAGTAATTCTCTCTTTTGGATCAATACTTGCATTCGACGGAAATTGCACCTTTTCTAACTCTTTCTCTCCTTTTACGAGTACCAGCCCACGTCCCGAAGGCTCCGGGTATTCTGAAGCCGTTGAAGCTATCCGAGCTATCCCCGCGGAAGACCGGGACATAAGATCTATTATTTCAAAGGAATCGCTCTCGAAGTTTGGGCTGCTGGTGGAAGGTTGCCAAATAAGTCTTCCTCACGGTATCACTATAACCGAGTCTGCCTTGGACAAGGGAAAAAGGCAAGTTGGGCCTTCAACACGTGATGCCCCTGACACACCTGAGGAGGGGGAGATTAGAGAAGATAAAGTGTCCGAATTACCGGATGAGAATGTTTGTCCCGCTCTGGAGCCGGTAGTTGAGGTTCATGATATCGAAGTAATGCCTCTCCTTTTGAAGATAAAGAAGAAATTGACTTATAAGTTGAGGAAGAAGGCAGCGGGTGGAACTTCTAAGGTCACAATCACCCCCGTGGAGAGAGAGCCTTCTCCTCAGCACTTAGAGAGTTCTTTGAAAGGCTTGTCGGACCTTACTATTCTCGATAATTTGCTTAATTACGGCTTCAATGATCCTTAAGCTTCATTTGCCCGCAAGAGGCAACGCAGACGCTCAAGCCCATAACCAAGGAGAAAAAACTCCTATAAGTAGAGATAAAGAAACTGGTCCGTTGGGGGGAAACACTAGGACACACGCAGACACGTGCACTTCACTTTGCACATAAATTTTAGTCATCACTCTACTCTTTGCTAACTTGTCGTTATTCAATTTTTGCACAGGTGATATGAGACATACTCATGGATTCAATCGTATTCGCGGGTCATCTATTTTTCATCATTCTGGCCGGGATTTGGGCTCTGGCAAACGTTGAGACAGAGATGACACTGGCGATCGAGACTACCGCCCCCCAGAATCATCTTATCGAAGAAAAACATACATTCAGTCCTCCTACTCTCACGATCCTCCTTCTCAATCAAAGCAAGGCAATGAGAAGTTTGCGCATAAGGGGGCCCAGCCTGAGGCCCACCGAGATCAACATTTTGGTTCATCTAGCACCAGGCAATCCAGAGAACCCCATGAAACATCTGTAGTCTCTTGGCTAACTCCTTTAGCTCCTACACATGATCCGTCGGTAGCGGAAAGACTTACTGAGCTAAAGGCCACATTCTCGAAAATATGCTTCGATGGTTTGAAATTTCTTCCGACGATTCATCACATTCCAAGACATGTCAAACAAAGCGCCATTGCTTGTAACAACAACATTTACATTTAACATAATGCGTTTGTCCACTTAGCGGAAAAAGTCTCGAAAGTCTCTATTGGGCGTCAACACGAAATCGATCGCCTGAAGCTCAAGTCTATTCATGACAAAGATATCATTAAAGCTCAGGATGAAGAGCGGTCTTCATACAAATCTCAGCTTGATGCTGCCCAAAAAAGCGCTAAAGACACAGCGGAGGCTGTTAATCATCTGGCTGTGACACATAAAAAAGAAATTGACGAAGCTGTCCAACGCTGCGAGACCTTAGCTTTAGAGAAAGATTCCATTCAGAAGGAGAGGGATGCGTACGCCCAGCGAGTTAAAGAGTTGGAAGAGCTTATCCTCAAAGAGAAAAAGGAAAAAACTACTGCTCTGGAAGAGTTGCAACAATATTTCGATGAGATTATTGCTACGCGACTCTTGAAGACAAAGTTCGGCGACGAACTCTCTAAAGTTGAGATGCTGAAGGATGAAGCCCATGAGAAGGGCAAAAGAATAGCATCCATGGAGATTGATTCTCGCCTTGAGGCAGCTACGGAAGGTGGCAGGGAGGAGATCTAGTGCTTGTTCGACCCGCTTATAGCAGAATACAGTGCCCGTGTCCTCATACATCGAGACTTAACTTTTCTCGGTGAGGGTTACCTCGAATCTCTAGCTGAGGCATGGGAAACTTTGATAAAGATCAGAAAAGTTGAGTCGGGCACCGTGGAGGTTGAAAAGGAGGATTTAGTAAAGGAATTTCTCAGGAGGAATGAGCCTTCAGACTTGTCTGCAGCGAAGGCTCTCTATAGCAAAGGTCCCTCCATGTCAACAGGAAAGAATGACATTGCCGATCCATCTGGAACCGAGTCTCTAGCTCCTCCCCCGATTAAATCGACTGGTCGGCCAGCACTTAATCAGTTTGAGCAGCACGTTGGTTACGATCGGAGGACCCTGGCCTTGACATTCATGTTCTGTCACCCATTCCTAAGGGTGAGACTCCTCGAACGATGGAGAGTCAGCAAGAAACTAGTATATAACTTTTCTTCTTAAAGTTCAAAGAGCCGTCGTTTTCGTCGAGAGGTTATTGCATTCTAACGCTTGTCTCTTGTGTTTTTGCGTAGGCCGCTCTGATCCTGAGCCAACTCCGAGAAGCAATGACGCTAAGAAGGAGAAGGCTAGAGAGTCTACGCAAGCAGGAGAGACTCTCGGTCCTGATGCTCAAGTGATTGAGGCGCTTGACGAGGACAAGTCTAAGACTTCGTCACGGTTGACGAAAGTTATGAAGTTGAGATTACAGGCGCCTCCGGACACACTTCGAAAGTGAGCATGAAGGAGCAACTTACGGAAGAGAAAAAGAAGAAAGTTGAGATCAAGGTTGAGCCCTAGGTTGTGGAACAAGGCGATCCATTGAACAGGCCTTTGAAAGTCATTCTCCCTGGTGGGTCTAGGCCAATGGAAGTTCATCTTCCTTCTTCGGATGTTACCTCCCCAGTGAGCAAAGCGTCCAAACGAAAATGGGTAAGAGAGGATTCATCCGAGAAAACAAGGAAGGAGAGGAAACCAAACAAGTAGTTGTTACTCTCGTCCAACGAGAGTTAGCTTAGATTATGTAATTATTTTTATTTATTTTCATAGTCAATGTAGATAGACTTTTTACTCTGAGTTTTGAACGAGTTGTAGTACGACCTTAGGAATCGATAAAAAAATTCAGTTTCTTTGTCTCTAAAATGGCTTTTATTATTCAGCTTATTATCTAACTTGTTATTATGACTTGATATTTGGTGAGTAACTCGAACTCCAATTCACCTCCATGTGGCTCGGAAATTTTTCGAGAATCGTAAATCCACTGTTTCATGCTTTGGGTACTTAGAATATTCTTTAGTCCGCACTCTGGGGACTTGGAGATTTTAAGCCGTTTATACTCTAGTCCACACTCCGGGGACTCAGAGTACTACAGTCCGCACTCCGGGGACTTGGAGATTTTAAGTCGTTTGTACTCTTGTCCGCACTTTGGGGACTCAGGGTACTCCAGTCCGCATTCCGGAGACTTGGAGATTTTGAGTCGTTTATACTCTAGTCCGCACTCTGGGGACTTAGAGTACTCCAGTCCACACTCCGAGGACTTGGAGATTTTGATTCGTTTATACTCTAGTCCGCACTCTGGGGACTTAAAGTACTCCAGTCCGCACTCTAGGGACTTGGAGGTTTTGAGTCGTTTATACTCTAGTCCGTACTCTGGGACTCAGAGTACTCCTGTCCGCACTCCGGGGACTTGGAGATTTTGAGTCGTTTATACTCTAGTCCGCACTCTGGGGACTCAGAGTACTCCAGTCCGCACTTCAAAGACTTCGAGATTTTGAGTCGTTTATACTCTAATCCGCATTTTGGGAACTTAGAGTACTCCAATCCACACTCCGGGGACTTGTAGATTTTGAGTCGTTTATACTCTAGTTCACATTTTGGGGACTCAGAGTACTCCAGTCCGCACTCCAGGGACTTGGAGATTTTCTGTCATTTATACTCTAGTCCACACTCTAGGGACTCAGAGTACTCCAGTCCGCACTCCGGGGACTTGGAGATTTTAAGTCGTTTTATACTCTAGTCCGCACTCTGGGGACTTTGAGTACTCCAGTCCACGCTCCGAGGACTTGGAGATTTTAAGTCATTTATACTCTAGTCCACATTCTGGGGACTTAGAGTACTCCGGTCCGCACTCCGAGGACTTGGAGATTTTAAGTTTTCATGCGCATTCGTACGTTAGACAGAATAATGTAACTCTAATTTTTTACCATCAAATTATCATACACGGAAACATCAATAATTCATGGAAAATATGGCTTCAAGACTTTATTAATGAAAACAAACTAAATTATCTTATTACATGCCGTAAACTAAGAATCATTGAAATAAAAACATACTAGAAATAATTGCAACAAAGATATAAAGGGAATAGACTAATAATGCCGCAGATGCTCGCTATTCCATGCTTGGGGGAGTGTCGCGCCATCAACGGTCGCTAGCTTGAAAGTTCCCTCTCCAAGCCTTCGTTCAATGATGTATGGACTGTTCCATATGGGATTCATGTGCGATGGGACTGGGAAAACTCGTTTCAAAACGAGATCTCCCGCATCGAAGGTTCTCGGTCGGACCTTTTCATTATAATATCGAGTGACTCAGTGCCTATATGCAGCCGTCCATAAATCAGCTTCTTCATGGTTTTCATCAACGAAGTCTAGTGATTGCAGTAGAAGATCCTGATTCGTCTTAGGGTCGTAATAAGTTGCCCGATGTGACGGAACTTCAAGTTACATGGGTATAACAGCTTCCGTGCCATATGCCAATGCGAATGGAGTGTGGCCAGTCGCAGACCTGTGGGTGGTTCTGTAAGCCTAAAGTGCTGTTGGAAGTTCATCCACCCACTTGCCTCTAGCCTTTCCCTAACGTTTTTTCAATATGGACTTGATTATTATTTTTCACGGCTTCTACTCGTCCATTGGCTTTTGGATGAGAAACTGCTGCAAACTTTTTCTCAATGCCATACTTTTGACAAAATTCTTTGGGCTCCCTACTTTCGAATTGAGTTCTGTTTTCTATAATGATAGTCCGTGAGAGGCCAAAACGACATATAATGTTGAGGCCAAAACGAAATTAATGACCTTCTTGGTGGTGATCGTGGCTAAGAACTCTGCTTCTGCCCACTTGGTAAAGTAATCGACCGCAACTATTGCGTATTTCGCACCACCTTTGGATATGGGTAAAGAACTGATTATATCGATCCCCCACATTGCAAACGACCAGGGACTAACCATTTGTGTGAGCTCCATCGGCGGAGCTCTTGGGATTTTTGCATACTTTTGGCATTTGTCACATCTCCTCATGTAATCTACAGCATCTCGATTTACAGTTCGCCAATAATATCCATAGCGGAGGATCTTCTTTGTTAACGTCTGCCCTCCAATATGGTCACCACATTCCCCTTCATGGACTTCCTTCAGGACTCGTTTTATCTCATTTTAGCAATGCACCGAAGTAAGGGAGTCGAGAATCCCCTTTGATACGTTATCCCGTTCCGCATCACATATCGTGAAGCTTTATGAATGATTTGTCGTCTTTCGCTCTTTCTTTCGGGCAAGACCCTGTGTAGCAAGTATTGCTTGAATGTGGTCATCCATGATTCCTTCTCGATTTCTGTTTCTAACATGAAATCTATTTCCATCACATTTATACTTGGAGCATATAAGGTTTCGACAGGAACCAATCTTATTTGTTATGCATCGCTAGTACTTGCAAATTTGGCCAATGAATCGGCTTCTCTGTTTTGTTCACGCGGGACATGCGACATATCATAATATTCTAAATCTGCTAACAGCACTTGAACCCATGCAAGGTATGGGGCGAGTCTCTGCCCCTTTGTTTGATAATCCCCCCGCACCTGGTACACCACTAATTATGAGTCATAAAAGATTTCGACCGATTTTGCTCCCAATTCTCTGATAAATTTCAAGCCAGCAATCAATGCTTCATACTCAGCTTCGTTATTTGTTGCTGGAAAATCGAGCTTCAAAATGTAGCAAATTAATCGGTTTTCGAAGGTCACTAGAACTATACCACCCCCAGAACAACGCTCGTTAGACGCCCTATTGGTATACAGATTCTGTCGAATGGGGGGAATAAAATCGTGGCTATTTGTTTCGTCTGACATGGTGAATTCAGCGATGAAGTCTGCTAGCGCTTGCCCTTGTATGACCCTTCTTGGCAGGTAGGTAATATTGAACTGACTTAACTCGATATTCCATTTTAACATCCTTCCAGAAGTTTTTGGTCGTTGGAGTACCTGATGCAAGGGTTGAACAATATAAACATTAATCAAGCGTGCCTAAAAGTACGAACGAAGCTTGCATGATGCAATAACCAAGCAGTAAACCAGTTTCTCAATCTTGAAATAATCTCTTTCTGCCCCCGTTAAACATTTACTGACATAATAAACCGGCATTTGAACTCTCTTTGCGATCCAAAGCCATATTGATAGCATGCTAGGATACAGCCAAGTACACATACAATTCTTCATGGTCTGTAGGCTTCGACGGCATCAGGGGACTTTCCAAATGTTTCACCAAAGCTCAGAATGCGTCCTCACAGTCGGGTGTCCATACAAAATTTCTTTTTCCTTTCTTTGTGACATCAAAGTAGGGAATACACTTACATGTGGCTCTGGATAAGAATCGACTTAGCGCGGCCACTTTCCATTCAAGCTTTGTACCTGCTTTATAGTTCTGGGCACTTGTATGTCCCGAATAGCTGGAATTTTTTCCGGGTTAGCTTCAATTCCCCACGCATTAACAATGAAACCCAAAAACTTCCCAGACACAACGCCAAAGGAACACTTCAAAGGGATGATTTTCATTTCATAACATCTGAGTACATCAAACATCTCCGCTAAGTCTCGAATGTGGTCGTTTGACTGCCATGACTTCACGAGAATGTCATCCACATAGACTTCCATTGTTTTACCTATCTGGTCTTTAAACATTAGATTCACCAAATGTTGATAAGTCGCTCCCGCATTTTTTAATTCCAAAAGGCATCACTACATAGCAATATAGCCCGACATCTATGACAAAACTGGTGTGTTCTTGGTCTGGAATGTGCATCGGGATTTGATTATATCCCGAGTACACATTCATAAATGACAATAACTCATGTCCCGCCGTTGAGTCAACAACTGATCAATCCTGGGTAAAGGAAAACTATCCTTGGGGCACGCTTTGTTCAGATCAGAGTAATCTACGCAAGTTCTCCATTTCCCATTTGCTTTCCTTACTAGCACAGGGTTAGACACCCATTTAGGGTAGAGGGAATCACGGACGAACCCATTGGCTTTGAGTTTGTCCACCTCCTCTCTGAGAGCAACAGACCTCTTCGGGTCCATGCCTCTCCTTTTCTGCTTTACTGGTACGTACCTCGGGTCTATGTTCAACCATGACTTGTAATAGCGAGAGAAATCCTGCACATATCAGAATGTGTCCAAGCGAAAACAAGCAGATTCGCTCGGAAGAAATCAGCAAGATCCTCGGCCATCGAAGGGTCGAGTTGTGATCCAATCTTAAGTACTCGCGATAGATCATCTCGGCTGACTGGAATGTCAATCGTCAGTTCAGCCGATGCCGCTTTTGCTTCCTTGGGTTCCTCATCATCATCTCTTGGATCTATGTCTCTATAGATCCGAGAATGTTACCCGAGCCAGGGCTCGGCCACTACTTTTCAATTGTCAATGTTCCAGATGCGGACAGAGCAGTCCGCAACCTTTTCTTTCTCTCTTCGCTAGGCCTCTCTCAGCTCAGGCGGATAACATGCACGACTGGTCGCCTAATTGCCATGCACCACACCAACTCCTTTGTCTGTTGGAAACTTCAAAGTTAAACACCACGGTGCCAAAGCTGCCCTAAACTCCGCCAGGGCCGGTCGACCCAGAAACACATTGTATGGAGAATCAACATCCGAAACTATGAAAGGTAGGATTCGCACCCTCCTACGTTCACCTTGTCCCAGTTCAACTGGCAATTCAACATACCCCACTGCGTCGGTCGCTACACCATTAAAGCCATGGATACTGGCTTTAGATGGTTTTAAATCTTTCGTCTCCGTCTTCATTTGGTCATATGCCTTTTTGAAGATGATGTTAATAGAACTTCCATAATCAATTAAAATTCTCTTCACAAATGCTAGCAAGATTGTCGCCGATATGACCACCGGGTCAACGGTAGGAGCCTCCACCTGGTTAGCATCTCGGCTTCTGAATACTATATCGTCCGTCATCATGTGCTGCTGTTTAGCAGGGGTCCCATCCTCCACATTCTAACAACACTCATTATCTGTATGCCTTAAGGAGTTAGCATACCGCTCCATTTCCTGTCAGTCCCTATCTACGGAATGAGGTCCAACGACTATAGTGTTTATGACTAGTCTATCTATAGTTCAGACAGGTTCCTCTGGAAGGCGTGGAGCCGGTCCGGGTCCGGGGTCTGATGTTTCTTGCCTACCTTCCTACTGGTCTAATCATCTTTTCTATGGCATCGTGGAGGTGTCTACACTCTTTTGTATTGTGCCATAAGTCTCATGGAAGCGGCAGTACTTCCACGTCCGCTTTTGTTCCTTTGTTTACTCTAGTATTACCATTTAAAAATTTCTCAACGATCATTTTCTCCTTTTAAACATGATTTTACTCTTTTTAAATAAGATATGGTCTGACTGTTCATATGCCTTTTTGACAGTTACTTTGTGTATACGTTGGTCATTTGATTGCAACTTGTTGGCATAAGAGGAGCGATGAAAATGAGAGGGAGTATTTCTATTCACGATCAAGATTGTCATTGTTTGGTAATACCAACTCCATCTCTTAAAAAGAGATTTCCCATTGCATCTTTTTCTTATAATAATTGCTTTTATGTTAAAAATTAATCTAACAGTCTTAGGATGTAACGACCCAGAATTTCTATTAATTAAAATTTGAATATTTAATTGATTTTAAATATTAATAAGTAGAATTTATAAGTCGAATAAATTTTATTTCGAATATTGGATTTAATTGGATAATTAAATCGATAATTTAATAGTTGAAATTACAGAATTAATTGAAAATCGAGTTTAATATGATTGAAAATGATTTATAAAATTTTATTTGATCATATTGAAGTTATAGAGATGTTATAGAACTTTTAAAATTGAATTAAAAGTTTATTTGTGAAAATTGAATATTTTAATATTTAATTATCGACTGAAAAATAGCCAATTTTCGAACAGTCTCAGAATTGGACGAAACTAGTTTCATTGGATCCGTAATAGTTTGTTATTATCGGATTTCAATTTTCATAGCAATCGGAGTTTTCATTTGACCGTGGCAGCTCGAAACGCATCGAAATTGTTTTAATATTAATTTGGCGAGTTAAAATAGCCATTTTTCAAACGATCTCGAATTTTGACGAAACTAGTTTCATCGGATCCGTAATTTGATATTATTATATGGTTTCAAATTTCGTGTCAATCGAATATACCGTACGTCCAGGGCAAACTAAAACGCCTAGAAAATAGTTTAAATCGATTTAATTTGAAATCGATCGTTTATTGCCATAACTCGCACAGGTGACCGAATCAGCTCCCGAAACATATTCCATTGTGTTTGGAATGCGGGGTAAACCTTAGAAACGCCAACCGGCACGCTTCGTTTGGAGTTGGAAAATCCGGGATGAATAATGTACGTCGTTTTTTCTATAAAAGGACCCCTTATCTCAACATTTTCACAAAACCCTAATTCATTCCCTTCGGCCGCCACTTATGTTTTTAATGGCCAGAAAACTCCCATCTTCTTCCTTCATTTTCTCCAATCCATCGACTTTCATCAAAAAGCTTCAACTACAATATTGGAGAGGACAATGAGATCTAGTAATTCAATGGTTGTGATGGATTTTCATTGAGTGGATTGACGGCAATTTGCGTTTGAAGGTCACGTGTTCAACCACGTTTTTGGAGCTTAATACTCGACCGAGCTCGACCCTATTTTAGCCGATAGGGTATTTCATGTAGGCGGTGTTGGTGGCAGCCTCTGATCGTCTTCGTTTTGCTTGTGGAGGTTGCGAAATTAGACGGAAGGAGGTCGGCTTTTGGGTTCTTGCGTGTTACTGGGTTTGGAGAAGAAGCTTTAGGGGGCGGCCTTGATGCGTGCTAGGGGATTGAACGGCCTGATTTGTTTCAGGGTATAAAATTTAAAAAGAATTGTAAATTTATTTATATTAAAATGAGTACGAACTTTAAAAATGTATATCTCCTTCATACGAGGTCGAAACGCACGAAACTTTTTGCGTTGGAATCGTATGGACGAACATTATGCTATGGAGTTGGATTGGAGTCGTTTGGAGCTAGCGGAAATTTCGGGTAAAATTAAACGTCCGTTTAATTTTATTCGAAATAAAAGCTGAAAACGAAATTGAAAGCAAGGTGAGAACTTCTCACTCAATCGAATCAGTTTCGATTTTTATTTTAAATAGTTATATTTATAATTTCTTGATTGTATGTTTGAATGATGATTGCTATCTGTTGAATGTAAATAGACATTATACGCCGTTAGTAAGCGGAGGTTATTTATTAAAAACATATACCGCGAATATTTCACCGTATAGTGAAATTGGTATTATTTATGCACTTGGAGTTGATTTCCCGCATTATATAGCGGATGAGACCCTATTGCGCCGTCTATTAAGCGGATAATATTTTATAAATCCCATATACCGCGATATTCCGCTTTGAACGGAATTGGTATTGTGCTAATGTTTGTGGATGCAGGGAAACAGGTTGGAGGGATCCAACTGGATTCCTGACCAGTATTTATTTGATTACAGATATTTTGATATTTGTTGATTATCATATGATGATATATGATGTCGTTGTTGTCGTGATTGACTATTTTGTGCTGTTGCATCATTGGATCCATTTTTGAAGTTTTAAAATAATGATTTTGATTCTTTAAAAGAATTTTAAAGTGAATTTTGAAAGTACACGTTTTATTAAATTTTCGAATTGATTCAGTTTAAATAATTAAAACGTTATAAATTTTTATATTATTAAAAATTATGATTTTTGGTGAAATATAACCAAAGTGTGATTTTTGGAATAAATAGTTAAGAAAACTATAAAATGGTTTAATTTGGAATTTTGAATCATTATAAAGGATGTATATAAAAGATTTCTTTAAAATTGATATTTATAAATTAATAATATTGGAACTATAAAACGAGTTTGTTAAGTGTTAAAATGAAGTATAAAAATGGATTTTTAAGTGAATGAAATTATAGACTTATAAATTGAGAAGTTATAAAATGAATATATGTTGTAAAATAAAAGATTTTAAGTAATTAACTTATAAATCAGATTTTTGCATTTAAATTGAAATCTTTGATGAAGCATAAATGGTTTATAGATGAGATTTATAAGATATATATTTTATAAATCGAAAATAATGGAATTTTAAAAGGAGTTCTGTTAATGTTGAAAATAAGGTTATAAATGAAATCTTATAAGTAATAAGATTTATAATTTGTGAAGTTTTAAAAGAACAATTTGTAAATAAATGAATTATAAGTATTTAACTTATAATATAGACTTTTGGTATATAATTGAGTTATATAAATTGAATTGGATTAATAAAGGAGATTTATAAATCGAAGTATATAAATAGAAATGGAATTTATAGACAAGGTTTGTAAATTCGAAATCAATTGAATTTGATAAATTGAATATGGAAGTTTATAAAAGGAAATATATTCGCGATTTTGGATAGCGAATAAATTTTTGAAATAAAACATGTAGTAAATATTGAAATTGGGTTAGTGAAGTATATTCGCGATTTTGGACAGTGAATATATTATTAAATAAAATGGTTATGTTTTGGGAAAGCGATATTATAAAATGAAGTTAATTATTTTAAAAAGATGTTTTAAAATTATTATGAATCGAATACATAGATTTCAACATTCATTGTTGAAATAGACGTTTATGAGAAATATAAGGAAATGATAGATTATAACACTGTTGTTATAGTAGATGATTTCCGAAAGGAAATGTTTTATACAATATTGGGATTTATATATTTATCTTAATTCTGAATCCCTATACTAGTGATTTTTGGTCGTCGTAACGATGTTTTACGTAACATTCGTTTTGGCCCAAACAAATGTGTTTAAGCGCACGTTTTCCCTAAAGAATGAAATATATACTTAATTTCGATCTAAGTATATTGAATATTTTCCAAGTGTTGAAAATAAATGGATTTGTGAATACTTATTATTAGATAAGTATGGAAATGTTTTCCAATATGAAGTGAAAGTTTTGAGATTTTATCTTTTAAAGATAAATTGAAAATGAATATTAGAAATCGATTTGGAAATCGTATATTCATAGATATTTTGGAATTGTAAATTCACTATGGAATTTATAAAAGAAAGGGAAATCTGTTTAAAAATAAACGTTGATTTATTTTTGAAGTGTGGGAATGAATTTACGGATTTGGAACGTAAATATAAAGTAAATCGGTAAGGATTTATTTAAATGGTTTAAATGAACCATTTTGAAATGAAAGTATTTCCGCGTAAGGAAAATGATTGAAATTTGTTTTCAAAAGTGGTAAAGGTGAATCTATTTTAAAATTATCCTGTTCTTTGCTTTAAAGATAAACTGTTTTAAGTTCTCACACCAGTCCCATGACTGACTCGGAGTTTATTGTTTTCCTTCCTAAACTCTGGGTACCCACTAATTTCCACACGGGCAGTTAAGAGTCAGGTTTATTAGGATATTCTGGAATTCAGGAGTTGTTGGAGGCAAGCTGCATGGTGTATTCACTAGTATATAGTATTTCTTTTCCGCTGTTTGTTGTTATACACTCTGATGATGTAATGTAATAACTGATATAATTCTTTGTTTAAAGATTATTCATTTATCTATTATATGTTGTTCTGCTGCGATTGTGAGATTCTGTCATTGTTTCTGTTGTTTTCTTTTTCTTTTTCTCTTCTTTTTTTCTTCTTCTACCTCTTCTTTAACCATAACAGTACGGTTTTCCAACATTCGATTGCTCGGCAGTTGATACAGTGGACGTATTGATATCGGTTTTCGAGCGTCGAAAAGTCGCAAACGTCACATAGGAAGTATTATTTTACCAGTTATGAGGGGTTTGAGTATCGGTTTTGACCGTGAATGATCGTAGTGGTTTTGATTGGTTTAAATCAAGTGTTATAACTGATCAATGCATGATTGGGAGTTTAACATACATCAATTTTGAGAGTTTTCCACTAAAATAATATTACATATATATCATTATATTTATTCTCTTTTTCGTGAAGATTAATTCTATAATATAATTTATGGGGTAGATTTGATTTTTTATTTATAATCCTTCAAAACACCCCAATTTTCATTAAATTTACACAACACTAATTTTCACTGGTTTATAACCAACAACAACTGGTATGGAAAAAAAACTTACAAGCGAAAGTTATGACAACACCTGAAATACAAACTATCCAAAACCAGCCAAAATTGGTAGAAAATAAACTCACAAGTAGAGCTTTAAGCTGTTTCTGTTAAAAAATACCTCGGTATATGGTCACACTTTTGTGCAGCATTCACAATTTCAGTCAGTTGTTATAAACTTATTTTAACATAGCATGCTGTGGTTTTTTCCCAATACATTTGTTATACCACTGTCTAAATTCGTATGAATTGGGATTAGATGTTAATATAAAACTTGGGTTTGTGTTTAATGCATTCAAGGAATTGTGGTTCACTGTGCTTCCCAAACAGCCGGCTTAGGGAAAACGTAATGTAACTAATTAAACCTTGCTTGTTATTTAATTTCTGACATATTGATGTTCAGCAATTTTTGATTTTGTTATATTCATCCATACAGGTAGACTGCAGTGCCTATTTGCATCATATACAATTGCTCACCTTTTGTCCAAATCGACTCTTGCAATCTTGAGCGACGTCCAGTAGAAAGTATAAGCTAAACTGAAGGAAAGTAGGCATTGTACAAGTTAAGATGAACACAATTAAGTTACATTAATTGCACGTGTGTTTGTCATCGGTTGTATTTTTATTTATGCACAGGATTTCCCAATGAATTAGATTGATCCTTTTAGGTCTTGACTTCAGGGCTTGCCTTGAAGTCAACTGGGGTATGATCCGGTGTTTGTTTAGGATCATGGTGCCCGAGTCTGATCCAAGGTCACTTCGAACCTGTTCAAGATTTGGCTTGGGATGCTTTAGAGTTCCTCAAGTTTTGGTGCTGAGTTGCTTATACTTGGGTACGCAAGCGGAATGTTTCAGGGTTTGTTTGGACAACTCCAATTATCTGATCTGATACATGATGGATGTATGTACATATTTATCTACTACAACCAGTGTGGAGGTATACAATATGGATAAGACAGATGATGGTAAGTACAAAATCCATGGGAAAGAAAGAGACCGATAGGGGTCATGGATGAGGCTTTGGTCACCATATTTTCATATTTTTTTTCAATCTACATAGAAGACATTTACCAAAGCAAGTAGCGATAATTTTAGCAGACCTGTCTTTTAAGTGTCGTGAATACTTCGAAACATTAAGAAAAAAAGGTTTGGATCCATAAGTAATAGAATATTTTTTTCCTTATACCCTTGTTTCTAGGATGAATTTTGTTAAAAAGCACAATATATGGGTAATTTTATTTTCCTGTTTCAAGCATTGCTCCAGATTAGTTATGTAGTCAAATTGCACTTTCAATATTTGTTTATGTTATGCTATTTGGACATCGGGAAACATGGAAGAATATACTATATTTGCAAAATTATATTCTAATTTACAAGTTAGGATTAAATAAAATAAAATTTTGGCAGGTGTGTGATATGCCAGATGGAGTACAAAAGAGGGGATCACAAAATGACTCTGCCTTCCAAACATATTTATCACTCTTGCTGTGTATCTAAATGGCTCAGTATAAACAAAGTACACTCTGCTCTTTTCCCTTGCCTTCATTTTTTTTTTTCATTTATTTGTACTTTCTGATTTAAGGTTGTTGTATATTCAGGCTTGTCCAGTGTGCTTTGTAGAAGTATTCACAGAAGAGCCTAATAAGCATTGAAATTTCAACACAACCAATACACAACTTATCTTTACAGTTAGTTTCTTACCGTGTAGACTTTGCCTTGTCAAGAGCTCTTTAGTCATATTCAACCTTGATAATGCTTTGCGAACATATACTTATCATTTTCTAAACTTAGTAATAAGAATAAAATTTCTAGGTCTATATAATAATAAAAAATATATTTAGCTATGTTTTATAAAAAATTAACTACATTTATATAATAATAATGATAATAAATTAACTAAGATTATAAAAATTAATTTTTTGTAATAGGTTATATAAAATATAAATAAGCTTATAAAAATAACTAAGTTGATAGTAACAATAATATTCAACTAATGTTTTTAAAAATTAACTAAGTTTATAATACTAATAATAATTAACTAAGTTTATAAAAAAATTTATTTATATAATAATACGATAATAACTACTAATGTTTATGAAAATTAACTAATTTTATAATAATAATACTAACAACAACAACAATCATGAATAATAATAATAAATTAACTATAAGTTTTATAGAAACCAACTTAGCTTATAATATTAATGATACAAATCTTTACTACTAATAATAAAAATTCTAAGAATAGAAAATTTATCATGTCTTTTCAAACTACCTAAAATACCCTTTGTGCATTTCGCATCTACTACCCTTCACGAAATTAAAAAAGGAGTATAGAAAACCCGTAATCGATTTCCTCTCCCTCCTACTTTCACAAATACTAAGTAGGATTCCTAATCTAGGTTTTCTCAAACTTTGATCATCAACTAAATTCAACCCTCATCTCTACAGGTCAACGTTCGTCTTCCTCACTAATACTTAAAAGAGGGAGGTTGGATTGTTAACTTCTTTATCAGTTTCTTCTATTCAAGCTCTGTAGGCCAAAATTCAAAGAACAAAGCTGAAGGGAGTAAACTTATGGATGTTGGAACTGAAGTAGACCTAATTCACATTCAAGTACTACCTACACGCCATCAGAATGTGGTGATGCATAGATTTTAGCAGTTTTGCCTGTTGTTTGTAATCATTATGAGAGTAGACGAATGAAATCCATTGCACATGATATGATTTATTTGGTACTTCGATCAGGTTATATATGTTCATTTCCAAGTTTATTTTAGGTAAGATTCTGACATTTTAATTTATTTGTTTTGGAGTCTTTTCGTCCCTAAGTTACAATCAACCTGCTGATACGATATTCTTTCCAACCACTACCACATTCAATGTTATAATTTGTGAAAATTTCATGCATTGGTCATAGATTGAGATTTTGTTACTTGACAGTGATGCAAGTGTTTTAGAATTGTATGGCATTTTTAATCGTGATGACCATACTTATAACAGTTTTCTAATGTACTATACTATATATTAGTTGTTCTTATTAATTTTAGCATTTTGTGGCATTTATAATCATGAATTCAAATGGATATTACTATGCAAGTACGGGTAATTTTTAAAAACAGTGATTTTTTTTTTTTGCATAATGCTCTTTGTTTATAGAATTGATTTATTTTCTTTTTGTGTTTAGATTAATGTAAACGAAGCTTACCTAGACTCATATTTTTAGATATCACCTATGTGCTCTATTGTCATCCTATTACATCATGGATCATTGTATTTTTTCTCTCTTAGAAATTAGGAAATGTGAATATATCATTAATAGTACTGCAATACGGAAAGATCACTCTTCATGTATGTTCTCGACCTCTACCGATTGAGATGTTATTTTGATAATCTCATCATTTAATTAGTAATCAACTAATATTAGGTTGATTGAATGTTTGAAATTTGTGACTAAATGGATCCTGCGTTCTTCAATTTTTAGTGGGCAGAGATGAAAGATATAGAGAGAGTGAATTCTAAGTTTGAGTTTTATGTAAGTATTTTCCTTAATAATTATCAGATCGTCGCCACTTTCATTAAATAAATAATTTTCTCAATTTACGTTTTCATGCTTCGTATCTATAGTTTACTTATACAGTATGTCACCTTAGTCCAAATTTAATTTAACACAGTTAGCCAGAAAGATAATCAAGGTAAAAATTTTCATATTTGTGACATCTGACTTCATGCAGATGGAATTATAAAGCATGAATACTCTCAAAGTGGCCAAATTCTCCTAAAGATGCCTAAATATTTCCAGGTACACATTGAAACCACTAATTGTTTATCATTTACTAACACTTTTAAAGAAAATATATATTTGTACCCTTTTCCCTCATAGATGAGTGATGTACTTTTTGTTAAACTTGATACCAAATCTTTTTTCCTTCGAAACTATGTCGTTCATACCACTATCTCTCATAAATAGTAACCAAAAAAGAACTGTGTTTGATGCAGAAGTGTGAAAGTTGAAATATACAACAAAAAATCATGTAAATAAAGAATTAATGCTGAAGGTTAATTAAAAAAAATTCTTAGGTAAAAAATTGTAGATGTTTAACTAGACACGTTAACAAATGTGATGAGGGGTTAATAAACACACCATACTAGATTTAACCGTATCGATTTATCTCTTTGGCTACTTACATTATTTAGAATCATTGTATTCATTTCATAAATAATATATTATATATGCGTTTACAGATTAAAAATTTGAATCTGATAAGTACATATCTTGAATATTTTTAAGTTGTGCATAATTTCAAACTCAATTTATACTGTAGTTTATGCTATTGCTTAAAAAAACATACTACCATCGCTTTATAATTTTAAGTTAACTAATTTTACATTACAAATCTTCATTCATTGCAATAGAAAACTAACAGGACATGATCGTTTAATGGAAGTAGGAGATGGCTCCTGTGTGGCGCTTGAGTTTGTTTTGTGGTGCCTTTGGGTGCTTCTGGAGTACAGGATGTGGTAGTGCCGAAGCGATATTACATTTTGATGGATGAGACCTTGATATACCAGGCGAGAACTATGTGGTTCTTGATTCTGAGTCGGGGTTGATGTGCTTGACTGTGATGGGGAGCAGTGGAATGTCGATTTTAAGGAATCCTCAACAGCGGAATTTGCATGTTTTGCATGATTTGGAGAAGGGGCGTTTGTCCTTCATGCCTGCTAAATTCAATGATCTTTGATTGGGCCGGGTTTGGAGTTTAGCTATTTATATATAGGATATATTGGTATTTGATCATGTCATATTGTTCTCTTTTATTTGTTTCGTTTTTGCAATTTCTTCGTCATACCATTTTTGCATCTTAATTTGATATGCTTTTGCAAAATCTTCTTTAATATGCTAAGACAAGAAGAACCTCTATAGTCTTATGAAACGAGTGGCGTGAACATGTCATGCTCTTCAGTTGCAGTAACTTGTGAAAAGAACAACCTCAAACATTTTAGGGGGATGGTGTAGACAAGCCATATCGGTAAGTATATGTCTTCATTTTTTCTTGGTTCGACTTAATGGTTTTATTTTTCCCATTCTTTCACAATTTTGATATTTCAAGTTATTATTCCTATAAAAAGCAGACTCCTGTAATTTTTCCTCTTATATCCACATCAAAAGCATTCAGAAGTAAATAAGAGTTCATCACCATGAAACCTTTTACTCCTTATTATTGTCTTCAAAATATAAATAATTGTAATCATTAGATGACTAACATTTTTCAAACGATTGCTTTTTAAGCATGATTGTACAAATTATTAAATCCTGTGGATATTACTTAGTGATTTTATGCATTGAAAATTGAAAAAAGTGCACATGTAAATTGTTTTTAATGTATATAAAATGAACAAGTGGTTAGGTGTGTAATTTATTCTATAATTTGCCATTGAAACTCGGTTAGTTTTTCCTCTTCTTCGATATGTGTTATCCATTGAGTTGAGTCATATTTAAAATCTTTTCCTACAGTTAGTTTAAGTCCATTTTATTGAAAGGGGGAAAAAGAAAAAAAGAAAAGGAAAAAAGAAACAAGAGAACAGAAGTTAGCATGTGAGTCTACTTCCAGATTCTTGCTTACAATCAGATCTCAGGTTATATAGAATTCAACAACCTTCGAGTATTCTATAATTTAATATTGTTTCCTCGGAATAGTTACTTTAGATTTGATACCTTAATATGATATACTATGTGAAATTGTAATTCAAAGTTGGTATTTATGGAATCTATCAACAATGACATTTATCAGCTTTAATCGCAAGTATTGCAGTCTTCTATGCAACTTCAATGCTCATTAATGGTGTTATCCTTATAAGACGATGATGCTCCCTAAAAATTCTGAAATGGTCCCTATTGCCTCATGTGTACAAACTAGACGAACTCATTATTAGTTACCAATCAATTTATCTGTTATATTGTACATTATGGAAAAATAGAAAATAAAGTACATTTCAAGTTTTAATGGCCAACATTTTATATTTTGCTGAAGCAAATGACTAGACAGATATGACTCCATTTTATATTGAATAGCTGAGCATATATTACTTTATTTTGGCAGACGTCGCTCTCTATTTTACCAAATATATATGAAGAATATACTCTCCTATTTAATGAAATGAAGATTGGAGAGAAAAAACATACCTTATTCTTCATTTTGCCATATAAATATACATGACTCTATTTTCATAGATTTCACTATATATTTTGTCAAATATGAAGAATATACTCTCGTATAATGAAATGAAGAACCAATAGAGAATAAATCATACATTATTCTTCATTTTGCAAAATGAAGAATGATATATTATACTGTTGGATACCAAGGGTGTTGATTTTTAAATGAAATATCGTAAGTCCTAATCGTATTGTAAACTGTTCTTTTAAGGTAGCTTAATCATGTTAGACTTTGGTATCATTTGTAGGTCATCAATTCCACTGATGGTGTATGGACCTCGGATCAAAATCAAGAGATTGCAAGGAAGATGGTAAAGAAGACAATATATATTTTGTGCCACAACCTGAACATTGTATCCTAAATATTTAGGAAGTTTCATCTCTGAATGGTTATAAAAAAGAAAAGGTTCTTGCTAATAATTCAGCTTGAACGACAAAAACATGTTTTTTTTTGAACTGGTACTTTATATACAACAAATCATCGGGACAACATATCCCATGACAAAAACATGTTGTTTATTGACTTTTTTACATAATTTAACTTTATACAAATACATAAACATTCATTATTCCTGTTGTTTAATCAGAGAATTTAAGCCTTGGTGATGAGGTTATCATTGTTGTTTTTATAATTCGATCTTTCAAACAAAAGATAAAGATATATTTAGGTGCTTAAATTTGAGAATTACATAATGAATTCGCACAAGTGAAAAGCGTTTGTTTTGTATAACTCTGGGAATGAAAAGCATATTCATTTGTGCTCTTAATATTTCTGTTCCATGTATTTTTAGTTTCTTAAATTCCATCTTATAATATAACTCTTACAGGCTTTACTTCACAATTATGAGTTGGTTATACCCATGCATCGCTTTGAACTAGTATTGTGTAAATGTTTCCTTAATGACCAGTTGGCAATAACCTTCCGTACTTTACATGTGTTACACAAAACTCAATCATTTAACTTGTACAGAGTCTACAGGCGCTCATTAGTATTTTAAACGATAATAATTTTTACAAGGTAAATCATCTATTATTTTAGTACGTAGACATGAGGGTGAATGAATATGGTGTTAACTTCAATCATACTGACATATTTACTGTAGTTCTTTTACAATAAGGAAATTATGATTCAAATGAGTTGCTCTATGAGATCGTCAACCAACATTTTCTCTAAATCTCTTGCAATAACATCCAAGTTCTCACCGGACACAAACCAACCAGGATCCAAATCAACTTTAACAACGATTTGTTAGTAAATTCCATACTTTACTTTACCGTAAATTACCATATTTCTGGGTGAAATGGTCATCTTTGGAATTTTTATTTCAACGCAGTGAGATTTCAATGGCAAACCAAATTTGCCATTTGTGTAGACTTATGAGTTCTTAAGCGATACGGCTCATTCGATTTTAGAGCTTGCCAATTCTATACAAGACTGCACAAAGGGAAAATTTTAACTGTAATGAATTATATATATGTTTGCATGTGGTTCTGCTGAAGCTTCTTTGAGAATGTTGTGAAGGTCCGATCATGTAGAGCTGCTTCGCCCATTCAGGATATTTTTGTTCTTAATATTTTTTGTGGGAGGGAACGTTCTACCGCCTTTCTTCTTAATGACATGCCCTTTAGTGGCAGCTGCAATGTTATGTGTGTGTGATGCACACACAAAGAACAAAGAGATCAAAAAGAAACCATTAAGCCAAAAGCGGTAGGTTTTTCAAAATTGTTATAAGAGTCTCTGAAATAGGATTCAAATAAGTGATTATTGAATGATGTTTTGGATTTATCTTCACATTCAAAGTAGATTGAATTCTGTGATTGATGAGTAATGTTTCAAAACTGATGTCATGATATTTGACTCCAAATAATGTGAAACTTCTTTCAAATGTTATGTAACTGACACATGGTGTTATGCGTGCTGCTATACTAGTAAGAATAATAATAGATTATAAAATATTAATTAAGTTAATTAAGTTTTATAAAAATTAACTAAATGTATATAATAACACAATAATAATTACTAATGTTTATGAAAATAACTAATTTTGTAACAATAATACTAACAACAACCATAAATAACAATAAATTAACTATAAGTTTAAAAAAAACTAACTAAGTTTATAGTAATAATGATACTAAAAACAATAATAAGAAATTATAAAATATTAAATAAGCTAACTAAGTTTTATAAAAATTAACTTAACTTATATAATAATAATAACTAATAATTAACTAAGTCTACAAGAATCAACTAAATTTATATAATAACAAAAATTAAAATAAGTTTATAAGAATTAACTAAATTTATGTAATAATACAATAATAATAACAAATGTTTATGAAGATTAACTAATTTAATTACTACAACAACAACGAAGAAAAAGTAATAAATTAACTATAAGTTTTATAAAACTAACTAAGTTTATAATCTCTAATACTAATAAAGAAACTTCGTTGAATTAATTTACTCGGCGTCTTTTTGAAATTCCAAAAATTCCCTTGCTTTCTGTTTACACTAATATAAACAGCTCGTGTGTGAAGCATAGACCAACTCTAGTATTAATACTAATAAATTATAAAATATGAACCAAGTTGACTAAGTTTTATAAAAATTAAAAAAATTATATAATAACTATAATAATAATAAAACTAAAGTGGAAATTAGCCACAATGGCCTCTTTAGCAAGTGCAATTAGTTTCTTGAACACACAATTGAAACAATTACTTTTAAGGACAAAATGCAAAATAATTAGTTTCTAAGGCCTTAAAACCTATGAATTTATGTCCTTAAAAGTAATTAGACTGCTGACTTTGTCCTTAAAAGTAATTATTTTGATGATTTTGGCCTTGAAATTAATTTCTATGGATGTTTCCTAGAAACTAATTAGACTGCAAAGTTTGTCCTTCTAGTGAAATGCCCCAAAACTAAAATTATAAAAATTAACTTTATTTATTACGTTATATAGAAATTAAATAAGCTTATAAAAATTAACTAAGTTGATAATAATAATAATAATAATTTAACCATTGTGTATGAAAATTAACTAAGTTTACGATAATAATACTCTATTTTGTATTTATAAAATGTATCCTATCTTTGGTATATATGATTCATAGTGTTTCATTAGCACATGCTGAATGATAGCATGTTGTTATTATTTATGGTGTACACAAAATATATTGTTTTGTTTTTACCCATGGACTGAGTTAGTCATTGTTCTTTGATAACTTTTGTACAAATTTTGATCTAGATGGTGTTTCTCTTTATTAGGTTTTTATTTTAGTGTTCTCTTTGAAACTAATAGGATAGTATATTAATTGTCATAGCTTGTTTAGTCTGTAGCACCATGTAACTTTTTTGTTATATGGTCTTGTGTACAATTGTATTTCAATGGGTTAGTTAAAATTCAGTGCTCTTTCTCCTTTAGTACAACTGATGTAATATTTATAAAATTAAATTGTAGTTGTACATGGAATGATAATACAACACACATTATGTGTATTTTACAGGCGATAAAACCATCTTACTATGGTTTGGAGGATGTTGAAGGTGAGACAGTAAATTCATATCTATCAAAGTATTATAATAATAGTAAATTATCAATTGACGTAATTTTTTCACCCTCTTTTAATGCGCTTATAAGGAATATCCAAAATGTTTTTATGCATTATTTATTATTTAGGCTGGTGCAAACCGCATTAGAAGATATGAAGGATAGGAGATGCATCAAAATGACTGAAAATTCTGTTGAGTTGATGATGTTAGGGTTGTTTATTAGTTACATCTCTATGTTTTGGTTTTGTGGTTTAATTATAAGATATTATATGTATGAATATTTTATATGTTTAGTGTAATGTGTTACATCTCTATGTTTATTATCTTCTATGATTCTTGCATTATTTAAATGTTTTTATGTTAAAAAATATTATTATTGCACATTTTGATATAATCGATATTAAATCTATCGATATTACATGCATTTAACATAAAAAGTTTGGTATCATAATAAGCGCTATTAAAAGTAATGTATAACAGGTCCATAACAGCTATAACAAAACTTATCGTAACATAATATAAGCGCTACCGTTATTAATGTTTTATGCGGTTTATTAGTGCTGTGAAGAGTCAAGGCATCTACGTTAACATGTCAATGTACAATGTCTAGAATATGCTATTAACTTGTCTTATAGCGGATTATCAGTGCTATATTAGAAAGAAAGATGGCAGATAATTTGCGCTATAATATGCAATCTTTATATAGCGGCTGATTTAGCGCTTGAAATTGTCCACTATTTTTTAAAACATGTCGTTATAAAGCATTTATCAAACCGCTATCATAGGCTTTAATAGCGTTTTTTCCGATGTACCGTAGGTTCTTTTTGTTGTATTATGCCTTGATGTCTTCATCGTCCATAGTGCTTTAAAGGGGCAAAATCGTTTTTAGGATGTGCCAATGCCGATCCATCACCCTTGTCCAAATACTTGTCGTTTGCTTCAATATAATAGAGATCCACTGCTCTTGAGTTTGGATGGGCAAAATGGTCATTTGAATGGATTGGATGGATTGGTATCGATCCATGAACTTAACCATTTTATTCTTTCTTCTTTTGCTCCTCATAGTTGATCGTCATCAAGTCAAGGGTCCATTTCTCATCGCTTCCTACTTCGGTTCCACCGATAGGTTACTTGGGTAATATATTGGATTATGCTTTCCCCCAAAGTATGTTTTAGATTACGTGTTCCCTAAAGTATGCTTCTGTGTAAGCTAGGCATGCTTTGAAGCGGGACAAGCGACCAAATTCAAATCCGTGTAAACACTTCCATCACTCGATTTGTTTCCATCGAACATCTTATCTTCACCGAGAATTCAAACACCCCTTTTCCGTACAGTAGAGGAGTCATGCCCTTTTAATAGATGTAATGTTGCAGTTTACTACCTAGAAACTTCGTTCAACACTTATAATCATTTGAAAGTTGCTCTAAATCATGGCTAGGTAGATATGTCCATTTTATAATCATTTTCCTTTTTTTTAAAATTAGTGGATCAGTACCGATTCATGCTTCTTCACACCTATATAATAAATACTTAAAAAAATTCCACTCCATCGTTTAACACAGCTTTCAAGTCTTTCTATCTTAATTACACTTAATGAACACAATCTAGGGCTTCCTTCAACCTTCATTCTCAAGCTCCCACCATCGATTTCAATCATTGATCCAAGGTTGGATTGCCGATTTTCCACCGCACTTCACCTTGTATCGTCGCCATCACTGTTGTCGACCCATGCTTCCACGGTCTTCGCTGGTCGCCATGCCATCTGAAACTGTCGTCGATCCATCACATCGATTAACATTGATCAATTCTCTTGGATTGGATTAAAGTCGAGATGATTGGGCAAGAAGTAGCTCCATTTTGGTGGGTTAAGGAGATGATGGATCAAAGTGAGGTTGGGTTGGCAATGGGATAAGTTGATTTCAAGCAATATTCCATTGAGATGTAGTCACATCTTGATGGATTTGGGTATTGACATGTCCTAGGACACGAATCCCATCAACACTTAGATTCGTCAATCAAGAATCTTTATTCCATGGAGATTGCAATCTCCCCGTGATTCTGCAATCAAGAGTTAGAGTTCTAGTCCACATTAGGATCATCCCGTTCCAACATAATTCCTACGTTAATGGGTAATATCTGACACATAGTTCCACTATGTGTTGGAGCTCATTTGTCAGCTTAAGCAGGCTTTCAACCTAGAGTGCTTGCGTACACTTTGCACGAACATGATACACACACTACATAGGACAAGAACACTACCGATTATCGATGTACTTAATCCAATAGGTCGACACACGGAAACACCTGTTAGATGTTGTGCATAGTCCACTCTAGGGTTAAATACTAGCATACACCAGTATAGAGATTTAATGAAAATTACTTGACCATTCTCGTCACCTAAGGTTTCCAGCTAAGTTATTGATTCCATACGTTTTTTATATCTTTCCCTAACCTCTATTCTTCCATGTCACCCACGACGGCTTCCAGCTCAAAACCTATTTCCACTCCCACTACAACTACCAGACCTTCTTATCCTCGAAGTTCTCTCTAGCCTCCGGCCTCCGGCCTACGTCGCTCTTGTTATGATAATCATGGAGTCACACAACGAAATCCCCTTGGATGTTGCTTTGAATGTGGTCATGGTTTTAAACAACCATTACGACTCTTCCACTTCTAATCTGTCCATTATCAAACTCCAATGCATTTGCAATATGCACGACATTTCCTTTGTTGAGGTTGGGCTTCTTTTGCCATATGAGAGAGCACACGGTCCTCCCGTAGGTGGCATTTTTTGTAATTGATGCATGTGTCTTTCTGGGGTGTGCCTCCTTTCAACCACTTTCTATGCCATGTTCTCAAGTCGATAAGGTTAGCTTCATCTCAATTACACCCAAATTCTTATGCATTTCTCTTGAGCCTCTACATGATCTCCATTCGCCACTTGGGTAGAAAGCGCCTCCTAGTTGATATTAGATATTTATAAAATTTCAAGCATTGCTAATTTCAAGCATCGCTTCTCTGAGCTATCTTTGTTCTTTTTGAAGCTTTTCGAGGCTATCAGATGGTTATCGACTTACACAAGTGCAAGTACTTCAAAAAAGAATATTCCCTTATTTGATGCCCTACCAACTTCATTGAGAAATGGTTGTGGCTAGTGAAACTCCTAAGCTATTCCTCCAGGTTAAGGCGATTTTCACTATAGCTATTCGTCCAGGTTAAGCAAGGCTGTGGCTAGTGAAACTCCTAAGAGGTACTTAGAGATTAGATGTAGTAAAGGTGCTCCGAACCAGTATAAAATCTTGGTGTGTTTCCTTTATTTACTTTACTTTGCATAATTACTATTATTAGCTTAATTTAGTTAGCCATACTTCTACTATACGATCCAAAGGTAATTTTCGTACCGAGTCTTCTTTGAACTCATCACTCCTTGCACTTGTAGGCAGGGGACATATGCTCCTAGCTAGCCTATTGTCGAGTAATCGATGACGACGATGAAGACAAGTTCATCGAGACAGAGTTCGAAGAAGAAGAATATAAAGAAGAAGATGAAAAAGAGGCGGGTGAAGATGAATATGCTCCTATCCCGCTTACGAGTAGTTAGGGTTGGGTTCGAGCTTTGTTGTTTAGGAGTTTGTAGATGTGTTTGAAGAGGTGTCTAGTTTACTACCTTATCGTGAGATAGAATTTCGTATTAATTTTTTCCAGCATGCTAAACCTATTATGTTATAGGCTAGCACTGCAGGAGAAATTAGAAATAACTAACCCAATCAGCAATTTATTACGTAATGCTTGATCCGACCTTGCCATTTGAATTGAAGAGCGCCTATCGTCTTTGTTATGAAGGCAGACAGTTCCTTATGACTGTGTGTGGATTACCGCAAGCTAAACAAGCGAACTGTTAGGAACACGTATCCTTTGCCTAGGTAAGCAATGTAGGAAGCTAGCCCTCTTAAGAGTTTTCAGGGGTTTAGTATGCTTGTCACTTGTGTCTCGAGCGGAGATATCTACATAGAAATTTGACAATAAGTTAAACGTTTAGAAGGTAGATGTAACGATCCAGATTTTGGTCGTTTGATTTTGAATATTTAAGTGGTTTTAAATATTGAATTTGGAATATAAATTGATTTTTAGATATGAATATTTTAATTGAAATTTTTTTAGATGAATTTAAAATTCCAAATATAGTGATTTAATTAATAAAGTTAATTGTTGAGTTAATAATTGACAATCGTTTAAATAATTGAATTAGAGTTGAATATGAAACTGAAACGATTTCTAATGTCGATATAAATTCTATTTGAATTAGAAATTAGTTAGTAAGATTTTAAACGGAAATTTTAAGCGATTTCGTAAATTTTTGAAATCATCGATTTAATCGACGAGTTAGAATAGCATTGGGGGCACAGTCTCAGAGTTCAACCAAACTAGCTCCATTGGATTCGTAATTGTGTATTATTATCGGATTTCAAATTTCTTAGCATTTGAAGTTATCGTTTGGCCGTACGGTATATAAACGCATTGAAATTAATATTGAAAATTTAATATAATTGGATCTAAAAATATGTCATCTTCATATGATCAAATTAGGACTCGAAATCTTTTCCATTTCATTCGGAATAGGGGTATATTATTATGAACGTCTAGCGACATGCCTCGATAGGGGTTCAACAATTTCGCACCGTGTAATCGAGACGATCTGAATTTGAATAATAAGCATATAATTATTTGACGTGACTTTCTTTTTCACATCAGCTGTTCTTTTTCCTCACCCCAAAACACTATATCCCATTTCAAAATGCAAGGATCACCTTATCCCCTCCTATTTAAATCGCACATCCCTGTTCCCTTTGTTCTCAATTCGAAAACTAGCGTAATAAAAAATGAAAATAAATAAAAAAGCGCCTCGTCTATAAAGAAAAAAAGAACGAACGAACCATGTCAAATTAAAATCATAAGCTTCTTCCCTCCTTCTGCTCAGTTTTAGAAGTCGAATTCAAAAAAAAAAATACTACACGTAAGCGAATCGTAACTCGCGATGTGGTAGACGTTACATCGACGACATGGTAGGGAGGGCGTGTCTATCAAGCAGTTGGCGTGTGGATTCAAAGTCGCATACATGCGATTCGATGTCGACGTTAAAGTTGGAGGTGGCTCGAGTGGCGAGTATGAATAGGTTCGAGCTAGTTGAGGGGTTCATGGCACCTGGAAGTGTTCGATGGCAGTGGGGTTTCGGGTATGGTCGACGGCGATTTGATGGAGGCGGATCACTGACGATGTAGGCAGTAGCAGAGGCGTGCACGACAGTTTGTCTTTCAGACGATGGGTGCCTGACATTCAAGAGGAAGTTCGGAGGGAGGATGGCTCGCACGTGGGTAACCTGGTGATCGTTCGCGATTTTAAGGATGATTTGGGTTGTCGATCGTCATTGAACTGGGTAACTTTATTTTAAAATTTGTGATATACGTAAATGAATTTATTTATATAAATATTTATCTTATGAAATTCACCATTCATTGATACGAGGTCAAAAAAAATCGCGGAAAAATAAGTCGAGGTGGAAATGGTATGCAAATAAGAATCAAGATGAGAAATTCTCGCTCATTTGGATTATCAGAGTTTATTTTAAATGGTTAAAATAAATTATTGAATGCTGGTTGAATTTATAAATTATTTTTGGTTGGATGTTATATATATAGTAGTATATATATATTAGTAATTGGAGTGATATTCCCGCACATTATAGTGGATGAGACTCTATGCGCCCCATATAATAGAGGATGACCCTATATACCACGATATCTCCCTCGAAGTTGGATTGGTATTTTTATATATTGTATTAACATCTGTGGATATAGGAAACAAGTTGGAGGGATCCAATTGGATTCCTCAAAAATGGCGATTAATTTTCATATATAGTGATATATGATTAGTTTGAATAATCTGTTATAGATTATTGCTATGTTATTGAATTATTAAATGTTATAATAGCACGGACCTTAAATTTGGTATTTTAAATACCATAAATAGTTATTTTTGAAATTTAAGGAATTAAAAAGGAGATTTTGAATATAAAAGTATTTATAGGAAATTTGGATTATTTTAAAGAAAATTAAGTGATATGAAAAAAAATTGATTTGGGCTATACTTAACTATTCGTAAATTGGTTTAAATAGGGATTTTTAAATAAAATTGTATAAATGAATTTGAAAATGATATTTTGAAAGTATGGGAATGAGTTGAAATCAATATTAAAATAGGGCTGAATTTAAAATGGGATTTATTAAGGAAGGGATTTATAAAATAAAATTTTATAAATAAAAATTGATTTTATAAATAAGCGAAAGTCAGAGGAGTTTATAAATTTGTAAACGATGTTTATAAATAAGGAAAATGATGGTCCGTAGATAAATTGGAAATATAAGTTCACGATGTGAATTTATATCGAGTTATGGGAATCTTTTTGGTAAAGAAATGGAGGAATCTAGTTTTGATTGTATAGTGGTAAAGTTAAGATATAATCGATGTGATACAAATCGAGAGGGATTTATAAACTGAATTTGGCAAGATTGGATTTTTAAGAAAATAGATTTTTATCGAGAAATTAAAATTGTTTTAAATGGGATTTTAAACTACTATACTACGTAACTTAAATTATTATTTATAATATTCCGAATAGTAAGTTATTTTAATATTTAATATTTATTGAAAAAAATTCTAATTTTATAAATCTGCTTTGTAAATTAATTAGTTGTTTAAAAACGATTTATAAAATGAGTTATCGATGTTGTTTAAAATGTTTTGATATTTTAAATTAATTTGAACATATATTACAAATAAACTATTATTCTTTAAAAATACTTATTACATATATATATTGTTTTGAAAGATTGAATTTATTTATAAATCCTCTCGAGCTTGGAAGTGAAGTTTGTTAAACGAGTATGATTTTAGAAGAGAGATCTTATAATGGGATTTTGGGAGCTTGAAGAAAAATTCCAAAGTGGTAAAAATACGAGAAATTCGTAAAATGAATTGGAATTCATAAAGGAAGTTAGAAATGGATATTTAGAGGTATAGACAAGTGCGTTCGACTTTGGAAATATTAAGGGGTTTACAAATAAATTTTGTAAAGAATTTTGAGGAATAGGAAATAATGGACTACCTCCTGAATATTGGAAATAAAAGATGTTAGAGAATATGATTATAAATATTCCAAAGTATTGGACGGGAAGAATTTGGGAATATTTAACTTCGAGATTTTAATTATAGAAATATTTTTAAGGGGATGGATTATAATTAGAAGCAAGGAAAATATTCTAAGTATTGAAATGACTTGAAAATATCCTGTTAAGGATATAAGAACTTGAGTTTGATTTCCACTATTAAAATATTGAAAGGGTTTGAATATACATCTTATAAAGATATTTTGGAAATATTTGAAAAATTATAATAAGGCCAGATGATTGCTTATGGATGTTTTATTGATAGTTAAATAAGTGACTATCAATATTGGCCAATTTCGTTAATCGTTTCGAAGGGACCGGGATCATAGTTAATTATCTGAAAACCACTTCAATCTCGTTTGAACGTAACGAATGAATACCATGAAGATGATGAAGACTGTGATTCAGTTTGTCCAGACCCAAGACAACTTGTATGGAAAAATGCTATCAGAATATCGTCATTGGAGGACGATGAGCATTCTAAGTAAAATTGTTCTTGAAAGGTAACGCTTGGCCTCGAACCTCATGAACCGGGAATTGCTAAAATAGGGGAGATGCAGCGAGGCTAAGTGGGTCGCACCTAAGTAGGTTATGTTTTCACTTTTCTAGATGTCCTCGGAAACCTTTATATTCTGGATATGGTTATGCATGAAATAAAGAGCGCTTGATAGTAAGGGTGGGAACATCCGGGGTGATAACATATTCGGGCTATCCAGGTTAGGGGTAGGCCGGTCTTGTGTAGTAGAGAACCTCGGCGATGGTTCATGGTACATTTTTCTAGAGGTGTACTGTGATGGGCGGTACCCCAGTGGCCCAGTCACTCGTATGGAATCCATTCTCCAATACAAGCTTACGGTTTTGTTTGTAGAACTTAGTATTCTGGAATTCAATTAATGTAACAATTTTGTCTATTTGAATATTATGTGTAAACACTATTATAATATTATATGATTTTCTATAAATTGTTTTGGTTATCGTAAGGTAAAAACCCGTCGTGTTTATGTGTGACGGGGTCTTACGAGATACCTTTGTTTTTCAAAGGATTTGATAACTCTAATAATTCAAATTGAGTGTATTTTATCACGTTGGTTATTCAAACTATCTCGGGCGTTATTTTATTATAATGCTTGGTCAGACCGAGTATTACAGATTTAGGATATAATGCAATGGAGTTCAAGAGACGAGTTGGATGACAGAGACGTATCTTCGTACTTGGCTTATATTTCCACTGTGTAAGGACAAGTTATATAACTATCCAGTTTGATATATTGATTGTTGTACTCTGATGATTGTAAGTATAAAATTGTACATATTCTTTTGTTAAAAATATGTTATTATATATTATATTTGTTCCGCCACGATTGTGAGATTCTGTGTGTTGTTGTTTAATTTTCTTCTATCTCTTCCTTCTTCTTTACCCTAGTTATTCGCTCTTTTGTACAATTTGGATTGAACATGAGTGATTTATTATCAACCCAAAGGGTCCGGTCGCTACATTTGGTATCAGAGCTAAAGGTTAAGCGAGAACCTTAGCTCTGGTAGGGATTGCTCATTAGAGATAGTGTCAGTCATACTCTAGAAAGAGTCGAGTGTAATAATATATATGAGCGCGTATTTGTTAGTGAATAAAAATGGTTTTATATTGTGTTGATTAATCTGTTGAGCGGTATATAAATTCTGATTGAATAGTGGGGCACCACTAAATCGATAGGAGTTTCTAAACACTTGAACAGAGTAATTCGACACAGTTTGGTTTTGAAGCGGGGAAATGAAACAATTTTACCTAAATTATATTTTGATACAAACGAAATAATTTTCTGAAATTATCATATTATAAGTGGACGCGTTTGGATATTATAATCAAACATGATTATAAAATTTGAAATGGTTTATATAACCAAATAGATATTGTATAAGTATGAATTATACAAATGAGATAAAAACTAAAAATCTGTTCAAACCATAATTTGGAAGATTTAAATCCCGGAGATTTTAGAAGTATTTTATAAAGTGTTTGAAGATAAATAATAATATTATTATATTGGAGATATTTTGAAGAGAAAATTTGTTTTAAATGGATTTTGAAGATGTTACAGCGCTGAACTCGCTTAGGTCGTTGGAAAATAACTCTGATGTTGATCGTGACATAATCAGTGTTCATTTTTGAGTTTTTAAGTAATGAGTTGTTACCCTAGTAACTTGATATAAAGAGTTTCGGTGAAAATAAGTGTTGTTTTGAAAATTCCATAGGAATTGTTTTGGATAAAATCGGGTTGATTTTGAAATTCGAAGGAAGTGGTTTGTTAAACCAAAAAAAGAATTTATATATATATATATATATATATATAATATTTGATTTAAAAGTGATTTGAAATAAATACCGGGTGTTTAAAAATTCTAATATTCTATAGAAGATGATATTTAAAGGAGGGAAGTGTGAAAAATTGAAGTTGGAACAAAATTTAAAGTGAGGAAGTTGAAATGGAATTCAACTTAAGTTGAGTAAATTAAATTTAGAAATTTAATTGACTGGATTTGAATTGAATTACTATAGTGTATTAATGAAATGGGGGTTAACTTAAGCAAAGTAGTAGAAATATATGATGAAAATGAATGAATTAAAAATAAATTTGTTTGGACTGAAATTAGTTTATGTATGAATAACTCGAGTTTGGTTTTGAAATGTTTATTAAAAGGAATTGAAATTTAAATGAAGGATTTGAATCATATGGAATTGAATTAAGCATGAAAATGTGAATTATAAAGTGACTATATGACTATAGGTTATAAAATTTGAATTGGATTAGAAATAATGTCAAATTGAAGTAAATATAAATTTTGAGTGTGAAATGATTATATAACTAAGTTATAAAATTTTAAATTAAATAAAATTCAAGTGAAGAATTGGAATTGTGAATAAATAAATTGGAATAGCTTATAAAATTTGAAATTGATGGAATAAAAATGTACTTATGCTATAAATAAATGTATAATCTCGAGTTAAAAATAAAATATGAATATATTCGAGTATAGAATTAATAGAAATGTGAAAATAAGTTGTGTGACTTATAAAATTGAAAAGTGAAATAGAAAACCAAAATAAATAGTTTGATATTTCGGTAAAGAAATAAAAATCCAAACTTGAATTTAAAATGAATCTGAACTCAAGAAAAATTAGAAGAGGTGATTTTTGAGATAAAAATTAGACATTGAGTTATAAATTTAAAGTGAACTGATTAATATTAATTATTTAAATGAATGTGAGATGGAATTTAACTTGGCTAAGTTAAAATAGGATTGTGGATAAAAAAAATGGATATTGAAAATAGAACTTGGGTTGTAAATAAAATCTGACTTAGACGATAAGCGAATTAAATAAAATTGGAAATGTGTCGAGTAAAATGGAAATAGTTTGAAATGGTGATAACTCAAGTTATAAATAAATTCAATCGAAGTGTAAATAAATTAATATGACTTGGGATATTAATTAAAATGAATTTGTGTATGGAATTAAAATTGAAATGGATTAAACGAATGAAATAATTAATTAATTAATTAGTAATTGAATTGGAATTCGATTGAATAGAAATCAGTTTAAATAAAATGGATGTGAATGTAATAAATGTGGATATGAATAAAATGTAAGTGAATTGATTGTGAACAAATCTGAAATAGAATAGAATTGAATATAAATTGACTTGGAATTAATTTGAAATAGCCATAAGTTTACATGATTATTTTTTTAAATGTATACCGCCAAATTTGCATAGAAAAATTGTTGTTCAATGCCAACGGAAGCAAATAAAATTCTATGAATAAAAAGAATGTGAATAAATTGATTTTTTTAACCAATTTGGAATGGATATGGGTTTGTTTGATGTAAAATGAGTTGGATGCAAATAAATTTGGTTATGAATCATTCTAATTGAATATAGATTGATTGAAAGTAATCAAATTAATGTCAGAACCTTATAATTGCTTTTAATATATGTTTAGCGAGATTGGTTTATGAAATCTATGTGTTTTAACTATTTAAATAAGTGGAATGTTATTGAATTTGATGTTTGGGAAACTTATGTGTTTGAATTTGAGTAAGTACACGTACCAAAGGCTGTCGGGCTAGATTTGGGTTGCGAAATTGTGTATGAAGTAAAAATGTTTGCTTAATAATGCTTTAAAATGCTAAAATAAGGTGCATTTTTGGATTAAATATCGCAAAATATAAATATTGATATATATATATATATATATTGTTTATGACTATGTGGTCGATGTATATATATTTATCTCTCTTGTCATATTGCAAAAGATCCTCCGTGCAAAGGCGATTCTGCCAAAAAGTTTCAAAAATTTAAGGTATTAGAAAAAATTTAAATCTTTTGGCAAAAAATTTATTAACGACAAATTGATTTCGAATTGTAATCGGAATAAAGAATTCATGGATTTAGAATTAATAACTAATTGTATTAATTGGAATAAAAATATTAGGAAAGTGAATATCGAGTTTTAACTAAGTAGGGTTTTGATAAGTAATGGGCTTGGAACGTTTTTCCTGCGCTAGCGATTTCGAGGACGGAATTCTTTTAAGGGGGTAGGAATGTAACGACACGGATTTTGATCGTTTGATTTTGAATATTTAAGTGGTCTTAAATATTGAATTTCGAATATAAATTTATTTTTAGAGATGAAGATTTTAATTAAAAAACTTTGAGATGAATTTAAAATTCCAAATATAGCGATTTAATTAATAAAGTTAATTGTTGAGTTAATAATTGAAAATCATTTAAATAATTGAATTGGAGTTGAATATGAAACTGAAACGATTTCTAATGTCGATATAATTTGAATTAGAAATTAGTTAGTAAGATTTTAAAAACGAAATTTTAAGCGATCTCGTAAATTTTTGAAATCGTCGATTTAATCGACGAGTTAGAATAGTGATTCGAGGCATAGTCTCGGAATTTGATGAAACTAGTTCCATTGGATCCGCAATAGTGTATTATTGTCGGATTTCAAATTTCGTAGCATTTAGAGTTATCGTTTGGCCTTACGGTATATAAACGCGTTGAATTCAATATTGAAAATTTAGTATAATTGCGTCCAAAAAGCTATCTACTCCAAACGAATGAATTAGGACTTGAAATCTTTTCCATTACGTTTGGAATAGGGGTATAACATTATAAACGTCTAGCGGCACGCCTAGATAGGGGTTCAAAAATTTCGTAATGCGTAATCGAGACGATTTGAATTTGAATAATAATCATATAATTATTTGACTTGACTTTCTTTTTCATATCAGCTGTTCTTTTTCCTCACTTCAAACACTGTACCCCATTTCAAAATGCAAGGATCACCTCATTCCCTCCTGCTTAAATCGCACGTCCCTGTTCCCCTTCTTCTCAATTCAAAAGCAGAAATCGTAATAGAAAATGAAAACAAAAAAAGCGCCTCGTCTCTAAAGAAAAAAAGAAAAGAATGAACGAGCCATATCAAATTAAAATCGCAAGTTTCTTCCCTCTTTCTGCTTAGGTTTGGAAGTTGAATTCAAAAAAAATACCGCATGCGAGCGAATCGTAACTCCCGATGTGGCAGAGGCTTCATCGACGACATGGTAGGGAGGGTGCATTTATCAAGCAGTTGGTGTGTGGAGTCGAAGTCGCGTACAGGCGAGACGAAGTTGGCGTTAGACTTGGAGGTGGCTCGAGTGGCGAGTGCGACAAGGGTTCGTGCTAGTTGAGGGATTCGCGGCACTTGGAAGTGTTTGATGGCAGCGGGGTTTCGGGTGTCGTCGATAGCGAGTTGATGGAGGCAGATTACTAAGATGTGGACAGTAGCAGAGGCGCGCGTGGCAGTTCATTGTTCAGAGGATGGGTGCACGACATTCGAGAGGAAGGTCGGAGGAAGGATGGCTCGAACGTGGGTAACCTGGTGATCGTACGTGATTTTATGGATGATTAGGGTTGTTGATCGTCATTAAACTGGGTAATTGTATTTTAAAATTTGTGATTTAAGTAAATGAATTTATTTATATAAATAATTATCTTATGAAATTCATAATTCATTGATACGAGGTCAAAAAAATCGTGGAAAACAAGTCGAGATGGAAATGGTTTGCAAATAAAAACCAAGGTGAGAAATTCTCACTCATTTGGATTGCTAGAGTTTATTTTAAATAGTTAACGTAAATTATTAAATGCTGGTTGAATTTACAAATTATTTTCTTGTTGGATGTTATATATATAGTAGCATATATGTTAGTAATTGGAGTGATATTCCCGCACATTGTAGCGGATGAGACCCTATGCGCCGCGTATAATAGCGAGTGACCCTGTATACCGCAATATCACCCTCGAAATGGGATTGGTATTTTTATATGTTGTATTAACATCTATGGATGTAGGAAAACAGTTTGGAGGGATCCAACGGGATTCCTCAAAAATGATGATTAATTTTCGTATATAGTGATATATGATTAGTGTGAATAATTTGTTATAGATTATTGCTATGATATTGAATTATTAAATGTTACAAAAACACAGGCCTTAAATTTGGTATTTTAAATACCATAAATAGTTATTTTTGAAATTTAAGGAATTAAAAAGGAGATTTTGAATATAAAAATATTTATAGGAAATTTGATTATTTTAATGAAAATTAAGTGAAATGAAAAATAATTTGATTTGAGTTATACTTAACTATTCGTAAATTGGTTTAGATAGGGGTTTTTAAAATAAAATTATACAAAGGAATTTGAAAATGATATTTTTTAAGTATGGGAAAGGGCTGAAATCAATATTAAAATAGGGTTGAATTTAAAACGGGATTTATTAAGGAAGGGATTTATAAAATGGAATTTTATAAATAAAAATTGGTTTTATAAATGAATGAAAGTCAGAGGAGTTTATAAATTTATAAACGATGTCTATAAATAAGGAAAACAATGGTCAGTTGATAAATTAGAAATATAAGTTTACGATGTGAATTTATACCGAGTTATGGGAATCATTTTGGTAAAAAAAAATAGCGGAATCTATTTTTGAATGTGAGAATAGTGGTAAAGTTGAGATATAATCTACGTGATACGAATCGAGAGGGATTTATAAACTGAATTGGCAATATTGGATTTAAAAAAAAAATAGATTTTTAACGAGAAATTAAAATTGTTTTAAATGGGATTTTAAATTACTATACTACGTAACTTAAATTATTATTTATAATATTCTAAATAGTTAGTTATTATAATATTTAATATTTATTGAAAAAAATTCTAATTTTATAAATCTGCTTTGTAAATTAATTAGTTGTTTAAAAACGATTCGGAAAATGAGTTATCGATGTTATTTAAAATGTTTTGATATTTTAAATTTATTTAAACATATTTTACAAATAAACTATTATTCTTTAAAAATACTTATTGTATATATATATTTAAAAGATTGAATTTATTTATAAATCCTCTCAAGATTGGAAGCGAAGTTTGCTAAACGAGTATGATTTTAGAAGAGCGTTCTTATAATGGGATATTAGGAGCTTGAAAAAAAAATTTCAAAGTGTTAAAAATATGAGAAATTCATAAAATGAATTAGAATTCATTAAGGAAGTTAGAAATGGGTATTTTGAGGTATAGACAAGTGCATTCGACTTTGGAAATATTAAGGGGTTTACAAATAAAGTTTGTAAAGAATTTTGAGGAATAGGAAATAAATGGACTACCTCCTGAATATTGGAAATACAAGATCTTAGAGAATATGATTATAAATATTCCTAAGTATTGGACGAGAAGAATTTGGAAATATTTTTGGAAAATTATAATAAGGCCAGACGATTACTTATGGAATTTAATATCTAATACGAGCTTATGGTTTTATTTGTAGAGCCTAGTATGCTGGAATTTAAATAATGTAATAATTTCGGCTATTTGAATAAATATTTATGTTTAGACACTATTATAATATCAGAGGATTTTCTATAAAAAAAATTTGGTTATCGAAAGGTAAAAACCCATCGTGTTTATCTGTGACGCGGTCTTATGAGATACCTTTGTTTTTCAAAGGATTTGATAACTCTAATAATTCAAACTAAGTGTGTTTTTCTCATGCTGGTTTTCCAGACTGACTCGGGAGTTATTTTATTATAATGCTTGGGTCAGACCGAGTATTACAAATTCAAGATATAATGCTATGGAGTTCAGGAGACGAGCTGAATGATAGAGACGTATCTTCATACTTGGCTTATATATTCCGCTGTGTAAGGACAACTTATATAATTGTCCAGTTTGATGTGTTGATGGTTATACTCTGATGATTGTAAGTATAAAATAGTACAGATTCTTTTGTATAAAAATTTGTTATTATATATTATATTTTGTTCCGTTACGATTGTGAGACTCTGTGTTGTTGTTTAGTTTTTTTCTATCTCTTCCTTCTTCTTTACCCTAGTTATTCGCTCTTTCATACAATTTAGGTTGAACGGGAGTGATTTATTGTCAACCCAAAGGGTATGGAACTGTAGGTCGCTACAGTAGAAATCCTAGTGTAGTAAGAGCAAAGTGGAAAAAGTCTTGCTGTTGAAAAGCCAAGGACTATTGATGCCATACTAGCATCGGACAAAGTACTCATTCTTAAAATATAAACATTTATTGTGGTGCTCTTCAATGACCTTGCATTGGCACCAGTCCTTGATAATGATATAAGATGGTGAATCATGCCGATGTTTGAAACTCGGGATGTGCGTTAACTCTTTGAGTTTAGAGGTCGTTGGAATTGGTTCATAAATAGCATGTATAATGAGCTCTGCAGTGCATATGCATTGGGATAGACTTGGGAGGGAGCTAGCCCAAGCTCTTGGAGAAACATGCACAAGAATGGATTAGAAAGTGGTACGACGCCACTAGGCACATGAAGCTGTTGCAAGTCGTATAGACCAACGAAGGATTGTGCACTTGTTGGTCCTGATTAGGGAGCAAGATATTTTTCTCGGGATTCCATGTTGTCGATGGGTAGTTTGGAGCATTTTGATAGTGAGGATTGTTGGCATCTATTAGGGCGGATCATCTAGAACTCTTAAGCCAATGTGCTCTTTAAAAGGAGGAGGTTGTTCTTGAATTGGTTCCACCATAATGATCATTCTTTGTAATCCAACTATAATTGAACATTTGGGTCTGAAAGGCATGGAAGTCAAGGCTTGAGCAGTGGTAAACCCAACTTAAGAGGATTCGATGACCCAGTCCAATGTTGAATCTGAGAGAGTGGCGAGTATTTCTGGATAGGAAAACTTAGTGTTCAACACGATCATATATGATTTATTTCAGAATTTTGCTTTAGATGTGAACCCGTATGACCAATGCCCGAAACCCAATGGATATCGACGTTTGTTAACCAATCGAATTTTGGATGTTGTCCAGGGCAAGTGAGAGTGTTGTTAATCTATGCAATTTGAGCCTAATGTTCTACATAGTACAAACGAGCCATCTGTGTAGATAGCTTACTCATGCTAGAAAGCCTAGCCAAGTCGCATATAGAAACTATACGTCGAAATTTACCCAATAACAATAGATAATCGATAATGGAACCGCCGCTCGGAGCATCATGGATGTTTTTTTTTGCAGGGACACTGGAGGTGCATGATCGGATATGCTATGCAATGGAATCTGTCGAATATTAGAATGCATTCAACACGACCGTTCTTTGGAAAAGAACAATCTTATCGAACTTTGAAATGATGGTTAGTGATCGACTACACCCCATTAGAAAGTGCATATATGCTTGGAAGTTTGCAAGGAAGTGGTTTTGCAAGGATAAAAGGAGACCCGAAGCAATAGGTGAAACAGCTAGGGGTCTACCTAGGAGGGATAAGGAAGTCTGCAGTAGCCAAGGAAAGGTGGGGGTCAATCACATTTTAGTAATCTCAAGCCAGTCTCATGAATGAAGCATAACATAGCAAGCGACAACCCAAGATCACCACCATGGCAGTAGTCAACAATGACCTAGCTTAACGTTTTCAGATCTGAATCTAGGGCTTAACAAGGATTCGAGATCAAGTTCTTTTTGTGGAGAGACAATGATCGAGACAAGTCTCAAGAGGTGGAAATAATTGGCAGGAGATAGTGGGGGCTTCAGGTGATCTATGGCGGTCAATTTGGGATTGGAAATCAAAGATTGCAAAATGGTCGGCAAAGGAAAGCTTGACCACGAACAGGCAGAAAGGGGAAAAAGTGAGAGTGGGTAAACTTTTTCTAAGTGTTGGCTTTTATAGTGCTGACCTGAGAGGAAAACCAAATCGATACCAACCTAATTGCGTCGGTACTGATATGGAAATTTAGAAAAATGGAACAAAGAAAAGGAGAAATTATCACTAGGCCAAGGCGTGGAATGATCTACAAAGTGTAGATCTTGTCCCAACACAGAGAGTGGAATTTCTATGATATAAAGCAGTTGAACAGGTATCCACGAAGTGGAGACAACGTTTTGAGGCAACTCTTGGATAGCTAATTGATGTACATAGATAATAGTGAATGCATGTCTTGTTCCAAAGCATGCTTTGTTTCTAACAAAAGAAAAAATCAATAGGAATTAACCAAAGAACTTGGAGCAAAATTGGAGATAAGGAAATAGCTTGATATTGGCCACTTTCTGGTTGGTACCGGTCACTTTTTCTGTGAGATTGCACCGATGTGCCTTCCTACGATGTTTAGTTTTTTATTAGTGGAAATTAACCACAAGGGCCTCTTTAGCAAGTGCAATTAGTTTCTAGGACACACAACTGAAATAATTACTTTTAAGGACAAAATGCAAAATAATTAGTTTTTAAGGCCTAAAAACCTATGAAATTATGTCCTTGAAAGTAATTGGATTGCCGACTTTGTTCTTAAAAGTAATTATTTTGCTGACTTTGGCCTTGAAATTAATTTTTTTGGATGCGTGTTTTAGAAACTAATTGGACTGCAAAGTTTGTCCTTCTAGTGAAATGCCCCTTTTTATTTTACCCCGACGAACTGTCTTTTATGGTATCTAGGAGTTAGACGTGATCACTCAATTTTGATTCAGAGTATTACAAAGGGAGGATAATCATAGCTATGTCAAAAGTGCAAACTTTCTTCTACTTTTTCATCTGTCTCTGAGTATCCAAAAAGTATGAAAAATTCATGAAATACTATGATATATGAAGGAGGTTGTAGCCAAGTTTGGAGTGATGTGGATATCATTTGAGTGGTTATAACAAATTTCTACTATATAGACTTGGTAAACAAACAAAAACAACGCATAATCTATTATCGTCTTTGAAGCTCATCTTAGAGTGCCTCTATAGATATTTTAGTGATTTGTTAAGTCGGCTTGATCATTTATAGCTTGTCTCCATACTCCATTAGTTTCACTATATATTTATCTTGAAATATATAGCTCTTTACTTCGTCTTTTGATATCATGAATTCATGGTCACATTTTGTTATCTAGTGCACCGGAAATATCTTGATGAAATCATTAGCATCATTGTCATACGGTTCTCATCATCAAAATACGGGATATGTCTTCCTCGTCTATGTGGATCTATATTGAACCATATGTTTGAGTTATTGCACTTGGCCAATTTTGACCATAGTCCAAACCATTCATACAGTGATGTCTTTGCCATCCTTTCTCATCCGTTCCAGCTTCTCAACATGACAATTTCATGCACTCTAACATGGAAATCACATAAATTCCGCCCAATTATGCATTTCGACAAACATCTTAAAGTGTTCCTTAAAACACCGATTTTCCTATAATGAAATCTCTCAAACAAAACAACGATTAAATCACATCATGCTTACATAAATATAAGCACATAACATCCATAAAACATTTAGTATAATCATATACACATCAAAATCAATATCCTTATCCCTATCCGTGTCTCTAAGCTTGCTAACTACATATTCTTTAATGTTTAAGGATTGCGGTTACATTTATAGACATCTAGGATGTAAGTGATTTATGTTCTTTTGACATTAACTTGCATCGTTCAAGTAGTTTCTATCATTTTTCTCTGAGCCATTATCATATAAATTAGATGTATGACATACCCAAACCTGTCTTAAATAGATCACTATTTACAGAACACCTTTTGATAATTTTTATTTGTTTGAAACTACCCCATTCATTATTTTTTTGAAAATAATTTCTTGATATGTTTGATAACCCTTGTACACGTCAATTAAAGCAAAACCAAGATGTAGTTTAAAGCTTTATGAGCTACTATAGTGTTTTAACAACTCTAAATAACCTGTGTAAACTCTAGGTGGTGTAGTACACACCGGGCCTTGTTAATTGATTTTAAAAATTGATTATTACGTAAAATAATCCATGATTAGCATATGTTACTAAATATATTATTAAGAAATATTTTATAAGTCTGGATCATTAACATAATTGATGATCACTTGGTATAGAATTTTCCCCACATATCCTTCCTTTCTCATTATGAAAATGAATGAACTTTATAAAACTTTAGTCATACCTTTAAAAACATCAAACATATGATATATTTTGTTAAAAAATGCTGCCTTACCTAAAGTTTTATGTTTGAAAAATTGGTCACGTATGTAGTTCTATCTCTTAACAAAATTTCACAAACCCGACCAATTACAAATCAAGTGATGATGAAGTACAAAAGAATTACAAATGTGGGTAAATAAATTTTATCGGATCGAGACTGATTTGGTTAGACGAAAGAGCAAAGTGCATATGGTGAGTGTATTTTGATGAGTAAATATCATGAAGAAAAGTGTACATGGCAAGTGTAGTAAGGAGTAAATCTTGAACGTAATTTGGAAAAGTGTCAATATTTTAAATTGTTTAAAATTGTGCACTAGTCACTTTAAATTTTTCATAACTAAATAAGTCCTTAGGAAGTTCCATTTTCTTAGCAAATATGAATGTTGGTTGAATAGATATTTTTGTTATCTAAAATATTATGCATGTTTAATTGATTACCTTAGTAGTTGGGTCATGGAAACATTGACTATTGTATTATATACTATTAGCCGATCATTTAGCTTGCATGGTACTCCAATTGGTAACTTGTGAATATAGTGTTAAATTTTTTTACGTTGGATTATAATTAATGGTATACTTATTAGTTTTTTTCTTTCTTTCTTTTTACCCTTTTCCTGCTAAGAAAGCACAACTTTATTTTGTGATTTTCTTATTCTCATACCATAAACTAAAATAATTCCCTCTACCCGCCTACTTGCAAAAGTAAACAAATAAATAAAGAAAACTGGATGTATAATCTAATAAGAATTAAGCTTTTACAAGTTCAGTATAACACATTTTAGAAAATTGGATACATTTAAAGAACATGGAGTAACACATAAAGGAGAAAATAATATGAATATAAACACCAAACAAAAGATATTATTCTGGCAAATTCATATCAAACACTATAAAATAAATAACAACCACGGAGTTTGTTTAACAACAAGACATACAAAAGATTGAAACAATTGCAAAATTGCAATCCATGAATATTAGTTCGAACCTAAAATTAGATAATTTTATTAATGTAACACAACAAATATATTAATATAACATAACAAGTACAATGAACGAAAATACGGGTTTAATTGAATTAACCAATGTGCTCCATTGAACCATTCATTTATTACGGAGAAATACGTAGTTGATAACTAACACATCAAACACTAAGAAAAGCGTGTCGAATACAATTTATGATATAGGTTTGCCAATTTTCTACTTTACGCTTTTCATCCCATCAAAATTAGATTTCATTATTAACCCATGTTCATTTATTTTCATATTATAAATGAATACAATACCTCTTTCCTTCTTAAATTATGTGTGTCGTCTTAGTAACAACCGATATAAGTGAACACACTTATTTCCTCTATTTATACTCTTATGTGTTTATTGCAATGGAGCTAACATATGCCTTTTATATGTAGACTAGTGGATTTATGAAATTTCATAATTTTTATTAATAGTTGGAGTAGGTTTGCAAAGATTTTGTCCGATCTCAAACTTCCTAGAGTTTCCTAAATATGTGCGCACGAGTTCGCAAGTTCGAATCTTGATTGTGACAAAGCTAAATTTTTATTTCTATTTGAGAGGTTTGAAAAAGACCACAAGTTTGAATGCTTAATTTTTATTCCTATTTGAGAGGTTTGAAAAAGACCACAAGTTGATAACAATTTTCACATATTTATCCTTTTCTCCTTTTCTCCTTTTCTAATGTTTCTCTATTTTCAACACCAATAAATCAGTATATAGTTTTTATTGTTTCAGTTTAACGTCAAGCAACACTTTTTATTATATTTTACTTTATTTTGAACATTGGCTCTAATTTATACTTTAGAAGATCGAATCTTAGATCTCTGGCAACAACTCGAGCTAGAAGCCTTACCACTTAAGGCAATAGTTATTGTCACACTCTTTATTTTTATTTTGTGAAAAAATGTTTTTAAAATATTTGAAAATAAATGACAATTTTATCTAAAAATTATTAATTTTTAAATAACATTTTGTTACGACATTCAATTTCTTTTTTCAAACTTAATAGCTAATTTAAAATTTTGTTATTGCAAATTTAAAATTATACTTATGTATGAATCATGGTTTTTTTAATTTCTATAATTTAGTATATGTATATATATGTATCTTTGTTTTTAAGTTTTAGAATTAATTGTTTTGAAATCCGTTTTAACTGTATACTTTTATTTATCAAATAAAAGTTGATCGATACTACATGCAAAAGTCAATTAAATATGCATTTACTTCAATAATTTTTTATCCACATACGCACGTGTGCAAACTAATTGAAAATATTGATATGTATTTAAATATAAAAAAAATTCATTTTAACAATTGATAAAACGATAAATTATGAAGTTAAGTCTGATAGAATGAACAATACTTCTTATTTCGATACTCTGATTAGCGTTGAGAGCTACAATAAGATATCCTTTAGAAGTATTTTCAACTTTGCCATTTATAATCATTTTTCTATTGAAGTTTTTCTTAAGATTGGAAAGAGGATAAAAAACAATTGCTATAACAATATCCAACATGCGTTGAACCACCACATACGCTTATATTACACTTCTACGCAATTTTCGAAACTCAAACTATACCATTTAATCTCCTTTGCATGGAGCATGTGAAATTTATACTGCTTATTACATTTGTATTATTTTCCTTTTCACATGTGGAATGCTTGCAAATTGTATTGATCACTTTGTCTTGCATATACGAAACACGTGTCTATATACTGATTATTTTGCCTACATGCATGCTGTTAGATCTTTCCTTCAGTACAAGTCATGTAAATCTTTAACATAATGTAACCATTCACGTTATTATTCTTTACTTACCCATATTAACTGCATTAATTGTTGAATTACTTATAAATGCTAAAGGCATTCATGTTCTCCTGCTTAAACCACAATCGGCTTATAAGGTTGTTTTCACAATTTTCTTGTTGGTCATGAGTAAAGTTGTTTTCTTATTAATGAAAGCAATCATATGACACTCAATGCATGCATAAGAGTTTCATCAGAAAAAGTTACTTTATGAATAATTTCTTAGAAATTTTTTGAGTCCAACTTTATTTCCAAATGAAAATATTGCATGATGCTTATTGTGCATAAACTGTAGTCATGTATCAAGTGGAAAATAATTAAAATCGAACACACACCTTTAACAATATATAGGCTTTGATACCTATATGCTCATTAATATTTACTTTATGCTGACAGTTGACTAAATCTCTATTGAACACATATCCAAACACAAAGCACGGCTGGTTAAATAGATATTTCTCGGGCAGTATACTAAAGTATCATCTCGTAGTTCAGACTACAAGATGAAAGGTCACGAGTTCGATCATCGAGATCGACACTTACTAGCAATAATGAATCATGTTAAAAAAAAGTATCATCTCTATCGATTGGTTCGGTTCGTTTGTCGTGAAATTCCGCCTCGATTTGTGTTTACATTTATTATGTATGCATGCATACGAGAGCTGTAGTTTGTAAGAAAGCTCACACGCCATATGTGTCAAATAAGTCTACGTTGATTTTGATGTTGATAAGTTCTTTCATACTTATTTTACGCACACACGTTCCCAAAACTAATAGAACCAATAACAAATCCAGATAATGTGAATGGTAAATAAAAATATATGCTAAAATGATTAAATTGATTGTTAGAACATAGCATGTTTTTGTTAATATTTCTCAAATGTGTGTTTTTGTAGTTGGTTGTATAAAGTGAAAGACATTCTCTCTTTTTGAATATGACTATAATATTTGTCTGCGAAGAACTCAAAATCTTTTATTATTCATTGGCAAAATAACATTACTAAAAAATAAATAAAGATAGAGTTAGTTGAAAAGAAACATAACCTGAGAAATACATTAACGTATAATAAAATGATCGTTACACAAGCACTACAAAGTTGGAGCTGTATGATACGAGAAGATTGTGTTACAAATGAATGAATAAATAAACGGGTGTATGTTTTATACTACCCTTTCATTTCTTTAGAATATTCATAAGGGGGATAAGTCACATTAACGTTTGCAAGTAATGTTGTATACCAGTGGAAAAAAAATTCCAGTTTTGGTGATGAAAGCAACTTACAACTGTATGTATCCTTTTCTGGCTTCATCAGTTTGCAGATTAAGTAATTAAGATGAACTTTTTATATACATTTTCTTTCATTTGTTTGCTTAGAACAATATTCCAAATCTTGGATTTCGATCACATCGCGTTTCGAAATTTTCTACCAATGATACATCGAATGAGATTTTGGACAAGATAAGTGTATATAGGGTTTTAATATTGCATTTGCTGGAACCTCGGTTCCTGATATTTTGATAATAACAATTATTTGAGTTTATCTAACCAAGTTTTGTAGGAAAATATTGATGATCAGACTCCGAAGTGATGAGCGTAATGTTCTATATTGTTAAAGTTTGTGTATAGTTAGTATTATATGTTAAATCTCTCCTAATTGGTATACATGCACAATCTAATGAATACACGCACTTATTTTCAAAGAAAAGCTTTTATGTGTCTGAAACACAGGATTCAAACATCTAAAACATGTATTTAAGACGTCTGAATGCTGAAGTACAACATCAATTTTGAGGCACATTCAGACGTCTGACCCTAATATTCAGACATCTGAATTCAATCTATTTTGCACTATTTCGGCGCTGGTTTGTTATTTCCCTACATTCAGAAGGCTGAATTTTATTCAGACTTATGAGTTAAAAATAACGGCTAGTTTTTCGAAAGGTTGCTTCTCTTCCCTGAATAGAAACAATTCAACAGTTGCTTCTTTCTCGTTCATGGCTACTATTCACGAAGCATTGCAACCTTTTAACAACTGTAAATAACAAGCAATTTCAACACTATTATCAACGTATTTTTTATTTTTTATTTCTAAATTCTATGCACTTGCTATTTACTTTCAAAATTCTCAAATCAAACTATTTGATCACTAACACTCAAACATATTTCTTGAGTGATCAATTAGTCTTCCTTTCTTCACGAATGTCATTATATACCATAAAGGAGAAGATTACAGGAAGAGTGTACACATATTGACTCATTAGTGCTATTACGGAGCATATTCAGTCAGAATCATTTCCACTTGTATTCGAAGTCCTGTTGTAGTATCCTCAGGCAGTAGAAGTCCTATTCAGTTGTCTAGACGGGAAAATCATGTTCGGTTGTTCAGGCGGTGTAATACCTGTTCCTCCAAGTGAAGCGAGGGTATCGATTGAATTCCAGAAGGAGTCTGAGACTGGACGTAGAACGGGAGTTTGAACCAGTATAAAAATCTCTGCTATCATTTTCTTTATTGCTTTAATTGTTTATTTTTATATTCATATTCCGCTCTGGCAAGTAATTTAGGTAACTTTCATATTACACGATCACATAGTTACTTTCATTTGGTATCAGAGCAAGATAATCTTATAACCGTAACACAGTTATTTGATATTTTTAGTAATATGGAAAATAACACCAACACCAGTTTTACTAAAGGTTAGTCCACTGCACGACCTACACTTTTCAATGATTTGAACTATAACTATTGGGCTACTAAGATGAGAATCTATATGCAAGCTAATGGTTATGACACATGGAATATCTGTCAAACTGAACATCACATACCTACTAGTGAATATTCAGAATGGTCTAACACACAAAAACTAGATGCTACTACAAATGCAAAAGCTATGAATAAGTTATTTTGTGCACTAGATAAAAATGAGTTTAATAGAGTTAGCATGTGTGCTACTCTGCCTATGAAATATGGCGCACATCGAAAGTTACACATGAAGGCACTAACAAAGTTAAATAAAGCAAGATCTCTATACTTAAGAATCAATTCCAAAACTTTAGAATGAAGCAAGATGAATCTATAAATGATATGCATTCTAAATTTGAAGACATATATCATTCACTTTTGGCATTAGGAGAAAAATTCATTGATTTTGATATCGTCTCAAAAAACCTAAATTCTCTAACGGATGAATGTGAACGAAAAGTCTTAGCAATTGAAGAAGCTAATGACATTTCAACCATAAAAATGAAGAGTTGATGGGAAATCTAATGTTTTATGAAGTTAATCTCCAGGCTAAACAAGTATAGGCATAAGATAAAAAGATAATATCGTTCAAGGCAGAAATGGAAGAATTCGATTCTGATGGAGAAGATATGGCTCTTGTTGCAAAAAATTTCAAGAAGTTTTTGAAGTTCAAAAAGAACAATAGATTTGGAAATAATAAAAGCAGCTTCAACAACAGTAGTAACAAGTCATCAACTTCAACTATCAAATGATATGAATGTCAAAAGAAAGATCATACGAAGAAAGATTGTCCTGATCAAAAGAAAGACAAATTCAAAAACAGAAATAAGCATTCTCGGTAGCATGGAATGATTCAGAATCCTCTTCATCAGACAGTGACAGCGATAGTGACACTGAACAAACAAACATGTGTTTTATGGCAATGAATGATGAGGTAAATGATTTAACTTTTGATGATTTAGTAGAAATAAATTTTGTTCTATTAAATAATATGAAGAACATCAAAAGAAAATATAAAGAGATAGTGAAAATTTAAATAGAACCAAACTTGAAGTTGAAATGCTAAGAGATGAAAGAAAATTTTAGAAGAAGAACTTCAAGCTTCTCAAGAATCTTATTCTAATACAACTTCTTAAATTTCTATGTTGAGTCAAGAAATCGAAACTCAAAAAGAAAAGAATGAATCTCTCCAAATTGAAAATCATGATTTAAAAGCAAATGTTAAAATATTAGAATTAGATATCTCTAGTCTCAAAACACAGTTAGAAGGTGTTACCAAAAATATTTCAGAATTTAAAAAAGGAAGAGAAAACCTTTCTAAAATTTTGGAATATTCTCAAACTATGTCAGATGAAAAAGGCTCAGGCTAGAAGAAAGTTTCAAATAGTCTACCTAGGAAAAGGAACTCTTTTGAAAATCATTTTCAAAAAAGTAATCATGTTATAATCAATAATGTTTCGAATATTCCAAAACATTCTAAGAACATTAGAATTTGGGTTCCTAAAACCAACAATTATTTAATTAGGAACAAGTACAGAAAATCTTTTATGGAAAATGTTCACAATAATAAAGATTTTATTTATATAGGGAACGGTGAACCCGCTTGGGTTTGGGTTCCAAGATTTAAGGTTTCTAAGACCTAAATCTTGGAACCCTAACAAAACGTAGGTACCAATATCATTTTCATATTTTTTGTAGGTACCACTTAAGAAAAGAGGGAAATGGATATTAGACAGTGGTTGTTCAAAACACATGACAGGAAATAAAGACATGTTGACTAACATTATCTACTCCGATGGAGGCTTTGTCACCTTTGGAGATAATTCCAAATGATACATCATTGGCAAAGGCGATAAAACCCATACTCTAACCCTTACCAAGGAATCGACATTGACGATGTCGATGCCAATATGTATGAACGTGACGAAGTTTCATATAGATTTTTTTCCGATGACATTACGAATATGATTTCTTTCCGGTGAATGAGATTTTTTTTATTTTTTTATTAGTGATGTGTTTGGTTATCTTTTGCTACAATCCTTATTATTCCCTATTTAAGTACTTTGTATTGTTTTATGTTGTTTACTTTTAAAACATTATGTTCTATTTGTAGTTTAATCTGCAAGATGTGTTTGATTCTAAATGTTCTTGTTCTTTCATGGTTTTCTATGTGATGTATATCTCTATGTTCTTGTTGTGGTTTTAGTGCTTGTTTTTCTCTTCTATAACCTGTTGAGTAACTAATTCTTTTTTGTCAATGACAAATGGGGAAATAAAGGTAGAATATTGTACTTTAATCCTGTGGTAGAAAATCTTATTTTCGTACTAACCAATATTTCTATGACAGGAGAAGTTATTTTTTACTAACCAATATTTTCGTAGTTGTCATTATCAAAAATGGGGAGAATGCTGGAACCTCAGTTCCTAATATTTTGATAATAACAATTATATGAGTTTATTTAACAAAGTTTTGTAGAAAAATATCGATGATCAGACTACGGACTGATGGGCGTAATTTTTTATATTGTTAGAGTTTGTGTATAGTTAGTAATATATGTTAAAATCTCACCAAATTGGTATACGTGCACAAGCCAATGAATACACGCACTTGTTTTCGAAGAAAAACTTTAATATGTCTGAAACCAAGGATTCAGACATTTGAATCATGTATTCAGACATCTGAATGCTGAAGTACAACATCAACTTTAAGGCGCATTCAGACGTCTGGCCCTAATATTCAAACGTTTGAATTCAACCTATTTTGCACCGCTTCAGCGCTGGTTTGTTATTTCCCTACATTCAGAAGGCCAGACTTTTGAGTTAAAAATAACGGCTAGGTTTTTGAAAGGTTGCTTCTCTTTCCTGAACAGAAACAACGCTCAATTCAACAGTTGCTTCTTTGTGATTCATGGCTACTCTTCACGAAGCATTGCAACCTTTTAACAAGTATAAATAGCAAGCAATTTCAAGACTATTATCAACGAATTTCTTATTTTTGATTTCTAAATTCTATACACTTGCTATTTACTTTAAAGATTCTCAAATCAAACTATTTGATCACTAACACTCAAGAATATTTGTTGAGTGATCAAATAGTCTTTCTTTTTTCACGAATTTCACTATATACCATAAAAGAGAAGATTATAGGAAGAGTGTACTCATATTGACTCATTAGTGCTATTACAGAGCATATTCAGTCAGAAACACTTACACTTGAATTTGAAATCCTGTTGTAGTATCCTCAGGCAGTAGAAGTCCTATTCAGTTGTCTAGGCCGGAAAGTCATGTTCGGTTGTTCAGACGGCGTAGTACCTGTTCCTCCAGTTGAAGCGAGGGTATCGATTGAATTTCAGAAGAAGTCTGGGACTGGACGTAGAACGGGAGTTCGAACCAGTATAAAAATCTCTGGTGTCATTTTCTTTACTGCTTTAATTGTTTATTTTTATATTTATATTCCGCTCAAGCAAGTAATTTAGTTAACTTTCATATTACATGATCACATAGTTACTTTCAGCATTGACATGTAGAGTCATAAAATACATTTTACTTTCAGCATTGACATCTAGAGTCTTAAAATACATTTTTGGACTATCCATGAGTAACTTATTAGACTGATATTTTTGGAATTTCTAAATGGTTGTTATTAAAATAAAAACAGAAAAATAATTACGAAGTTGTTACATAATTAATTTGCATAGTGTTAGTTTTTTCACTAGAAAGAGAAGATTACATTATTTTTGGAAGATCGTAATAGCTTGATTAACTTTGTAGTGAATAATAATTTTCCTTTTATTTAACGCTGATAAAAGGGAAAAAAAACATAGTAATTTGCTGCGGTGCTATCAAGTCGCGCTCACAAAACCCACGGCACACAAAAACGCACCTAGAGTCTTAAAATGCATTTTGGGAGAAGCATATAAAGGTTTGTAGGCTTAAGTTGAGTAGGCGCGCCTGCATAGTCTATTATTATTCAGGTAGTAAGAGCTATTTTGAATTTCACTTGGTTTCCATACGCAGATATTAATCGTTTGCTTATTTTTTTAGTACACGTCAGCATTCAGTTTTGTTCCTGAAAGCGAACATAGAAGCCTTATGGAATGCATGTTTTTAAAAATGTGTTGCATTTGTACCGAAGTTGCAATCAACAAATTACTTGGTTGATCCTAATTTCACACTCATATATGGTTTTTTTCTGTTATACACATACTGGTGCAAATGCAGGGGTGGAGGTGGGTGGTGATAAGCTGGCTCCACCTCTCAAGTTTTTACAAACTGCTAGAAGAATGAAATGTGTGCATGCGCGCTCTCGCAAATATACATATGTATGTGCATGTGCGTAAATTAAATTGGAAAGAAGCTTTTCAAAAATTCTCATTTATCTTCATTTCCAAGAGCTACTACTAATGGAGTTGTTTATTTACACACACTGGCCTCGTTTAAATCGGAAATCTAATTTTCTTTCTACTTTTTGAAGAATAATGATACAGTTTATCATTATAATATTCTAACCATTTAATATATTACATGTTTAACTAATTCATTTAGAGAACATAATGTAAACATCAATATTATAGTCTTTGATAGTTTATTTAATTTGTAAAATTTATATTGTTGGTTAATACACCGTTAAATCAGTTCCATGACAACTGTTAGAAGGGTGATAGTCTATTTGACATTTTCTTTTGTTTAAGGTTTTTTTTGTTGTTGTTGATAATAATAACTGAAACTAATACACTAATGTAATAAATATTTGTTTATCAATGTAAACTTCTACAGATTTTGATTTTCTTTTTTAATTTACGACTCCTCTGGACATAGATGAAATATAAAGGGAAGCCCTGGTTACGAGCAGAACCAAATTTTCTGATACATGTCATCAAAACTTTTGCCTACTTTTGGTTCAAACTACTGAAACTAGTTTGATTTTTCGTCCTCAGTCAAATTGACGCTGGCAATATAATGAAACAAACAATACAAGGGTTACTGAAAGCACACATATCAATCCGAGCCAATAAACACAAAGCATATCAGCCATAGATCAAGATCGACGGCCAGGAGTATTCACTGCTATTTGTTTCAGATTACCAAATACATATGGGCTCGCATATTTGGCCCATTTACAATATGTATAAAATCCATAGTAGCAGCATGTATAAGAGCCGAAATGGGAGTGGGTCCTTCCATAGCATCAGGTAACCATCCAATTCTGAACGATAGTAAATACCGGGACTTTGCAATATTTGATTCTCTGTATCAATATTTGTACTGCAGTATTATCAATAAAAAACTATATCTTCAATTCTCTGTTTATGGTATCGGAGCCCTAAGCCAAACGACGAAATTTTCTAAAATCATAATCAAAGAAATTTAAAGATATAGATTGTATTAGCTCCTCTCAGAAAAATATCATCATCGAGGAGGCATACCTTATCGCATCAAGAATCTGTTATATCAGTTCCATATCCATTTCTTGCCGTCCTAAAGGAGAAATCAGAATTTTATCTTCACTTTTCTCCTCTGTTTGCAAGATTCTTCACTGATTTTCATGCATATTACTGCTTCTTCATGAAACAGTAATATACACCTATCACAAGCAGTTTGAATTTCCAACTTTTCTTGTTTCTTGGCTGCTATTCTCAAATAGCCACGCCAATATTCCTGTCAGTCATTCTTTACACCAAGAAACCAACATTTCAAGATTATTGAATCACCATGGCACTTGATGAAGAAGGAATGACATCAGCCACTTCAGGCAACCAGTCCATGAATCCCCAGAATTTGGATCAGATCTTGATAAAGCCTAAAATTCAAGTTATCACAACACCATTAGATGAAGACAATTATGTTTTATGGAAATATCAAGTCGAAATAGCTTTGAAAGGATATGACTTACATGATTATGTTGCTGGAACCAAAATCATACTACCAATCATGATAACTGCCAAAGAAGACAAGATTGTCAGCAATCCAGATTACAAACACTACCAAAAACAGGATAATCTCTTATCATCATGGCTATTATCTTCAATAATCAAAGCTTACTATCACAAATGGTTGGATGCAACAGCTCTTATGAGATATGGTCAGCAATCGAACGCATTTTCAGTTCACAATCCGCATCAAAAGTCATGCAATATAGAAGGGAACTACAAAATGCAAGAAAAAATGATATGCCAATGAGAGAATATCTTGCCAAAATCAAAAATTTATGTGACAAATTAAAGGGTGTTGGTCATAATGTGTCCATCAGTGAGCAGATTCTAGTGATAACCAATGGGATAGATCAAGATTATGAGTCTTTAATAACATATATTGCCACACAACCAACCTTGCCTGATATTGAATACATCCACACAGCTCTGCTTGCTCGTGAGGGAAGGATTCAACAAAGGAAATCAATACAAGAAGAATATAATATCAATTATGTTGTTGCATCAAGGAACATAAATAAAAAAAATGCATCAAATCAATCCGGACAAGAAAATCAAAGTCAGAGAGGAGGCTATGTTCAAAGAGGCAGAGGCAGAGGGAGGAGTGGATACAGTAATAAAGTCAAATGTCAGATTTGTGAAAAATTTGGGCATATGGAAAACAAGTGTTATTTCACATATAAGGAAGATTTCAATGCAGGACAAACATCTCAAACCAGCAAGCAACCAAATGCTAACATAATTCAAACTAGCAATCAATCCAGAAACAATGGAGATAATACTACTGATGATACACCTAAAACAGAAGATTACAGCATGGATCAATGGTTTCCTGATTCTGGTGCCACAAATCACATCACAAACAACCTATAGAATTTAAATCTGGGAAACAAAGGATACACAGGTAATCAAACTGTACTTATGGAAAATGGTGAAGCTACAAATATAACGCATGTTGGTACTGGCTATATAAAAGGTACAAGGCTACTCTATTTAAACAATTTATCGAGAGTACCAAGTATCAAGAAAAACCTTATTAGTGTTTCACAATTTGCCAGTGAAAATAAGGTATATTTTGAGTTTCACCCAAAATCATGTCTTGTTAGAGATTCATTAAATAAAAACATATTATTACAGGGTAGGCTGGACAATGGTCTATACAAATTCAGCAATATTCAAAACAATGATGCTGCTAATGAGAGAATTTGGTTAAATAATGTTAGAACAAAGAGTGGCAGTGATGTAAAGTTGTTTCATGAATGGCACTGTAAACTTGACCATCCTAGTTATGATGTAGTTAAACTCATCTTAATGCAAAACAATATTTCTGTCCCAAATAAATCCGATTTATCTTTATGTGATCATTGTCAAATGGGGAAAATGCATAAATTGCCTTTTTCAATTTCTGAAACTATATATGAAAATCCCCTTGAGTTAATTACTGCAGATCTATGGGGACCAACACCACTCACTTCAACACAAGGACATGGGTATTATCTATCACTTGTAGATGCACACACAAGACATACTTGGATTTATTTTCTCAAAACTAAATCTGACACTAGCCATGCTATAACACAGTTTATTACTCATGTTGAGAAACAAATTAATAAATGTGTGAAAATAATGCAAACAGATGGTGGGAGAGAATTTAAACCATTAAAAGAATTTTTTAGCCAAAAAGAATTCTTCACAGAACTACCTGCCCCCACACATCAGAACAAAATGGCCTAGTTGAGAGGAAGCACAGACATATCGTGGAGACAGGTTTAACACTTTTGTCTCAAGCATCATTACCTTTGAAATACTGGAGTGATGCTTTTGCCACTGCAGTATATCTTATTAATAGGATGCCGACAAAAGTGCTAAACAATGGCTGCCCATATAAAAAACCTTTTAAGGTTAAACCAAAATATGATCATTTAAAGGTTTTTGGGTGTTTGTGTTATCCCTATCTCGGACCATACAATAGACATAAATTGAGCCTGAGATCAAGTCCATGCACTTTTCTGGGGTATGCACACAATCAAAAAGGATATAAGTGCATGGACAATCAAGGCAGAATCTATATTTCAAGGCATGTTGTGTTTAATCAAAACGTGTTTCCATTTGCAGGCAAAAGAAAGCAGGATCATGAAATCAACAATGACAAAACACATGGTTTTTACATCTCAGAATTGTCAGAATGTGTTCAAGGAAACAGTCAGACAATAGAAAGTGTTGACAAAGATGCATCTATATCTAGCACCAAATCAGGATACAGTTCAGACAATAATGTTAACAGCTACTCATCAGTTGATGTAAATGATGAGCAGAATACTAGAATGTTAAGCAGCATACAAAATAATGATCAAAGTGCAAATATGTCCAATGACAATCAAGAAACAGATGCAACAGCAAACATCAATGATAATCAATTGGAAAATTCTCATAGTCAACATGTGGAAATAAGACACCCCACGATTACCAGATCTAAGAGTGGTATTTTTAAACCTAAATTATACATTTCTCAATTAAATGAGGTGGAGCCAAATTCTTATGATCAGGCTAGAAAACATGAAAAATGGAGAAAGGCAATGGATCAAGAAATAAATGCATTAGTCAAAAATAAGACCTGGACACTAGTGCAACCACCAAAGAACAAAAATATTGTGGGATGCAGATGGACTTACAAAATCAAAAGAGATGCAGATGGTAATGTATCCAAGTATAAAGCCAGGTTGGTGGCAAAAGGGTATTCACAGCAGTTTGGTTTTGATTTCACTGAGACTTTTTCCCCAGTGATCAAACCAACTAGTATAAGAGTCATGTTAACTCTAGCTCTTCACAAAAATTGGAAAATAAGACAGCTAGATGTTTATAATGCTTTTTTAAATGGTGAATTATGTGAAGATGTTTACATGCAACAGTCAGAAGGATACAATCATCATATGAATAAAGGTTATGTTTGCAAGTTACACAAAGCCATATATGGGTTAAAGCAAGCCTCTAGAGCATGGTATGAGAAGCTTAAAAGCACAGCGACACATTTGGGTTTTAATGCTACAAAATCAGACAATTCACTTTACTTGAGAAAAGGCAAACATGTGAGCACATATAAACTTGTGTATATGGATGATATACTCATTACAAGAAATGATCAACAGGAAATCAACCACATCATAGAGCTACTGGACAAGCACTTTGCAATCAAGGACATAGGTGAATTGAAATATTTTTTAGGAATAAACATCCAGAGAAAAACTGACAGTGAATTTTTTCTATCGCAAAAGCAATACATCAATGATATTCTGGTCAGACATAACATGGACAAAGCAAAACCACTACCTACCCCCATGACAAGCAATAAACAGTTGTCAAAAAATAGAGGTGAGCCTATTGATAATGTCAAACAATACATAAGTATCGTTGGAGCACTTCAGTATGCCACTATTACTAGGCCAGACGTATGTTTCAGCATTAATAGGGTATGTCAGTACATGCATAATCCTCTAAACGAGCACTGGAGTGCCGTCAAGCGAATTCTTAAATATCTCAAAGGGACAAATACATATGGGTTGCATTTAAAAGCCAGCAAAGATATAAATATACACGCTTACAGTGATTCCGACTGGGCAAACGACATTGATGACAGAAAATTCATTTCTGGATATTACGTCTATCTGGGACCAAATCCGATCTCTTGATGCACGAACAAGCAGCCCACTATTTCCAGAAGCAGCACTAAAGCTGAGTATAGATGTATAGCAAGTACAGTTGCTGAAATCACCTGGATCGAAACCCTAATTTGGGAATTAGGGTTCGAATCAACTCGCAAGCCTATTATTTGGTGTGACAATCTCAGCGCCAACTCGCTCTCTATGAATCCTGTTCAGCGTACTCGCACGAAACAAATGGAGATAGATCTCCACTTCGTTCGAGAAAGGACAGGGAGCGGCAAGCTTGTCATCAACCATGTTCCATCTTATTATCAAAGAGCAGACTTTCTAACCAAGGCTTTATCAGCCAAAAATTTCAATCGATTTCGTGAGGAGCTCAGAATTTTCTCAGCCGACATGGAAAGTAGAGAAAAGATAAAACCCTAGTTTTGTTTGAGGCGGCGTATAATGAAACAAACAATACAAGGGTTACTAAAAGCACACATTTCAATCCGAGCCAACAAACACAAAGCATTTCAGCCATGGATCAAGATCGACGGCCAGGAGTATTCATTGCTATTTGTTTTAGATTACCAAATACATATGGACTCGCATATTTGGCCCATTTACATTATGTATAAAATCATTTCTCTCTATCAATATTTGTACTGCAGTATTACCAATAAAAAACTATATCTTCAATTCTCTGTTTAGGCAACCCCATTAAATATATCATGCTCACCGCACTTCCATCGAGCTTGAACCAAAGCAAGCTCAGAATTGCTAACAAGGAATGGAATAGTCTTTACCATGAACTCAGGATGCGGTGGAAAATCTGCATCGAAAATCGCAACATGATCGCATTGTCTGACATAATGTTTTTTCAGTCCTTCGCGGAGAGCTCCAGCTTTGTACCCATTTCTGTTAGGTCTGATCTCGTACTTGATATTGACGTTCTCGTTCGCCCATTTTTTACACTCTTGCTCTTTACGATTTGTAACAAAACGTTATTAGTCAGTACAGCCTGTATTAGAACGTAGAAAATAATGTGTTATAAGATAGGTATTGCTCATATACTTATAAGATATTAGTATAAGATAGGTATCGACATAGTAAGTTATGACATCGGTTAATCTCTGGTAATTCACTGAGTTAAAGGTGTAGATCCGTGTGCCATGACTCATAACACTGGTTGATTCCTGTGTTACAGCACTGCTAGATTCATGTGTTATAATGTATAACGCTAGTATTCCTTAAATATATGTGGATCTACATGTCATAAGAGTGGTAAATCTCTGTGTTATTGCACTGGTATATCCTTTTGTCATAACTTAAAACACTATCATACCATAACACAGTGAATCTGTTTCTTATAACACTGTAAATCCCTATGTTATAACACTAGCAAATTCCTGTGGGATGATGGATTACGATTCATAACATATTTACCAACTTTACACTTTTCATAGCCGAGAAAGCTTTAATTTTTTTTACTATTTACATTATAGAGCATTTAAATTTTCACAACATAGAACATACACTATAATAGATCCCTGAATTGCATGCATAGGTAGATCCATGCATTATAAGACTGTCTTTCTCTATGTTCAGGGGCGAATCCAGAATCTCTTTCTAGAGGGGTCGAAGAGAATTCAAAATCGATAAAAAATTATTATATTAGCATACTAGTATATCTGTAACATTTTTCCTTCACTGCAGGTTTGCACATTCAAATAGCATATATGAAAACTCAACAAAATTATCAACAATTAAGAAAAGAACACTGAAAATACCAAATTTCAATAATATCTAGCACTTAAATGCAAGTATTTCATCATCAATCATTTAACTTTGCTTCAGCTTCAATGAAATAAGCAACAAATAAGGCTAGAGTGGCAGTATCTTTTGGAAATGAAGACAAGTAAAAATTCGCTAACAGCTCCCTTAATATTTTTATATTCTCAGAGATGTCATTGCTGTACAAAATTCAATTCTTCTAGCACTTTTTCAAAACTTGAGGGGGATCAGCTGACCCCCTTTAGATACATGTAACTTCGCCTTTGTCTGTGTTATTTTACACTGTTTTAATATGATAAATTCCTATGTTAAAAAAGAAGATTGTGTTGCTCGCTGTTTTAATATCTAAAAATTCAAGATAGCAGTTATTCTATGATAAAAAACATGTGGATCTGCAATTGATTACCTTAATTGCAGGGTCAGTCGAGTAATCGAGCACCTGGATTATGATCCTATCAGCTGGCCATTTTAGCCTGCATGCTGCCCCAATCGACAACTTGTACGCCTAGCATCAAGAAATTCATGGTAGATTACCAATTCATAACATATTTACCGACATTTTGCCAAAAAAAGCTATTAACTCTATATAATTTACTTTTCAGGATCATATCCATATGGAAATTCTCACAGCTACAATTAAACAAGAAATATCAAGGAAAGTACCTCTTTCTCATTATACATGGGAACCTGAACCTGATCCAAAACCATAGGATGGCTTCGATTAGCCTCCATCTCCTCCATCACAGCATCAATATTGTACATCATGTACCTTTTCCTTCCTAAAACCTTCACGCACAGTATCACAAAGGCCATGTAAACCCTCTCCACAAACAGCATGAGCGACATCACTGCACAGAAGTACACAGCGATCCTCAAACCCGGCACTATCACGGACTTCCGGATCCAGTTCCATGCATCCATCGGCTCTTCTCCTACTCCTTCATTTGCATCTGTAACTACAGGATCGAACACTCCAAAGCTTTCATGGTTTAAATTTGATTAAATTTTGAGTATAGAGTTAAAGAATGCAATGCTGCATACTGATTACTGAGAGCTCGAGGGGTCGCTATAAATGGAATTTCGGAAGCGTTTGCAAGGCGACACGTCATTTTAGTAATTTTTTGGGTTTGTTTTATTCATAACAAATGGATAGCATCTTGTATTTCATCTCCTTTTTTTGACGATTGAATTGCCTATTGCAATTTGTTTTCAATTTTTAACGTTCTTTTTTGCGTATTAGGTTCATAATTGTTGGATAATATGGAATATCCAAAGAAATGGCTGGCTGTGGGCTCGAATGGTGGATTTTCAAGCTAGGGTTTGGGCCAAGCTCTCTATTTTCAAAGCTTCTGCACGTATAATTCCTTGTAAATTAGGTTTCTATTTTGTTATTTTTTATCAAATTGTCCTTTTTTAGAAAATCGGTTCAACAATAAAATCATGGGCAAAATTAGCATAAATTAGCTAAAAACTAAAAATATGACCTCATTTTCATAACTTTTTCGAAAATGACTTTTCTTTCATCATCTTTCAATCCTGAGGACTAGATAAACATTCTTTGTTTTCAAACTGTTTTTTTGGGTATTTTCACACTTTGCTAAAATGGTTTAATTTTCCGATGTGTAAAGGTTTCATTACTTTCAATTACAAGATTGGTTATATTATATTTGGTTGTTTTTTGTGTAGGCTTAACCAAGTGCAAAATTGATGAAGGAAGCTGGAAAATTCCATGCATGGCGTTAATTGAATGCATTGTTGCTTATTAATTGAGCAGATGTATGGGACCTGAGATGTAATGAACTGATTCATTTCAATTTATATGCTGTAAAGAATTTGGGTTTACAATCACATACTTTATTATTGTGTTATTGTGCTTTTAGTTCTACTAGTTTGTGCTTAATGATAATAACACTATTGCTATGTGGTGTTATAAAGATTTGATCGTTATAGTGCATTTTTTTTATTGTCAGTTGAACAATAAAGCTGAGATTTGGCTTGTTGGGAAAGTGTGACGATGATTTCTATTTTATCTTGTGAGAATTTCGGTTCATCAATTTTTTTAACACTTAGAAGTTCTGTTTCGAAACTCAACAAATCCAAGGATCTAACAAAGTTTACATTTTCTGATGGTGAAACAGATAGTACTGACTTTTTTCGTGCAATTAGCATGGTTTTTCTTCTAAAACATAATGCTTTTGAAATTTGTGTTTTTGACCAATGGGTGATAAATACACCAAAATTTGACTGCCTTTCCTTCGATGATATTTTGTTATATGGCGGATGTTCACAATTATGCATTTACATCGTGTAGTTAAAGCTCTGTAAAATCGTTGATATAGCGCGTAGCGCTTTTCGATCGTTACACATTTTCAATTTAGCATTGATACACAGTATTTTCATTTTAAGTCTCCGCTAAATCCGCTAAATCCAGGTTTTTTAACCTTCGTTTTAGCAACATTAATATAAAAAGGTTGATTTGACTAATTCTCTTTTGAACTAAATCAACAAAGTTAGGGTAAAGATTAATTTTAAGATCAGTATTGAATATAAGTTAGAAATCTACTGTAGTCATCAAATTTTGACGGTGTAAATTATGATATTCTTCGATTTTAATATTTAAGATTAAATTATATGTATTTTACCGTACAAATGATGTGAGAATGAAAATAAATTAACTTTTAATATTTGTTTCAATCAAATGACTTTTTTTTCACCTACGCTATTTTCTACTACATCTCCGTTTTATTCTTGCCATAACCTTTTGTGTCTGTACTGCTAAGTGTTTTAATTGCAAAGCATTTACATCGAAAATGTTAAAAATATGCAACATAATATTGAATTTATTTTAAAGAAAAAACAATATAAGTCGTGGCTGAGTAGTGAATTGTGAAAGCATCTTATGTGAAACCTATGATGTTATGGCCGAAATAATGAATATAAGTGGAAAAAATGAAGGAAATTTTTCGAAAACACCCTTCTAAGGTTTTAAAATACAGCGACGTCTCTCGTTATAAACTTGTTATAAAAAATACCATGGTTTTTTGTTTCAGTCAAACTGCAAACATTTGCAGTGCGTGCTATAAATATTTGTAGCTTTGCAGCAACAAAAATAATTCAATAAATAAATAGGTTTATTTTTATTTATAGTAATCCACAATTAATTACATTTAAGTTTTGAAAAAAACAAAAATGAAAAGTTTATCGGGAATAAATTTATGTGTATAAATTAAAACATGCTTTTGAAAAGAGTTTTTTGTGTGTCGAACTTGAAAATAAGGGGTAGATCCAAATATCCATGACAATAAATTTAAATGGAAGTGAAACAAATTAGTGAATTATCATGGAAAGTTAGCTTACTATATCTACAAAAGCAAAGAGACTTGAATTTTAATTGACAAACGCAATTTATTTTAATAAAATATGAAAGTTCTTCTGGACAACAAAAGAAAGTAAATATATGCTACGTATCATTTTCTGTTAGTTTGTAGGAAGATGCTAAAAGGTCTGAAATTTTCAAGTACACAAAACTACAAAATTTAAAATGGAAGATGGATTTCAATGGTATTAGCCAAAAATTTGGTCTAACAATCCCAACTGGTAGGATTTAGATAACAATCCTGGATTGTAGAATTGTATCTAATAATATCAAATTAGCTAATAAATTAAAAAGTAGAAAGAATAAGTAGTATTGGAGAAGGAAGACACAATTTTTCTAGTGGTTCGACAAAATCTCATACCTATATCAAATTTGTCAATGTTTTATTTCTTTATTCATAATGGATCTACCAAAATTATGAAGATGATTTGATATTCTATCCCGAGTTACAAAAATGGTAAAGTTAGCTCTAGTATTTGATAAGAAAGGTTTAGTTCCTTTTTGGTTAGAGATGGCCTTCTATTTATAACTAAAATGAATTGTTTTGGAGGCCTTAAGTTCGTCAGATCTCGGCAGATTTCGTCAATCAATCAGGTCCAATGTGGTGGAGCAGAAATCCAATCAAAAGTAGACCAAATCTCTAGCTAGATAGATCGGCATCGATCCATGGTCCAAACTTGTATCTTTCTTCATATCTTGATGTCTTCATGTTCCTTGGAGCTTTAAAGAGGCAAAATTGTCTTTGGGGTGGGTCAGTGCCGATCAATCACCCTTGTCCAAATGCTTTTCATTTGCTTCAATATACTAAAGATCCACTGCTCTTGAGTTTGGGTGGGCAAAATGGTCATTTGTATGAATCGGTACCGATCCATGAACTTAACCAATTTTTCCCCCTTATTCTTTTGTTGTTCATAGTTGATCGCCTTCAAGTCCAGAGTGCATTTCTTCATCACTTCATACTCCGATTTCACTGGTAGGTTTCCTGGGTAATATATCGGATTACACTCCCCCCCAAAGCATGTTTATGTGTAAGTTAAACATGCTTTGAAGCAAGACAAGTGACCAAATCCTAATCCGCATAAACACTTCGACCACTCGATCTGTTTCCATAGAACATCCTATCTTCATCGAGAATTCAAACACCCATTTTCCATATAGTAGACAAGTCACGTCTTTTCGAAAAATATAATGTTGCAGTTTACCACCCAGAAACTTCGTTCGATACTTATAATATTTGAAAGTTGCTCCAGATCATGGCTGGGTAGATATATCCATTTTATAATCATTTTCCTTTTTTCTGTAGATTAATGGATCGATACCAATTTATGCTCCTTCACCCCTATATAATAAACATTAAGAAAAATTCCACTCCATCATTTAACATAGCATTCAAGTCTTTATATCTTCCTTACACTCAATGTACACAAACTAGGGCTTCATTCAACCTTCGTTCTTAGGCTCCCGCCATCGATTTCAATCATCAATCCATGGTAGGATTACCGATTTTGTACCACAGTTCACCTTGTACCATCGCCCCTCATTGTTGTCAACCCATGCTTCCATGGTCGTCGCCAGTTGCCGCTCCATTTGAAACTATTGTCGATCCATCCCGTCGATCAATTCTCCTGGATTGGATTAAAGTTGAGATGATTGGGGAAGAAGTAGCTTCGTTTTGGCATGTTAAGGAGGTGATGGATCGAAGTAAGGTCATATTGGCAATGGGTTAACTTTATTTCAAGAAATATTCCATGGAGATGTAATCACGCCTTGATGGATTTGGATATTAACATGTCTTAGGACATGAATCCTGTCAACACTTAGATTCATCAATCAAGAATCCTTTATTCCATGAAAATTGCAATCTCCCCATGAGTCCCCAATCAAGAGTTAGAGTTCTAGTCCACATTAAGATCGTCCAATACCAACATAATTCCTATGTTAGTAAGTAATATCCTGCACATAGTTCCATTGTATGTTGGAGCTCATTTGCCAACATGAGCAGTCTTTCTACATAGAGTCCTTTCGTACACTTTGCATAAGGAATTGGATAAACACAATGTATAGGACACAAACACTTCCCATTGTCAATGTACAGAATCCAATATGTCGACACACGTCATTATCTTTGTTAACCTAAAAAATGGATCAACACCCTGGTTTGAGTATGAAAGCACCAGCTCTATTCTTACAAAGCAATAATACATGTAATAGGTATAGAAAAGATCCGTAAAATAAAAGAGACGAGAAGTTTTTTATAGTAGTTTGGCTATTAACGAATCTTACGTCCACTTTATAGTTTTATTATGACTGACTGTTGTTACAAGTAGTGTTTGATTATAAGGCTTTTAAATATCTTTAGCTAGATTGAATTCCCAGAGTTGGAACGCACTAGAGAATCACAGTGAATCCCTTTGAAGATTGTTGTGAGGGAATGAAGAGTACAGAAAGTCTCCAGCAGAGCTTTAGCAACCGGTCCAGAGAAGATCGGTTTATGTTGTAGGTAGGACAGTATTTATAGTGACCGGGGAGCTTCCGGGCCAATCCCGCTTGTTAGTCGCTTGCAGATGGTCAGAGCATGATCCAGTAAAGTTTAGCTTGCAACCCGAGCCAAAAGCATGGATCGCTAGCAATCCATGGTCGATGGATCGCTAGCGATCCGTGGTCATAGCTTGTGCGCGAGCTAATTACTTAGCTCCTCTCTTCATTGTGCTGCCATTCAGGTCGCAAGAATTTTATGGCTTTGTATGGATCGCTAGCGATCCATACACTTAACATATTTTTGCATTTTTTCTTCTAGTCTCCTTTGCTCCCACGTGCCATGGTTTTTCATTGATCCACTGATGAAGTTTATGGATCGATGGTGATCCATGATTTATGGATCGCTAGCGATCCATACACTTAGTCTTTTTCTGGACTTTGATGTCTGGCATTCCCATTACCTTATATCGACGTTCTTCACGTAGTCCCGTTGCACGTTGCTTTGTTTTGATGATGATTTACTTGTTATTTGCATTTGGCTGATGATGATTTACTTGTTATTCCCACTACCAGGAAATCCTTTCTTTCGAGTCATTCCTGAAAGAGCGTTGTAAAAAAGTAATGCCAGGGGCTTGAGGAGGAGAAGGAAGCGGCACTGCAAGAGAGCAATAGGAACGACGATATGCTGAAAGAACTGAAAGAGGCTCATGGAAGAATTAAGATCGTCTATAGGGACGAGATAAAAAAGCCTCATGCCGAGGAGGCGAAATTAAAAGAAGAGGTGGCTGCTTGTAGCGCAACGATTGAAGCCTAGAAGAAAACTATCTCCGACCATGACCTTACCGTTGAGAGGCATAACAAGACTATCTCTGATCAAGCTGCGATGACTGCCCGATTATAGGACCAAGTTGTGTAGCTTAGTGCCAATAAGTTTCGCGTTGAGGTCGAAAAGGCCGCCGCTACAGCGAATTATCTGGAGCTTTAAGCACTTTCAAGAGGAAGATGGAAAAAAATGGACGTGACCATACTAAATTTCTATGTCAACTCTTTACTTCATTAGGAGAGCCTTCACGACAGCGATGATGTTTACACCGAGCGGGAGTTAGAGAACGCCTGCCTTAATGAAGAATAAAAGAAGCTTTGTTGGAGGGTCAGGAGATATTGCGGATTAAGAGGGAGAAAAAGGTTGCAGATGTTGCCATGACCGCTGCTGCTAAAGCACTTATAGAGCCTTTGATTTTTGGCATAGGCGAAATATCGAAACAGCCCCGCAATCTGCCAACAAGTTCTGGGCTTGGGGCTTCCCCTCAGGTAATAAAACGGTCTAAGGAGGATGAAGGCGGTGAATATGAAGTTGACGTTCTTGGCCACTCCTCCGATGAAGGTAAACCTCTCACTTCTCTCGAGTTCGAGAGCTTTCAGCTTACGCTGCAAGAACAGGAAGAATTTAATGCTTTTCTTTTTTATCTTATTAGTCCGTCTACCCTTTATGTTCATATGCCAGCATCCTCGGCGCCTGGACCTGCTGCTATTTCCACTGCTTGTTTCCATTCCTATTTCAGTTTACACGTCCGTATCTGGCTTACAGCCGAGGCTGGAGTCCGAAAAGATAGCCGCACTTCATCGCTTGGATGACCCTTCTTTATCTTTGGAAGGTAACGTAACTACGACAGAGGTTAAGGAGCAGGAAGTTCAAATGGAGCAGCCTTGTAAAACTCAACATGAATTGGTCGCTATCAAGAATGAGAAGGTTGAAGCGATCAAAGCCTCGAAGAGCTTCCGTAAGTCACAGAAGCGTAAAGCGAAGGGCAAATCTTCTGAGAATGTTGCAGAGGAAGAGGTGGATGTTAGCGCCAAAGAGTTTGTTTATATTACTAGCAATGACACCACCCTGAGACGAGTCAGAAGCTTTCAAAAAAGGGCGGAAAGGGGAATGGTGGAAAGAAGCGCTGGGGCGTTTGGGTGGCGACCGAGCTCATTTTGGTTCTTTTGAGTCATTTTGTTCAAGTGCAGAGTCTGCACTCAGTATTTTTCTTGTGGAGTCTGTATTTTCCTTTTGTTTGCCGGTATTATGTGGGTATGGCCCCCATCTTTTGTCCTTGTATGTAGAAAATTATAAGCAATACATTGATATTTTGACTGTACCTTTATTTGTCTATTTATATGTGTCCTGTGCACTTGTGCTTGTTTTATTTACACTTATCCATTTCTTGTGATTATTGCTGAAATTCTTTATTTGGAGTAACCATTCTTTGTTTCGAGTACCAGAACTTGTGAACTTATTGTTTTCAAGTATCTTTACTTAAGTGCCGATAATGCCCCTAGTTCACAGGGCTGTTTACTTCAAACAACTGATAATGACCAGTAACTCAGGGTTAAATAGTCTGCACGTTAACACTTGAAATTTGACTAAATCACAAGTCAATTTTTCATTTTTTAGAAGTTTTGTGACTTGAACACGTAGTTTGTGTTTTTGTGATATTTCGGTGAGTACGCAACATATGTATGATTGAGGTGTGCATACTGTATGAGTTGACTATGGGCAGGTACACGACGTCAACGTTTAATGTAATAATCTATCGTACTCCAGTTTTGTTGGAGTCATCCTATTGTTTGTGACAGTTGGAGTGGCTTGATTATGGTTATTCTTGTATGGATATGTTTCCTGGCATTTTCCAGGGCTATCGCGGGACTTGAAAGTGCACGCGACTTACGGGATGTGCAGATTTAGGATTGGTATGTTCCATCGATTCGGAATGGTTTTGGGGCTCCTCGGTGTTGCCTACCTTAGGGAAATGTGAGGAGTTTATTCTTTAAGAGCGTGATTTCACAGCTTCGGTAGTTAACACATGGCTTATGAAATACACGGCTTTTGGGACTGATATGATCCGTCGTTCCGGAATGGTTTTAATGCTCTCAAATGATGCCTATCTTTGGGCAACGTGAGGAGTTTAAGTATTAAAAGTCAGTGCACGACTTATGGAGTGCGCGGCTTTTCATGCTTCTCGGTGTTGCCTATCTTCGGGCAGTGTGAGGAGTTGGTATTTTGAAATTTAGTGCGCGGCTTATGAAGTGCGCGACTTTTCGTACTCCTCGATGTTGCTTATCTTTGGGCAACGTAAATAGTTGATATTTTGAAATTTAGTGTGTGGCTAATGAAGTGCATGGCTTTTCAAACTCCTCGGTGTTTACTGTCTTTGGGTAATGTGAAGGGTTGATATTTTGAAATTTAGTGTGCGGCTCATGGAGTGCGCTACTTTTGGTACTCCTCGGTATTGCCTGTCTTCGGGCAATGAAAGGAGTTGATATTTTGAAATTTAGTGTGCGGCTTATAAAATGCACGACTTTTCATACTCGGTGTTGCCTATCTTTGGCAATGTGAGGAGTTGGTATTTTAGCCCTTCCGATGTTACCAGAGCTACATCGGTATTTAGAAGGCAAAGATCGGGTTTCGCCGATCAACGATTTGAGTCTATTTGCTTCCATCGACTCGGCAGGTAGTTATTATGAACACAGTTTTGTTAGTTCAAAAAATGAATCAAATTAATTAAGGCAAGTAGGGCAGATCTTTGCCTATTTACAATGTCCCTGGCATTCCGAGATGGCTTATTTGCTGAAAAATAGAGAATACATAAAGTAGTTTTCAAATGAAATAATGGAGGGCGCTATTCCATGCCCTGGGAATTTGGATTCCGTCGACGGTTGTCAGCTTGAAAGTTCTGTCCCTTAGCTATTGATTGATGACATATGGTCCTTCCTAGTTCGGTCCGAAGGCCCCCGAAATAGGGTAAACTCTCTTAAGCACAAGGTCTCCCACTACAAAGGTTTGGTTATGAACTTTGGAATTGAAGTACCGTGCGACCCTTTTTTGGTGGGCAGCAGTTCTCAACTCAGCCTAACTCTCTTCTTTTATCGATCATATCTAGTGATACGAGTAAAAGATGCTCGTTTTGCTTTTGATTAAAATTTTACCTTCGATGCGAGGGGACCCTAATTCAACAGGAATCATTGCTTCTGAGCCATATGCCAGAGTGAATGGAGTGTGGCCGGTTACTGCTTTGTGGGTAGTTCTGTAAGCCCATAGTGCGAGTGGAAGTTCATCAACCCAGTTTCCTTTAGCTTTAGTTAGTCACCTTTCAATGGTAGATTTGATTATTTTGTTTATTGCTTCCACTTGTCTATTTGCTTGTGGATGAGCTACTGCTGAGAAACTTTTCTCAATCCGAAAGCGTTTGCCAAAGTCTTTGAACTCAGCGCTTTCGGATTGAGTTCCATTGTCAGTGATGATTTTCTACGGCATGCCAAACTTGCAAATAATGTTTTCAATAACAAAATTAATGACTTTCTTTGTGGTTATGGTGTCCAGCGGTTCCGTTTTAGTCCATTTCGTGAAATAATCTACAGCAGCTATAGCATATTTGGCTCCTCTTTTTGATATCGGCGGGACACCAATCAAATCGATCCCCCATATTGCAAATGACCATGGACTGACAATCTACATTAGCTCTGTTAAAGGAGTTCTTTTAATTTTGCTAAATATTTACAGCGATCACATTTTCTGGCCTAATCTGCAACATCGCGGTCTATTGTTGGCCAGAAGTATCCATACTGGACGACTTTCTTCGCAAGGGTTTGCCTCCACTGTGGTCTTCGATTTCGCCGTCATGCACTTCTTTTAGGATTTGTCGGGCTTTGTCGTCGGACACATATCTAAAATAGAGGGTTGAGAATCCCCTTCGATAGAGTATTCCATCTTGTATCACGAACCACGATACCCCTTAGAGAAGCTTTTTCCGTTGATTTTGGTCTGTCGGAAGAGTCCTTGCAAGTAAATATTCCTTTATCGGTGTCATCCATATATCTGGTTTGACAGTGATCTCGAGGATCCAGTCGATGTCCATTTCTTCTATGCTTGGTTGGTCAGAGTTTCCACTATGACTAGACCCAATGACTGAGCTTCTCCGGAGCTTAGCAGTTTAATAATCTGCCTTGGTGTTTTGCTCCCGTGGAATACGAGTTATAGTGTAGCGTTCGATGTCGCTTAGTAGTTCTTACACTGTGGCCAGGTACGAGGCAAGATTCTCCCCACGAGCCTGGTATTCCCCTTTTACTTGACAGACGACCAGCTGGGAGTCGCTGTATATGTGAATAGATTTTATCTTGAGCTCTTTCACAGCTCTCAATCCTGCAATCAGTGCTTCGTATTCCACTTCGTTGTTTGTAGCGGGGAATTCCAAACGTAGAGCATAGCTAATGGCTCATCCTTTGAAGTTTAAGCACTACTCCTGCTCTTGAAGAAAGGCTGTTGGATGCGTCATCGACAAAGAGCTTCCATTGTGTATCTACTTCTAGCCGAACTTCTTCCTTATCATCCCGTACAATAAATTCGACGATGAAGTCTGCTAATTCTTGCCCATTGATGGCTTTCCTTAGGTAGTATGTGATATCATACTGATTTAGTTCTATGTTCCATTTGAGAAGTCGTCCGGAAGTTTCAGTTCGATATAACACTAGCTTAGGGCCAGGTCGATCAATGCTTTAGTAAGATGAGCCAGAAAGTTGGGTCGTAAATTCCTAGATGCGATCAAGAGGCAATATGCCAAGTTTTCCAGTTTCGGGTGGTTTTTCTCTGCTCCAGTGAACTGCTTGCTAATGTAATACACAGGTCGATGGACTTTTGCTTCTTCATGCACGAGAGCGTCGCTTAGTGCATGGGGTGAGATTGCTAGGTAAATGAATAGGTCTTCCCCGTCTGTGAGCTTTGATAATATCGGCGAAGCCTCCATGTGCCGTAGCAATTCTTCGAATGCTGTTTGACATGGCGGACCAAAGAATGATATACACTTGTCGGTAGCTTTCGAGATAAATCGACTTAGTGCTACGACTTTTCCATTTAAGCTTTGCAGTTCCTTCTTATTCTTCAGATCTTGGACTTCTCGTAGTGCCGCTTTTTTTTCTGGATTTGCCTCGATGCCCCTGGCGCTTATGATGAATCCTAAGAATTTTCTGGAGGCTACTTCAAAGTGACATTTAAGTGGATTGAGTTTCACTATGTACTTTCAGAGTATTTTGAACATTTCAGCGAGGTTATCCAGGTGATTAACAGCGGCTCGTGATTTGATCAACATGTTATCCACATAAACTTCCATCGTTTTCTCGATCCGACGCTTGAGCATGCTATTTACCAACCTTTAATAACTTTCCCCTACGTTCTTCATACCAAATGGCATTACTCTGTAGCAGTATAGGACCAGGTCGGTGATGAAGCTGGTTTTTTGTTGATTGGGTTCACGCATTAGCCCGGAGTATGCGTCCATTGAATGATAACAGCTCATGTTCTGTCATTCCGTCCACAAGTTGGTCTATTCTAGGGAGAGGGAAGTTGTCTTTTAGGCAAGCTTTGTTTAATTTCGAGCAATCGATACGGGTTTTCCACTTCTCATTTATCTTTTTGACTAAGACCGGATTAGATACCCACCTTGAATAAGTTGCATCACGGATGAAACCGTTGGCCATTAACTTGTCCACCTCTTCTCCTAGTGCCTTGAACTGTTCGGGACCTAGGCTGCACCTCTTTTGTTTTACTGGTGTGAACTTAGGGTCAATGTTCAGCACGTGACATGCGATTTTTGGAGACACCCCACACATATCGGAATGCGTCCATGCGAACATATCCAAGTTAGCGCAAAGAAATTTTGTAAGCTCCATACGCATCTTGTTTCCAATGTGCGATCCAATTTTTAAGACTTTAGCTGGGTCGTCCATGTCGATCAGGATGGACACCGTCAATTCTATAGGTGTCGTCTGTTCCTTCTCTGAGCTCTTCTTTCTAGGGTCCAAAGCCTTAGTGAATCGGCTATGGTCCCTAAGCCATGGGCGGCTCTGTAGTTGCTATTTGGAGGGTTCACGGATGTAGAGAGTTCTCCCCACGTCCTTTCCTTTTTCCTTCCTTCTGGATTCGCATAACTCTACAATGTAACATTCCATGGTAGCATACCGATTTTCTTTCACCACTTCGATTCCATTTGCAGTAGGGAACTTCATGGTTAGGCACCATTGGGCCAGAGCTGTTATTAAATCTGCAAGAGTGGATCGCCCTAAGAAGGCGTTATATGCTGACATTTCATCCATAAATACAAAAGTCTAAATGAGCGTGAATCTTCGATCGCCCTCTCTAAGCTCCACTGGCAGGTCGATTGTTCGCACAAGTTGCTTGGGCTCGCCAATAAACCTTTGGATCTTTGTTTAGCATGCAGACATACTTTTCATATCGATTTTCATCTGGTCAAAGTACGTTTGAAAAGAACATTAACAGAGCTACCACTATCAACCAACACATGCTGAACAACAGCGGAACCAAATCCCACTGTTACCACCATTGGATCGAGAGTTGGGGCTTCGATCCCTCCGGTGTCTCGATTTCGAAACACTATGTCATCACTCAATACTTTCTACAGCTTGGTTGGGGTTTCATCTTCTTGTGGGAGGCATGATTCCTTTGGATCATGCTTCAACGAACTTACATATCGCTCCATCTCTCCCCAACTTCTTTGCGCGGGATGTGGTCCCCCAGATATTGTTCCAATAATGAATCTTTGGCCAGTTCATTTGGATCCTTCCTTACTAGTTCTGATTTGATTCCTTCGTTCCCTAGGGGGCTGAGCGGCCGTGGGTTGATCAGGGTTCTGTGGCTTTCTCACATACTGTTGGAGTTTGTTTTCCTGAATCAACTCTTCGATGAGATTCTTCTGATGGCGGCATTCGTTCGTGTTATGTCCATGAGTCTCATGGAAGCGGCAGAACTTTCCTAAGTGTTTTTGTTGCTCGGTTGCTTCCTTCCTAGGGGGTTTCTTCTATTCTTCAGTCCCCTGGGTTGCAAGATAAATATTTTCGGAAGTGTCGTTTAGAGGGATATAATCTTCCTACCTAAACCCTTTAAGCCTTTAGTTGCTGCCATTACCATTTCTTTTATTGGAGTTCTGATTTTTCCTCTTTTGATTCCCATCTTTTCCTGTGACTCCTTGAGCAGTTCCAAAATCGTGCGTGTTTTGATTCATTGGTACGTCACTTTATCCAATGTTCGTCGGTTGCATGCCAGTAGACTTTCTTTCGAGCTCCTGTACTTCCTCCAATATTTAAGTACTGACCTGCTTTATGATTGAAGTCTTTCCTTGTGGTAGGCTGCTTCACTTTAATCCATTTTCTGAATTCAGTCTTCAGGTGAATGGCATGGACTAATGCCATAAAAACCATGTCATCATCGGGGTTACTTACTTCTGTCACCGTGGTATTGAATCGGTTAATGAAAGATTTCAACGATTCATTGTGCCCCTGGAATAACCCGGACAGGGACATGACATCTTTTGGTTGCGCGGGATGAAGCCTGAATTAGCAAAAAGAATCTTATGGCTTGGTCAAAGGAAAAGATAAATCAAGAGGGAAGTCTTGTGAACCACATAGACACGGCTCCTTCTAGAATATGGGAAACATCTGTATTGAGCAGTCTCTGAAGCGTTCGCTCCGTCCACATACCAACTATACTTGTATAAATGAGGTTTTAGGTCCTTAGTCTCATCATAAGTTGGGATAGTTGGCATTGTGAATTTATCTGGATAATTTTCATTCAATATTTCATCGGTAAAGGGAGTCCGACTTGGAGCTAACCCACATTCATCATCTCTTCGGTTTTTACTCTCGTCCATCAATCGTTTGACCATGTCTGTTACGTATGCCTCTGATGTCCGATAATCCTAGGGACTGCAGTCAGTCGCTACACCAAGTGTTTGGCTTTGCAAACTATCTTGGCGTGTGGGTAGAAGCCGAGGCTCTCCTGTCTATGAGAGAGCCAATCCCCCGGGACCCCGTTGGCTTGCAGTTGGCGTGATTGGAGTAGTTTGGATGTTCCTAACATCATTCGAACGCATTGACATTCTCTTCCAATTGGTTATCTTACTCTCTATCTTCTGAATCCGAGAGATCTATAGCTATAACTTCTTGTGGAGTTTTGGCCCCTTGATCTAAGTTCATACTTGGTTGCCTTGCGGTGGGTGGAGCATTTGTATTTCCTTCCATATTATGTCCCATGGTTCCTTTTGTTACCCTTTTTCGCAGCCGTTTTCCGTTTCTTCTGTTTAGCCCAGAAATGGAAGAATTTTCTTGTTCCATGGCAGTCGCAGGTATAGGCATAGTTCTTGGAGCAGGATTTTACTATAGGGTTAGAAGAGCGTTATGCTTCTCCATCAGAGCCTTATGGCTACTTTCCATTCTTTGGTTGATCTCGTCAACCATCTTATTCAACTCATACCTAGTAAGGACTTCGTGTTGACTGGGGGATGTTGGTGCCTGATTTCTTTAGTTAGCACCATTCATTTCAGTATGTTGAGGATTATCATCTTCTCCCGTTATCACTACCCCAATGGATCTTCCAAAGGTAGTTCTTCTTCTTCCAGGAGTCATGGATTCCAAGTCGTAGATTCTTGGGGCAAAAATTAAGGATCCAGCTTCTAGACCTATGGGATCCAAAATAGATAGCTAGATCTGTATCTTGCGTTGGAGCTCTCAATGAAAGCATTAAAATGTTAACCCAAAAAATAGATCAACACCTTGGTTTGAGTATGAAAGCACCAGTCCTATTCTTACAAAGCAATAATACAGATAATAGGTATAGAAAAGAACCATAGAAGAAAGGAGACAAGAAGATTTTTATAGTGGTTTGGCTGTTAACGAAGCGTACATCCACTTTATAGTTTTATTGTGACTGATTGATGTAACAAGTAGTGTTTGATTACAATGCTTTTGATTATCCTTAGCTAGATTGAATCTCCAGAGTTGGAGCCCAATGGAAAATCACAGTGAATCCCTTTGGAGATTGTTGTGAGGGAGATGAAGAGTGAAGAAAATTTCCAAAAGAGTTTTAGTAACCAGTCCGAAGAAGATCCAGTTTATGTTGCAGGTATGATGGTATTTATAGAGATTGAGGAGCTTCTAGGCTAAGCCTGCTTGATAGTCGCTTGCAGATGGTCAGAGGATGATCCAGTAGAGTTTAGCTCGCGACTAGAGCCAAAAGCATGGATCGCTAACGATCCATGGTTTATGGATCACTGGCGATCCATGGGCATAGCTCGCGTGCGAGCTAACTACTTAGCTCATCTCTTCATTGTGCTGCTATTTCAGGTCGTAAGAATTCTATAGCTTTGTATGGATCGCTAGCGATCCATAAACTTAACATAGTTTTGCATTTTATCTTCTAGGCTCCTTTGCTCCCATGTGCCAAAGCCGTTCAGCAATCCACTAATGAAGTTTATGGATCGCTGGCGATCCATTATGTATGGATCATTAGCAATACATATACTTAGTCTTTTTCTAGACTTCGATGTTTGGCATTCCCATTACCTTGTATTGACGTAATTCTAGTAATTCTGTTGCACGTTACTTTGGTTTGATGATGATTTACTTGTTAATCGCATTTGGCCGCTGATCGGACTGAACGGACACTGGTCCCTTGATTCAGTCAAAATCAATCAATGCTTTAGCAATATGACTTAACTTCCTTTAACTCGTTGCTTTAGTCCTTTTGTTTGAGTTCCGAGCCATTCTGACTTCATCAACTTATCCCGTCTTCTATTGGATCCTATTGGTTTAAAAAAACCGGATAAAAATCTATTAGATGTTGTACATCGTCCACTCTAGGGCTAAGTACTAGTATATCCCAATACAGAAATTTGATAAAAATTCTTGACTGTGCTCATCACCCATGGGTTCCAGTTAAGTTGTGGATTCTATATGTTCCCTATGTTTTTCGCTAACCTCTCTTCTTCCATGTCACCCGCAATGGCTTCCATCTCAGCACCTATTTCCACTTCCACTATAGCTAACGGACCTTCTGTTATGATAATCAAGGAGTCACACAAAGAAATCCCTATGGATTTGCTCTGAATGGGGTCGTGGTTTTAAATAACCCCTCCGACTCTTTTGCTTCTAATTATTCCATTACAAACCCCAATGTGTTTGCGATATGCACAACATTCCAATGCGATTAGGCTTTTGTTGTCACAGGAGAGACTCACAATCCTCTCGTCGATACATTATGTGTAATTGATACATGTGTCTTTCTGGGTGTGCCTTCTTTCAACCACTTTCTATGCCACATTCTCCAGTTGATGAGGCTTGCTTCATCTCAGTTGCACCCAAATTCTTATACGCTGCTCTTGAGCCTCTACACGATCTCCATCCGCTACTTGGGTAGAGAGCCGCTCCTAGTTAATATTAGATACTTATATAATTTCAAGCATCGCCAATTTTAAGCATCGCTCCTCTAACCTTTCTTTGATCTTGTTTTAAGCTTTCCGAGGCTATCAGGTGGTCGTTGACTTACACAATAAGCGCAAGTACTTCAAGGAAGAATATTTCATTATTGGATGCCCTACCAACTTTGCCGAGAAACGACTCTCTAGATCAAGTATCTCACCATCCATCCCAATTTTGCCTTATTCCATTTTTGCTTCAACCCAATTGCTTAATCTGTTTTATTCCATTATAGTTATTCCTCTAAGAGTAGATAGTGATGACCTGAGGACATGGTCACCAAACTTCAAGTCATTCCAAAGGCGAGGCATAGTGAAACTAATTGGTACTAACTTGTGCCTCTATCACTTTCATCTTCTACATAACGACTACTGTGTTAGACCTGGCCCTTATAGGTATTAATGTGACAACTATACATTTCCACACACACGCACGCACACGCACGCGCGCGCGCACACACACACACACACACACACACACATATATATCAACTATTATTTGCAAGAGTTCACATATGAAGAAACAACGAGCAACGGTAGAGTCGAGCTAGAAGATTGGAGATCCAAAACAAGTTAGTCATATGCTTTATTTTGTACAATCTCCCATATAATGATTTCACACACACACATGAATATAGCCTTGAAAATAATTTTTTATGAAAGCTATTTTTTCCTATATTTAGAAATAAAAAAAAAAAATTTTAAAAGGAATTCAAAATAAATAAGGCAGCATAATAAATGACACCTGAAAAGGTAAATACAGCCATCTAAATATAAAATTCAAACGTTTGATATTTTGTATTCAAACATCTAAAAACTCTGATTTTGAACTGCTAACTTTCTATTTCCTTCTGTATAACTTCATCCTTTTGAAACTAAAATTCAGATATCTGAAATAAAATTCAACCATTTGAATTTTTATTTCAGACATCTGAAAACATTATTTTTGAACTATAAACTTTTTATTTTTATTTCTAGATAATTTCAGCCATATGGAATTCAAAAATTAGCCATTTGACCTAGCTGAAAAGAAGTGTCACTTTATCGAAAATCAGTATTTAAAGAGATATCTTTTTTCTAAAGGTCGCAATATTTTCAATGGCTACAACCTTACGATAAGAAATATTTAACGCTATAAATAGAGTTTAAATTCATGTTTTTAACTAGCCGATTGCTTACAAACTTTATACTTCCTATATACTTATGATTCAAAAAGCATTCAATTATTCAATTTCCTATATTAGCAAATTCAAATCATCATATTACGAAGATTATAGGTAGGATGGTATTTATAGAGATCAGGGAGCTTCTGGGCCAAGCCTGCTTGTTAGTCGCTCGTAGATGGTCAAAGGACGATCCAGCAGAGTTTAGCTCACGACCCGAGCCAAAAGCATGGATCACTAGCGATCCATGGTCTATGGATCGCTGGCGATCCATGGGCATAGCACGCGTGCGAGCTAACTACTTATCTCCTCTCTTCATTGTTTTACTACGTCAGGTCATAAGAATTCTATGGCTTTGTATGGATCGCTAGCGACCCATAGTGTATGGATTGCTAGCGATCCATACACTTAGCGTATTTTCACATTTTGTCTTCTAGGCCCCTTTGCTCCCACGTGCCATAGCTGTTCAACAATCTAGTGATGAAGTTTAGGGATCGCTGGCGATCATGATGTATGGATCGCTGACAATCCACGATATATGGATCGCTGGCGATCCATACACTTAGTATTTTTATGGACTTTGATGTCTGACATTTCCAATACCTTGTATCAACGTTTTCATGTAGCCCCGTTGCACGTTTCTTTGTTTTGATGATGATTTACTTGTTATTGGCATTTGGTTGCTGATTGAACTGAACAGACGCTGGTCCCTTGATTCAGTCAAAATCAATCGATGCTTTAGTAATATGACTTGGCTCCCTTTAACTCGTTGCTTTAGTCCTTTTGGTTGAGTTTTGAGCCATTCCGACTTCATCAACTTATCCCGTCTTCTATTGGATCCTACTGGGTTAAAAACCGGATAACAATCTGTTAGATGTTGTACATCATCCACTCTAAGGCTAAGTACAAGTAATACACCAATATAGAAATTTAATAAAAATTCTTGACCGTGCTCGTCACCCATGGTTTCCAGTTAAGTTGTGGATTCTATAAGTTCCCTATGGCTTTCGCTAACCTCTCTTCTTCCATGTGACCCGCAATGGCTTCCATCTCAGCTTCTATTTCCACTTCCACTACAAGTACTGGACCTTCTCGTCCTCAAAGTTCTTGTCAGCCTCTGGCCTACATTGCTCTTGTTATGATAATCAAGGAGTCACACAAAGAAATCCCCACGGATGTAGGGTCATGGTTTTAAACAACCCCTCCATCTCTTCCCTTTCTAATCAATCCATTATCAAACCGCAATGCATTTGCGATATGCATGGCATTTCATAGAGGTTAGGCTTATGCTGCCATAATAGAAAGCTCGCAATTCTCCCGTCGGTTACATTATGTGTAATTGATACGTGTGTCTTTCTGCGTGTGCCTTCTTTCAACCACTTTCTATGCCACGTTCTCCAGTTGATGAGGCTAACTTCGTCTCAATTGCACCCAAATTCTTGTACGCTGCTTTTGAGCCTCTACATGATCTCCATATGCCACTTGGGTAGAGAACCGCTCCTAGTTGATATTAAATACTTATATAATTTCAAGCATTTCTAATTTCAAGCATCGCTCCTCTAACCTTTCTTTAATCTTGTTTAAAGCTTTCCGAGGCTATCAGTTGGTCATTGATTTACACAATAAGCCCAAGTACTTCAAAGAAGAATATTTCATTATTGGACGTCATACCAACTTCGTCGAGAAATGGCTCTCTAGATCTAGTATCTCACATCCATTCCAATTTTTCCTTATTCGGTTTTTGCTTCATCTCATTTGTTTAATTTTTTTTATTCCATTATAGTCATTCCTTCAAGAGTAGATAGTGATGACCCGAGGCACATGGTCACCACACTTTAATTCATTCCAGAGGAGAGGCATAGCGAAACTAATCTGGCACTAACTTGTGCCTCTATCACTTCCATCTTCTACACAACAAGTAATGTGTTAGATCTTGCCCTTATAGGTACTAATGAGACAACTATACATTTCCATATATATATATATATATATATATATATATATATATCGACTATTACTTGCAAGAGTTCACATATGAGAAACAACGAGCAATGGTGGAATCGAGCTAGAAGATTGGAGATCCAAAACAAGTTAGCCGTATGCTTTACTTTGTACAATCTCGCATATAATGATTTCACACACATACACACATGAATATAGCCTTAAAAACAATTTTTTATGAAAGCTATATTTTTTTACTTTTAGAAATAAAAAGTTTTCAAAAAGCAATTCAAAATAAAAAAAGTTGCATAATAAATGATACCTGAAAAGGTAAATTCAGCCGTCTGAATATAAAATTCAAATGTTTGAAATTATATTCAAATATATAAAAGCACTAATTTGAACTACCAACTTTATGTTTCCTTCTATATACTTTCAGCCTTTTGAAACTAAAATTCAAATATCTTAAATAAAATTCAACCATTTGAATTTTTATTTTAGATATCTAAAACATTATTTTTGAACTCTAAACTTTCTATTTTTATTCCTGGATAATTTCATCCATCTGGAATTCAAAAATTATCCATTTGACCTAGATGAAATGAAGTGTCGCTTCATTGAAAATCAGTATTTGAAGAGATATCTTTTTACTAAAGGTTGCAACTTTTTCAATGGCTACGACCTTACGATAAGAACCATTTAACGCTATAGATAGAGTTGAAATTCATGTTTTTAACTAGCCGATTGCTTACAAAGTTTATACTTTTTATATACTTACGATTAAAAAAGCATTCAATTCTTCAATTTCCTACATTAGCAAATTCAAATTGTCATATTACGGAGACTATAGGAAAGGTGTACTATATTGACTCATATGTGCTATTCAAGAACACATAAAGTTGGATTTCTATTATTCTATTGTATCAAGTCCTGTTGGAGATCTTTAGATACAAGGTCAAGAAAATTTGCACTATGCCTACTCCCTTGGGTTAAGCGAGTGCATGGCTAGTGAAATTCCTAAGAGATGCTTAGGGAATGGATGTAGGAAAGGTGCTTAGGGAATGGACATAGGAGAGGTACCACGAATCAATATAAAATTTTGGTGTGTTTCCTTTATTTACTTTACTTTGCATAATTACCATTATTAACTTAGTTTAATTAGACATACTTCTACCATACGATCCACTAGTACTTTTTCAATTGGTATCAGAGCAAGGAATTTTCAAAATCGTAATAGTTTTGAAAAATTATGGCAAATATGAGTTTTAACAAGTTTCAAGAAGGTCAATCTATTGCTCGTCCCCCATTTTTACCAGTTCTAATTACATATATTGGACTACACATATGAAAGTGTTTATGAAATCTAGTGGTCTTGATATCTAGCTATCCACTCAAACTCAATATGAACAACCTCCTACTACAATGAGTGCCTGGACAGATGCTCAAAAGACTACTGCTTCCAACAATGCTAAAGCAATGAATGTGTTATACCGTTTGTTAGATAAGAATGAATTTATTTGGAATTATGATGTGTAAAACCGTTTATGAAATTTGGAAAATTCTACAAGTGACCCATGGAGATACAACCAAGGTTAAACAAAGCAATATTAACTCGTTAAAAAAAATCAATTTCAGCGGTTCAAAATGAAACCAAATGAAAGTATTATAGAAATGTATTCTAGATTTCAAAGTATACAACACGATCTTCTAGCTTTAGGAGAAACTTTTACTAATTTTGATTTAGTATCATGTATTTTAAATTCCTTAACAGACGAGTGGGAAAGAAAAGTGCTTGCCATAGAGGAAGCAAATGATCTTTCTACACATAAAGTAGAGGAATCAATTGGTAATTTAATCTCTTATGAAGCAAATTTGCAAGCTAGAAAAGATCTACACAAGAAAAAGAAAGTATTGCTTTTCAAGTAAATAATTATAATGATGATTCGGACTTGAGGACATAGATGCTGTGTCTGTCACGAAGAACTATAAGAAATTCCAAAAATTCAATGAATAGTTCAAAAGCAGAGACCTGACAATTCAAATGATACATCAACCTTCAAATGCTATGGGTATGACAAATTTGGACATACGAAGAAGGATTGTCCCAAGCGAAAAAAAGACAAAAAAAGCATCAAAAGGAAATTTAAAAATGATAAATATCCAAAAAGAAGCGAGCGTGCTTTCTAAGTGACTTGGGATGATCTCCTTCAAGCGATAGTGGAAGTGATAGCGATGGAGAAAAAAGCGAATGTATGCTTTATGGCTACCAAAGACGAGGTGTATTCTGATTTATCTATTGAATACATAATAGAAATAACTTCAGAATCAGATGACAAATTTAGAAACTTAAGAAAAATTCATAACGAATGTTCATAAAATATAAATAGATTAGAATTGGAAAATAAAATGCTTAAAGATGAGAGAAATATTTTAGAAGAAGAAATCATAAAATTTAAAAATTCTAATTTTAATGAAGATTTTCAAGATATTAAAAATGAGAAATTGATTTTGTCTAAAACTAATAGCGATTTAAAGGAAACTATTGATAATTTGGAAGAAAAGGTGAAAATTTTGGAAAGTAATAACAAACATTAACAAATGAAAAAATTACATTAAAAAATAAATAAAGGGTTTGCCAACTAATATTTCTAAGTTTAATAAAATTTGTCCCATTTAATTAGTATATTAAAATCTTCTAATAACAAACATGATTTAGGTTTTTTTATTAAATCAAACGAACCAAAATCAGAACTAAGTATGATTCGTTATATACAAACTTTAAAAAACCCAAAAAAGTCAACCAAATGTTGACTATGAAAAGAAGCTGCATAAAATATTGAGTTGATCGGAGCATGGATAAAGGAAGACCAGTCTAGGTAGAAAAGTTACGCAGATAAGAGACGTAAAGATTTAGAATTCTTGGTTGGAGACCATGTTTTTGTTAAAGTATCGCTAATGAAGGTTGTAGTACGGTTTAGGAAGTCAGAAAAATTAGCAACGAGATATGTTGGTCCATTTTCTATCATAGAAAGGATCGGGAAACTCGCTTATCGAATAATTTTGTAGGAGTACATGATATTTTTCATGTTTCTCATCTTGAAAAGAGTGTGCATGATATAAAGACTACTATCGCACTGACTGTATTGGGAGATTTGGTAGTGGAGCTGGATATGACTTTTATCAGACAACCAGTTCGTGATGTAGCAAAAGGTGAGAAGAGATTAAGAAACAAGATAGCCAAGTTAGTGAATGTCTAGTAAGTGACAATGAGAAAGATTGTACTAGGAAAACAGAGGACATGATTAGAGATACTAATCCTAAGCTATTTTGATGGTATGTTCTACATTTTTCATATAGACTTTTAGCTGGTAGGATATGCTAGCATTGTTATTATGTGTTTGTCACACGTGTTTGCATGGTTAATATGCGTGTTATTTTCCTTATCGTAATTTCGATGACGGAATTCTTTAGGGGGGAGACTATAACACTCTTAATTTTTATTTAACATTATTTAGAAAATTTAATTAGATAAATAATTAGAACAATATATGTGATGTGGTTTGGAAAATGAGATTTGTTAGCTAATTCGATCGTGCCTTAAGTAATCAATTAATAAGAAAGTTTCAAAAATAGAATAGAATATAATTATTGAGAGAGGCATAATGGGAATAACTTCTTATTTCATTCTCTAAACCCTTCCTCTCTCATTCATTCTCATTTCATTTTCTAAATCAAAAAAGAACACAAATAAGGTCGGCCATAACCTAGAGGAAGAAAAGAGAAAAGCTAAGGAATTTAATGGAAAAGGCTAAAAGAAATTAAAGTACATCAAGTTCAATCTCTCCTGTCCAATCTAAAGTGAATGATAGTTAACCATCTCATTTTTTATGCTTGATTTCGAATATATGGTTGATTTTTGAAGTTGATGTGATAATATGTCATGTTATGGTTGATAATTTCATTATTTGATTGAATGGTGATCTACTAGAATTTATTGAATTATTCTAATGGGTTTTAAGGCAAAAACCTACTTTTTGATCTTCTATTGACTTTAATTTGAATATATTGTCTAGAATATTATTTTGGAGACGATTTTTTAATTTCATAATTTTCCAAGTTCATATGAATATTTTATGAATTTCCAAAGGGGAAAAATTGTTTATTTCGGGTTTTAATCATTAAAAATAATTAAATTAATATTTTACACTTATAATATTTGAATAGAAAAGCAGAAGGAAATTCGGATTTTTGATGATTTTTGGGGAATTTTCCATAATGGTTATGATTTTCTATGAATTTATTATTTTAAAAATGTGTTAAATTAATATAAATTAAATATATTAATTATAAGGGCTTTCAAAGTTATTAAGAAGGTAGAATGTGATCTGCTAGCAAATTCTAAAAAGAATATGAAACAAAATTATGTTATCCAATAAAAATTTGATAAGAGACAAAAGTTGGTGGAAAGTATTATCTTTAAAAGGAAACGATTCGATTTTCAAACAACTCATAAAGATGTCATACATATTTTAGAGGTACGACACCTCATATCTAAAGACTCTTTATATCATATTTTAGAGGTACAATGCCTCATATCTAGAGACTTTTTATCTCAAATTTTAGAGGTACGACACCTTATATCTAGAGACTCAATAAAAAATTTGACAAGAGGCAGGAGTTGGTGGAAAGTATTAGCTTTGAAAGGAAATAATTCAGTTTTCAAACTATTTACAGAAATACCATTACATATTTTAGATATACGACACCTCATATCTAGAGACTCTTTATTTCATATTTTAGAGGTGCGGAACCTCATATCTAGAGACTCTTTACATCATATTTTATGGGCATAACACCTCATATCTAGAGACTCTTTACCTCATATTTAAGAGGTACGACACCTTATATGCAGACACTCCTTATCTCATATTTTAGAGGCTTGAAACCTCGTATTTTAGAGACTCTTTATCTCATATTTTAGAGGTACGACGCCTCATATCTAGAGACTTTTTACCTTATACGTTAGAGGTACGATACATCATATGTAGAGACTCTTTATCTCATATTTTAGAGGTTTGACACCTCATATTATAGAGACTCTTTATCTCATATTTTAGAGGCTCTTTATCTCATATTACTTAGGTATTTTAGAAACTCTTCACCTCATATTTTAGAGGCTTGACACCTCATATTTTAGAGACTCTATATCTCATACGTTAGAGGCTTAATTGCCCTGTTTTGATAGTGAATGTTTTAAAAGCTATGTAAGGATGTGACAATCGATTGAACATATTTTTATGAATGATGTATTATGTTCTTGCTATCATATATAAATTTACATGTTTTATCATTTATCATACCCACATCCACATTACCCAACATCGCATCCTGGGGTTTAGGAACAAAATTACCAACTAGGTTGTTCCAGTAGTGAGTATGGCCAGACTAAGATCTTGAGTGAGTAGAGTTGCATCAAGGAGATCAGGCAAATCAATAGTGTTACGATGCCTTAAACTGATCAAAAAGATATGATTCATGGACTTAACAGCCAAATAGGTTGATTAGTGACATATGAAAACTAGTAAGTTCATAGTAACCCTAGAAAAACTATGATTCCACATAAGGTTAATTAGTTACCTAGGAAAGCTAGTAGGTTCATAGTAACCCTAGAAAAACTATGATTCTCGATAAGGTTGATTGGTTACCTATGAAAACTATTAGGTTCATAGTAACCCTAGGAAAACCATGATACATGGACATATAGTCCTCTAATTCGAACCGATAGTCCAGTTTTACTCCTAAGCGTGTTAGAGATTTGGGAATATCTGGTTAAATTTTTTGGCCCGAGTCAATCTGATTGGTTATTAGTTAGCTTGCAAAACCATATGGTTCATAGTATACCTAGAAAAACTATGATTTAAGACAGATAGTCTAATTTTGGGAAGGTTAACCGTGGGTGTGCATAACCCTAGGATGATAGACTAGTCAAACTTACCCATGTTGCATTCATGCATATGTTTTTCTCTAACCATTGTGGTGGCAGGTGCAAGATTTATGATTGGCAAATTTGGATAAGATTAGTTAGAGGAAAACCCATTCCGCTCATTGACGTGGTCTCGCTAGATATATATTTTGGCTTGAGATGATATATTATTATTCATACCAGGCTTTTTGTCTGACTCAAAGTTCTTGTTACCCTCTTATAGTCTCGGGTAATTAATCGAGTAGGTCGGGAGTAAGGAGTTTCTGATTAGATGAATAAGCTTCCGAAGAAGTGCAGGAGGCAAGCTAGCTAATATTAAGAGTTTATTTATGTTGTGTTATTTAAAGTCTTTGCTTTATTGAGTGGATGTAATGATAGGATTTTTATTTGTCAAGTAGTTAGACTCTAATCACCTAAGGAGACATCTTCATATATCTCCCTTGGATTATAATTATAATTGTCATATTTCTTTGAATATGGAATCGATGGGATTATGTGCTGAAATGTAACGAATATGAAAGTTATTAATGAAACGAGTTTTAAAAATTTTCATATTCATGTGCTCTTGATTTTATAGATACAATTAAGTGATCTCTTTTTGTCATCAAAGACTAATATTATGGATGATTGCAACATTCGTAGTTCTTAGTTTTAGGACTCAAAATGGGCGACAATATAGCGAATGGCGGTTGATTTGGGATTGGAAAAAAGATTGCAAAATGGTTGGCAAAGGAAAGCTTGGCCATGAACAGGAAAAAGTGGAAAAAGTAAGAGCGGATAAAAATTTTCTAAGTATTGGCTTTTCTAGGGCTAACCCGAGGAGAAAAACAAATCGATACCATCCTGATTACGTCGGCACCGACATGGAAATTTAAAAAATGGAAAAGTGAAAAGGAGAATTTCTCACCTGGCTAAGACGTGGAATGATCTATAAAGTGTAGATCTTTTCCTAACATGGAGAGTGGAATTTCTACGGTATAATACGGCTCAATGGATATCCAATAATGGGTACAACGCTCTAAGGCAACTCCTGGATAGCTAATCAATGTACGTATATAATATTGAATGCTTGTCTTGTTCCAAGGCATGCTTTATTTCCAATAATAGCAGGAAAAAATTGGAATTGACCAAAGAGTTTGGAATAAAATTAGAGCTAAGGAAAGAGCTCAGTGTTAACCACTTTCTAGTCGGTACCAGTCACTTTTTCTTCCCCTTGTGGACTTCTAAAGCTATGGCGTATGGATATTTGATGTGAGCGATCATCTCGGAATGCATTTCTCAAGGAATAAGTAAGCAATTCCAAGGAAGTTCTAAAGGAAGGTGTTTGCACAAAAAATGGACAAACACCTCCAAGTCGTATTATTTTAGTTGAGTATGTGTGATTTTCAATGATTTTAGATGAGTATGTAAATATGAGAAAAGTAAGGGCTGAAATGTAAAAGACACGCAGATTTATAGTGGTTCGGCCAGAATGTGCCTACGTCCACTTTATATGTTATTATCTTTCTTCTTCCAGATTACAAGTACAATGCTTTGTATACAAGTGTATGAAAGTAGTTTGAAAGTTCCTTCCTTGCTTGAGCTCTCAAACTTGTCTGCCATTGTTGTACCCCTGCCCCTCTATTTATAGAATGAGGTAGGGGGCAGGGGTCATGGAAGTATATAGCTGCTAGTGGGCCCGGGCTGAAGCAATCTGGACTGGCAGTTGTCTGGTTCGGCGAGGTCTCATTCGGCATGGAGCTTGGACCGGTGGTAGGCTTGGACCGGTTGTGAGTGTGGAACGGTGGTCCGGTGCTTGTTTGGACCGGCTGTGGGGTTGGTCCGGTAGGTCATTTGGTCCGGTGGTTGCAATTGCTTTGGTTCGGTTATGGTTGGACCGGATGTGGGGATGACCGAATGGCCTTCGGTTCGGCATGAATTGGAGATGCCGAATGGACTCATGCCGAATGGACCTTCACACTTGGAGTGCCGAATGAGCTAATAGGCTTGTATAGCCGGATGAAAAGGTACTCCGGATGGACCATCACTGCCGAATGAGCTTGTTCCTTCGAATCGCCGAATGGACATAGGAGCTGATGGAATGGAGGTTGCAAACCCGGGTGAAACTGACACTTCTTGGTCTCGAGATCTTCTGGGTGAGAATTCGCCCAACATTTGCCCCCCAAAGTGGGGCGCGTGCTTGCACGTGTCGCGCTTTGTTTCCCGGTGATAGAAAGGCTTGTTTCGTAACGCCATGGGCTGGACGTTCGTATCCTGCTGATGTCCTGCAAAGGAATTTACAGTTTTAGTGTGGTTTCAAATAACGACCGTTCATGATCGAAATATTTGAGATGAAGTGAACTGTGTCGCTCGGGACGAGCAAGTGTGCCCCGAAGGGGCTTAGCATCGTCGATGCCAGGTTCACGTTAGAGTGGGTCCCTGGGTCGTTTGCCAAGGTGGCTTATCGCCAGCTCAGAGCATGCCTAGGGATCGTTCGCGACCCCGTACATGTGTAAGTAGCTTAGCCATTTCACAATTATCAAATATCCATTTGACCGATGGGCTTAAAAATGCGTGTCAAAGTGTAAATTCCCACGATGATAGGGTTAATGACCATTCAGAGCGTGCCTATGGACCATTCGTGGTCGCGTACACGTGTGAACGATTTAATTCATGCTAGTGGGAGTTTTACGACTTATTCATCGTTGTCATAATCTTATTTTATTAGTTAGTTCTGGAGTTCGGTACTTATCTGAGTGAAGCGCCTTGCGTGCCCCCTGTTTCTGGTTTCTGCTGGTAGAGACAGTTTTATTCGGTTGTTGGTTGGACCGGTACGCTGGTCCGGTATGTTGGTCCGGTAGGCCGAACCAGCTGGTTCGGCAATCCTGAGTTTGCCTATATATAGAGGCTACCCCCCTTAGTTTTCCCTTTCCGAACCAAAGAGAGCCGAATCAATTTTTAGCCGAACCAAACTTCTGCCGAACCAAGCTTATACCGAATTAGGTATATATTCTTTTGCCGAATGGTTTTTTATCACCGAATGAATATGATTGCCGAATGCACACGAAGGGTTTTGTTTTACCGAATGATATGTATACCGGATGTGTTTTTTAGTGCCGAATGGACTTATGACCCCATTGCCGAATGAACTTAAGTCCCTAGTGCCGAATGAGCATAAGACCCTAGTGCCGAATGAACTTTGTATTCGGTCTTTGGGTGGAACTCTGGACTTATGTATGCTTGCTTGTATTCTTGTTCTAACATCATGTTTTTCACTTTTGTGTATGCAGATAAATGTCTCGCAAGGCGGAAACACGATCAGACAGACGGAAATCCAAGGATGGAGGAGAGTCTTCTTCTGTGCCCCCAGCCCAACCAGGATCCGGGCAACATCGACCTGTTCCGAGGTCGTTGGTGGACGGACATGGTCCACAGGAACTTCTGGTCTCCCCTCCCGACTGCTTTCCTAGCTCCCTAAAGGAGGAGCAACTTGACGTTATATCCCGTTCCTTTGGGATAGACAGGGCTCTTATGCTGTTACCGGGGGAGGGGGTCATGCCATATGATCCCCCTGAGGGGTACTTCGCTTACAGCCGTTACCATTGTATGTGCGGGGCTATTCCTCCAGTCAACGCCTGGATATTAAGCTTCGTCACTTATCTGAAGGTGGCTCCATTCCAGCTCCAGCCCAACTCTTATGCCATTCTGGTTTGCTTGTATGCTATCTTCCAGAAGAGATACGGGCGTGCCCCCTCCAACCGGGAAATACGATATCTGTACAATCTGAGGGGGTACAGGAAGGGGTCCCCATATATTAGCTTGGAGTCAGCCGTTTCCTTCAAGCCGGTTTTGGATTTATACTCGAAGTATAGCATGTTCAAGAAGGAATGGTTCTTTGTTAGGGATGACTCCGTCTCTATTCGCCGATTTACCTCCGGATGTAAGTCAAAACTCTACTCATAATTCCTGTCTTGGCTGTAATTCTCTCTCTTATGCGCTTTTATTTCTTGCTAGCGACAGGTGGTTTTGCGGTTGTGGAAGATGATCGCTTGGTTCAGATGGCAGCTGAAATTGAAGCTATTTCCGGGAGAGACAGATCGGCTGCTTATTTGATTAGGAATGCCAGGCTCTTGATGTATAATTTGATCCTCCCACATCAGTCCGTAGTCAAGCAGAGGGACACGGCAGAAGAGAAGGCTGCCCAGCCTAAAGGTGGGGTGACAGCGAAGGGTGGCAAGAGGAAGCCCTTTGCACAACGTCCAGTCGTAGGAGGCAAGAAGCTCAAGGAGTCCGATGGCCCTTCTCCAAGTACTTGCCCGGATGTCCCGGAGGAGGAAGGTGTAGAAGAGGAGGAAGGAGGTGAAGTTGGAGAAGGGTCGGAGGGTGGAGGAGATGACGATGGTCAGGGTGGTAGCGGTGTTGCTGCTCTAACCTCTGAGCAGGACCTCGAACTGGATGAGGCTCTCCGTCGGGCCTTCGGGGAGTCAGAGGGGGAGTCGGAAACAGAGAAGGAAACGGAGAAGGCAGAGGAAACCGGCAAAGCTGTGGTTAGCACTGACCCATCCTCTAAGGGTTCCTCAGCTAGGGTGACCCCGGCGATGCAAGGTGAACTTTTGTCTTCTGCCGATTCCATTTTCGATAGGGACTTAGAAATTTTTTACGGTTCACTTCCGTCCTGGAATGAGATCCAGGACTTATTGCAGTATCCCACTCCTCCGCCGGGTTTGTATAACAGATGTGTCTCCTCACTTTTCTTTCTTTTTAACTTAGCACATTTTTTGAATTGCGGATTATTGTATGTTCGTAACATTTGTTCTTTATTCCAGGGGCAGGCCAGGCGGGTAAAACGTCGGATGTTCGACACCGCCTTGAACAATTTAAGTCGAGGAGAGCTTCCGCGAAACCCTCTACTGATCGCACTGGGGACGTAGTCAAGTACCGCCCTCTTCTTGGGGTCATCGAAGAGGGCATTCAGAAAAGGAAGCGGAGCCGTTCCTTATTTGAATCTCCTTCTGCTTCGCAGCTTCCTACTCTGTCTCCCCCTACTCAGCCTCCTCGTGATACTACGGAGGAGAGCACGGAGCCCTGCCCCCCTCCTCCTCCTTCCAAGAGTTCTACTGTCATTCATATAAGGCGTCCCGATGTGCCTCGCCCCGTGCCTCGTGACCCTTTTGCCGGCCATCCTGATTTAGACCCAAGTTTTCGGGACATTTCATTCGATGAGACCACGGGCGAGCACCTACTTCCCCGCAACCCCATGGTAAGAGTGCTGGACGAAGCCAAATCTTTAGATCTTGATTTACTTACTACACGGGTAGTCACCATGGGGGACGAGGCCAAGGCTAATATCGACCGGGTGGCCGCAGAGACCAAGAAGTTAATGGAGCATCATGCTAAGTTGGTCAAGGCCGGGGAAGAGATCGGGAGTGCTAACATTCGGTTGAGGTTAAAGGTTGCCGATCAGGCCAAGCAACTCGCCGACCAAGCCATCCAGATTTCCCATCATGAGGAAGCCTCCCAGCGTCTGAAAGAGACCATGGAGAAGGCCAGTAGGGCGGAGTTACGGAAGATGGAGGTTACCTGCAGGGAGCGGATTAACATGGCCATTACAACGGTGGATGAGGTTCGAAATGCGGATCTCGAGCGGGTAGAGGAGTTGTCGGGGAGACTCGAGGCTGCGGAGATGGCTCAGGCTGAGTTGAAGGAGGAGATGGAGGAGATGAGGAGGTCCCTTAGGTTGAAGGAGGAGGAAATGAGGAGGAAGTTCCAGGCTGACTGCTTAAGGTACCAATCAGAGAGGGACGCCGCTGTTGCCAAGTTGCAAGCTTCTGAGGCCCGGGTGAGGGAGTTTGAGGAGAACGAGGGGATGATGGATGAGATGCTGCAGGACATGTACTTCCACACTTGGAAGGAGGGTGGCTTGTCTTGGATGGACGACTATCCTCGGGTCATGGCCAAGGTATATCTTCAAGCTTTGGAGGAGGCCAGGGTTAATGCGGGTAAGGAAGGCGGAGAGGCTTTCAACTTGAGTGCGGTTACTGCTCAGTTCTCAAAGGAGGAGCAAGCGGCGGTGAAGGAGGGGATGCGGCTGCTTGCTGCGGAGGAAGCGGGCGTGCAGTTGGATGATGAGGATCAAGCGGCGGATGCTGGTGAGTTATTCTTTTCCCTTTCTTTTCTTTCCGTGTTTTCATAACTTGATCGTTCGTTTAATGAATTCCTTTTCCGATCTGGACAGGTGGGACTTCAGATCCACATGCTGGGGGTTCTGATCCTGCGGCTAAGTAGGCTGGGGGAGTTGGTGATGGAGTGTGGATGCATCTGCCATCTTTTTGTTTCTTTTTTTATCACTGTTCATGTTAGTCTTTGATATGCAACTGTAATAAAATTATTTGCAAAGAATAACTTCGTGTGATCTTATAATATAGGCTGATTTTGTCATGTTTAAATGTTGTTGCTGTGATTATCTTGATATGTTGTGTGAGAAGTATAGTTACGTATATGCCTGTGATTCCACTTGTGTTTGATGTTAAGTTTTTGCTTGAAATATAATTTCACGTTTTGCAATGTCAGTGTATGAATAAGTTATAGTTACGCATTTATGTACAAGAGAAGAGAGTACCGCCCTTTATGTTTTATTCGCAGGCGGTAGCTTTGAGTGTCTTGTGTAACTGTTCACGGGTATAGCAGAGCGCCCTGCTACCCAGCACGCAGGCTTAGAGCCTCATGAGTGAATGCTTCCTATTTGGTTTCCTGTACTTTAGAGTTTGTTATACAGGATAGGAGAAAAATATTTAAATGGAATGGAAATATAGTAAAAGTAAAACTTCCAGTCACGGAAGGCCGTCGATGTGCTTAAGTTCGTGGCAAACGGGTTTTGTAGTCACTTTCCCTAGCTGTGGGTCTTGGAGACATTTGTCACCCATCTTACGCCTCCGCGGGGAGTTTTCTTTTTTACCACAGCCGCACTTAAGACACATCGGAGCCGAGATCGCGCACGGTAACTACCCGAACCATTATGGTCCGTAATCGTGGGTATTATTCGATTTACCGTGGCCGGCTAGCGTGGGTGCCGTTGGCCGTGAACTACCCCTGGCTGGCCACACCTTATGTTGGGGCTTAAAGTAGGTTCACAGTTACCGGCGAGCCGAACGCCGTAATGAGCTGCCATCGGCTATAGTCGGCCTTTATGATGACTTATAATCGGCTCATTACAGTTGGCTTTGAGGGTAGGCGCACAATGAGTTAACCCGCAGCAGAGGGATGCTGGAGCAAAAGTGTCTCATTGGCGAGTGCATAGAATCGTAGCGTACCTGTTAGGCCTAGTCCAGATGAGGCCGCGGTGCATCTTGAGTGGAGATGCCATAGGATTTTGTTCAACAGAAAGGGATAAAGCTTAACAAGCAGCCAAGATATGAAGGCACAAGGTAACAAGAGATAAGATTTTTAAAGTGGTTCGGCACGATAATGCCTACGTCCACCGTGTTAATACGCTTCATATGGGCGGTACGTGTTAAGCAAAGTATCGACGGAGGTGTCGGATGTTCCAAGCCCTCTGGAACACCACTCCGTCCACTGTTGACAAAATATAAGCTCCGTTGTTGTGAAGATCTTGATGAATTTCATATGGTCCGTCTACTGGTGCTTTCATGGTTAGGTAGCATGACAGGCTCAGCTATATCCGACCCCTGCCTGGCACCTCCCCCGTTGGGTTTGGTTCCAAGTGTTTCCTCAGGTCGGAATTCGGGCTGAGTCCGGGCTCGGCTCCTACCATGACCATTTCTTTATTAACCTCTTCGAAGAAGAAAGGTCATTGTTGTCTCACAGATCCTCCAGATTGGGACTCGGTCCATGATTCGGTGTTGCGGGAGGATCCGCATGAGGATAAGATCTCCCTCTTGTAAGCTGCGATGCTTGATTTTGGAGTTGCATTGTGCCGCCACTTTTTGCTTGTGGGCTTCTGCTTTTAAGTGTTGCATCGTTTCTCCTCTCCTCAATCAGATCCAAAGACATGAGGAGGAGTTCTTCGTTTTCTTCTGGGTTGCAGTGGGTCCCATGGTGAGATGGCGCTACAGTTTCAACTGGGGGCATGGCCTCCAATCTGTATGCCAAAGAGAAAGGAGTATGCCCCGTTGATGTTCTATGAGAGGTGCGGCAGGCCCAGGGTGCCGTAGGAAGTTCGTCCACCCAAGCGCCTTTTGACTTTTCAAGCTTCTTCTTGGTTAGGGTTTTGAGAATTCTGTTGACAGCTTTGACTTGTCCGTTTGCCTGAGGATAAGCTACAGATGAGAAGCTTTTGTGAATTATGTGCTCTTGGCATCGGTTGGTAAACTCTTTGTTGTCAAACTGGAGTCCGTTGTTTGATATGATCTTGAGTGGGACTCCGTACCTGCATAGAATATTTTTTGATCAAGAAGTTGATAATTTATGTAAGAAGTTGATAATTTATGCCAAAGATATTTTATTTTAAAGGGTCCGCTTCCACCCATTTGGTGAAATGATTAAAAACATCCTTCTAGCCATCCAGGACAAAGTTTAAAGCAAGGGAGGGGGGCAAGAGTCAAATCTCTGTCCTGGTTGATATAAACGCTTTCCTCCCTTCTTGCCCCCAGCGTTATCTCTAGAGTCATTTCTTCAAACGTCCTTTGTTGCAGCGGGAGTGTCGCCATGGGTAGTCTTAGCCTGTTGTCCTGACTGTCTTTTAGCGGTAGCGTTTTCAAGCCTCATATACTTCCCAGCTTGATGGAAGAAGTCAGGTAACGTAGCTGGTTTATCTTTTGTTAACCTCCTAGCAAACTTGGTATCCGGATGCACGCCACTACAAAGGGCCGTTAGGATAAGTTTCTCATTGGCATCTTGAACTGTTGCTGCTGTGGCGTTGAACCGTGTTAGATATTGTTGCAGCGTCTCTCCGGATTTCTGTTTGATATTGGATAGAGAATAAGCATCCTTGGGTTGTTCCACATGGATGAGGAACTGGCTAATAAACCTTTCTTTCAACATCTCCCATGAGCTGATGGATCCTCGGGGTAGATGGCAGAACCAGGAGGTAGCTAGATCTGCTAGGAATAGCGGAAAGCATTTACATAATACTCCTTCTGTTGCTCCACTCATGAGCATATGCTGGGTGTATCTCTGTAAGTGTACGATGGGGTCGGAAGTTCCTTTGTAAGGTTCCATGGTTGGCATTTTCCATTCCCGGGGGGCGATGGTAGTTTCGATATTTCGGGTAAAGGGGCTGGTGACCCTAGCGCCTATCCCCCGGTCCCTTTGCTCTCGTTGGACACACTCTCTGAATAATCGTGCCATTCGTTCGTCAGAACTTGGAGCGGACAAAAATGAGCTTAGTTCTTCCCTGCGGGATCTATCTCGTCCAGATGACCTGTAGGGATGGTACAATCTATCACTTCTTGCATTATCCAGTGGTTGTCTCTGGCTGCTCGGATGCATGCTAGGACCAGCTACAGTTGCCCCCTGCCTTGATCTTACCCGGTGGGGTTCTGCTTCGAGCATTTCCATGGGGCCAACTTCGGGCTGGGTTCCAGCTTGGCTCCGTTCAGCGGGGTTTCTATGATTCCTGTCGATAGTTTCTTCGAAGAAGGAATACCTTTGCTGTCTCCGAGATCCTCCAGATTGAGACTCATCCCATGATTCAGTGTTGCGGTTGGATTCTTCAGCATCCCTTAAGCGTGACATAAGTTGGTCCACTAAAGCTTCTTGTTGGGATGTGAAGCGGTTGGTTACTTCAGCCACAACTCTGTCTAGATCTGCCCTAGTTATTGGTTGTTCGGTGGCAGGAGCTATCAGATTTGCCTGGTATCCATCTGGTGCTGCTGTTGAAATTGGATGATCCTCTTGATCTGGGGCTACTGGATCCGGAAGACTGCTAGTTGCGATGTTCTTTCCTTTGTTAACATCCTTCCGTTGCTTGGAAGGCATGATTTCTAAGCGACGAACGTCGTTATGAGGAAGAAGGTTGAGTGGGAGAAGCTGAAGCCTGAGTTCAATTCTCAGTGAAAGCACCAAAAATGTTTGCACAAAAAATGGACAAACACCTCCAAGTCGTATTATTTTAGTTGAGTATGTGTGATTTTCAATGATTTTAGATGAGTATGTAAATATGAGAAAAGTAAGGGCTGAAATGTAAAAGACACGCAGATTTATAGTGGTTCGGCCAGAATGTGCCTACGTCCACTTTATATGTTATTATCTTTCTTCTTCCAGATTACAAGTACAATGCTTTGTATACAAGTGTATGAAAGTAGTTTGAAAGTTCCTTCCTTGCTTGAGCTCTCAAACTTGTCTGCCATTGTTGTACCCCTGCCCCTCTATTTATAGAATGAGGTAGGGGGCAGGGGTCATGGAAGTATATAGCTGCTAGTGGGCCCGGGCTGAAGCAATCTGGACTGGCAGTTGTCTGGTTCGGCGAGGTCTCATTCGGCATGGAGCTTGGACCGGTGGTAGGCTTGGACCGGTTGTGAGTGTGGAACGGTGGTCCGGTGCTTGTTTGGACCGGCTGTGGGGTTGGTCCGGTAGGTCATTTGGTCCGGTGGTTGCAATTGCTTTGGTTCGGTTATGGTTGGACCGGATGTGGGGATGACCGAATGGCCTTCGGTTCGGCATGAATTGGAGATGCCGAATGGACTCATGCCGAATGGACCTTCACACTTGGAGTGCCGAATGAGCTAATAGGCTTGTATAGCCGGATGAAAAGGTACTCCGGATGGACCATCACTGCCGAATGAGCTTGTTCCTTCGAATCGCCGAATGGACATAGGAGCTGATGGAATGGAGGTTGCAAACCCGGGTGAAACTGACACTTCTTGGTCTCGAGATCTTCTGGGTGAGAATTCGCCCAACAGAAGGCAGATAAGTACAAGTGATATTTGAACCTCTCAAGAACAACACCATCTCTAAGGAAAAATGCTTGAAGCTCATTAGATAAAATATAGAAGGACAAAAGAGGAAAGGTGTAACTCTCACTCCAAAAATCAAGTCGGTATCCGCCACTTCTGATTGGTACAGAGCTGTTTTTATGGCTCTGGGGACTTTGTCTTCTCCTCCTGCAATTGGGGTAAGACTTAGTATTTAAGATCTGACAATTCTGCTGGACGAAGTACAACATCTATGACATTTGAAAAAGGACTTTTGGACTTTGCTTTCTTCGTTGTCCATCTCTCACTACAAGAATAACCATTATTAAATTGCATGTGATTACAACGCTGCATAATAACCTGCTGTTATTATTCTAATAATAAATCAGAGGACGATACGGTAAAATGAAGTATAGACGTTGTGAAAAAAACGATAGTACAGAATTTACAGCGGGTTTCCAAATTGTTTCATGGCCGCTAATTTTCCAATTCTGCCCTCCTTTTTGCTGCTTCCCTACTCTCCAGTTCCTTCCATTGTCAAGGAGTTGGTAAGCAATTCCAAAGTAGTTCTAAGCGAAGACAGACAAGTACAAGTGACATTAGAATCTCTCAGAAACACAAAGATCTATAAGGAAAAAATGCTTGAAGCTCATTAGATCAAATATAGAAGGACAAAGGAGGAAAGAAGGGGTCACTCTCACTCCAAAAATCAAGTCGGTATCCACCACTTCTGATTGGTACAGAGTTGTTTTTATGGCTTCGGGGACTCTGTCTTCCCCTCCTGCTTTTTCGGATCTGGGGTAAGACTTAGTATACTAAGATCTGACAATTTTGCTGGACGATTTCCCTATAAGTACAGCACCTATGACATCTGGAAAAGGACTTTTGGACTTTGCTTTCTTCATTGTCCTTCTCTCACTACAAGAATAACCATTATTAATTGCATGTGATTACAACGTTATATAATAACCTGCTGTTGTTATTCTAATAAATTAGAGGACGATACGGTAAAAATGAAGTATAGACGTTGTGAAAAAAAACAATAGTACAAAATTTACAGCCGGGCTTCCCAATATTTTCATGGCCGCTAATTTTCCAATTCTTCCCTCCTTTTCGCTTCTTCCCTACTCTTCAAATCCTTCCATTGTCAATCATGAAAACTCTAAAAAAAACCTCTCCTTCGTTCATCTCTCTTCTCACGTTTCAAGTAATCAATTCACCTCTCTTCTCCCACCTCTGCCCACCTCGGTAGCTGCGTCTTCAGGAATCATCTTTGCAACCTCTCAAAAAATCTATTGCCCTTTGTCGATGCTGGGTTACCTGATGTAAGTTGTTAATCTATTCTCCGGTTGCATCAATGGTTAGCATATCATCTTTCCTCTTTTATTTGTTATGCATTCTGATTTTTTATTTTCTAAATCATATTTCTTTACCTGTGTCAAATATTAAGAGAAGCTGGTTACATTTAATGCGGAAACCAGTTTTATTTTTTGACTATAATCATCGTTTTTATCTATATTCAATTTTATTTTATTTCGAATTAATAAGTTGCATACGTAGGCACTAAAAGCAACTCGAGCTCTACTTAAAACGGTACAGTTTTTCAAGGTCATATTTTATTAAAAATATGTAGAGTTGCATTACTTCATTACCATCATCGTATGTAGATAAAGAGGTAATTATTGTTTGTGATTGTTTAAGCATAGCCTATTTGGTGTCAACAATATAAGCTATCAACTTCAAAGCAAAATCAACAAGTTAAACCATTTCAAGCATTGTCATTAAGCATAAAAAGAGAGTATAGATTACCAAATTATGTTGAATCTATATAATTCGAGATCTTCGTTACCCCTAAATTGAGGGGTTTAGCCTCTCATATTTGTTATCATATCAACAAATAAAGATTGCAACATAGAACAAAATAAGAAGAAAAAGAAAGCTAAATGAAATAAAAGCTATTTAAAAAGAAATAAAACTATTCTACTTGCATGAATAAATGAAACTACACTACTAGCATGAAGAAACTAAACAAGAAAAGAGAAAAGCATGTATTGAAATTGCATAAAAAATGAATTACATAAAAGAAATGGCTAAGTAGCCATGAAAAGAAAGAGTGATTTGTTTTATTTTGTCTAAACTCATAAGCTAAGAGAGCTTAAACTAAACTAAAGGGGCTAAGAGAAGAGAGGAAGGTTACATGAACATATGGGGTATTTATACATGTTTTAAAACCCTAATCCATTTTTTGGGAACTACCCAAACTACCGCTCTAGGAAGTGTGACCACCAAGTTATCATTAGTATAGGATAATCTTCCATTAAGTGTGCATGTAACTCTAATGGCCTTTTAGCATATGCATTAGCTCCTAATTGTACATTAAGGTAAGTGGATAGGTGGGGTCCTCCATGTTTCATATTTCCATTTTCATTCCTTTGTATTCTCTTATGCATGCATATTTTCTATGAAAACAACTTTCATTTGAAGCCAATTCCTACAAAATAATATAGAAATTTTCAAGTAAATTTTATCAAATTAATATATGCACAAAATGACCATTTTACCCCTATATGAAGATGAATATGTGACGATTTGAAAATAATTTAAATTTTTGTTTAAACATGTTAAAACACCCAATATGATCATTTATTTTATTTAATTAGATTAAATATAGAAGTAAAAATATGCACATTTACGTGCACATCAATTACCCTCACACTTATCTTTTTATTCGTTCTCGAGTAAAGAAAAACTAAGATAAATCGGTTTTTATAGAAAGCACGATTCCATTGAACGTATGCAACAAGCCGTTAAACCTCTAGGTGTCCCCAGTAGGACGAGTGTTGTCTCATGAGGGTTTTAGCGGATACTACCCATAAAATCCAAATGCGAAATGAAAAGTTCTTAAATGTAAGATTTATTTACAAAGAGATGACTGCAAGTATATAATAATATTTACAAATGAAGGATTTACTTTTAAATTGATACAGATTTGTTAAATCTAAGTTTTGTTCATCATCACTAATTTTAGTCATTTTACTTATCAAAATTTCCAATAAAAATTAAATTATAATAACAAATAGACTATAGTTTGGCTAGTTGTTTCGGTTAATAACACAATGTAATTATGAAATGGATCCTTAGCTGATTATCACAGTTTTCAAAAGTGGTATTTTCATTTCTTTTCAATAAGAAGTCAAATCAAACAAGTCAAAATAGTTCTTAGATTTTAGTTGCTTACTCTCTCTTATTTAATTCTTTTATTGATATTAATAGTATTTACATATGCCTAACTCAAAATACTAAGGCCAGATATATTACCCATGCAATGCCTTTCGGACTTACATGAAGGGAATACAGAGCATGGCGAGTGAACAGACAAGTGTGAGCACCTATCAACTGTAGGCTTTATTAATAAAAGAATTTTTATATACATACACCTAACTCAGATAAAGTGAGGCAAGATATACCGATTGTGCACTGCCTTTCGGGCTTACGTGAGAATAGTATAGAGCATGGCGAGTGAACACACAAGTGTGAATACATGACTCTAGGCGTTAATAGTAAATATATACATATATACATATATTTTTTGTTTTTTTGCATTATTCTTTTGTTTTTTGTTTTTAAAGAGAGAATTTTGCTAAATCATCTTGGCACCATTTAACTTAGAAGATAAAAGATGTTATATCCTTTACTTTTAATTCACCGCTTTTTTAAATAAAGATTTTCCATTAGGATATACTTCATAATTAACACGTATGTACCTTCCTATATAGTAGCTATACCATCGTTATATACTAGTTAAACCATCGTTATTTATAATCAAACTTTATACTTATTTTTATTAAGACAAATAAATTTTCAAAAATTTCAGTTTAATTTTTATCCTATAGTGTTTCTTTAGAATAAATCAATATGTTTAAAAAATTGAATTTTTTTTTGAGTTTTGGAAAGAAAATTGCAAAAGGTAAACCATGAAAAATAAAAAAGGGTATGAGACTCCCGCCACTCCTGATTTTGACTGCGTCCCCACAGTCAATCCAAGTGAAAGGAGAAAAATAAAATAAAAATGATCTATATTTACATGAAAAGATTATTATTCACAAGAGATTAGAAAATATACTGTTAAAGAGTAAATGAACCGGTCTTTTAGAGACTAATTCATTTGTATCGTCAAATACGCGAAACACAGCTTAAGCGTAGAAAACCAAATCATAAAAGATTTTGGAGTTGAATGTTGATTTGAAAAAACGAATGTCGTTTTGTTAAAAATCGTACGAGTTGTTTTATTTTCGATGATTTTCGGGGTTGATAAAACAAATAGTTGAAGTTCATGTTTATTCTCACAAATTGAAATTCAAGCTTATCATTCAAAACTTCTTCAAAATTATTGATTTCAAATCAATATGGTGATTTAAATTTTCCCCTTTGAAATTCACCAACTCGTCATCGAAAAGTCCAAAAATTCGTGTTCATTATATTCGTTTTCCTTTGTTGGATTATCAACAACTTCATTGCGTATATCATTTTCAAAATCCAAATTTTCGAAATCGGAAAAAGGAAGATCAAAATTTAAATTAAGTTTCTCACCCTCAAAAGAATTGAAATCCAAATCAATTACAACACTTTCAATAACTTCATCAATATTATCATTTACAATTTCAAAAGTTGTCATTTGAAAATCATCAGTTTCGGTAGATGATGGATTATCATTCGACTCTTCACATGTTGCGATTTGATTTTGTTGTATACGTAATTTTTTGTATGTTTCAATTAAGAAATCCGTGTGATTTTTGTGTGTGTCTTTAATTTGCAAGAAAATCAAATTTATAATTATTAATTTGAGAATTTTCAGTTTGAACTTTTTGAGAACAAAAATTGTCAATTTTAATAAACGGTGGGTTATTATTTGATTTTTTACAAGTTGAGATCTGATTTTACAAGTTGAGATTTGATTTTGTTTCACACGAATTTTTTTTAGGTTTCATGCAACAAATCCTCATAATCTTTTTCCATTTGCTCAACTAAATCAAATCCATGATTATTAATTTGAGAATTTTCAATTTGAATTTATTTAGAACAAAAATTGTCCATTGCACCAAAATTGAAAGTATTCTCATTGTCAAAATTATTTAAAAAGTGGTTCACATTTCCATTTTGATTTTGAAATTCATTTTGGAGTTCGAAATTGTTTTGACATGCGCTATAATCAAAATCATTGGAATTTTCAGGTTAATCAAAATTTTGATTATTTTGAAATGAATTACACAAATCATTCATTACTTGATTTTGTTGTGTACAAATTTCAAGTAAAGATTTCATTCTCTTTTCAAAAGTTGACGGTTGGTCATTATTTTGAGAATTTCGTGGTGCAAAATCCAAATTGTTTGTAAAATAGTTGTTATTAAAATATCCATAAGAAATTTATGTGAAATTATGTGGATTATATTGATTTTCAAAAATATCATAAAATTCTGGTGAGTAAGAAAATTCAGACATTTTCAAGAATGTTTTTTTCCTTTTTTAACGATTTTTTTGGTTTTTATAAAAGAAAACTATTTACTAAAAGGAATATATTTTTCTAAAGGGAAGTTTGGTTTTCGTTTTGTTTTTAAATTTCCATTTTTTTAAAGATTTTTTTAATTATTTTTTATCTGTTAATAAATATTTACATTTTTTAGCTTGGATTTTGATCTTTTTTTTAAATATGCATGAACTAATGCATCTAAATGAATGCAAGAGTTTAATTATGAATTATTTGTTCTAAATAGCCCATAACCCAAAATTGTATAATCACACTTTGTCTTAATCCAACAAGATAGTTCTCAGTCAGGTAACAGGCAGGATTTATCGGTGCACCACGAATCACCGTAACAATGTAGCCGAAGATTTAAGTACGTTCAAAAAACAACCACTATAATATTTACGAATCACCGTAATATTTATAAATGGTTATTGCTCTACCGTAGCCTAGACATCAAGAAATTAAATTGTCAAAAGAGGACAACTTGTCAATATATAATTAAACGTTATTGATGTCTGACCATTATTATTAATCAAAACTCTAGGATGAAATGCAAAGCAGAAATTAAACGTGTATTAACAATGTAACTACAAATGAAATTTGCTTTTGAATTTTTTTTTAAATGCAAGCAAACAACAATGCAAGATAAATAAAAACAATAGATAGAGGTTAAGAACAGCAAATTTTTTTATAAGCAAGCAAGCAGTTATTGTTTTTGCAAGCTAAGCAAAACAAACAACTTATTCTTCCTTATCTGCTTATGCAACCTAAAAATAAAAACAATATATATATATACACACACACTATAAAGCAAAACCTTGGTCAAAGTGAAGCCTCTTTTGCTATGGCTAAAATACCCATCTTCCAGCTTCTTAATTATACAACATTTCCCGAATGCTTCTGCCCTTTCAAGAAAAAATCATCCACGTTTTACAAAGATAACTGTACCACGATTTAGCCCATTTCCTTCCCTCTTTTTCTCGCCCTCTTTCCTCTCATTTCTCGAATATGCCTCTCCTTCCATGTTTCTTATTCAAAAACTTAACCGCATCACTTCCTTTCCCTACCTCCACCTAATAGACAACCACATCTACATCACTTTGCTTCTCATCTGCTCCAACAAACTCTCTGCCTCCACACCTCCTTCCCTCAAAAGAGGCCACGGCTTCAAATTTGAACAAGATTTGGAGATGTTCTCCCTATGTTGGTACTGATACTAAAGCGATGGCAGCGTATATGACGACAACAATCTGACTGGAGATCGAGTTCGAACTTGATTCGTTCAACAACTCCAGATCTAGCAAATCAGGCTTGAGGAATTTAATGCAATTCGATGATGTTCTAAAGTTGGAATGCGATGTTACTGTTCAAGTTGTCACAGGGAGGAAAGTCGTAGGAGCAGGTGATGGTACTCATTGCCATTGATCCAATACCGCCAATTTGAAACTGTTCAACTCCATTGCTATTATAATTAGAGCAAATTCTGACTCTATCCTGCACTATTATAGGTCATAATGTGATGTTGAGGAATTGAAGAAGCAATGACTGTTTCATAGACAACAAAAGTTAAAAGTGCATTGGAGGTAAGTGTTCCAGTGCTCATTCTTGCAGGACTTTTTAAGTTTTTAACCCAAAAACTTGAACAAATGAAACCTACAATTAAGTGATATGAGTTCAAAGAGTTGTGAAAATAAAGGAGGAAATGAACTAGTTTTACTGAAAAGCGAGGATTCTTTGTTTCTAACTTTGATTATAAGTGGATTGAATTGATTTCTCAAATCCGTAAATGCTGTCAAAAAGCCTACTATTTTTTTTGTGAACTAGGGTAGTGGGGGGTTCATCCCATATTATATGCATATGTATCTCAATATATATTCGTATATACCTTACAATAGCAGGAAATCAGACAACTATGTACAACAACAGTGCATATTCCATAGAAGAAATATTCTATAGAACGTTGTTCAAAAGGTAATTTTTTTTATTGATTTTTTATTTCTGCTTTACTTTTTTGATTGATTTTAATTACGTAGAGTATTATCTAGAAATATAAGATTTTGGTGCTGCAAGCAGAAGAAGATGAGTTTACTCTTTTTCTCTATGTTTTTAAAATTTTATTTCATTTTTTATGACACACAACACTCCATTTGTGCATTCATGGCTATTGTTGCTTTAAATTTTATTTCTCACGTTTACATGTTTGCATACAAACTGTTTGATTGAATGTGCATGGCAATTGTGATAGAAATATGCTATCTTTTTCTTTTTTGCTTATTTTTGTGTCGAATTCTGATAGTAGATTAATATGAAGCGAGTATTTTTGTATTCGTTCATTCTTCTGTGACGTGCTCATTTACTCTTCTCTCACCTCCATTATATTTAACATTATAGAGCGGTAATACAACTTAGAAGACAGATGTATTGAAGGCTAATAACGATGAATCTTCTGCTGCAGTGAAGTTTGAAATAGACGAAAAAGAAGCAAAGGCAGAAGTTAATGAAATAGCAGCAAAGGTTGAAGTAGATAATACACCTTTGGAGGTTGGAAGGATAAATGTGATGATGGAAGTTGTTGATCCTGTCCTTACACACAAGCTAAAAAATGGTGATCACGGTAAGAATTTTTTCTAACCTAGAAAGCCTACGCCATTATGCATGCTCAAAGATTCAGAATGATGAATATGTGGCTACTTCGGTAATAAACAATGCTCTGTGCACCCACTACCATATTTGTTTCGCTATGTTACATGTATATAAAACTTTTTTGTAAGTAGATTAAGCGGGTAGAGAAGAATAGATATTGATGACTTCCTACCTAGACTTGATGTTTAATTCCATTTTCAGTTCATTGTTCTTTTCTTTCTCCATCGTTCGGTGGATTTTAGTTGTGTCGGTTGTCTAAGTACTTTAGCATTTGTCATTTACAGGCCCGGCCCTTCCCTAAAGCGGGGGAAGCAACCGCTTAGGGCACCATTTAACCCAGGGCATCAAGTTTTACCGACGTGTACAAGCACGAGCTGGGGAAGGGGCGATTTCGATTTCGATTCATCTCGTTCATCTCGTCATCGATTTCGATTTGACATCGCGATTCGTCCATCGGCTCCTCCAAGCTCAGCAGCCGGCGCGGCGATTCAAAGCTAGGGCTTCTCGATTTGAGTCATCTCGTCGTCGTCGATCTCGAGCTAGGGAAGGGGCGGCTCCAGCGGCACGGCAGCGGCACACAACACAACGGAAGCGGGAGCTCCATCCAGCCTCCAGGTCTTCTCGATTTCACTGCTGTGGCTGTGGCTCGTGTGGACAGTGGATTAGTGGATAATTGGTAATGTTAACTAACTTTGATAATTTAGTAATGTTAATTAACTTGATTTGATAATCGAAATAGTCAATAGGCGACGGTGGATGGATATAAGTCAATAGGCGACAGTGGATTTCATTTTGTTCTTTGATTTCTTTGTTGATTAAACAAACATATGTCTCCTCTTAAGATGAAAAACCACCAACTTAAGATGATCCATAACTTGATAAGGGTAATATGTTATAAAAAAATAACTTTAGTGGGGTGCATAAAATAAATATTTGGGAACTAATAGAAATAGTCAATAACATTTGTCATATATTCTTTAGCTTTTCATATTAACATATTTGAATCTCTCTTATCTTATTTAAGTTTCTTCAATACTTTAAGTGCCAAATACTTAGGACTAGACATGAGCTGGATAATCTTACACAAATTTGTTTAATTCTAATTGATTTGGTAGAGTAATATCTTAGTACTGCCACTGTGACCAAATTGTAACTCATAATCAAACCTTTCTTTTATTCAACATTTGAACTTGGAATTTGAATATCACGAAAAACCATCCTGGAAGTTGGAACTATCTCATTATAGTTTCTCAGAACCAAAATAGAAAAAAGAAAGAAAAAAAATCTTTACTGAATTGTATTGTCGTGTTCAATTACAATGAAATGTAAAATCAAAATTCAATTACTGAAATCAATTGTATATATAACAACTATTTATTTGAACTTTTATAGTGTTTAGAAATGCGTAAACAAGAATCTAGACACGTCAAAAGGGCTAGAAAAAGGAGGCTAGAGGAACTCACTAATTCGCAAAAAGGCGCTCTTAATAAAATTTTCATCAAAAGTAGTCCAGTAGAAAGTTCGAGTTTGAATGTGGATAATGCTCCCCTTATTGATGAGAGTAATGATAATATTGATGATGATATTTTAATGAACGAACATGACAATAAAAATATGAGCGAGGAGGAAGCAAATATTGATTCATCATCACATGTGGAGAATGTTAGTTTAGTATCAAATGATCCTGGTACATGGAAAAAAATTGAACAAAAATTAAGAGACTTGCTAGTTGAAAGAGGTCCTTTAAGAGTACTAAAAGATAATGACTCTGATTTTCCAAAAGATGCTATTAATAGACATTTTTCTTCCACATTATATGTCAAACATTTTCCTAACGAGGATAAACAAGATAGAAAATGGTTGGTATATTCAAATTCACTTGATAAAGTATTTTGTTTCTGTTGCAAATTATTCACAAATCAAACAACGGCTAGTCATCTTGCCAATGAAGGAATTAATGATTGGCGCAACCTTAGTACTAAGCTGAAACAACATGAAAGTAGTAAAGATCATCTTCTGAATATGAGCGGTTGGATTGAGTTGGAAACAAGATTGAAAGTCAAAGCAACTATAGATCAAAGTGTAATAGATCAAATACAGAAGAAAAAAGAACGTTGGAAGAAAGTGTTGATAAGAATAATTGCTGCTATGAAAACACTTGCTTCCAATAATTTAGCATTTCATGGAACGAACGAAAGGCTTTATGAACAAAATAATGGTCTTTTTTGTAAATTAATTGAAATGATAGCAGAATTTGATCCAGTGATGTAGGAACATGTTCGACAGGTAGAACAAAAAGAAATTCATATACATTACCTTGGACACAAAATTCAAAATGAGTTAATACTCACATTGGCGAATGAAATTAAAAATAAAATTCTTATAAAAATAAAAAAGGCCAAGTAGTTTTCAGTTATATTAGACTGCACTCCAGATATTGGTCGTGTTGAACAGATGTCTCTTGTAATAAGATGTGTTAATGTTTCAACTAATCCCGTCAAGGCGGAAGAGTTTTTTATTGAATTTCTAAAAGTGGATGATACTACTGGACTTTGGAATTTTTAACAAGCTTAAAGAAGCATTAGAGGGTATTAAGCTTGATATTTATGATATTAGAGGACAAGGTTACGATAATGGATCAAATATGAAAGGAAAACACCAAGGGGTGCAACAAAGACTATTAGAAATTAAACCAAGAGCTTTCTACACACCTTATGGTTGTCATAGTGTTAAACTTGTGCTGTGTGATATGGCTAAATTGTGTCCTAAAGCATCAAACTTTTTTGGGGTGATCCAATGGATATTTAATGTATTTTCTTCATCCACACAGAGATGGCAAGTTTTTAAAAATCATGTATCAGGTTGTACTGTTAAACCATTATCAGACACACGTTGGGAAAGTCATATTGAAGCAGTAAAATCTATAAGATATCAAAGCGTGGAGATAAGAGATGCTCTAATTTTCTTGTCAAATTGCACCAAGGATTCTATGGCGAAGAGTGAAGCTAGAAGTCTTGTAACAAATGAGATTGAAAATTTTGAGTTCTTATTCGGATTGTGCATTTGGTATGAAATGTTGAAAAATGTAAACACCGTTAGCAAGATTCTTCAAACTAAAGATATGCAAATTGATGTTGCTATCGCTAGATTGCAAGAGCTTATTAATTTTTTTGAAGATTTCAGAAACACATGATTTAATTCTACGATAGCTGATGCTAAAGAGATAACTCATATGTTGGATATTGAACCCATTTTTCCTCAAAAAAGAATTATTCGTAGAAAGAAACTGTTTGATGAAGATGCGAATGTTGAAGAATCGATGCAAACATCAGAAGAATCATTTCGAATCAATTACTTTTTGCAAATTGTGCATAAAGCACGTGTTTCGTTAGTGACTCGATTTGAGCAATTCAAAGAATATGATGATAAGTTTGGCTTCTTATTTGATTTAAAAAAATTCACTTCTATAGATGATGAGAAACTGAAAAGTCATTGTTTAAAACTTGAGGAATATTTGACACATGATTTGCACTCTGATATTGATGGAAGAGAGTTATTTTCAGAGTTAGAAGTATTGAAAGTTATCTTGACAAAGGAAAAAATAAAAGCAATTGAGCTGCTGAATTTCATAAATTCTTGTTCGAGAGAGTTAAATTTTCCTAATGCTTGGATAGCATATAGAATAATTTTGACTATACCAGTTACAGTTGCCTCAGCCGAAAGAAGTTTTTCAAAGCTAAAGTTGATAAAGTCTTATCTTCCCTCCATTATGTCACAAGAAAGATTAAATGGTTTGGCACTTTTGTCGATTGAACAAGATATGGTCAATGAACTTGAATATGATAATATTATAAGTAATTTTGCAAGTCAGAAGGCTAGAAAAATGTTCATCGATAGTTGATATTAATTTTGGTGTACAACTTGAATTATTATCACAGATAAAGTTATTTTCTTTTTTCCTCTGCTCATTATTTATGAACAATATAAAATTTTAATTATTTAATTAATGGTCATAATATCAGTTTCTGTATAGGGGCATTGTTTTCACTTTTGGCTTTAGATACCAAAACTCATAGGACCGACCCTGCTCATTTACCTACAAATAATTTATATTTATTTGTTGTAGCCTGTACCTTAATATCAGTTCTTAGTGACTTCTGATCTTTTCCTTTGTTGTGTTGTTTGTACCTTTTCAGATATATATTACAAATGCCTATTTTTTTTAACACTTACTTTTTCATGTCATGCTCTGTTTTCATTATTTCCTACCGTTAACTACTCATTAACGGTGATCTTTCCCTTCCAAACAAACTTATTAACAGCCTTTCACTCATTCTAATTTACCTCTAACTAAAATCATAATTTTATGTTTTATTATGTTTACTGATAATTCCATGGCATCACGGTTAAATTTAAAATCAATATCCTGCAGTAAACAAACTGATGTGAGAAAACTGATCACATTGAATTCGAAAAGATACAGAGGGCTTCTAAAAATAATAATGAATTGACAGAGAAAAGATCGGCGTAGCTTATTAAGGTTTGGTTCACATATTTTCTTTGTTTTTTTATGAACTATGAATCTTCTTCTGTATTGATCTGCATTATGTTTTATGGCAACTGTCAAACCATTATTTCTAAAATTTCCAATCGACTAAAGTTTCGAGTAACCATTCCAATAAGAGAAGAAAATAAATAATCTTGAGATGATATGCAGGTCTGGAAATGCAGGATAGTGCTGCTTTCTTTTCATAATTCAAGAACACGTTTTTGTGATGGAGCTCGATTTGGACTTGGTGTAGAGGTAAACTCATTTTCAGTTTCTCCATTTCACTTATAATATTATTAGTATTACATTCATTCATAGTTTATTGTGTGCAGTTTGGGTTGGCACTGTTTGATGTGAATTTTTGTTTGATGATGACAAATATATATCAATTTATATATGGGTTTGCAGATTGTACTATATACATATAGGAATAAATATTCATATTGAATAATAATACTATTGCACAGAATTTATATAATTCAATTGGTATTTTTATTCAATATAATATTTTATTTCAACACTTATACAGTACAAAGTTTTCAGCTCTCTCTATATACGTACACTAGTTCATACATTTCACATTCATATTTTTTTTCACTACGATGCTCAACACTTAGTTTCTCACTCTGTCTGCACATCTGCATCTATCTACATTGTCCAGCTCCAGTTCTTGTCATGTCTCCTGTGTACCTGTATAATTAGAAACTACAACAGTAATCTGAAAATAAACAAATTTGAATTTGCAAAAATATAAATTTGTTTTATTGGTGTCTCAGATATATGGGTTATTGTCATCATCTCTGATTGTATAATATCTGTGCATATCAGTATTCTTATCAGGGACAGGTAATCATGAGTGGCTGCAATACACACGTGTACATTTATACACGTGTGCACTGCCTCGCCAACTTGTCTGCGCGGTCAATAAAAAGCAACAATGCAACACTTCAATGAGCTACATACAGTAATGCAACAGTGACATGCACATCAACCAAACAACAAAGGGTCAAGATACAATCAAAACAGCATCAAAGCTTATGTATGCAATGCCTCAAATGACTCAAGTAATGAAGCACTGAAATGATGCAAATGTCCAGACAACAACAGAGCAATGCACCAAGTTCATATGTACAGCAAGTTACAATCTCAATGAATTGAATGAACAAGACTCAAGTATGTATACAGAGAATATACAATATGACAATGCAAACATGAAGTGAATGCAACTACAGGTAAACAACTAAGGGCCGAGCAATTGATATATGCAAACAAATAGACTACAAGAAGTTTGCAACTCGAAGTGATATAACAGCAAATACCACAAATATCAAGTGATATAATAAAGGAACTCAACAGCAATGTATGCAACATACAAACAACAGATGTACAAACTGAAACTTCAAACGAACCAGGTTATACAACTACAAGTACAGGTACAATAATGCAGACTTGAGTAAAACAGGGGAAGTACATTTATCAAGTACATCATGAAGCAAAACCAAGTTCAGTTCGAAGTTAAAGTGAAGATTACAGAAAAATCCAATGCCAACATAAACAGAGATCAATAGTGAATTCAACAAATCAATATACAATGAAGACGGTAATTGAAGCCGAGACATCAATGTATCAAAGACAAGAAAACAAGTCGAAGTTAACAATGCAGACCAACTTATTAATATCGTAAAATAAAATCAAGTAGTATCTGCAATTTTTGAAAAAGTCAAAACAAATCAAAAGAGGAAAGTTTTTTGCCGTATGACTCAAGAAAAATCGAACGCTGCATAATCAAAGCCGTGCGCATCAAGTCAGGAAAGCAAGAATTAGGAAAGTGTCGAATTGATATAAATTCAAACCCAAATGTTCATCATTGACGTGCGCTTAGAATTCGAGTTCAAGCCAACAGAGAACATTAAATCAATAACTCGAATCATCGGAGTTCAATTGAGCATAACCGAAAAGCATAAAGAAAAATCACATACCAAAATTGAAGTCGAACTCCAGAAGCAGCCGATCATTAGAGAAGTAGCGAGCAACTTACTCGGTCGAGTAATGCAACACATAAATCAGAGAATCGAATCCAAGAAAGCCCTAATTTTCGCAAGGGAACGAAGCCCTAATTCAGATCGAACGAAGATACAACAGAGCCGCCATTATCACAAAGGAACGGGTAGAAGAAATAAATTGCGTCGGCCTTGTTTTTATAAAAGGGCTTTAGTTTATATATTAATTAGGGTTTTAGTTTGAAAATTGTTTTAAGTTTGTTTTAAATTTAAATTCTCTTTTTAAGGTTGTATCTTTCAAATCAAATCTTGGTAAATCACCACCTAGGTTTTAGGTTGTGTCAGATTGTTTAGTTAGGATTAGTTCAGGGAGCAGGGTTGGCGAGTTTGCAAAACTCTATAGGCGGTAGCAGGGTTTGCGAGTCTGTTAGAATGTTTGTAAGCGGGAGACTGTTTAATTCTAATAGCAATCTGGGAATGCAGCTGTAGGCAGGGGTTGCCGAAGCTGGGTAAATTTTGTGTGTGATTTACTTTTCAGCATATTTACTTCTCTGCAGTTTGTTTTTGCGTTTAGTTCGAGAAAATTTGCTAGAACCCTATTAACCCCCCCTCTAGGGTTAATCTAGATCCTACAGGCACTAATGCGAGTAGAATACGTGTACGTGCTCCAGCTGCGTTAAAGGGCTGCTGACAACAAAATGACGTGTTTTGATTCCAGTCTAATACTCTTTCTATGTGTATATCATACCTATAATTGCCTGTTATATTTTTATTTTTTCGTAATAGAGCTGTCAGAACTTTTTTCTAATGATTACCTGCTAAAATCTATACATGGCAATCATTATGCTGACGTCTAATGTAAATGTCAAGTACATTGTCAAGCTGATGCGGCATTAACAGTAGTAGTTGTAAACTTTACACATGACAAAATCTCTTATTTAGGTGCGATTTATGATACTATATAAATATTAATTCATCTCCATAGAAATAGACAAGAAGGATGCTACTAAGTGGCAAGTTTTGTTGAATTAGGTAACATTTTCTAAGTTTTTATTACTTTCATGGTTTAGTGGATAACTCTATAGATTGACTTGAAATAGTCCTACACAAATATGATTTGATTTCTTCAAGTGGGGTGGAAGACGAAAAATTTAGATAAGAAGATGCTGCGTCAGATGAAAAAAATGTTCAGTATAAACAACTAAAGTTTCTAACAAATATATAATGACTAGAGAGGTGATTTTTTTTTCAAGTTTCTTACAATAGAGGTATTAAACATTGTCATTTTGGTTTGTATTCTAAAGTTTCAGATATTAATGGCCACTTTTAAACATTGTCATTGTGGTTTGTATTCTAATCGTGGATTTCACTTTTTTTATTAATTGGAGTTTACATAATAGATTGCCAAACTTAGGTTATGTACATTGAATTTTTCTCTTTAGATGAGCAAACAAATCTAAGAGAAATTACTTGATTGCTTGAGGTCTACACTCATGTATTGCAGCTGTATTTGACAGAAACACGTAAAAGATGTTGATAAATAAAGCTTATGTTAAGTCTTGACTTGGTATATTTCTTACTTGCTACTTTACTGCAAAACGACTGTTAAACCCAACATATGTTCCCAAATATTTTTAAATTTAAATATTCAGTTCACTGTCTATCTACCTTCATTCAAAATGATAATTCATGTAAATAGATGAAGGTGCATAAAATATCTAAAATTAAGATGATAGTGGAACCAGTTCTAACAACATTTAATTTTTGGAGGCTACCAATTTCGCTGCAACTTACAGTGAATTTTCTTTAGACTTTAGTTTTGTGGATACTTCATTGTTATCGTGTTTGATTTTTGGTTCTTGGCTGTAGTTTCAATCTGCAATAAAACTTAGTGCATATTCTACAATCTATGGTCTCTAATTATCATATGTAACCTTATATTGCTACGAGTGAATGTAAAAATATTGATTGCATACAACAACAAAATAATTTCTCACCGCCTATATTTTTCACCATTTTCTTATTTCTTCTCTTTCAATTTTTGTTCACAAAACCCATAAATTCATTAATTTTTTTTTGAAAAAGTAATCAAGCAAAAGTAAAGCAACAAATGATGAAGTTAGAATTGAGATTACTCATGGAAAAAGACGTACCAAGTGTAAGTAAAAATGACTTGATTTATTACTTGAACAATATATCATGGTACTAATGTGTCTGACCTCATGCATACGTTTGTTCAGTTAGATTTTTTTATGGCTAATTTTATCCAGTTTCTGCTTAAAACATTATTGTATTTTGTTTGCAGTGGTAGATATTGACAGCCACGGTCACAAAGAAACTGATGATGGGTGCTAAAAGTGGCAGATTTGATAAGTAAGCATGAGTTTGATTAAATATTTTTGTTTTGTATATTTGTCCTTTATTTTCTTTGGTGTGCGAGAGTATAAACAATAATTTGGATCTTTATGAAATAAGTACAATTCATATCTATATTTTTTAAAAAGCTTGACCAAGATGTTCATTAGTTGATTTATGTTTTAGCTTTTTGTTTCTTTTTTAAAATTTATAAAAAGATGCTAAAGTCATTAGACTCATGACCAGAAGAAAAATATTTATATTTTTACTGATAGTATTATGATTAAGTTGGAGATCAACGGTATGTCTCCAATTTGATTCTTATTGTGGTTTTTCTAATGACCTGCCTATGAAAGCCACTATGTACATACCACGACAATGATTCTAATATGTTTTTAGCCTTTCTAGGCCATTATCACTTTTTCTACACATGAGTAGGCCGATGGACTGCCAACAAGGTTCTTTTGATGATATAAGGTGGCAAGTGCCCAATTTAAAGTTCTTTTCCAGATTTGGTCATATTTGTCATGCACACGTCCATCGGACGTGCATGCATACTATATATATATATATATATATATATATATATATATATATATATATATATCTTTCGTAAAGATAATAATGGAACTTAAAACTATTTAAAACAAAACAAATTTAGAAAAAAGAATTTTTTAGAATTAAGACAAAACAAAACTAAAAACAAATTAAACAAACTATTTTCCTTTTTTTCTATTTTTTAACAAGGATGGAAGGAAAAAATTTGAAACAAAATAACACAATATATAAAAAAAAATATGTACTCGGCCTAAAACTAAACCCGGCCCACTCCACAAACACAAACGAACGCCACTTAAAAAAATTCACAGAAATTAGAGGAAAAAAAATTACAAATTCACGAATTCACAACACAGCCTAACACAAATTCGCGAACACGCAATTCTTAACTAAACTCTCGAAAGCAAATATTGGTGATTTGGACACACAAGGCGATGAGGTTGTTGTCATTGATTTGGGAGAAGGAGCTAATTTGATGTTTGGAGTTTGGGGACTTGGAGATTGGGGCTGAGGAGATTGTGGGAGTTCGATTATGCTACGGGGTTTGAAGCGATGAAGGGAGGCGTTGGCGACTTGGTTGAAGTGGCGATTTCGGATTCGATTTTGGGGTCGTGGAGATTGGGTTTCTTGTTTTGGAGTTGACTGGAGTTGCTAGCTGGTGGTGTTTCTGATTGGGTTGTTGCCCATGGACAGGGAAAAGGCTAGTGTGAAGTTGTATGCTGTCTGTGGGGGTGTGGCAGTTGTTACAGCAGCGTATGGCAGCAGGCAGTGGAGACGAGGACTGGGTGTAATGGAAGTTGTGTTGCTTGAGGTTGTAGTTTGTGTGGTGGTTGTGTGATGTATGAAGAAGAAGTTGATGATTGGAGTGGTGATGGTTCTGGAGGACAGTTGGTGGTAGTGTTTGAAGTTGAGTAACGGATATGTGTAAACATTCAAGTCATAGTAGCTGGGTGGGATTATTGGAAAGGCTGTGGTATGTAGTTGTTGATGATATGTTGAAGGTATGTAGTGGTGTGGCTTATGGTGAAGTTGTAGTTGTATCAGTTGCTTGTACGGGTGCAACGGAGGGTATTTGATGTCTGTTGAACAGTGAAGGGGTAAGTGTTGTTGTATAATGATGGATAAGGCTGTGCAGTGGGCAGATGGTGACTGTAGACGGATGTTAGATGGTGGAGTAATGTTGGAGTTTGGTGCAGTGTGTAATTTGATGAGGCTGAAGTGTTGGTGATTGAATGATGTGACGGTGGCAAGTGTTGTAAATGGTTTGAGTTAGTGTAATGGTTTGTAAGTCTGAAGTGGAGGAGATGGTGAGTGGTTTGTAAGGTAGAGGTGGTTGCTGCAGTCTGTGGTCGTTGAGGCAGTTAGTTGAATGGTGTGATGCAATAGTGACAAGTGATGGAGATGGAGTGTGTTGTAAGTAGTGAGGCAACAGTGGTTGAATGTAGATGGTTTTGAATGTGCAGTGTTGGGTTAGTGGTGATGTAGGAGTTGAGTTTGTGAAAGGTAGTGGAAGGGGTATTGACAGTTGTGGAACTGGTTGCAATGGAAGTTGTGGTTTGACAGTAGTGGATGAATTTGATTGTTGGAGATGGTGGAGGAGGTTGACAGTAGTGGTTTGATGAGGCAAGTGGTATGAAGAGGAGCTTGGCAAGTGATAGCAGGTTATTTAGGAGGTGAACAGAGAAGTACAAGTGCAAATAGATGTAATTGTGTACAAAAAAGGCAAATGGATGGAACAGTGGAGATGGTTGTATGAATTATGGCAGTAATGTATGTTGCTGGGCACAGTAGAGTTGCTGTTTGGTGGCTTTGTGGGTGCTTTTAAGTGGGAAATGGGGTTTTGTATGATTGTGGTGAAAGACACTGTATGTTGAGAAATATGACGGAAGTATGAAATGGTAGAAATGTGGATGTTTAACAATCTGAAGATGGTAGATGTATGAAGTTGTTGAAGTAATGTCACAATAATTTTTTTTTGAAAGTTGTAAAATAAGAACTTGTAAATGAAATGGAAAATCAAATGGAATAATTTTTTTTTTTCTTTTTGAAATTGTGTATGTTTTTTTTTTTTAAATAATGAAAATGCAAATGGAAAAGGAAACTAGAACAACAAGCACAAAAACAAATGCACACAAAAATCAAACAAACACATGATATATTTTTTCTTTTTTTAAATTCAATACGCACACAAACAGAAACACAATAAAAATCAAACGAAAATAATTCAAAGAATAGAAAATTAAAATCGAATCAATTATCCGGCAACGGCCCCAAAAACTTGTTCATCGACAGAAATTCTATCGGTTTAGAAAACCGTCGAACGAATTTTGTGATAAAATTAACCGCAAGCGCACGGTGTACAAATGTTAGTACGTGGCGAGTACGGCTCGATCCGCAGGGAATTGTTAGATTTTAAATTCTCTACTCAATTAAATTAAACCAAAGTTGAGAGTTATTAGCTAGAAATGTATGAAAAATGACAAAAAGAAAATGATAAAAATATGAGAGTAGAAAGACAATTTAGTGATAATTTCCACTCTCTAGATTTTATAAATCAACACAACATGAAATTATTATCTCTCTTTTCTGGTCATTAGTTAGTTTAATTGATGTGCTTATCATAAGTATGGCCTATTTGTGCAATTAATTATCTCAAAATAAGCCATCAAACTATAACACACCTCTTAAACCATTAACAAACTCATCTCTACTACTAATAATGAAAATTCGTTGAACTAATTTACTTGGTGTCTTTTTAAAATTCCAAAAATGCCCCTGCTTTCCGTTTACATATTTACGCTCAAACAAAATATCAACGTATACCCTTACACAAACAGCCCGTGTGCGAAGCACGGGCCCATACTAGTATGAAAAATGACAATAAAGTTGAAAATAAAATCTAATTTAAGTATAACCTATTAATTATGAATTAGAAATACAGACCATCAAATTTTGATTTCAACATTCACTTCATTACTATCATCATATGTAGATGAAGAGGTAATTATTGTTTGTGATTTTTTAAGCATTGTCTATTTGGTGTCAACAATATAGGCTATCAAATTCAAAATAAAACATCAAGTTAAATCACCTCAAGCATTGTCATTAAGCACAAAAAGAGAGTAAATATTACCAAATTATGTTGAATGTATATAATTAGAGAGCTTCATTACCCCTAAATTGAAGGGGTTTAGCATTTTATATTTGTAAAGTTAAAATTACCTCTTGCTTCTTATGTTTGTATAATTTTTCATGATATAGTTAAATCTGACACCAAATAATGCTTGCTTTATAAGCTAGAAAATTGACATTACCACTATAATTAGCAATTAATTCAAAAAAGTTGATTTTTTTAATAAATTGTTGATGTGTCTTATTATAATGCTGAATTGGATTTTAGATAGTAGAAATTAGACCAATTGTGGGCCGTATTGACTTTAATTATTCTTGTGTGCAGTAAAAGTAATAAAAACATGCATTTAGGATTTTATATTTTGGGCAGATACATTTAGAAATGTGGCTTTTTCAGAAGTTGACAAAGTCATTCGTTAATAAGTAATGTCATGAAATAGTATACAGCTGCTCTCATATCATAACTTGAATTCCTGAAGTTTTAAGGAATAAATTGAAAGATATGTAGAAGATAGACATTTGTGGGCAGAGAGAAAGAAAATCTTTGTTATATCAAATAATTTTTTTATGTTATTGCAGTTGTTTTTACCGTTATACCAGCTATAATACCCACCACTCCAAATTTTAACTTTACAAAGATACATGCTTTAAAGAAAATTACATCTCACGGAAAATTTTGTGTTATAAAACAAATTCATGTACTTCTTGGAGGACCGGATGCTCTAGTTGAAACCAAGGGAGGAGTATTTGGGTTGTTAAAATTTGATCCGTAGCACTTGGTCCATTTTAGAAAAATTATATTTGCTAAATTATATCAATTATTTAATCAAAGCAACTGATACGATTTCTCGACTTTTTTTTTGAGAAAAATGTGTGATCCTCTACGAATAGAGGAGAGCACACATGTGAATATATATATCACGGGCATAAGGTCCTGCCAACATGCCTGGCAGGTAACAAAAACAAAATACATATATCAAATCTCAGGTACTCCTAAGGTGAGTTCCGGTAAGGCCACCACCCATCACACCTCGATATCGAGCTCCGGCATGGCCATCGCCCCATATTAAGGTGTTAGAAGTACCTAAAAAACTAATGAAAAAAAACAAAAACTACTGGATGATGTCACAAACTAATAGGGAAGCTCCAAACATCTGAATCGTGAGGGGTGAATAAGCAACTGCTCTGAAGTGGATCTGCTGAATAGAGAAACCGCTCTGAAGGCTCTGAACAGGAGGAAGGAGTACCAAACTGAAGAATAGATCCTCCTGAAAAAAGTATTCCATAATGAAGATAGCAGAATCCTATTTTATTTAGCAATTTGACTTTTGGAATCATCTATTGGGTCCTCCATAAAGTGAAGTGATGCGACGGCATGTTACTTAATCCTAATATTCTATCAACCGGTTGCGTTTACAAATTACCAAACATGTCAACATTCATAATCCACTATATGAACCCATACTCTCCTTTGTCCTCATGTCAACATGGTTTCCCAACATAAAATATATCAATCTGTAACATAACCAAATTCACTCTTCTTGTAGACTACTAACACGAGGTCAAATTAGAAAATTCCTCGCTCTTAAACCCGCTCATGAATGCTGGAAAACTTTGGTTGTGAATTTGGTGGTGTTGATGAACTTATGCAACTACGACGATGATTATGGTGGCAATGATAAGGCAGATGTTGCTAGACACGTTAATATGTTGTTTCCTTGTAACTATGTTTGCCTCACATGTGTAGATTGAGTTAATAAATTCATATTCAAGATACAACGGAGTCCTAAATGTTTATCTTTGTAATTGACAATGTTCACATTTGCAAAGTTGGTTCAGAAATCAGAACCATCATTGGAAACAATAGTGACAAGAGTTTGAATTTTGTAGTCTTGTAGTATTACAAAACTTGAAATTTTATCGAAAAGAGAAATAATTAGAAGAGAACAAAAATTTTAACCATGAAAAGTTAGTTTTTTACATGCTAATGCCTATTTATAAGCTTCAAATGGCTACCTTAAGAGGATGTCTATTTGTTAAAAAGTAGTCAAAAATGACTTTATACATAAAAAGACCCAAACGATCTACATTTGACCATTTGAAATTTTTACATTCAATCCAGTGTTCAATCGGTTGATCACTAGCTCTACTAGATGATTAGTCGGCGTTTTCTAACTTTTTGTCCATTATTTTCCAGTTTTGGGAGAAAACAAATTCAGATCATTCCAAAATTTGTTAAAAAAAATTATGATCAGTAATACCATTATGAATTACAATGTATATTGTTGGAAAATTTCCATGACAGGGCTTGGCAAAATTCCAAATAACTTTAGATCATGATATAGAAGTTGGAAATTTGCATAATAAGTAAATTATATTATATCATACCTTCCCTGCCTTATGATTATAATATGAACACATTGGTAAGCAGTCAATATTGCCTGCTCTCCTCTATTTATTCTCTTATGTGTTTATTGCAATGGAGCTAACATATGCCTTTTATATGTAGAGTAGTGGATTTATTAAATTTCCTAATTTTCATTAATAGTTGGAGCAGGTTTGCAAATTTTTTGTCCGATCTCAAACTTTCCAGAGTTTCCCAAATATGTGCCCACGAATGCGTAAGTTTGAATCTTAATTGTGACAAAGCTTAGTTTCTATTTCTATTTGAGAGGTTTGAAAAGGACCCCAAATTTGAAGCTTTGAAAAAGGCCACAAGTGGATAACAATTTTCACATATTTACCCTTTTCTCCTTTTCTAATGTTTCTCTATTTTCAACACCAATAAATCAGTATATGATTTTCATTGTTTCAGTTTTATGTCGAGAAACACTTTTTATTATATTTTACTTTATTTTGAACATTGGTTCTAATTTATACATTACAGGATCGAATCCAAGATCTCAAGCAACAATTGGAGCTAGATACCATACCACTTAAAGCAGTAGTTATTATCACACTCTATTTTTATTTTGTATAACTTTTTGTTTATTTTGTGAAACAATGTATTTTAAAATATTTGAAAATAAACGACAATTTTATCAAAAACTTATTAATTTTTAAATAACATTTTGTTACGAAATTCAAATTTTTTTTCAAACTTAATAGCTATTTTAAAATTTTGTTATTGCAGATTTAAGATTATATATATGTATATGTATCTTTGTTTTTTAAGTTCTATGATTCAGCATATGTATATATATGTATCTTTGTTTTTAAGTTCTAGAATTCAATATTTTGTAATCTATTTTAACTGTATATTTTTATTTACCAAATAAAAGATGATCGATACTACATGCAAAATTCAATTGAATATGTGTGTAAACTAATTAAAAATATTGACATGTATTTAAATATAAACAATTTGTTAGTCCTTGTGATAATGGTTTAGATAACAACAACCTTAAAATAAGATTATAAAATATAAATACTAACATTATAGTTTAGATATATACGTATATGCATGATTTAACTATGCTGGTATCAAGAATGAAGACTGTACAGTATAGAGATTCAAGATATCAAGATTGTAGACTCATGAGTATCAAGATTATCAAGAGCTCAAGATTTCAATAACAAGTATTTTAATTAGGAATTTTGTTAAAACTCTTAGAAAAGCACCAGCACCTTAAAATCCAATTCATTCGTGGAATGAAATCCACTTCGAGCCCGTTAAAGGGATGAAACCCTAAGTAGGATGGAACCTACGAAAAATCTAGTGGAACATTTTTTGTATCCACTAACTTTTATTTAAAATGTTTTACAAAATTATATCTTGTTTTCAAAAATGTTTTCAAAATCTTCCTTTTCAAAGAATCAAAAACATCTATCCTAGTTTTAATATTTTTAGCCTCAAAATAATCTTTATTTTCAAAATCAAATTATCCTTGGTTTTTAAACTATCTTTTAATTATAATATATTTAACTTTCAAATATTTATGCTTAGATTTAAATATAAAATTGTAGCAAAAATTTATATACATCAAAACATTATTCTATATATTTATTTATGTATTTTAACTATAGTTAAGCATATTTATAAATTTAAAATAGTTTTAATATAATATAGAAGTTATTTTCAAAGAAAAACAAATCACCAAAATTTCCTTTGGCATGTCGACATCCTCAAGTATCCCGTGTCGACATGATAGCGGTTAATTTCAAAATTTTGAATTTTAAAGGAAGTGTCTATCCGTCATATCCTTTCACGAATCACCAAAATAACAATTTAATATAAAGGTTTTAATTAGTAAGTTAAGTATTTTATAAACATGGAAGCTTGGATTCTTGAAAAAAACAAAAATCAACCAAGTTAAAAAAAATTATTATTAAATAATTAGGGTATTAATTTTTATAAAAACCATATTTGATCATATATAAAGTTTAAATTCATAGTTCATAGAAATTTGATTTTGATATTGAGTTTGATTACTACTTTTCATGGATATGTTATAGTTTTAATATCATTAATTACCTTTAAACTCTTGTCTTTACTGCTCTTTTAGTTCAATTCATTAGTTTCCTTAACCTAAGTTTAGTAATTGGTGCGTATTACCTTTGTTTGGTTGAAGCGAGTTATAATAAATTGTTTGATATATGTATACATACATACATACATATGCATATACATACATATACATATACATACATACATACACATATATATGCTTGTCAATTAGATATTACTTATCACTCATGTTTATCTTATAATCTGGATATCTCTTACCATACTATATATATCATCATATCATGCTGCATATTATTATTATTTTTACTTCGTTATCATTTTGTTTCACATTACATATCATTATGCATCCTATTTCATATCATATTTCATTGCATATTACATCATAAATTACAATGAACGTTTCCAGTTTTTAACGCTGCCGCTGATCTCCTTTGTCGCCTGATAGTCCAGCTTCCATGCCACCTATTGAATCTTCCGAATTGACGCCCACTTCCCTTGATCACCCACCGGGCTTCACGCCGAGTCAAACAGTACCGACTTCCATCACATCTGATGATGGATTCACTCCAGTTAGATCGCGTAAATGGAAGAGGCAACATAAACCCTCTCCTTCTAGTCATCTGGACAAAGTTGAGAAGCAATCGAACCGAATCCCTTCCTCAAGTTACGTTGGTCGATCCACTAATCAAAATACTAATCCAATCCCTAATGGTCCTGAATCCCAATACAACGGACGTTTTATTGATAAGCAAAGTCCCCCAGTTTGGAATTTCGCTTCACAAACGAGTAAAGCGTGGAATGAAATTGTTAAAGGTAATAATATTCCACTCTCTGTACCACTGAAATTTTATCCGCCTCGAGAAGTCAATTTTATAAAATGCGCTAAAATGTCTAATGAAGTTATTATGGATGCTAGAAAACAATGGAATAACGCCTTAGTGGTTTACGTAGTAGGACCTAAACCATATTATCCATACTTCAAAGAATATATCATCAGAGTTTGGAAACCAGTAGAGGAATTTTCAATTTTCTCAATGGAAAATGGTTTTTATGTGATTAAATTCAACAAAGAGCAAGACTGTCTAAATATTTTGGAGGGAGGACCATACTATTATAACAAAAAGTTGTTGATGTTGAAGAGATGGCATCCCGGAATGCAACTTAATAAAGAATTACTTCACTCTATCCCGATCTGGATCCGTCTCCCTAATCTGCCACTTGATTTCTGGACAGAAGAAGGGATCAGTCGAATTGCTTCTGTGCTCGGAACTCCTATTAAACTTGACAAATTCACGGAGGGAATAATAAAAATCGCTTTTGCTAGAGTCCTTATTGAAATTGATAATAAGTTTAATTATCCTAGCAAACTTCCTATTTTAAATGAGAAGGATGAAATAACTTGGCAAGATATAGTTTATGAATGGAAGCCTATCGTATGCCCCAATTGCTCGAGCTTTGGTCATATAGAAAATCACTGTCAATTCACTAAAGCATGGGTGCCTAAGCAGAACCACAACACAGAAGTAGGTAACACTGAAATGATAATAGATTCCACTGATTCCACTCTGGAAAATTGTAACATAACTGAAAACCCTATCAAACAAAACTCTGGATTGGAAACTAAGGATCAGTCACAACAAAAACATGGCACTGAATCTGAACAGATTAGACAAACTGATCTAATGTCAATTATAAATGAAACAAATCCTATCCATATCACACAAACAACCACTCAGACAACTCAACCAAATAAAGGTTACATCATCAATAATTCTACTAAAGGACACAACATGAATGACAAAGTGGATTCAACGTCTACAGATTATAATACAGGTGATTCTAATGTACAACTAGATGCTATACATGATGTAGCTTCAGCCATGGAAGAATCTAATAACGCAGACGTGCCTCCTCTCCCCAGTCAAAGGAATGGTTGCCCAAATCCAGACTTATCATCAATAGCCAGAACAAAATCAACTCGCAAAACGAGAACAGAGGAAGCTCCTTTTGAATTCAAAGCCTCTTCGAATCCTGACGTTTTGGAGAACTCTGCATGGTCAAATCTTGTCATTCAGCTAAAAAATAAAAGCAAAAAATCAAAAAAAGCCAAGACGACGGGGAAAGCTACTCCTCTGGAAGAAAGTAGCACTCCTAACAATAAAAGTTAATGCAGTTCCTAATTTGGAACATAAGGGGGATGAATGCACTCCACAAACAACTGGAAATTCTAAAAATCATTAACTCGAATAATTTTTCTTTTTTTGGCATCCTGGAAAACAAACTTTCTCTTAATGCTATTGAACGCTTCATGAATAAAATTGACAATAAGTGGAAAATGTCTCACAACATTTCTGATCGAAAAAGTCGTATTATTATTCTCTGGAATTCATTGGTATGGACTAACATCATTCTTCACTCCACAGACCAATACATTACCAGTATCTTGTGTAATAATAATGATATCAGAGTAGTATGCACCATTGTTTATGCTCATAATGAAGAAAACAATCGATCCACTCTATGGGAAGATATCATATCGCTATCCAATAAAGTTAATCTACCGTGGATTGTGGCAGGTGACTTCAATACGATTCTATATCACGATGAAAGAATGAATTATGGTAGCTTTAACTCTAGTGGTGATCCCTATTTTATGGACTGTATTACTCTATCGAGACTGGTGGAACCTGAATTTACAGGCAATTTCTTTACTTGGCGAGGAGGTAATTCTTTTTCTATTCATAGTAAAATAGACAGAGTTTTTGTTAATTCGCTATGGCTAGACAAATTTGTCAATTTTGGCATCCATTTTGGCAATCATTCTTTGAGCGATCATACTCCTATCTCAATTATGCTACAAACTCAAAATTTTAAAAAGAGGAACATACCTTTTAAGTATAAGAACTCATGGCACACATTCTCTGATTATAATCAAATCATTACCGACGCTATGGATATTAACCCCCTGGTAGCCCTCTGTACAAATTGATCTTCAAGATAAAGTGGGTGAAAAGCAGTCTGAAGATGTAAGTACTAAAACCAATATACAACTAATGATTGACAATTTGAAAGAGCATAATAACAACATTTACAATCAATTAGTTAACAACCCACTGGATGATAACCTCCTACAAACATACACTGCTGGTTGTGATGCACTGCATGATATGTTGAGAAAATCTGCCATTGAAAATGATCAAAAAATGAAACTCAATTGGCTTCTCAAAGGGGACAGGCCTACAGAATTCTTTTACAGTAAAATCTCAAAATTCAAAAACAGTCGAAGAAACATTTTTACTGTTAACAGTCAAGGAACATGGATCTCAGCATCAGAAAAATTAACTCAAGAAGCTGTTATTTACTTCTCTGATCTATTTCAATTGCCACAAGCCTCAAATCAATTTCCAAACATTACTTGCAAGAAAATTCTATCTGAAAATGCTAAAATGATTTTGTGCAAATCTTTTACAATGGAAGAAATTAAAGAGGCCATTTTTCAGATTAATGATAATAGTTCTCCTGGGCCAGATGGATTCAATTCTAAATTTTACAAAGTGCACTGGGACAGCATGAAAAAGGATATTTGGGAAGCTATGAATGGCATACTTCAAAGTGGTAAAATCATTAGAGAAATAAATCACACTTTCATTTGCCTCATACCAAAAATTCCAGAGGCTAAGAATATATCTGATTTCAGACCTATCTCTCTTTGTAATGTCACATACAAAATCTTAGCCAATTTATTATGCAACAGAATGAAACCTTTTATGAATGAATTAATCTCTGTTAATCAGAATGCATTCATCACTAATAGAAATATTTTTGAAAATTCCCTCCTTGCCCATGAAATGGTCAGAAGCTTTAATAGAAAAAACTCAAGCAATTTCTGTTTGAAAATTGACTTACACAAGGCTTATGACAAAGTTAATAGAGAATTTATCCATCATATGCTGATTTCTATGGGATTTCCTATTCCCTTTGCTAATATCATCTATGATTGCATATCCACCCCTTCGTTCTCTATTTTAATTGATGGCTCCCCACACGGTTTCATTAATAGCACAAGAGGACTAAGACAAGGGGACCCTCTCTCCCCCTACTTATTTGCTATGGTCATGGAATACCTCACTATAAAGATGGACATAGAATTTCTAAAAGGCAACATCAGTCCAATGTATCAAGTTGAGCCAATAATTACTCACCTTCTTTATGCTGATGACATTTTAATTATGGCAAAAGCTACATTTAAAAATGCAGAAGTTGTTTATCATATTTTACAAGAAATGAAAATTGTCTCAGGTCTCGAACTAAATACTGAAAAATCCAAATTATTTTTCAGTAAAGGTGCCAAAAATAAACAGGAGATTGCTGACAGCATTAAATTCAAAATTGAAAATCTGCCAATCATCTATTTGGGAATACCTCTTACTAATAATTCTTTAAAATCAAGAACTTTGGATGGCTTATTGACAAAATTAACAAAAAGTTCAATCATTGGCAAACCAGATTTCTCAATATAAGTGGAAGAGCTGAACTTATCAAAACTGTCATCCACCCACTGTTGCAGTCCTGGATTCAAGTATCCCAGTTCCCTGCATCAGTTATTCATAGGATCAATTCAATATGCTCAAACTTCCTGTGGAAAACTAAATCACATAATATGAGTTGGAATGATACATGCAAAACCAAAAATGAAGGGGGTTTAGGCATCAGGAAAATTGAAGACTTAACTGTAGCAGCTGCAACCAAACTGCTATGGAACTACATTAATGGAGAATCTTTGTGGGCAAAATGGATGCATAATAGGTATTGTAAAAAGAATAACTTTTGGATTACCAATGTGGATAACAATGCTTCTCATACTTGGAAAACCATACTACGTGCGAGACAATGGTGTAAAGGTTACATAGACAGGAAAATTGTAAATGGTGCTAATACTGATATTTGGTTTGATCCATGGTTACAAGGCCATTCATTGATTGACAAATATGGCTGGAACTGCATGAGAAATCTAAAGGGTTGGCATAAACAAGTATCACAACTCATGTCGAATAACAACTGGAAACAAAATCTCAACTTCATTCCCATGCAATCACATAATGATGTAAGGAACATTCACATACATCACCACATGAAGCACGATTACTGGTGGTGGATTCCTAATAAACAAGGACAATTTTCTTTGAAATCTGCATGGAACACATTTCGAAACAAATATCCTGAGCTTGAATGGACCAAAACTATTTGGGAGAAAGGTTGTGCACCCAAAATGTCAATATGCTCTCTACTTGCCATCAAAAACAAATTGAATACTAAAGACAGAATCAGCAAATGGTCCCCGAATATAGACCAAATATGTGTCTTATGTACTAACCACAATGAAGACAGAGATCATCTATTCTTTCAATGTACATATTCCAGGACCATCCTAATGGAAATTCTTCCCAAGGTTAATATCACAGGACTCTCAAATTTTGAAATCTATCCTACTATGACTGCTATTAAACAAGCTCAGGATCAAATGAAAGTTTCCAACTCTAACATTTTTAGTATCATTTTTACTAATATAATATGGAACATTTGGTGCGAACGAAATAACCGAGTGTTTAATGGAATTGAACAACCAGTCGAACTAAGAATTAAACACATTCTTATAGACAGTAAACATCTTATCCAACAAAAGACTCAATCTGGTGATTTAAACTCTGACGAGAGACTTATCTTGGTGAATCTCAGCATGGCGTCAGTTCTCCACGTCCAATTCCGACCCCCTTGAGCTGATGTTGATCTGTGACTAGTGATAGTTTGTGATAGTCGATTTTGGAGTCTGATGATTTCGTTATTTTCTCCATTTTCATCGGCGAATGTTGATTTAGATCTGTTAGTTTGGGGCTTTGCTTCTCCCCCAACGCGTGGCAGGATAGCAAAAGAAGAAATGACGTCTTTTGAGTTTTATTTTGTTTTAATACTTAAGTTGGAGTATGGTTTGTCTTCATATCTGGTACCAGCTGCTCGTACGGATGATTTTGAGAGTGTTGCTTATATGTTTTTTTCTCCTCCATCTGTTTGACAGTTTGGTCCAGTATTTGTATTGATGTATTGTTAATATATGGAATTGATATGTACTCTTTTTTCTTACAAGGTACCCATATAGGTTAGGGGGGTTGTAAGGTTTTAATGAGGCATATCAAGGAAGTATATGCTCTGTTTTGTCCATCAATAAAAAGTACCATTTTCAAAAAAAATTTTTTTACAATGAATGAAATATCATAATCGTTTGCATCACAAGTTGTACTTCATTTTTCACATCATCTCATGCTATATTGCATATGTCATACATTTAATACTGCATTACAAACTACATATTGCATACATGTATACATAACGAGTGTATTTTATTTAGGGGGAGTTTGTAGTATTGTCTTGTAATATAGGATTATTAGTTTTTTGATTTGTTTGGTATGTTTTGATTGACTTGTTTAATTGAATTGATTTGTTTTACTCGATTGACTTGATTAACTTGTTTGACTTGATTGACTTGTTTGACTTGACTGACTTGTTTGACTTGATTGATTTGTTTGACTTATCTGACATGATTGGATCTGATGTGTGTGTTGAAATATACTTATACATATTTATGTATTGAATAATTATAATATAATTATGTTAATGTCTTTCACATTTCATTTACTATACTTTGTTCTATTATTAGTTTAAGGGGGAGTTTTATGGTTTTAGGATGGTTTTTGTTGATGATAAAGAGGAAGAAATATAAAATAGGATAGTTAGGCAAAGATTAAGGGGGATTTATTAGTTTTTGGGGTAGTTATTAGGATAGAAGTAATATTTTATAAACAAAGATTGTCATCATAAAAAAGGGAGAGATTGTTAGTCCTTAAGATGATGATTTTGATGACAACAACCATAGAATAAGATTATAAAATATAAATACTAACATTATAGTTTAGATATATATGTATATGCAGGATTTAACCATGCAGGTACCAAGAATGAAGACTGTACTGTATAGAGATTCAAGATATCAAGATTGAAGACTCATGAGTATCATGATTATCAAGAGCTCAAGATTTAAATAATAAGTATTTTAATTAGAAATTTTGTTAAAACTCCTAGAAAAGCACTGGCATTTTAAAATCCAATTTATTCGTGGAATGGAATCCACTTCGAGCCCGCTAAAGGGATGGAACCCTAAGTAGGATGGAACCTTCAAAAAATCTAGTGGAACATTGTTTTGTATCCACTAACTTTTACTCAAAATGTTTTACAAAATTATATCTTGTTTTCAAAAATGTTTTCAAAATCTTCCTTTTCAAAGAATCAAAAACATCTATCCTGGTTTTAATATTTTTAACTTCAAAATAATCTTTATTTTCAAAATCAAATTATCATTGGTTTTTAAACTATCTTTTAATTATAATATATTTAACTTTTAAATATTTATACTTAGATTTAAATATAGAATTATTGTAAAATTTTGTATACATAAAAATATTATTCTCTATATCTATTTATGTCTTTTAACTATAGTTAAGTATATTTATAAAGTTTAAAATAGTTTTAATATAAGATAGAAGTTATTTTCAAAGAAAAACAAATCACCAAAATTTCCTTTGGCATATCGACATCTTCAAGTACCCCATATCGACATGATAGAAGCTAATTTCAAAATTTTGAATTTCAAAGGAAGTGTTTATTCGTCATATCCTTTCACGAATGGATATGGCTGTTGTTTTACTATAAATATGGGTGGTTTTGAACGAATTTATATTCATATTTTTCTAGTTTTTACTCCTCTTCTTCTTCCACATTTCTTTATAAGCGTTCTTACCATTACTCTGCCGAAATCAACATTGAATCTAACTAGATCATTTCTGATTTGATTCTCTATCACTATCTCAAAAAGATCTTAGTGTTATTCATAGTTATAGACTTCTTTGTAATCAATTTAGCGAGAAAAGGTGTGATTTTAGCCTTGGAAATCAATCAAGTGAGAAAAGGTGTGATTGTAGCCTTGGAAATCAATTGGGTGAACTTGTTTCCCCTGAAATCAAGTATCTCTACGCAGAGGATTGTGAATCTGAAGTGGTGTACCTCATGGTCTTGAAATCGAGTGTGTAACCGTACAATTGATTTTGAAAGGAAATTCGTACTTGTGTGCGGGACTGGATGTAGGGTAACTCTGAACCAGTATAAAATCTAGTGTGTTCTTTCCTTTATTGCTTTTACTTTATTTCTGCTTCTGTGTTTGATTCTGTGATCATATCTGTGTCTGAATATTGTATACTTTTGTGTTCAAATTGACAAAAATTCAAAAAGATTTAGTAATTCCTTAAAACACTATTCACCCCCCTCTAGTATTAATCCTAGCCTTAAGATCCGTATTCCGCATTTCCCACACAGTTTTCATTTTAACAATTGATAAAACGACAAATTATGAAGTTAAGTCCGATAAAATGAACAATACTTCTTATTTTGATACACTGATTAGTGCCGAGAGCTATAATAAAATATCCATTAAAAATATTTTCAACTTTTCCATATATAATCATTTTGCTATTGACATTGCTCTTAAGATTGGAAAGAGGATGAAAAACAGTTGCTACAACAATATCCAACATGCGTTGAACCACCACATATGTTTATATTACACCTCTCCACAATTTTCGAAACTCAAACTATAACAATCTCCTTTGCATGGAGCATGTGGCGTTTATGTTGCTTATTACATTTGTATTATTTTCCTTTTTACGTGTGGAATGCCGACATATTGTATTGATCACTTTGTCTTGCACATACGAAACATGTGTCTATATACTGATTATTTTGCCTGCATACATGTTGTTAGATCTTTCCTTCATTACCAGTCATGTGAATATTTAACATTATGCAAGCACTAATTATTGAATTACTTATAAAATGCTAAAGACATTCATGTTCTCTTACTTGAACCACAATCGCCTTATAAGGTAGTTTTCACAACTTTCTTATTGGTCATGTGTAAAGTTGTTTTCTTATTAATGTAAGCAATCATATGACACTCAATGCATGCATATGAATTTCATCAAAAAAAGATACTTTTTGAATAATTTCTTATAAATTATTTTGAGTCCAACCTTTATTTCCAAATGAAAATATTGCATGACGGATAATGTGCACAAACTGTAGTCATGTACCAAGTGGAAAATAATTAAAATCGAACACACACCTTTAACTAAATTTCTATTAAACACATATCCAAACACAAAGCACGGCTGGTCAGAAGATATTTTTCGGGAAGTATACAAAAGTATCATCTCGTAGCTCAGACTACGAGATTAAAGGTCATGAATATTGGTTATTTTTTGGAATACTAGACTTAAAACATGAGTTTATGAGTTGCTGCTGCAATCACCAATCGATTATGCCCAATCACTATCTGTAAATCCAAGTAATCCAAGAAACTTTGAATCCTTCACAGGCTTGTATAGAATACCATAATCAATAGTTCCCTGAAGATAATGTAAAACTCGTTTGGCTGCTCCAAAATGAATCTGACTTGGGTTTTGCATAAACCTGGACAATAAGCTTAATGCAAACATTATATCGGGCCATGCAGATGTTAAATATAAAAGACTCTCAGTCAAACTCCGATATGTAGAGGCATTAACTTTTTCTGCACCATCATCCCGCTTGAATTTTTCATTTACTTGAAATGGAACCTTACTGATTTGCAACCAAACATCTTAAATTTTCTTGACTTGTCTTCAGTGTATTTCCTTTGTGATATAAAAATGCCATCATCTCCTTGATGGATTTCTATTCCAAGGAAATAATGCAGTAAACTCAGATCATTCATCTCATAAGTCTTTAACATGTCATCTTTAAAATCTTGGATCATTTGATTGTTACTTCCTGTTATCACCAAATCATCAACATAAAGAGAGATAATTAAAACTTCCATACCTTGAATCTTGATGTATAAAGTTGGCTCGCTCTTACTTTTCTTAAATCCAACTTTCATGAAGTATGAATGGATTTCAGTGTACCGGGCCCTCGGAGCCTACTTGAGCCCGTTCAAAGCCTTTATTTATCTGTACACTTTAGCTTCCTCCCCCTTAATAACAAATCCTTTCGGCCGCTCCATATATATTCTTCAGTGAGCATCCCATTTAAAAAAGTTGACTTCACATCGAGTTGGTAAAGAGGCCACTTGTTTTGAGCTGCCAAAACAATCACAGCTCTAACTGTTTCAAGCCTAGCCACTGGTGCAAACGTTTCACAAAAATAAACTCCAGGTTTATGTGAATATCCCTTGGCAACAATTCTAGCTTTATGTTTCTATATAGTTCCATCTGAATTTGGCTTTGTCTTGTAAATCCACTTTAGTCCAATATTTTTACTAGATTTCAGACGTTCCATAAGTTCCCATGTTTGATTTTTCTCGATCATTTTGATCTCTTCTTCCATGGCCTTCCGCCACATTTCATGCTTTTCTGCTTGTTCGAACGTTGCAGGTTCGACAGAGACAAAGTTACATCTCTCATACACATCATGTAGGCTTTTAAACTTTCTTGGTGGAGTGCTTTCTTGAGTCTACGGGCTTGATGACGCTGAACTTGATCTATTTGGAGACTAAGGTGGGGTATTTTCAGGTGGTTGATGAGAAACTTCTCCATTTGTTTCATTGTCTAATGGAGAATCGTTATTTTGATGTTCCTCCATTACAAAAATTAGCTCCTGTACTTTATTATTTTTCCGATGCCAGAAAGCTTTTTCATTAAAAATATAACATCTCTACTAATCAATAAATTTTGAGTCTCCAAATTATATAATCTGTATGCTTTAGTTTCATCATCATAACCCAAAAAAATACATCTTTCACTCTTTTCTCAAGCTTGTATCTTTTTTCTTTAGGAATATGAGCATAACACATACTACCAAATATTTTAAAATTACTCACCTCTGGTTTTGTTCCACTCCAATCTTCAACATGAGTTTTTCTTTGAGCAGCTTTAATAGGACATCTGTTCAGAATGTAAATAGCAGTATGAACAGCCTCTGCCCAGAATTTTGTTGGCATGTTTTTCTCATGAATCATCGACCTGGCCATCTCTAGCATGGTGCGATTTTTTTGCTTAGCAACGCCATTTTGTTGAGGGCTATAGCTTGTAGTTAGTTGCTTCCAAATACATTCATCTTTGCAAATTTAGTTGTAGTTTATTCTCCAGCTCTATCACTTCTGATCACTTTGATTGATTTGCCACTTTGATTTACCACCGAAGCTTTAAATCTTTTGAAAGTTGAAAAAGTTTTCGATTTTTCCTTCAAGAAATAAACCCATGTCATTCTTGTATAATCATCAACAAAGATAAGAAAGTGCCTATTTTGATTAAGGGATGGAGTTTGCGTTGGACCACATAAGTCAATATGAATTAGTTCCAAAGCTTCTTTTGCCCTCCATGAGCTATATTTTGGGAAAGAATCCCTATGTTGTTTTTCCATCACACAACCTTCACATACAACAGCCTCCCCTGTTAATTTTGGTAGCCCATGTACCATATTTAGTTTCTGTAGCAGCTTTAAACCATTGAAATTTAAATGGCAAAATATTTTGTGCCATATCTAAATATCCTCTTCAACTTCTCCCCGTAAAGCAACTTCCCTTGCATACTTGAATTCAAGAGAGAAACTTCTATTCTCGTCCATCTTTATTTTTGCTATTAAGAGTTTGATTTATCATAGAGTTTGCAGTAATCCTCTTAAAATGTGACACAATTACCATTTTGAATGAGTTGCCCAACACTTAATAAATTTTGTTGCAGATTTGGAACTAATAAAACGTTATAAATAAGTTTTGTTCCCTTCTTTGTTTTGACTGCAATCGTATCTTTTCCTTTAGCTTTCACTAATTCTCCTTTTTCCATCTTCACTTGAGAACTAACTTCTTTGTCTATGTTGAGGAATGCTTCAACATCTCTAGTCATGTGGTTACTGCACCCACTATCGATGTACCAAATGTCTACTTTTTCATCTGTAACAGCTGATTGACAAGCATACAACAAATTTTCTTCTTCCTTTTTTTCTTCAGAAAAATTTGCTTGGTCCTTTTTGTTATACCAACAATTTTTCTGAATATGACAAAATATTTTGCAAGTGTGACACTGCAGTTTGCCACGATGCCAACATTCGCTAGAAGAATGACTTGATTTTTTACAAATTGTGCATGAGGGTTTAGAAAATATGGAACTCATACCTTGTTCGAGCTTTTTTTTCACTTTCATTTGGACTTGGACGATAATTTCTTTTATCCTTTACGTCCCTACCACTTGGCTTGAAATTTGAACTCCTTCTCCAATTATGTCTTTGTCCATCCAAATTTAGTTTTGTTCGGAAAGCACTATCCAAAGATTTATCAATATGTTTTTGCTTCCTTTGCTTATGAGCTCTAAGTGAACCTAACAGTTCTTCTACCGACAATTTGCTGGTGTCTTTTGATTCTTCAATTGTAGCAATAATGTAATCATACTTTTCTGGTAAGCTGATAAGTATCTTGTCTGTAATTTTTTGTTCAGTGACATCTTCGCCATATGTACGTAGTTGATTTACTACATCCATCATCCTGGAGAAGTAATTTGCATACTTTCTGCCTCCTTCATCTTCAAATTCTTGAATTCACGCCTTAGGGATTGGAGTTTGATTCTCATTACCTTGATGTTGCCTTGAAATTCTTTCTCTAAAATCTCTCATGATTCCTTTGCTTTGGTGGCACCACAAATTCTGGGAAAGATTGTTGCTGATGCTCCTTGTTGAATGAAGAGCAATGCCTTAGAATCTTTCATGCGACTATCATTCAATTTCTTTTTCTCGGCATCAGTTAGAGCAGCCTCAATTTCGGGTTCAATATAGGCAGATTCAACAAAATTCCATAGATTTTGGGACAACAACAAAGTCCTCATCTTGATCTCCCAGAACTCCTAGTTTTCTCCGTCAAAAGTAGGAATCAGAAGTTGAAAAAGAGCAGCACCCGTGCTTGCCATTTCTAAGGGTAAATCCTGTTTTGTAGTGAAAAAGAAATAACGCCCGCTCGAGTTGTAATCCGGAGCTCTGATACCAAAATATGTTGGTTATTTTCTGGAATACTAGACTAAAAACAGGAGTTTATGAGTTGCAACTGCAGAGCTCTTTTAAAAATCAAATATGAAAAGGAAGAGAGGAAAATAAATAGTATTACTTAAGCTTTAGAAAATGCTTGTCTTGATTTGAAAGATTACAAGACTTCTAATTTATACTCGTACATAGATGACTCTTTAAGATAATAAACCCTTAAACTTCTACTACAATAAATTCAAAAACAAAGAGATATGTCCTTCTGGAAAAATGCATTAACTTTATCAGTTCGATCCTCGAGATCGACACTTATTGACAATAATGAACCATGTTAAAAAAAAGTATCATCCCTATCGATTGGTTTGTTTCCTTTGTCGTAAAATTTGACCTTGATTTGTGCTTATATGTATTATGTATGCATGCATATGGGAGCTGTGGTTTGTAAGAAAGATCACATGTCACAGGTGTCAAATAAGTCTACATTGATTTTGATGTTGACAAATTTCTTTCATATTTATTTTACGCACACATGTTTTGGGCCAACTTACAGAACCAATATCAAATCCAGATAATGTGAATGGTAAATAAAAATATATGCTAAATAGGTTGGTAGAACGTAGCATGTTTCTGTTAATATTTCTCAAATGTGTGTTTTTGTAGTTGGTTGTATAAAGTGAAAGACATTCTCTCTTTTTGAATATGACTATAATATTTGTCTGCGAGGAACTCAAAATCTTTTGTTATTCATTGGAAAAATAAAACTACTAAAAAAATAAATAAAGATAGAGTTGGTTGAAAAGAAACGTAACCTGAGACACATTAACATATAATAAAATGATCATTACACACGCACTACAAATTTAGAGATGTATGATATGAGAAGATTATGTTACAAATTAATAAATAAATGGGTGTATTTTTTACTTTACCCTCTCATTTCTTTAGAATATCCATAAGGAGGATAAGTCACATTGAGGTTTGCTAGTAATTTAGTATAACAGTGGACAAAAATTCCAGTTTTGGTGATGAAAGCAACTTACAACTATATGTATCCTTTTCTGGCTTCATCGGTTTGCAGATTAAGTAATTAAGATAAACTTCTTATATGCGTTTTCATTCATTTGTTTGCTTAGAACAATATTCCAAATCTTGGATTTTGGTCACGTCGCGTTTCGGAATTTTCTACCAATAATACGTCGGATGAGATTTTGGATAAGATAAGTGTATATAGGGTCTTAATATCGCATTGATATCTAGAGTCTTAAATACATTTTTGGACTATCCGGGAGTAACTTATTAGATTGCTAAATGATTGTTATTAAAATAAAAACAAAAAAATAAATATAAAGTTGTTACATAATTAATTTGCATAGCGATAGTTTTTTCACTGGAAAGAGAAGATTACTTAATTTTTGGAGGATCATAATAGCTTGATTAACTTTGTAGTAAGTAATAATTTTCTTTTTATTTAATGCCGATAAAAAGAAAAAAAAAAGCATAATAATTTGCTGCAATGCTATCAAGCCGAGCTCACGAAACCCACGGCACACAAAAACGCACCTAGAGTCTTAAATTACATTTTTGGACTAGCATATATAGGTTTGTAGACTTAAGTTGAGTGCGCGCGCGCAATCTGTTACTATTCAGGTAGAAAGAGCTATTTTGAATTTCACTTGGTTTCCATATGTAGAATTGTAGATATTAATCATTTACTTAATTTTTTAGTACACATCAACATTCAGTTTTTTTTTTCTTTTTCAAATGGTACTTTATATACAACATATCCCATGTCAATAAACGTTCGAAAGCAAGTTTCGAACTTGTGACCTCTTGCACCAAACCCGAATCAATTAACCACTTGGACAATGGTGCTTGTCAACATTCAGTTTTTTCCCAAAAAGCGAACATAGAAGCCTTATGGAATGCGTGTTTTTGAAAATGCGTTGCATTTGTACCAAAGTTGCAATCAAAAAATTACTTGGTTGACCCTGATTTCACACTCATATATGGTTTTTTTTCTTCTGTTATACATATACGGGTGCAAATGAGGGCGTGAGGGTAGGTGGTGGTAAGCTGGTCCCACCCCTCAAGTTTCTACAAACTTCTAGAAGAATGAAATGTGTGTGTGCGCGCTCGCGCAAAAATACATGAGTATGTGCATGTGCATAAATAAAAATAGCAAAGAAGCTTTTCAGAAATTCCCATTTATCTTCTTTTCCATGAGCTACTACCAATGGAGTTGTTTATTTGCACACACTGGCCTTTGTTTAAATCGGAAACCCTATTTTCTTTCTACTTTTTTAAGAATAATGATACAATTTATCTTTATAATATTCTAACTATTTAGTATATTGCATGTTTAACTAATTCATTTATAGAACATAATGTATACATCAATATTATAGACTTTGATAGTTCGTTTAATTTGTAAAATTTATTTTGTTGGTTAGCACACTGTTAAATCAGTTCCATGACAACTGTTAGAAGGGTGATAGTCTATTTAACATTTTATTTTGTTTAAAGTTATTTATTTATTTATTTATTTATTTGTTGTTGAAAATAATAACTGAACTAATATCTAATGTAATAAATATTTGTTTATCAATGTAAACTTCTACTGATTTTGATTTTCTTCTTTAATTTACGACTCCTCTGTACGTAGGTGAAATATAAAGCTTCTTTTTTTTATTGCAGCACATATTCTATAGATAGAAAACACAGCTGTGCTGGGAAATTTTCATATCATTAATTACTACTTCGGTCTACACCCTTTATTCTTGCACATAGATGAAATATAAAGTTTCTTTCTTTTATTGCAACACATGTTCTATAAATAGAAAGAAAGCTACGCCCACTCATTTGTTACTGTTTTCTTCTTTTCAAGTTGGAACAACGGTGCCAATGTAGCCGATGCCGACCATAAAGAAAGCTCGAGCTTGCAGGAATAAGTAGACCCAGAAGTAATCTCGGCCATACATTATATCAAAGATTTCACAATATACAAGATAAAATCCCATGCATATTCCAACCAATGAACTCTACATATACTGAAAAGAAAGAATAAGTGATATATATATGTATGTATGTATGTATGTATGTCGATTATTACTTATGGAATTCACATATGGAGAAATGACGATCAATGGTAGAATCAGGCTAGAAGATCAAAGATCCATAACAAGTTAGTCGTATATTTTATTTTGTACCATCTCTCATATGATGATTTCACACATACACATGAACACAAACTTAAAAATAGTTTTATGAAAGTTATATTTTTCCTATTTTTTTAGAAATAAAAATTTGTTCAAAAACAATTTAAAATAAATAAGGCAGCAAAGTAAATGACACCTGAAAAAGTAAATACGGACGTTTGGATTTATTTTCAACTGTTTGAAATTTATACTCTGATGTAAAACTCTATTTTTGAACTGCCAACTTTCTATTTCTTTTTGTATACTTTCAACCTTTTGAAACTAAAATTCAAACATATGAAATGAAATTCACCATCTGAATTTTAATTTTAGATATCTGGATACATTTTTTGAACTCTAAACTTTCTATTTTTATTCCTGAACAATTTCAGCCATCTGGATTTCAAAAATCAACCATATGACCTGAAAAAAAAGAAGTGTCTCTTCATCGAAAATCGGAATTTGAAGATATATCTTCTTTTCTAAAGGTTGCAACTCTTCCAACGGCTACAACCTTTCGATAAGAACTATTTAGCGCTATAAATAGAATTGAAATTCATGTTTTTAACTAACCGATTCTTACTTGCTTATAAACTCTATACTTTCTATATACTTACGATTTAAAAAGCATTCAATTCTTCAATTATTATGGAGATTATAGGAAGGGTGTACTATATTGACTCGTACATGCTATTCAAGAATACACAAAGTCGTATTTCTTTTATTTTATTATATCAAGTCCCATTGAAGATCTTTAGGCACAAGGTCTAGATGATTTGTTCTATACCTATTCCTCCGGATTAAGCAGGGCTGTGGCTAGTGAAACTCCTAAGAGGTGCTTAGAGATTGGACATAGGAGAGGTGCTTCGAACCAGTATAAAATCTTAGTGTGTTTCCCTTATTTACTTTACTTTGCATAATTACTATTATTAGCTTAATTTAGTTAACCATACTTCTACTATACGATCCACTAGTATTTTTCATACCGAGTCTTCTTTGAACCCATCGCTCCTTGCACTTGACCGGTAGGGGAATATGCTCCTCGCTAGCCTATTGTCGAGTAATCGATGATGACGATGAAGACAAGTACATCGAGGTAGAGTTCGAAGAAGAAGAATATAAAGGAGAAGATGAAGAAGAGGAGGGTGAAGATGAATATGCTCCTAGCCCATTTATGATTAGTTTCCTTTATTCTCTTGATGTAGCGGATGGGGTGTTGGGTTCGATCTTTGTTGTTTAGGAGTTTACAAACGTGTTTGAAGAGGTATCTAGTTTACCATCTCACCGTGAGATAGAATTTCGCGTTGATTTTGTTCAGGACGCTAAACTGATTATGTTGCTTGTTTATATGAGAGCACTGAAGGAGAAGTTGGAACTAACTAACCCGATCAGCAATTCATTGCATAAAGCTTGATTCAACCTTGCCGTTTGAATTGAAGAGCGCCTATCGTCTTTGCTATGAAGGCAGACGGTCCTTAAGATTGCGTGTGGATTACCGCGAGCTAAACAAAACGAACTGTTAGGAACAAATATCCTTTGCCTAGGTAAGCGATGGTGCGATGTAGGGAGCTAACCCTCTTGATATTTTTCAGGGTATTAGTATGCTTGTCACTTATGTCTCGAGCGGGGAAATCTATGAAGGAATTAGATAATAAGTCAAACGTTTAGATGGTAGAAATCCAAGTGCAAGAAGAGCAAAGAGGAAAAAGATCTTACTCTTGGAAAGCCAAGACCTATTGATACGAGCATCGGACAAAGTACTCATTCTTGAAATATAAACGTTTTTTGTGGTGCTCTTCAATGACCTTGCATTGGCACTAGGCCTCAATGATCATATTAGGTAATGAATCACGCCGATGTTTGAAACTCGAGATGTGAGTTAACTCTTTGAAGTTTAGAGGTCATTGGAATGGTTCATAAATAGCATGTATAAAGAGCTTAGTAGGGCATATCCATTGGGATGGACTGGGATGGAGCTTGCATAAGCTCTTGGAGAAACATGCACAAGAACGAATTAAAAGGTAGTACGGTGCCACTAGGCACAGGTATCTATTGCAAGTCGTATTGCCCATCGAAGGATTGTGCGCTCATTGGTCCTAATTAGGAAGCAAGATATTTCTCTTGGGATTCCATGTTGTCGAAGGTGGTCTGGAGCATTTTGATAATGAGGATTGTTGGCACCGATTCGAGCGGATCGTCTAGAACTCTTAAGGCAACGTGCTCGTTTGAAGGAGGAGGCTGTTCTTGAATTGGTTCCACCGGAATGACCGTTCTTTCTAATCCAACTATGATCGAACATTTAGGGTCTGAAAGGCATGGACGTTAAAGCCTGAGCAGTGGTAAACCCAACTTAAGAGGAGTTGATGACCCAGTCCAATGTTGAATCTGAGAGAGTGGCTAGTATTTCTAGATTGGAAAACTTAGCGTCCAACACGATCAGATATGATTTATTTCATAATTTTGCTTTAGATGTGAACCCGTGAGACCAATGCATAGAACCTAACGGATATTGACGTTTGTCACCAATCGGATTTTGGATGTTGTCCCGGGCAAGTGAAAGTGTTATTAATCTATGCAATGTGAGTCCTATGTTCTGCATAGAATGAACCGGCCATCCTATGTAGACAGCTCACTCGTACTAGAAAAACGAGCCAAGTCGCACATAGGAACTATATGTCGGGGTTTTCCCATTACCATTGGATAATCGATAATGGAACCGCTGCTCAGAGGGATGCGGACGTCTTTATTTTGCAGGAACACTGGAGGTGCAATGATTGGATATGCTATGTAATGGAATCTTTCGAATATTGGAATACATTCAACACGATCGTTCTTTGGAAAAGAACAATCTTACTGAACTTCGAAATAATGGTAGTGATCGACCATACCCCATTAGAAAGTGCATATACGCTTGGAAGTTTGCAAGGAAGTGGTTATTGGAAGGACAAAGGGAGACCCGGAGCAATATGTGTAACAGCTAAGGGTCTACCTATGAGGGATAAGGAAGTCTGCAGTAGCCAAGGAAAGGTGGGGGTCGATGACGTTTTAGTAATCTCAGGCCAGTCATTGGCCAAGAATGAAGCATAACATGGTGAGCGGCGACCCAAGATCACCACCATAGCAGTAGTCAATAGCGACCTAACTCAACATTTTCGGATCTAAATACAAGGCTTAACAAGGATTAGATCAAGTTCTTTGGAGGAGTAATAATGATCGAGACAAGGCTCAAGTGGTGGTAATGATTGGTTGGAGATAGTGGGGGCTTCAGGTGATCGATGGCAGTCGATATGGGATTGGAAATCAAAGATTACAAAATGGTCGGCAAAGGAAAGTTTGGCCATGAAAAGGTAGAAATTGGAAAAAGTGAGAGTAGATAAATTTTTTCTAAGTGTTGGCTTTTATAGTGCTGACCCGAGAGGAAAAACAAATTGATACCAACCTGATTGCGTCGGTACCGATATGGAGATTTAGAAAAATGGAAAAGAGAAAAGGAGAACTTCTCACCTGGCTAAGGCGTGGAATAATCTACAAAGTGTAGATCTTGTTCTAACACAGAGAGCGGAATTTCTATGATAGAAAGCGGTTGAACAGGTATCCACGAAATGGAGAAAACACACTGAGGCAACTCTTGGATAGCTAATCGGCTACATAGATAATAGTGAATGCATCACTTGTTCCAAAGCACGCTTTGCTTCCAACAAAAGAAAAAAACAACAGGAATTGATCAAAGAAGTTGGAGCAAAATTCGAGCTAAGGAAAGAGCTTGATATTGACCACTTTTTGGTTGGTACTAGTCACTTTTTCAGTGAGATTGTATCGACGTTCCTTCGTATGATGTTTAGTTTTTTTATTTTACCCCAAAGGACTGTCTTTTGCGGTATCTTGAAGTTAGACGTTGTCACTCAATGTTGATTCAGAGGATTACAAAGGGTGGATCATCACACCTACACGGAAAAGTGCAAACTTTCTTCTACTTTTTCATCTGTCTTTGAGACTCCAAATCGTGCGAAATATTCATGAAAATTCTACGATATATGAAGGAGGTTACATCCAAGTTTGGAATGATTTGGAGATCATTTGAGTGGTAATAACATAGTTCCACTATATAGACTTGATAAACTAGCAAAAACAGTGCACGATCTAATTTTGTCTTTGAAGCTCATCTTAGAGTGCCGCTATAGATATTTTAGTGATTTGTTAAGTCATCTTGACCATTTATAGCTTGTCTCCATACTCCATTAGTTTCACTATATGTTTATCTAAAAATATATATCTCTTTACTTCGTCTTTTGATACCATGAAGTCATGGTCACATTTTATTATCTGGTGTACCAGAAATATCTTGATGAAATCATTAGCATCATTGTCATATGGTTCTTATCATCAAAATACGAGATATGTCTTCCTCACATACATGAAATTTCACTCCCATTTGATCTTCCCCTGGGTTTGTAGGATCTAGATTAACCCTAGAGGGGGGGTGAATAGGGTTATAGCAAATTTTCTCGATATAAACACAGAAACAAAACGCAGAAATAAATATGCTAAAAAAGTAAATCACGCAAAAAATTTACCCAGCTTCGCCAACCCCTGCCTACTGCTGCATTCCCAGATTTCTATTAGAATTAAACAGTATCACGCTTACAAACACTCTACTAGACTCGCAGACCCTTTTGCACCCGCTCACAAACACTCTACTAGACTCGCAAACATTTGCTCCCGCTCACAAACACTCTACTAGACTCGCACATCCTGCTCCCGCCTATAGAGTTTCGTTTACTTGCAAACTCTGCTCCCGCCTATAGAGCTTTGATTACTCGCAAACACTGCTCCCGCCTATAGGGCTCTGCAAACTCGCACACCCTGCTCACTGAACTAATTCTAACTAGACAATCTGACACTACCTAATCCCTAGGTGGTGATTTACAAATTCTCGATTTGAAAAATAAAAAACAACAATTAAAAGACAATAGAAAATAACCCTAAACCCTAATTAACAATATAATCAAGCCCTTAATAATAATAACAAGGCCGGCCCTATTCTCTTCTTCAACCCGTTCCTTTTTCTTTTGACTTGTGAAAATATGGCCAATCCTCTTTCGTTCCTCTTTGCAACTCAATTAGGGATTCTGCAAATTTGTTTTTGCTCCTTGCGATTCAAACTAGGGTTGTGCAAATTGAAGTGCCGCTCGATCTCATTCGATAGTAGGCTTTGATGCTCTTTGATTTGCTCACGGCTCTTCAATTTGGATCGAGTTCGTTTTGCGATTTCGGTACGTAATTTATCCCTTTTTCTTTACTGGTTGATGCTTGAACTCGATTTCTGATGATCGATTGTTGACTTTGAGATTGCGTTGCTCAGCTTGCTCGTTGATCGAATTCCTTTCTTGCTCGGTATGTAATGCTTTTGCTTTTACTGATTTTGTGCTTTCTGGAATTCGATGATGATGCCGATGATGTGAATTTGATTATATAGGGTTTTGTAACCCTAGATTTGCGTCGTATATTCTCTATTTGAATTTTTCAACTGATTTCTCTGGCCTTTGAATTTCGTGTGGATGATTGTGATTTCACTGACTTGTTCATAATCGTATATTTCTGATTTACTTGCTACTCACGGCTTTGAAATTGCCTTGCTCATCACGGTCATGATTTTGCTGGTTTGACTTGGCATTGACTGTTTCAATTTGACACACACTTGATTTCTGATTTGTGAATTATTTACTGCTGGCTTCGGTCATCTCTGTAATGTTCGTCTCTGGCCATCTTCGCTTGTCTCCATCTCTGTTACATGCTCGTTGTTGCATGCTTGTTTGTATTATGTTGGTCGAGCTTGCACTTGTTACAGTATTCATGTACTGATGCATTTGGAATTTGTCTGTTACACTTTGGTCTGGTCTGGTGGCATTTCTTTTGTGGTCTTTGTTGTTGGCATTGTCTTCTGTCCATACTTGCCCAGTTTACACAGATGCTCCACTTGTTCATTTTGTTCAAGTGTACTACTGCAGTTTGCATTTGGTCTTGATCGTGTATATTCTCGAGTTGGTTGTGCACTGTTGATTAGTTGATCTGAATTATTTGGCTTGTACATGCTGTAGTGTCTGGTCTTTTCATTCATGTTGCATCTGCTCCACTGCAGTTTCATTGTGACTGCGACTCCATCACTTGATCTTTGTTGAACTGGCTGTTGTCATGATTGCTGTGGCACTGAACTTGATCTCTGTTGTATTTATCTTTGTTCTGCATCACTTGTAGCTTGCTACTGTATCATTGAGTAGCTGTCGTCTGCACTTTTATTCGAACTTGTATCGGTGCATTGCTGCCATGTTGTAGTTGCTATGCCTTGTCTGGTTCATACTTGTTGAACTGGTTTTGTTTGGTCATTTCTTGGTCATTGCACGGGTCATTGCTTGTGAAGTTTGATATTGCATCATTATGTACTTGATAAATGCACTTCTGGTACGCTGCAGCTTGCATCACTGGTGCACTTTGGTCTTTGTGATTTCATTGCTGTTGACATTGTACTTGAGCTTTGTACATGAACTGTGTTGTCTCTGACCTGTGCACATTGTTGCATTGTTGATGATTCATTAGCATGCTACTGATTGGTCTTTGTTGCCTCTTGCATGTAGTTGGTTGTAACTGTGTTGGATTTTATTCTGGTTGGCACTTGCACTGATCTGCATACATGTGCTTTGATGGAGTTTTGATTTGTCGAAGCTTTGCATTCTTCAAGTTGCCTTGTGTTGAATCCAGTTTCAAAACTCGGATTTGACCTTGTGCTCGTGTCGTGATTTAATTTATGTCGCACCTGAGTTGAATCCTGTATTTGGGTTTGACCTATGCTCACCTGTCCCTGTAGCATTATCAAGTGTATATATCGGTGTGCACGGTCTTGTGGCATATACAGTAATACACTGTGTATGTCACAATTGTTCGTGTATGATGAATTCAAATTTAAATTATGACGAACAACCCAAATAACTGAGGCAAATCATATTTTCAAAAATTATCTTTTATTTTTGAATTGCAAAAATATTTCTTTTTCAATTTTACCGCGTTAGTTTATATTTTTGCAGATTGCTCAGATGCTGGATTCAAACTGGAAGAAAGTTGAAGATAAATACGAGTGTGAGTGATATGTAGTGAGATGAACTGTAAATATGAAATGTGATGTAATTGTAATCAAAGTTGTATAGTTATAGTGAGAGCTTGAAATTGTACTATTCAAAGTTGTAATAAATATTTGTTTGAATAAAATATTCGTTTGAATTCAAATTTTGTGTAATTTATTTTATTCAACAAATATTTATTTAAACTGTGAAAAATAAAATAGTATATTAACAAATACATTTAAACGAATGTATATATGTTTATTATCATCAAACAAAAATCATATAAGCGCATATTCAACAATCTCCCCCTTTTGATGATAACAAACATATATTTAAGATTTTGAATGTATTAAATGTATTTGATCGTTCAATTTGCTCTCTCTATTTGAATGCTTCCTCTCTACATGATACTCCCCCTACATATATGCATACAAATAGAAATATATAAATGAGCCTATATGCAAATGGAAAATTATTTGACATTTGCTTGATTATATTTGACAAAATCTTAACTTTTCTCTCCCCCTTTTGTTATCAGCAAAAGAATAACGGTGTTATAAAAATAGGGATGAAGTGACAGACATGAATCAAGCATTTAACTCAATTGAATATAAATATCAAATTTCAATAAAACTCAAACAAAAATCATAATTACCCTTGTCAGGCGCATATTTCACTTTCAGAAGTGATGGGGATAAAATCAAAAATCATACAGTTCTGTCTATTTGTGGTATGTTTATTTCAGGAAATTTGAATATCTACTAATCATGCATAACCGTTAGGACTTTTAAATGAGATTAGTAGTATTCCAATTTAATTTAAAAAAAAATGAAATCAAGTATCTTCTAACCACGCATGACCGTGAAGACTTTTAAATGGGATTATAATCAACTTGTCTATTAAATCAATTAATTTTGATATGCGTTCCATACATGCATAACCGTGAGGACTTTAAATGAGCATGGAAGCACATAATCAAAAATTCAAGTAATTCACCCATGCATAACCGTGAGGACTTTTAAATGAGAGTGAATACTTTGAATATTTATTTTTTTATTGCTAAACTATAATAAATTGAAGCACAAATGATTTCCCGTTTAAAATAATAAATTGAAGAACGAATACTTCCCTTTGTAAACTACCACAAATTTTCATACTATATATGATTTTGATGAGTGATGGTCGATAGAAAGATGATAGAAATAGAAATGATCATGGAATTTTTACCAAACAAAAAGTTTTTATAACTCTTGTTATGAAATTCTAAAAAAAAATTTCTAAATATATTGTCTTGAGTAATGTATGACAAATATTGACACTCATCACTTTTTCAATCACTATTGATCTTTTCGATAATCAAAGGGAGATCTTTTCGATAATCAAAGGGAGTCAGATTAGTCAAAATAGTCATTTAAAATCAAATAAAAATGACTAATCTGTAAATATGGTCAAACATGATTTTCTCGAGGGGTTATATGAGAAAAATTCTGCTATTTGAGAAATTATTTCAAGTGTTATGCTTACTGTGATCTTGTTTAAATCTTGTATTTTCCAGTTTATTTACTGTGATCTTGTTGTATATCTTTTGTTTTCCAGAAGTTGGATTATTAAGGAACGAGTCGCGAAATTCATTACTTTATTGCGTTAGCTTGTATTCTGTGGCATCACCCAAAGTCTCATCCCATAATACACTTTATTTATAATTGTTTAATTTCGTTTTGGGGCAGTTTGAATTATCGCTGATAACTGAGACCTAATTTTAGCTATTGGAAGTTGCTTTGTATAGCATTTTTTTTCTGTTTTGTTACTACGTTATGTATGCGGTAATTTTTCAATATTTGATTCCTACACTTCCTATGAGAAGTCATTTATATATAAAAAAAATATAATTGGTATTTGATAGTATTTATCTAGTATTTAGTTTGCAATGCAATTTCACGTGATTTGATAATATTTCCTATCGTATGCATATATGAAGCATCATTGAGAAATTGGATTATTCAATGGGTCATTCTGAACCTACTTTCTATCATCATTTAATATTAAATTCTTCCCTCCTTCAAACTACCTCAAGTTACTTATCAGAAGCTTTCAGAAACGCCAGAAGAAAATAAACATGCAATAGTTTAAGTGTCAAGGATAACGGCTTGATACCAGACTGTTAGCATTGCAGTTTAAAATCTCCTTATCTCGCCCGAGATCTCCCTTGACATCTTTATTTTTTATTTATTTTTTATTTTATTTTCTCTTGCAATTGGGTGGGATAAAATTTCAAATATAGTTTTAAACCAGCTTGAGCTCATCTCACCGAAGACAGATCAAGAAGGGATTGAAAAGACAAATAAAAAACATTGAACTTTATTTCGACGGTAAAGAAGTGTAAAAAATTAGGTCGCCACTCTCGTGACTCGAACTTTTGTAGGTGGTGGCCTGCTTTGATACCACTTGTAACGAACCCAATTAGGCAGAACTCACCTCTAGAGCTAGCTCGTAAGGGGAGTGTGCCTAATAGGTTCTATACGCATCGCAACTCCCGTACCAAGCGATGTGGGAGATGACTTATAATCAATCTTTTTTAGCATGAAGGGTAAACATATTATTTCAGCATGAAGTGTCTGATTTTTGTATTTTATTTTTGTGGATTATTAAGTTGATTCAAGTCTTTATTACTTTTCTCAGGTACCTAGACAAATAACAAAGAGCCAAATATATTAGAGTAGTCATGCATCGATCGACTCACACATGTAAAATTACGAACACAAGACTATTATGTTGACACTGAATTTTTTTGTTTGATTATGTGCATGTTCAGAATGAACCGTTAGATATAACAATTTTTAAGAAAAATATTCATCAAATCACGTTATACTTAATAAATAATCTCAAGTTTACTCCCTATCCAGTTCTAAGTTGGAAGTTTATGTTCTGAATATTTTTTAATGTTATATTTGTACAATTTCGCATGGTATAGTTAAATTTGACACCAAGGGAGGAGTATTTGGGTTGTTAAAATTTGATCCATGGCACTTGGTGCATTTTAGCAAAATTATATTTGCTAAATTATATCATTTATTTAATCAAAGCAAGCGATACAATTTCTCGAAATTTTTTAAAAATATTTTATTTAGCTATTTGATTTCTGGAATCATCCACACAAGCAAGCTCAGAATTGCTAACAAGGAATGGAATAGTCTTTACCATGAATTCAGGATGCGGTTGAAAATCTGCATCGAAAATCGCAACATGATCGCATTGTCTGACATAATGTTTTTTCAGTCCTTCGCGGAGAGCTCCAGCTTTGTACCCATTTCTGTTAGGTCTGATCTCGTACTTGATATTGACGTTCTCGTTTGCCCATTTTTTACACTCTTGCTCTTTACGATTTGTAACAAAACGTTATTAGTCAGTACAGCCTGTATTAGAACGTAGAAAATAATGTGTTATAAGATAGGTATTGCTCATATACTTATAAGATATTAGTATAAGATAGGTATCGACATAGTAAGTTATAACATCGGTTAATCTCTGGTAATTCACTGAGTTAAAGGTGTAGATCCGTGTGCCATGACTCATAACACTGGTTAATTCCTGTGTTACAGCACTGCTAGATTCATGTGTTATAATGTATAACGCTAGTATTCCTTAAATATATGTGGATCTACATGTCATAAGAGTGGTAAATCTCTGTGTTATTGCACTGGTATATCCTTTTGTCATAACTTAAAACACTATCATACCATAACACAGTGAATCTGTTTCTTATAACACTGTAAATCCCTATGTTATAACACTAGCAAATTCCTGTGGGATGATGGATTGCGATTCATAACATATTTACCAACTTTACACTTTTCATAGCCGAGAAAGCTTTAATTTTTTTTACTATTTACATTATAGAGCATTTAAATTTTCACAACATAGAACATACACTATAATAGATCCCTGAATTGCATGCATAGGTAGATCCATGCATTATAAGACTGTCTTTCTCTATGTTCAGGGGCGAATCCAGAATCTCTTTCTAGAGGGGTCGAAGAGAATTCAAAATCGATAAAAAAATTATTATATTAGCATACTAGTATATCTGTAACATTTTTCCTTCACTGCAGGTTTGCACATTCAAATAGCATATATGAAAACTCACCAAAATTATAAACAATTAAGAAAAGAACACTGAAAATACCAAATTTCAATAATATCTAGCACTTAAATGCAAGTATTTCATCATCAATCATTTAACTTTGCTTCAGCTTCAACGAAATAAGCAACAAATAAGGCTAGAGTCGCAGTAGTTTTTGGAAATGAAGACAAGTGAAAATTCGCTAACAGCTCCCTTAATATTTTTATATTCTCAGAGATGTCATTGTTGTACAATATTCAATGCTTCTAGCACTTTTTAAAACTTGAGGGTGATCAGCTGACCCCCTTTAGATACATGTAAATTCGCCTTTGTCTGTGTTATTTTACACTGTTTTAATATGATAAATTCCTATGTTAAAAAAGAAGATTGCGTTGCTCGCTGTTTTAATATCTAAAATTTCAAGATATCAGTTATTCTATGATAAAAACCATGTGGATCTGCAATTGATTACCTTAATTGCAGGGTCAGTCGAGTCATCGAGCACCTGGATTATGATCCTATCAGCTGGCCATTTTAGCCTGCATGCTGCCTCAATCGACAACTTGTATACCTAGCATCAAGAAATTCATGGTAGATTACCAATTCATAAGAATCATAACATATTTACCGACATTTTGCCAAAAAAAGCTATTAGCTCTATATAATTTACTTTTCAGGATCATATCTATATGGAAATTCTCACAGCTACAATTTAACAAGAAATATCAAGGAAAGTACCTCTTTCTCATTATACATGGGAACCTGAACCAAAACCATAGGATGGCTTCGATTAGCCTTCATCTCCTCCATCACAGCATCAATATTGTACTTCATGTACCTTTTCCTTCCTAAAACCTTCACGCGCAGTATCACAAAGGCCATGTAAACCCTCTCCACAAACAACATGAGCGACATCACTGCACAGACGTACACAGCGATCCTCAAACCCGGCACTATCACGGGCTTCCGGATCCGGTTCCATGCATCCATCAGCTCTTCTCCTACTCCTTCATTTGCATCTGTAACTACAGGAACGAACACTCCAAAGCTTCTCATGGTTTAAACTTGATTAAATTTTGAGTATGGAGTTAAAGAAAGCAATGCTGCATACTGATTACTGAGAGCTCGAGGGGGTCGCTATAAATGCAATTTGGGTTTGTTTTATTCATAACAAATGGCTAGCATCTTGTTTTCATCTCCTTTTTTAGACAATTGAATTACCTATTGCAATATATTTTCAATTTTTAACGTTCTTTTTTGCGTATTAGGTTCGTAATTGTTGGATAATATGGAAAATCCAGAGAAACGGCTTGCTATGGGATTGGATGGTGGATTTTCGATCTGTTTTTTTGGGGTATGTTCACACTTGCTAAAACGGGTTTGTCCGATGTGTAAAGGCGTCATTAATTTCATTTACAAGATTGATTGTATTATCTCTGTGTAAAGGTTTCATTAATTTCATTTACAAGATTGGTTATATTATATTCGGTTGTTTTTGGTGTAGGCTTAACCATAAAGAAGTGCAAAATTGGTGGAGGAAGCTGGAAAATTCCATTCACAGTGTTAATTGAATGCGCTGTTGCTTATTAATTGAGCAGATGTATGAGTCCTGAGATGCAATGAACTGATTTATTTCAATTTGTATGCTGTAAAGAATTTGGGTTTACAACTACATACTTAATTATTGTGTTATTGTGCATTTATTTCTACTAATTTGTGCTTAATGATAATAACATTGTTGTTATGTGGTTTTATAAAGTTGCTTATTGAAGGTTCGATCGGTATAGTGCATTTTTTTTTATTGTCAGTTGAACAATAAAGCGCAGATTTTCCTGCAAAATCTGCAAAGGTAGAGGTTATAAGCAACATTTGGCTTGTTGGGAAAGTACGATGATGGTTTCTTTTGTATCTTGTGTGAATTTCGGTTCATCAACACATTTTTTAAAACTCAGGAGCATCGTTTCCAAACTCATCGAATCCAAGGATCCAACAAAGTTTACATTTTTTCGATGGTGAAATGAATGGTACTGGCTTTTTGCGTGCAACCAGCATGGCTTTTGTTGTGAAACATAATGTTTTTGATATTTGTGTTTTTGACCGCAAACCATTTACATCGAAAAGGTTAAAAATGTGCAACTTGATATAAAATTTATTTTGAAGGAAAAACAATGTAAGGTGTGTGGGGGAAGTGAATCGTGAAAGCATCGTATGTGAAACCTATGAACTTATGGTCAAAATAATGAATCTAAGTCGAAATAATGAAGGAAACTTTGGAAAACATCCTTCTTAGATTTTGTAATATACCGTCATCCTCGTTAAAAACTTGTTATACAAAACACCATTGTTTTTTATTCCGGTCAAACTGCAAATATTGCAGCGCATGCTATAAATATTTGCAGCTTTGTAGCAACAAAAAAAAATTCAATAAATAAAAAGGTTTATTTTGTTTATAGTAACCCACGGTCAATTGTACATCTAAATTTCAAAAAAAAATGAAATTTTTTTCAAAAATAAATTTATGCGTATAATTTAAAACATATTTTTAGAAAGAGTTTTTCGTATACCAAACTTGAAAATAAGGGTTAGATCCAAATATCCATGACAATAACTTAAAATGGAAGCGAAATAAATTAGTTAATTATCATGGAAGTTGGCTTACTCTATCTACACAAGTAAAGAAACTTAATTTTTTTTAAATCGTATAATTCTCCTTCTCATACGCTCGAATAGTGCAAAAACGTGTATTTTATATAAAAAATAATTTGTTTGAGCAAACAAGCTTTTAAAACAATTTATAAATATTATATAATACACATTTTTGCACTATTCGAGCGTATGAAAAGGAGAATTAAACAGTTTAGTGATTAGGATAATAATTCTTCTCAAATGCGATTTTTTTTCACAGCCTATGAAGGTTCTTTGTGCATAATTAAAGAAAGTAAATATGTATTACATATCATTTCTTGTTAATTTGTAGAAAGATGCTAGAAGGTACGAAATTCCAAGTACAAAAATCACAAAATTTGAAACGGAAGATGGATTTCAATGGTATTAGCCAAAAAATTGGCCAAACAATCCCAACTGATAGGATTTAGATAACAATTTTGGATTGTATAATTGTGTTTGTGTGAGCTAAGCATGCTTTGAAGCATGACAAGCGACCAAATCCTAATATGTATAAACACTTCCATCACTCGATCTATTTCCATAGAATATCTTGTCTTCACCGAGAATTCAAACACCCATTTTCCATATGGTAGACGAGTCATGTCTTTTGGACAAATATAATGTTGCAGTTTACCATCCAGAAACTTCGTTCAACACTTATAATCGTTTGAAAGTTGCTTAAGATCATGGCTAGGTAGATATGTCCATGTTATAAACATTTCCCTTTTTTGTAAATTAATGAATCGGTACCGGTTCATGCTCCTTCACCCCTGTATAATAAACACTTAAAAAATTCCACTCCATCGTTTCCATTAACATAGCATTCAAGTCTTTCTATCTTCCTTACACTGAATAAACAAGATCTAGGGCTTTCTTCAACCTTCGTTCTCAAGCTCACGCCATCGATTTCAACCATTGATCCAAGGTAGGATTGTCGATTTTCTCCTGCACTTCACTCATATCATTGCGCTCATTATTGTCGACCCATGCTTCCACAGTCCTCGCCTGTCGCCACTCCATTTGAAATCGTCGTCGATCTATCCCATCAATCTACATCGATTAATTCTCGTGGATTATATTCAAGTTGGGATGATCGGCCAATAAGTAGCTCTGTTTTGGTAGGTTAAGGAGATGATGGATCATAGTGAGGTCAAGTTGGCAATAGGATAAGTTGATTTCAAGTAATATTCCATGGAGATATAGTCACACCTTATTGGATCGGGTATTGACATGTCCTGGGACATGAATCCTGTCAACAAATCCTGTCAACGCTCAGATTTTTCAATCAAGAATCCTTTATTCCATGAAGATTGCAATCTTCCCGTGGTTCCCTAGTCAAGAGCTAGAGTTCTAGTCCACATTAGGATCATCTAGTACCAACATAATTCCTACGCTAATGGGTAATATCCGACACATAGTTCCATCGTATGCCGAGCTCATTTGCCAACATGAGCAAGCTTTCTACCTAGAGTGCTTTCACACATTTTATGCAAGGAACATGATACACACACTACGTAGGACACAAGCACTGCTTCTTATTGATGTATTGAATCCGATGGGTCGACACACGTCAATATCTATTAGATGTTGTACATCGCCCACTCTATGGCTAAAAACTATTATACACGAGTATATAAATTTAATAAAATTACCTGACCATGCTCATCCCCCAAGGTTTCTAGTTAAGTTATGGATTCCATAAGTTCTCTATGTCTTTCCAGAACCTCTCTTCTTCAATGTCACCCACGACGTTTTTCAGCTCAGCACCTATTTCCACTCCTACTGCAACTAGCGGATCTTCTCGTCCTTGAAGATCTCGCCAGCCTCCATCCTGTATCGATTCTATTATGATAATCAAGAAGTGACATAAAGAAATCCCCATAGATGTTACTTTGAATGGGGTCATGGTTTACAACCCTTTTGACTCTCCCACTATTAATCTATCCATTATCGAACCCCCAACGCATCTATGATATGCACAGCATTCCGCTTGTTGAGCTTAGGCTTCTATTGTCACATGAGAGAGGTCACATTCCTCCCGTTGGTTACATTTTTTGCAGTTGATACATGTGTCTTTTTAGGTGTGTCACCTTTTAACCACTTTCTACGCCACGTTCTCCAGTCGATAAGGCTTGCTTCGTCTCAACTACACCTAAATTCTTATGCGTTGCTCTTGAGCCTCTACATGATATCCATTCGCCATTTGGGTAGAGAGCCTCTCCTAGTTGATATTAGATACTTATATAATTTCAGGCACTGCTAATTTCAAGCGTCGCTCCTTGTTACCCGGTGCCTTGGCCGGGCTACACGAAGGTAATTTCCAAGGTCGGAATTGACTATTGATGGAAGAATAGCCGCCAGACGACATCTATATGACCAGGGTGTGATTTCCAAGCAGCTATAATGACCCACCCTTTTGGACAATTTAAATCGACAATAAACCACACATGTCAACTCAAACCATTCAAAAGGAAGGACTGTTAATGAGGTAAATAAGAAAATAAGAGAAAAAGAAGAGAAAACAAACACAGAATCTCGCAGCGGAACGATAAAATATAATAATCAAATAAAAAGTTCATGAAGCTGTCTAATATATTTTTGATTATCATTTATACGACATTTATCAGAGTTATACATACATCAGAAATAAATGAATAATGCAACAGACAACATGATGCAGGAATAATAATAGTAGTAATATACCAAATCTTCATCTTCATCTTCGAGAATAAATCTCAATAAGCCGAAAAACTCAGGACTGACTCGAGCGTAATGAAAAGACAAAACACTCGAGTCAGGACTAAAATATCCTTATGCAAGTCAAATTGATCGTAAATAAATATGAGTGTAATGGCGTCAGAGATGATTATGGGTTTTCATATCTCCTATCCAGTGTATAACGTGCGTGCAATAAATCAAGAGATGTTACAAGATTTTTCATCTCTTAAGGACCCGTCAAAATAATTATATGTACTAGAATACGCTATATAAATAATGTATAGTCGGTAAAATAAATATTAAAATAGCATTAAGGCTTTACATTAATCCCCCTTGACGTGTTTTTAAGCATTGTCGTACAGTTTGCAAATAAAACACCAGTTAACCGGTCAGTAGATAGGGATCCGCCGTGATACGACAACACTAAACCAAAAACGTATAGGTCTCGTATAGGGATAAAAGTTTGACAAGGCACGTAAGGCAATGCCCAAGGTAAGATACTACCAGTTTGGGTCGTAGGGCTGGTGGTAACGCATCATAGCCATGACCGCCCACCGCGTCCATCCATCCCATATCGAGTCAAATGGAGGCTATCCCAAATCACGGTGCACCAGTCGAAACCAACATCAAGAGTAATAATATGGACCGAGTCCAAGAAAATGGAAGAACGGATGTCCGCTCGAGGTAATTATCCCACTTGGCCCTGTCAAGCTGTCCTGTTATAGTCATTTCAAATTGGCACATGTGCCAGGGTCTATCCATCATCGTTCTATTTCTTCAAATCTAGCAATCGATGGCAAATCCAACCACTTCTTTCTAGATCATCACTCCACATACACAGTTGTCAAAGTGGTTCCAGTATCGACACAGAGTATGCCCATATCCGGCTCCGATTTCTTTAACAACCAAACTTCGTTTTACACACCGGTCAGTTCTTTTACATTTTGAAAACAGTCCATATTGATATCAAAATATCATTTTCGTTTCAAAATCAAACCCATTTCGAAATCGTCACATTTACCCAAAATATACGATTTCAATTCATAATCGTGTTCACCTCAATACCTCAACTTCGATTCCAAAATTATTTCAAGTTCCGATTTGATTTACAACTTCAATTAAATTCGATTCATATTTAAATCCAAGATTTAAATATAAACATTTCACTCTTGACCAGTTTGAATTTTTAAAAATAGTTTGAATACTTTTAAAATAGTTTAAGTAATTAAAATAGTTAAACAGTTTAATATAAAATAGTTTAGTATAAAATGGTTTATATAGTAAAATACTTGGAACACCAAAATAATTTAAAGATTTAAAGAATATAGATTTTCAACAAATTGTACTAAAATAATTTATTTTTAAAATGATTTCAAAGTCAAACCGGTCCAATTTCAACTTTCCAATTCAAATCAATTTTGATTTTCATTCAGTCGATTCAATTTCGATATCAATTCAAATCGATTTCAACTTCGATTTCATATTAATTCAATTCCATTATCAAATCAATCGATTCAATTACAATTTCTATCGATTTCGAGCTTGATTTTCAAGTATCGACTCAAAATATTCAACCGAATTTTACCTTCAATATTCAATGCAAAAATCCAATTTTCGAATATTATTCAATTCCGAGCTTAATTTTGAAAATAGTTTGATTTCCATAAATTTTACATTTCTTTCTTTTAAATCAAACCATTAAAATAGTTTCATATTAGAAATTTTAAAATCATTTAATTTAACTAACCCGTTGTCCGTATATAATTTTCTATCATGTCGCAAAGTGATCAGTTATTTCAATTTAATTTCAGGGATGGATATAAATCATTTCAATCCAAATCATAGTGTCATAGGTATATATCATTTCAACCTATTTTTTAGTTTATTCGAAATAGTTCAATTTACAGTTTAATATACTATAAACAATTTATAGGTTAATAACAGGATATTCCAAAATAAACAAACTTTCAAATCATCCAAATATCAATCAATAGCATCCATCGTAATCATTTCAAACAGTCAATCTAATTTATAATAATTTCACAGTTACTATTGTCGGGTATTGTCTGGCAATTCTATTCCAGTTTTCAATTTCAACTGTCAAATTCTACTTATAACGATTAACTTCCAATGACCATTCAATTTATCTAACAATGATCAATAATTCAAACCAATTCATAAATTCGAGTTAAAATAGCATAAGAAGTTCTAGTATATTGTGAGCGTTATAAAACACTCACCTTGAGTTCGAAAATAGTTTGATTTCCATAAATTTAACATTTGTTTCTTTTAAATCAAACCATTTAAATAGTTTCAAATCAGAAATTTTAAAATCATTTAATTTAACCAACCCGATGTCCGAATATAATTTTCTATCCTTTGGCCAAGTGATCAGTAATTTCAATTTAACTTCAGGGATGGATATATATCATTTCAATCCAAATCATAGTGTCATAGGTATATATCATTTCAACCTATTTCTTAGTTTGTTCGAAATAGTTCAATTTACAGTTTAATATATTGTAAACAATTTATGGGGTAATAACAGGATATTCCAGAATAAACAAACTTTCGAATCACCCAAATATCAACCAATAGCATCCATCGCAATCAACCATTCAAACAGTCGATATAATTCATAATAATTTCACAGTTACTATTGTTGGGTATTTTCTGGCAATTCTATTCCAATTTTCAATTTCAACTGTCAATTTCTAGTTATGACGATTAACTTCCAATGACCATCCAATTTATCTAACAACGATCAATAAATTTAAACAAATTCATAAATTCGAGTTAAACTAGCATAAGAACATTTTAGTACGTTGTGAGCGTTATAAAACACTCACCTTGAGTTTTCAGTTTTAAATTAAATCGAATGATGTTCGATTTAACCTAAAATTTTAACGAGCTTCAAACGACTCCAGATCTGCACTGTAGTGTAAATCTCGTCTCTGCGATTCCGACGTCGCCAGTTCCGTCCGATTCCGACCTCGTATGCATGAGATATGAGTTTCTTAAGATTGCACATATATCATATAATAAAATTCTTTTCTTCTTTTTTTATTCTTATTGCCATATCCAGATCTGGCGGCTTATTTTGAGATCACCAAATCCAGGCCATTGCCCTCATCTTCCTCACGCGATACCCAAGCTTCAGGAACAAACACGCACGCGAAACCCATAAGCACGCCACGATCAACCACAAGCCGCTTCTCCTCCGCTCTTCGAGACGACGATCAGAAGCTGCCAAATTAAAGCCCCAGCCGTCGCGCACCATTGCCTGAAACCTTATAGAACTCGGCCTCCTCCTCTGCTCGAACAACGTGCGTGAACGCCACGCCTTCCAACCCAGATTTCGACCACTACGAAGATCTGTTTTCGATCTCAACTGTATGGATTGATAGAGCTTGTTAAGCTCTTCGATAATGCAGTTGGAGATTTTGTCCAAAACTTGATGGATTGTGTGAAATTAGCGGAGAAAGGACCGAACATTTTCGGCCATTAATAATAAGAACGGCGGCTAGTACAAAAATGGGCTAGGGTTTACTCTGCGAGCTTATTTATAAATAACACATTATTATATTATTATTTTCAACTTTTTCAAACATCTCCAAATGAAGCGTGCCGCCAGGCATTTACAATGTTTTACCCATATTTCGAATGCAATGGAACATGTTTTGGAGCCTAATTTGATCGTATGCGGAAGATAGCTTTCCGAATCGAATTAAAATATTAAATTTTCGATATTTATTTCAACGCGTTTCTCACCCGTATGAAAAATCGGTAACTCCAGACGCTACAAAATTTGAAATCCGATAATAACACACTATTATGGATCCAATGGAACTGGTTTCATCGAATTCCAAGCCTGTGCCCCGAAAGGCAATTTTAACGTCTCGACTATAATATAAAATTTCCAATTTCAAATTATTCAGTTTTAAATCCAATTTTAAATGTTAAAATATTCTTTATTATTTAAATAAAATTTACAACAACTTCTAATAACATTTCCAATCATATTAATCTCAGAATTCAATTATTCAAATAAGTACGATATTAAGTGTAATCAAATTGGATAATTCAATAAATCACTATCTTTTGAAATGTTAGTTAATGAACTTACACGATTTAATTTTTAAAACAAATTCAAATTATAGAACAATTATTTTCATTTTACAGTTATTGAATTTCTGTTATTCAATTATTCAAATAATTTCCAATATTAAAATAAACAATTTAATTGTTCAATATTCAACAAATTTCAATATTAGATTTTGAATGAATTTTAGTTATCAATCAATTACTTTATTTACATCTAATGAACTCAAAATTATTTATTTAATCCAACTAATGGTGGTAAAATCTTTCAATAAGTAGCATTTATTTTCAATACTTGTTACTACTTAAATCTTCGAAATCAGCCTATTTCAAAATTTTGTCTCAGTTCATGTCCAATAAATTACATTCAAAATCATTAAATCTTTATTTTTAATCATTTCTATTTAATAATTGAATTAAGTATAATAATTTAAAATAGCAGAAAATACGGGTTGTTACATTCTCCCCCACTCAAAAATTTTCGTCCTCAAAAAGTAACTAAGCAGAGAATTCAACATTTAATATACTTTATTCAAAGTTATCAACTTACAAAACAATGAAATTTCACTTATAAAGCCATTACTACGCTTCGACTACGCTACTCTGATTGACTTATGTAAATTTTCAAGTTAGTTATCAAAACAAGTTATAAAAGTTTTAAAGCTTCAAAAAATTTCTAACACCCGAATTTACAAAAAATTTCGACAGCATCTCCTTTGTGCGGCTTGATCGGCACAACAACAAAACACCTCTACGGGCCCCAATCCAACAAAAGAAACCAAAAGCCATGTAGCTCCATCATAAAACAATCACCAAATCCGCTGACAAAATAAACACGTACCTTTTTGTCGGGCCATCCAAATTTTCTTGATTTTAAATACATGCATCTAAATTTCCAATGATATTCAATCATATAATTTTAAAATCATGTATATTCCACATTGTCAATTTCCAATATTAACTTAAGTTAAGCCCGTACGATGTACATATATCATCTGTGCGCAATATCAAATCTGATCGCTCACTTGATCACACAATTCCACTCCCGAACTAATATCGTTCACACGATTCTCAAGTGCGGACTCAGATTTGGTTCCTTGATTAGAAATTGTTATTCTCCTTGCATAGCCATGTACTATGATAGAGAATTCCAAAATCAAATCAAAAATCATATCCAGGGTTCGCCATCAGATCGATATAAATTATCTTGAAATTCTGTGCTCGAATCTGGATCAAATCATTATGCGAATAAAATAATATACGTACAACTTACGTATTACATTTCAATAGATTTCTATCCAATTCATTTATATTAAATTCTTTTACTTACCTTTATTTTATTTTCAATTTATTATTCACTATGAATTATTCATATCCCTTATTTACTTAGTATATCCATTTTGTTACACAACATATTCTTTAATATTATCATTTCTTAAACACCATCCTATAGAATTTGCTTACTTAAGTTCATTTTAAACTTCCACATAATTTAATTAAATTCAACTTCCTTTTCCAATTGATTCTTATTAGCTATACCAAATTCTTTTGTTTATATTTACTTTATTTTCATAATTTAAGTTAATAACAGATACATTTGTGGAACATTATATTAATCATCACTTTACTTTATAATCATTCTATAAAAGTCATATATAAGAAGTTGGGCTTTATCTAAGTTTATAATTACCTCAAAAGCTACAAATTTCAATTTCATAATTTCTTTGCAAATTTATATTCAATTCTATAACATATTTACAAAGATATTATTTGATTCATTTTTCTGCCTTCTTAAGTTCCACTTACTTATTTCATTTAGTCATTCATCATTTCATATTATACTTAAGTATATAACATTTTTATCACAACCAAATTTCCATTTATACACATTTTAATTACATTTAAGTTTTGTGTACTTGTATATTTCAATTGCTTTTAGGTTTTGTTTACTTGTATAATATCTCATTACATTTCCAAATCATCTTTTTAACCTTTACATTTGGTAAGTGATATTACTTGCTATTAGAATGCAACTTGGTATTATACAAATTAATAGGATTCATTTTACATAATTAAAATGTTCATAAATTTAATTTGTTTAAATTTTCTTTACCTCTCAATTTTTTAAGAGTTACACTTCAACTCTAAAGTTTTCTCAAAACATTAAGCTAAGAATTCTTAATCCTCTTATTTGATAAGTTCAGGTTATTCACATTTCATTCAAATAATTTGAAAATTATTAATTAACAGAACTTAGAAATTTAAATGCCTGGTTCGTTTCAGATCATTTGAAATAAACATATACACTTATATCTTTAATATATCAAATCATACCTTTAGAGTTTAAACCAAAATCCATTTATCAAAACAATTTCGAAGCAAAGCTTCTCCGAAGTTTCCCCCACTTCGAGACTCGAAAATGAACGTAGATGATGCTGCGCAGTCATCACTGAAATTATTTTCCAACGACATAAGAGGGGAGTATGGAATTCATTCCTTTTAAAAATCCCTTCAAAATATTTTCCCTAAATATTTTTCAACTAATATCATTATATATTTTTCTTCAAAGTTTGAAAGCCATTTTCAAATCCTCGGGTCTTAAATTCAGTACTTCTCAGTTTAAATCTCTTTTAATTTACAAGTCAACTTTATAATTTATCCTTACAAAATTTACTTTCTTCAAACATTTCACAAGTTGTTTATTTTATAATAGACCTTATTTTTTAAACATAATATCCAATTAATGATAACAATCAATATTACCATTCCAGATAGCCAAACAAGCTAGGTAAATCATAATAATTTCTGAAAATTATTCCTTTATATACAAATATAATTAGGGTAAAATTATTTGATTCATCCAATTTTAAAACAATACTATGTTGAATTGTTCTGTTCAAGTGTTTAGATATCCTTATCAATGACGTTAATCACTCGTATTGACCATAATCCATAAGCCACTCAACAAATCAACCAACATAATATAAAACAATTTTATATCACTAACAAATAGGCGCTCATATCTATTAATACACTCAGACTCATTCTAGGGTATTACTACCCTATCTCTAATGAGTCAAACGCCCACGAAGCTAAGGTTATCGCTAAACCAAAGCTCTGATACCAACTATAACGACCCACCTTTTTGGACAATTTAAATCAACAATAGACCACATATGTCAACTCAAACCATTCAAAAGGGAGGATTGCTAATGGGGTAAATAAGAAAATAAGAGAAAAGGAAGAAGAAACAAACACAGAATCTCGCAGCGGAATGATAAAATATAATAATCAAATAAACAGTTCATGAAGCTGTCTAATATACTTTTGATTATCATTTATACAACATTCATCAGAGTTATACATACATCAGAAATAAATGAATAATGCAGCAGACAACATGATGCAGGAATAATAATAGTAGTAGTATACCAAATCTTCGTCTTTATCTTCTAGAATAAATCTTCAATAAGCTGAAAAACTGAGAACTGACTCGAGCGTAATGAAAAGACAAAACACTTGAGTCAAGACTAAAATATCCTTATGTAAGTCAAATCGATCGTAAATAAATATGAGAGTAACGGCATCAAAGATGTTTACTGGTTTTCACATCTCCTATCCAGTGTATAACGTGCGTGCAATAACTCAAGAGATGTTACGGGATTTTCCATCTCTTAAGGATCCATCAAAATATTTATATGTAGTAGAATATGCTATATAAATAATGTTTAATCAGTAAAATAAATATTAAAATAGCGTTAAGGCTTTACATTAATCCCCCTTAACGCTTTTTAAGCATTGTCGTACAGTTTGCATACAAAACACCAGTTAACCGATCGGTGGATAGGGATACGCCGTGATACAACACTAAACCAAAATCGTATGGGTCTCGTATATGGATAAAATTATGACAAGGCATGTGAGGCAATGTCCAAGGTAGGATACTACTAGTTCGGGTCGCAGGGCTGGTGGTAAAGCATCATAGCCATGACCACCCACCGCGTCCATCCATCCCATATCGAGTCAAAGGGAGGCTATCCCAAATCAAGGTGCACCAATCGAACCCAACATCAAGAGTAACCATATGGACCGAGTCCAAGAAAATCGAAGAACGCATGTCCGCTTGAGGTAATTAGCCCACTTGGCCCTGTCAAGCCATCATTTTTAGTCATTTAAAATTGGCACAAGCGTCGGGATCTATCCATCAACGTTCTCTTTCTTCAAATCCAGAAATCGACGCCAAATCCAAACACTTCGTTCTGCATCACCACTCCACATACACAGTTTTCAAAGTGGTTCCGGTATCGACAGAGAGTATGCCTATATCTGGCTTCGGTCTCTTTAACAACCAAGCTTCGTTTTACACACCGGTCGGTTCTTTTACATTTTGAATACAGTCCATAATTGATATCAAAATATCATATTCGCTTCAAAATCAAATCCATTTCGAAATCATCACATTTGCTCAAAGTATACAATTTCAATTCATAATCGTGTTTGCCTCAATACCTCAACTTCGATTCCAAAATTGTTTCTAGTTCCGATTTGACTTATAACTTCAATCAAACCCGATTCATATTTAAATCCAAGATTTAAATATAAACCTTTCACTCTCGATCAATTTTAATTTTTGAAAATAGTTTGAATATTTTAAAATAGTTTAAGTAATCAAAATAGTTAAACTAGTTTAATATAAAATAGTTAGTATAAAATGGCTTATATAGTAAAATATTTGGAAAACCAAAATAATTTAAAGAGTTAAAGAATATAGATTTTCAACAAATTATTCTAAAATAATTTATTTTAAAAATGGTTTCAAAGTCAAACCGGTCCAGTTTCAACTTTACAATTCAATCAATTTTTGATTTTCATTCAGTCGATTCAATTTCGATACCGATTCAAATCCATTTCGATTTCGATTTCAAAATAATTCAATTCCATTATCGAATCAGTCGATTCAATTTCAATTTCTATTTCTATCGATTTCGAACTCGATTTTCAAATATCGACTCAAAACACTTAATCGAATTTTACCTTCAATATTCAATGCAAAAATCCAATTTTCGAATATAATTCAATTCCGAGCGCAAGTTCGAAAATAGTTTGATTTTCGTAAATTTGACATTTATTTCTTTTAAATCAAACCATTTAAATAGTTTCAAATCAGAAATTTTTTATTCATTTATTTTAACCAACCAGGTGTCCGATATAATTTTCTATCCTATGGCCAAGTGATCAGTTATTTCAATTTAATTTCAAGGATGGATATATATCATTTCAATCCAAATCATAGTGTCATAGGCATAATGCATTTCAACCTATTTCTTAGTTTATTCTAAATAGTTCAATTTACAGTTTAATATGCTGTAACAATTTATAGGGTAATAACATGATATTCTAGAATAAACAAACTTTCAAATCGTCCAAATATCAATCAATAGCATCCATCGCAATCAACCATTCAAACAGTCAATATAATTCATAATAATTTCACAGTTACTATTGTCGGGTATTTATGGCAATTTTATTCCAATTTTCAATTTCAACTGTCAATTTCTAGTTATAACGATTAACTTCCAATGACCATCCAATTTATCAAACAACGATCAATAAATTTAAACCAACTCATAAATTCGAGTTATACTAGCATAAGAACATTCTAGTACGTTGTGAGCGTTATAAAACACTGACCTTGAGTTTTCAATTTTAAATTAAATCGAACGACATTCGATTTAACCTAAAATTTTGACGAGCTTCAAACGACTCCTGGTCTGCACTGCAGTGTAAATCTTATCTGTGCGATTCTGGCGATGCCAGTTTCGTCCGATTCCTACCTCATATGCATGAGATATGACTTTTTTAAAGATTGCATATATATTATATAACAAAATTCTTTTTTTTTCTTTTTTTATTATTGCCATATCCAAATCTGGCCGCTTATTTCGAGATCTCCAAATTCAGGCCATTGCCCTCATCTTCCTCACGCGATACCTCATATGCATGAGATATTTACGCACGCGAATGCCGCTCCTCCTCTGCTCTTCGAGACGACGATCAGAAGCTGCCAAATTAAAGCCCAGGTCGCCGCACACCATCACCCGAAACCTTATAGAACTCGGCCTCCTCCTCTGCTCGAACAACGTGCATGAACGCCATGCCTTCCAACCCAGATTTCGACCACTACGAAGCTCTGTTTTCGATCTCAACCGTTTGGATTGATAGAGCTTGTTAAGCTCTTCGATTATGCAGTTGGAGATTTGGTCCAAAACTCGACAGATTGTGTAAAATTAGACGATAAAAGGACCGAATGTAGGATCGATTTCACCCTAGAGGGGGGGTGAATAGGGTGATAGTGTAAATTATAAAAATTAATCGCGGAAGCTTATAAATTAATTTCAATTCAGATCACAGAATAGCAGCACAGATATAGCAGAATATAAATAACAGAATAAAACAGAACAACACAGAATTTACCCAGCTTCGGCAAAACCCTGCCTACGTGCTGCCCCCAAGGTTTCTACTAGAAATTAGATAGTCCCTCGCTTACACACGTAAACTCGCTATACACCGCTATTGACTAATCTAACTCTACGCTCAAAACCCTGCCACAACTCAACTACCGAGTTGCGAATTCTCAAGCTACACACCGTAGCTCGTCGACTAGAAAATATAAACGGTTTTTAAAAAAAGAAAATTCAATTAAAAACAATTAAAATAAAAATAGCCCTAATATAAACAAAAAAAAAAGGCTTAAGAATAAAACACGCCGGCCCAATATTATTCTTTAACCCGAATCCTTTTATTTTCTTTGTGACAATGTCGGCTTGTTCTTCAGATGAGATTAGGGCTTCGGCTCTTGTATGTTCCTCTTTCTTCAATTAATTAGGGCTAGAATTGAAGATGCCGATATTATTTTAGTCGATCGCTTTTGTGATTTTCGTCTTTGCCTTGTCGATTGACTGCCTCCTTGTACCTTGCTTCGGCTACTTCGATTGATCGAGTTTGATTTCAATTTTGGTGAGTACTTTATTACTTTTTCTTTTTCTGGTTGATGCTTGAACTCGATGTAATTAATTGCCGATGATGATGTCAATTTATATAGGGTTTGTAACCCTAGATTTGCGTCGTATATTTTAATTTGAATTTGTCTGCTGATATTGCTTTGGCCATTCGATCATACTTGAATGCTCGTGATTTCACTGACTTTGTCAATTTCGTATTTTTGGTAGCTTGATTCACACGGTATTGATTTGATTTCTTTACCACCATATTTCTGACTTGTTCAACATGCTGACTTGGTTCAATTTGTGACTTCGGCACTGGAGTATTTCTATTATTGAAATCTCATCTTTTTGATTCTAGTATTTGCATTGATAAAGTGATAGATGGTTTATTAGTGCGTACCGCACTAGCATTCAGTTCATTTCCAGTATCTTCTTCAATTGCTAAAAAACTGATGAATCTTGTATGCCAATGAACAAAATATTCTTTGCAAAACCATTGTGATTGCAGCTTTCAAATTGCAAAGAGATAATCCCAGTATGAAGTTGGCTAGGAAATTGCTTTTGGTATAATAATTGGATTATGCTTCTGTGCATATTGTACTCATCCCTGTAGTTGGTGGTCTTTCTGAACTGTGCACATTGTTGCATGCATTAATTTAAGTGTTCATGTTGCATTCATGCTGGTACTTCACTATGCATTATATGCAACACCACTGTGTCATTGTGCATTTTTGTGCTTTGCCCCATTCACTGTTGCTCTAGTGTCTGGTTTGTTCTGAACTTGCATATTTGAGTTGTTGCTTTCTATACTGTTGCCTTCAGTTGCTTGTCGAATTTTAGTCATTGAAGTATGTTGTTGAACTTGGTGACATACATTTCTTTGTTGAACTTGTCATCTTGAGTTTGTACAGTGTTGTACTTGCTGCCTTGTATCACTGTGTACTGGTGTCATTTCTTTGATTTCGAACTTGGACTTATAGTTGAATCTGGACATGTTATGGGCTGGACATCTGTGCATTGCATTACACATCATTAACTACTTTGTTGTATGCTTGATCACTTGAGTTGTTTCGCTGCCATACTTGATCATTGCTGCTGGATATCTGCATTTGTTATTTCTGAAGCTTGAGTTGCACTTACTCACTGCTGCACATTTTGAGCCTTGGTCTTTGTTGTTGTCGCATGCACGGCCATGCTTGTAGTACTTGAATTGAATGCTACCTGTACTTGTATACAGCTTGGTCTTGCCTTGTGCATCTCAACTTGTTCTTGTACTTTGATGGCTGATCATATTTGCTGCTGTTGCATGCATTTGTCTGGTTCTCGGCCTATTGCATTTGACCACTGAACTTGACTGTTTAGTTTCATATTCATGTGTACTTTTGATTTGCGCTTGAGTTGAATCCAGTTACAAAAACTCGGATTTGACCTTGTGCTTGTGTCGTATTTTTGAATTTATTGCACCTGAGTTGAACCTGTCCGTATATTTGGGTTTGACCTTGTGCTCACCTGTACCTGTAGCATTCTCAAGTGTATATATCGGCGTTCACGGCCTTGTGGCATATACAGTAATACACTGTGTATGTCACAAGTTGTTCGTGTATGATGAATTCAAATTTAAATTATGACGAATAACCCAAATAACTGAGGCAAATATTATTTTCAAAAATCATATCTTATTTTATTTTGCAAAAATATTTCTTTTTCAATTTTACTGCGTTAGTGAATATTTTTGCAGATTTCTCAGATGCTGGATTCAAACTGGAATGAAGTTGAAGATAAATACGAGTGTGAGTGATATGTAGTGAGGTGAATTGTAAATGTGAAATGTGATGTAATTGTAATCAAAGTTGTATAGTTATAGTGAGAGCTTGAAATTGTACTATTCAAAGATGTAATAAATATTTGCTTGAATAAAATATTCGTTTGAATTCAAATTTCGTGTTATTTATTTTATTCTGCAAATATTTATTTAATCTGTGAAAAAAATAAAATAGTATATTATCAAATACATTTAAACGAATGTATATATGTTTATTATCATCAAACAAAAATCATATAAGCGCATATTCAACAATCTCCCCCTTTTGATGATAACAAACATATATTTAAGATTTTGAATATGTTAAATGTATTTGATCATTGATATATTCTAATTGCTCCCCCTATTTAAGCTCCCCCTACATATATGCATGCAAATAAAAATATGCAAATGATTCTAGATGCAAATAGAAAATTATTTGACCTTTGCTTGATTTTATTTGACAAAATCTTAACTTTTCTCTCCCCCTTTTGTTATCAGCAAAAGAATAATAGTGTTAGAGAAAATAGAGAAAAAGTAATCGATATCAATTCAACATTAAAACTCAATTGAATATAAATATTAAATTTCAATAGAAAATCAAACAAAAATCATAAAAATATTGTTAGGCGCATATTCCACTTTTAGAATGATGGAGATGATGTCATCATATAAAACCATACAATTGTGTCTATTTGTGGTATTTTTATATCAGGAATTTGAATATCTACTAATCATGCATAACCGTTAGGACTTTTAAATGAGATTAGTAGAATTCCAATTTTATTTTTTTTAAAAATGAATTCAAGTATCTTCTAACCACGCATAACCGTGAGGACTTTTAAATGGGATTAGAATCAACTTGTTTATTTTAAAAGAAAAAAAATCAACTTTTGATATGCGTTCCATACATGCATGACCGTGAGGACTTTTAAATGAGCATGGAAGCACATAACAAATTCCAAGTAATTCACCCATGCATAACCGTGAGGACTTTTAAATGAGAGTGAATACTTTGGTATTTATTTATTTATTTATTTATTTATTTATTTTTATTTTTTTTTTAAAAATGTGTAAATGAAAAACGAACGATTCCTGTTTAAAGTACCACATATCGACAAACTATATAGAATTTTGATGAGTGATGGTTGTTAGAAACATGATAGACATAGTGATGGTCATGGAATTTTTACCAACAAAAAGTTTTATAACTCTTGTTTACATTTCTAAAGAAATTTTCTAATTATACTTTCTCGAGTTATAATATATAATCAATATCAACACTCATCACTTTTTTCAATCACTATTTTTCTTTTCGATAATTTGTAGGGAGAAAAAAAATGTTAAATATTCAGCAAATTTCTAAAACACCTAGACTGAGTCGTAGTTTACAAAAACTATTTTCTGGTAGGGGTTTTGTAAAGATGTCTGCCAATTGAGAATCAGTTGAAATAAAATTTATGCAGATATTTTCTTTGGAAATATGATCTCTAATAAAATGATGTCTTACATCTATATGTTTTGTTCGCGAATGATGTACAGGATTATTTGAGAGATCAATTGCGCTTTTGCTATCACACATTAGTGGTACACGTTTAAAATTTAGGCCATAGTCATGCAAAGTTTGTATCATCCATAAGATTTGAGCAGAACAACCGCTCAAAGCAATATACTCTGCCTCTGTTGTGGATAATGCAATACAATTTTGTTTTCTACTCGACCATGCAACTAATGAATGTCCTAACATAAAACATGCTCCACTAGTACTTTTTCTATCAACCAAATTTCCAGCATAATCAGCATCTGAAAAACCTTTCGATTCAAAATTATCATTTGATGGATACCAAAGACCAAACCGTGGGGTGTGCAATAAATATCTTATAATTCTTTTAAAAGCTTTTAAATGAGATTCTTTTGGGTTAGATTGAAAACGCGCACATAAGCAGACAGAAAACATGATGTTAGGTCTAGAGGCGGTAAGATAAAGGAGTGATCCAATCATACCTCTGTACAGCTTTTGATCAACTGTCTTACCCTTTTCATCTTTGTCAAGTTTAAGTGTTGTACTCATGGGAGTTCTTGCTGGTTTAGCATCTTTCAATCCAAATTTGTTGACAAGTTCCCTGATATATTTTGTTTGAGAAATGAATGTACCTTTATTGCTTTGTTGGATTTGAAATCCTAAAAAGAATTTTAACTCTCCAACCAAGCTCATTTCAAATTTTTCCTGCATGACTTTTTCAAATTTCTCATACAACAACTTGTTAGTAGCACCATAAATGATGTCATCAACATATATTTGAACAATCAAAATATCATTGTTTTCATGTAACAGAAATAGTGTGGTATCTACACATCCCTTTTTGAACCCATTTTCAAGGAGATAAGATGTAAGACATTCATACCAAGCTCTGGGAGCTTGTTTTAATCCATATAATGCCTTCTTTAGTTTGTATACATGGTTTGGATATTCATGACTTTCAAAACCTTCTGGTTGTTCAACAAACACATCTTCTTTTAAAACTCCGTTAAGAAAAGCACTCTTGATGTCCATTTGTCTTAGTTTAAATCCTTTGTAACAAGCAAAAGCTAACAATATTCTAATTGATTCTAGTCTAGCTACAGGCGCAAAGGTTTCATCAAAGTCAATTCCTTCAATTTGATTGTATCCTTTAGCAACTAGTCTAGCTTTATTTCTAATTATATTTCCAGATTCATCATATTTATTTTTAAAAATCCATTTTGTTCCTATAACTGGATAATCCTTAGGTCTAGGTGCTAGACTCCAAACATTATTTCGTTCAAACTGATTTAGTTCTTCTTGCATGGCCATGAACCAGTTTTCATCATTAAGGGCTGAATCTATGCTATTTGGTTCTATTTCTGAAATAAATCCACTATATAAGCACAGATCACATAGATTTTTAAAGGATGAACGAGTTTGTATACCTGCTATAGGGTTTCCAATTACCAATTCTGGTGGATGGTCTGTTTTGTATTTCAGCTTTTCTGGATCCAGATTTCTTCGGACTTCTTGAGTTGTGGTTTCTTTAGCATCAGCAGTTTCTTTTGGTTTTTCAAATTCATCTTTTTCTTTCTTCTCTTCAACATTGCTTTTGGATGTATCCTGTTCGTCAATGCCTTCATCAAATTTCACATTGATTGATTCTACGATTGTTTTAGTCCTTTTGTTGTAGACTCTATAAGCTTTGCTTCTCGAAGAGTAACCCATGAAGATGCCATCATCAGCCTTTGCTTCAAATTTTCCTAACTGATCACCTGTATTAAGAATATAGCAAGGACATCCAAACACTTTGAAGTAAGCGATGTTTGGTTTTTTGTTGAACCATAGCTCATAGGGGGTTTTGTTAAGAATCGGTCTGATGATAACTCTATTCATTACATAACATGCTGTATTTACAGCTTCTGCCCAGAGATGCAGAGGTAATTCATATTCATTTAACATAGACCTAGCCAATTCTTGTAAAGTTCGATTCTTTCTCTGAACTACCCCATTTTGTTGTGGAGTACGTGGTGCAGAGAACTCATGTTTGATTCCGTTTTCATCACAGAAAGTTTCAAATTCATAATTTTCAAATTCTCCACCATGATCACTTCTTAACGAAACAATAGAGACTTCTTTTTCATTTTGCACAAATTTTGCGAATCTTGTGAAGTATGAAAAAGTTTCTGATTTTTTAGCTAAGAAGTATACCCATGTGTATCTTGAGTAATCATCAACTAACACAAAGCAATATTTCTTACCTCCTAAGCTAGCAATGTCATTAGGTCCAAATAGATCCATATGAATTAGTTCAAGAACTCTAGAAGTGCTTACATTGTTTTTGGCATGAAACGATGATTTTCTAAGTTTTCCCAAAGTACATGCTTTATAGATGTTTTCAGTTTCAAACTCATGTGATGGCAACCCTCTTACCAAACTTTTCCTTTTTAATTTGTTTAATAAGTTCATACTAGCATGCCCTAAACGTCTATGCCATAAATTCACTTCTATATCCTTAGCTACCAAGCATTTAGAGAGGATGAGATCATCAAAAGATAGAGAATATATATTACCTTTCCTTTTTCCTGAAAATAAGATTTCTTTTGATGATTTGTCGACAATTTTGCACATGTCAGAATCAAAGATAACATTCATACCTTTATCACATAGCTGGCTGATTGATATCAAATTGTGGTGCAGATTTTCAACATATAAAACGTCATTTAAGGTAAATGTATTGTTACCTACTTTACCTTTACCGACAATTTTACACTTGTTATTGTTCCCCATTGTGACTCTGCCACCTTTGTACTTTTCTAGGCTAAGGAACTTCGATTTATCGCCTGTCATGTGCCTGGAACAGCCAGAATCCAAGTACCATTGCTGTTGTTCCTTAGCCTGCCAGCATACCTACACGAGAAGAGAGTTTAGTGACCTATTTGTTTTTATAGGTCCATGATTGTTAGTGGCAGAAAATTTTGAAAAATGATTTTGTGTAGACCCAAAACTATTTATAATTGTTCCCTTTGGCACCCAAATTTGTTTAACTTTGAGAGATTTTATATTTGTGCCTTTTGAAATCCAAATCGGTATAGTTTTCACATGTTTGGGTCTATACCAACAATTATTGTGACCGTGTCCAAATTTTCTACAAATTGTGCACATAGAATTAACTTGATTAATCTTGTTTTCAACAATTTTCAAATTATTATATCCAAGTCCTTGTCTAACCGTATTAACAGTTTGCTTTCCTAATAGCATATTCAACGATTTTTCACTTTTTGAAAATTTATCTAAAGTCGTTGACAATTGTTGGACTTGTGATTTGAGAGATTCATTTTCGTTAATCAACTGTGTGCACTTTTTAATAGAATTCTCTCTCCTAGTATTTTCATTCTCTTTTAAAATCAGAATCTCATTTTCAAGTGATTTTATATTGATTTCCGATTTTTTAATTTCTTCTTCAAATGTTGGACACTTATCACACTTAGGGATCCTACGTTGATAGTTCTTAACTAATTGATCAAGTTGTTCATTGCATTCTATCAAAGTATTCTTTTGAGATTCAAGTTTAGCATATTTTTCCCTAAGTCGTTCATAACAGCCATTTACTTCATGGAAATAAATTAGTAATTCAGAATGAGTGAGTTTTGATACCTCGCTTGGCTCGTCGTCATCACTGTCTGTAACTTCACCATGAAGACACATATTTGCTTTTTCACTCTCACTCTCGGTGTTATCACTTTCATCTTCGTCAGTTTCATCCCAAGTAGCCGCAAAGCTTTTCTTCTTTAGTTTCTTTCCTTGATTTGATCGTTTTTGAGGACATTGTGGCTTGATATGGCCGGGTTTGTTGCATTTGTAACAGATGATTTTCTGATCTTCTGGGTTGTCTAGTGCTTTGCCTATTCTGTTTTTCAATTCATGATTTCGAGCTGGATTTCCGTATTTGCGATTCCACTTTTTAAATTTCTTTATTAGTAGCGCTAGCTCTGCTGCTCCATCATCATCGTCATCATTTTCATCATCACTTTCAGTTGTTCCTTTGAGAGCTATTGATTTCTTTCGAGTATCTCCACCTTCACGCTCTTCCTTGAATTTCATTTCTAGCTCATAAGTGGTGAGATTTCCGATGAGTTCTTCGACTTTGAGTTGTTTTAAATCTTTCGATTCTTGAATGGCAGTTACTTTTGCTTCAAAGCTTCGTGGAAGGACTCTGAGGATTTTGCGGACTATTTCCAATTCGGTGTATGTTTTTCCGAGAGCTTTTGATTTGTATACGATGTTGGAAAGTCGTCCGTACATCTCTTTGACATTTTCTTCTTTCGCCATTGTAAAGTTCTCGTATTCGCTGCTTAGCATGGCAAGGCGAGATTCTTTGACTTGAGATGTTCCTTCGTGAGTCACTTCTAGTATGTGCCATATTTCCTGCGCAGTTAGACAATGTGAGACACGATTAAATTCAAATTGATCTAATGAACAGATAATAGAATTCATAGCTTTGGCATTAGTATTCTGTAATTTATTTTCTAATTCTGTCCATTGTTCCTTTGGTTTCTCTATTTCCTGATTATCTACAGTTATAGTTGGTATCCTATAACCTGTTTCAACAATATCCCAAGCGTCAATGGTTTTCAAAAAAAATTTCATCCTATTTTTCCAAAAAGCATATTCACCATTGAACATTGGTGGTCTAACTATGGATGACCTTCTGCAAAAGCATTATTAAAAGAAGCCATTTTAAAAATTCGAATTTTTAAACAAAAACTGATTTTTTTCAAAAAAAAAATAAAATTTTTAAAAACAAATGTTGACTTCTAAACCTGGCTCTGATACCACTTGTAGGATCGATTTCACCCTAGAGGGGGGGTGAATAGGGTGATAGTGTAAATTATAAAAATTAATCGCGGAAGCTTATAAATTAATTTCAATTCAGATCACAGAATAGCAGCACAGATATAGCAGAATATAAATAACAGAATAAAACAGAACAACACAGAATTTACCCAGCTTCGGCAAAACCCTGCCTACGTGCTGCCCCCAAGGTTTCTACTAGAAATTAGATAGTCCCTCGCTTACACACGTAAACTCGCTATACACCGCTATTGACTAATCTAACTCTACGCTCAAAACCCTGCCACAACTCAACTACCGAGTTGCGAATTCTCAAGCTACACACCGTAGCTTGTCGACTAGAAAATATAAACGGTTTTTAAAAAAAGAAAATTCAATTAAAAACAATTAAAATAAAAATAGCCCTAATATAAACAAAAAAAAAGGCTTAAGAATAAAACACGCCGGCCCAATATTATTCTTTAACCCGAATCCTTTTATTTTCTTTGTGACAATGTCGGCTTGTTCTTCAGATGAGATTAGGGCTTCGGCTCTTGTATGTTCCTCTTTCTTCAATTAATTAGGGCTAGAATTGAAGATGCCGATATTATTTTAGTCGATCGCTTTTGTGATTTTCGTCTTTGCCTTGTCGATTGACTGCCTCCTTGTACCTTGCTTCGGCTACTTCGATTGATCGAGTTTGATTTCAATTTTGGTGAGTACTTTATTACTTTTTCTTTTTCTGGTTGATGCTTGAACTCGATGTAATTAATTGCCGATGATGATGTCAATTTATATAGGGTTTGTAACCCTAGATTTGCGTCGTATATTTTAATTTGAATTTGTCTGCTGATATTGCTTTGGCCATTCGATCATACTTGAATGCTCGTGATTTCACTGACTTTGTCAATTTCGTATTTTTGGTAGCTTGATTCACACGGTATTGATTTGATTTCTTTACCACCATATTTCTGACTTGTTCAACATGCTGACTTGGTTCAATTTGTGACTTCGGCACTGGAGTATTTCTATTATTGAAATCTCATCTTTTTGATTCTAGTATTTGCATTGATAAAGTGATAGATGGTTTATTAGTGCGTACCGCACTAGCATTCAGTTCATTTCCAGTATCTTCTTCAATTGCTAAAAAACTGATGAATCTTGTATGCCAATGAACAAAATATTCTTTGCAAAACCATTGTGATTGCATCTTTCAAATTGCAAAGAGATAATCCCAGTATGAAGTTAGCTAGGAAATTGCTTTTGGTATAATAATTGGATTATGCTTCTGTGCATATTGTACTCATCCCTGTAGTTGGTGGTCTTTCTGAACTGTGCACATTGTTGCATGCATTAATTTAAGTGTTCATGTTGCATTCATGCTGGTACTTCACTATGCATTATATGCAACACCACTGTGTCATTGTGCATTTTTGTGCTTTGCCCCATTCACTGTTGCTCTAGTGTCTGGTTTGTTCTGAACTTGCATATTTGAGTTGTTGCTTTCTATACTGTTGCCTTCAGTTGCTTGTCGAATTTTAGTCATTGAAGTATGTTGTTGAACTTGGTGACATGCATTTCTTTGTTGAACTTGTCATCTTGAGTTTGTACAGTGTTGTACTTGCTGCCTTGTATCACTGTGTACTGGTGTCATTTCTTTGATTTCGAACTTGGACTTATAGTTGAATCTGGACATGTTATGGGCTGGACATCTGAGCATTGCATTACACATCATTAACTACTTTGTTGTATGCTTGATCACTTGAGTTGTTTCGCTGCCATACTTGATCATTGCTGCTGGATATCTGCATTTGTTATTTCTGAAGCTTGAGTTGCACTTACTCACTGCTGCACATTTTGAGCCTTGGTCTTTGTTGTTGTCGCATGCACGGCCATGCTTGTAGTACTTGAATTGAATGCTACCTGTACTTGTATACAGCTTGGTCTTGCCTTGTGCATCTCAACTTGTTCTTGTACTTTGATGGCTGATCATATTTGCTGCTGTTGCATGCATTTGTCTGGTTCTTGGCCTATTGCATTTGACCACTGAACTTGACTGTTTAGTTTCATATTCATGTGTACTTTTGATTTGCGCTTGAGTTGAATCCAGTTACAAAAACTCGGATTTGACCTTGTGCTTGTGTCGTATTTTTGAATTTATTGCACCTGAGTTGAACCTGTCCGTATATTTGGGTTTGACCTTGTGCTCACCTGTACCTGTAGCATTCTCAAGTGTATATATCGGCGTTCACGGCCTTGTGGCATATACAGTAATACACTGTGTATGTCACAAGTTGTTCGTGTATGATGAATTCAAATTTAAATTATGACGAATAACCCAAATAACTGAGGCAAATATTATTTTCAAAAATCATATCTTATTTTATTTTGCAAAAATATTTCTTTTTCAATTTTACTGCGTTAGTGAATATTTTTGCAGATTTCTCAGATGCTGGATTCAAACTGGAATGAAGTTGAAGATAAATACGAGTGTGAGTGATATGTAGTGAGGTGAATTGTAAATGTGAAATGTGATGTAATTGTAATCAAAGTTGTATAGTTATAGTGAGAGCTTGAAATTGTACTATTCAAAGATGTAATAAATATTTGCTTGAATAAAATATTCGTTTGAATTCAAATTTCGTGTTATTTATTTTATTCTGCAAATATTTATTTAATCTGTGAAAAAAATAAAATAGTATATTATCAAATACATTTAAACGAATGTATATATGTTTATTATCATCAAACAAAAATCATATAAGCGCATATTCAACACCGAACATTTTCGGCCATTAATAATAAGAACGACGGCTTGGTCAAAAATGGGCTAGGGTTTACTCCGCGAGCTTATTTATAAACGTATAACATATTATTACATTATTATCTTCAACTTTTTCGAAGGACTCCAAACGAAGCTTGCCGCCAAACATTTATATTTTTTACTCCTATTCCGAATGCAATGGAACATTTTTTGGAGCCTAGTTCGATCGTATGCGGAAGATACCTTTCCGAATCAAATTAAAATATTAAATTTTCGATATTTATTTCAACGCGTTTCTCACCCGTATGAACAATCGGTAACTCCAGACACTACGAAATTTGAAATCCGATAATAACACACTATTACGGATCCAATAGAACTAGTTTCGTCGAATTCCGAGCATGTGCCCTGGAAGGCTATTTTAACGTCTAGACTATAATATAAAATTTCCAATTTCAAATTATTCAGTTTTAAATCCAATTGTAAATGTTAAAAATCTTTATTATTGTTTAAATAAAATTTACAGTGACTTCCATTAACATTTCCAATCATATTAATCTCAGAATTCAATTATTCAAATAATTACGATATTAAGTGTAATCAATTTGGATAATTCAATAAATCATTATCTTTTGAGATATTAGTTAATGAACTTACAAGGTTTAACTTTTAAAACAAATTCAAATTATAGAACAACTATTTTCATTTTATAGTTACTGAATTTCTGTTATTCAGTTATTCAAATAATTTTCAATATTCAAATAAACAATTTAATTGTTTAATATTCAACAAATTTCAGTATTAGATTTTAAATGAATTTTAGTTATCAATCAATTACTTTATTTGCATCTAATGAATTCAACATTATTTATTTAATCCAACTAGTGGTGGTAAAATCATTCAATAAGTAGCATTTATTTTCGATATTTGTTACTACTTAAATCTTCGAAATCAGTCAATTTCAAAATTTTATCTCAGTTCATATCCAACAACTTACATTCAAAATCATTAAATATTTATTTTTAACCATTTCTATTTAATAATTACATTAAGTATAATAATTTAAAATAGCTGAAAATATGGATCGTTACATTCTCCTCCACTCAAAACTTTTCATCCTCGAAAAGAAACTAAGTAGAGAATTCAACATTTAATATACTTTATTCAAAGTTATCAGCTTATAAAACAACGAAATTTCACTTATAAAGCCATTACTACGCTTCCACTATGCTACTTCGATCGGTTTACGTAAATTTTCAAGTTAGTTATCTAAACAAGTTATGAAAATTTTAAAACATCAAAAAATTTCTAACACCTAGATTTAAAAGTAATTTCGGCCGCGTCTCCTTTGCATGGCTTGATCGGCACAACTACAAAATGCCTCTACGGGCCCCAAACCAACAAAAGAAACCAAAAGCCAAGTGACTTTGTCATAAAACAATCACCAAATCCACTAACAAAATAAACACGTACCTTTTTTTCGGGCCATCCAAATTTTCTTGATTTTAAATACCTACATCTAAATTTCCAATGATATTCAATCATATAATTTTAAAATCATTTATATTCCACATTGTCAATTTCTAATATAAACTTTACTTAAGCCCGTACGATGTACATATATCATATATACGCAATATCAATTCTAATCGCTCATTCGATCACACAATTCCACTCCTGAACTAATATGGTTCACATGACTCTCAAGTGTGGACTCAGATTTGGTTCCTTGATCAGAAACTGTTATTCTCCTTTCATAGCCATATACTATGATAGAGAATTCCAAAATCAAATCAAAAATCCATATCCAGGGTTCGCCGTCGGATCGATACAAATTACCTCGAAATTCTATGCTCGAATCTGGATCAAATCATTATGTGAATAAAATAATATATGTACAATTTACGTATTACCTTTCAATAGATTTCTATCCAATTCATCTATATTAATTTCTTTTACTTACCTTCATTTTATTTTCAGTTTATTATTCATAGTGCATTATTCATATCCCTTATTTACTTAGTATATCCATTTCTTTACACAACATATTCTTTAATATTATCATTTCTTAAACATCATACTATAGAATTTGCTTACCTAAGTTCATTTTAAAATTCCATATAATTTAATTAAATTTAATTTCCTTTTCCAATTGATTCTTAGCCATACCAAATTCTTTTGTTTATATTTACTTTATTTTCATAATTTCAGTTAACAACAGATATATTTGTGGAACATTCTATTAATTATCACTTTAGTTTATAATTATCCTATAAAAGTCATATATAAGAAGTTGGACTTTATCTAAGTTTATAATTACCTCAAAAGCTACAAATTTCAATTTCACAATTTCTTTGCAAAGTTATATTCAATTCCATAACCTATTTACAAAGATATTATTTGATTCATTTTTCTGCCTTCTTAAGTTCCACTTACTTATTTCATTTAGCCATTCATTATTTCATATTATACTTAAGTATATAACATTTTTATCACAACCAAATTTCCATTTATATTCATTTTAATTACTTTTAAGTTTTGCTTACTTTTATATTTCAATTATTTTTAGGTTTTGGTTACTTGTATAATATCTCATTACATATCAAAATCATCTTTTTAACTTTTACATTTGGTAAGTCATATTACTTGCTATTAGAATGAAATTTGGTATTATACAAATTAATAGGATTCATTTTACTTAATTAAAATGTTCACAAAATATTTATATGTAGTAGAATACACTATATAAATAACGTCTAATCAGTAAAATAAATATTAAAATAGCGTTAAGGCTTTACACTAATCCCCCTTAACGCGTTTTTAAGCATTGTCGTACAGTTTGCATATAAAACACCAGTTAACCGGTCGGTGTATAGGGATGCGCCGTGATATGACAACACTAAACCAAAATCGTATAGGTTTCATATAGGGATAAAAGTATGACAGGGCACGTGAGGCAATGCCCAAGGTAGGATACTACCAGTTCAGGTCGCATGGCTGGTGGTAACGCATCATAGCCATGACCATCCACCGCGTCCATCCATCCCATATCGAGTCTAAAGGAGGCTATCCCAAATCAAGATGCACCAATCGAAACCAACATGAAGAGTAATAATATGGACCGAGTCCAAGAAAATCGAAGAACGGATGTCCGCTTGGGGTAATTAGCCCACTTGGCCCCGTCAAGTCGTCCTGTTTAGTTATTTCAAATTGGCTCAAGCACCGGGGTTTATCCATCAACATTCTCTTTCTTCAAATCCAGCAATCGATGCCAAATCCAACCACTTCATTATGGATCATCACTCCAAGTACACAGTTGTCAAAGTGGTTCCGGTATCGACAGAGAGTATGCCCATATCCAGCTTCGGTCTCTTTAACAACCAAACTTCATTTTACACACCGGTCAATTCTTTTGCATTCTGAAAACAGTCCATAATTGATATCAAAATATCATATTCGTTTCAAAATCAAATCCATTTCGAAATCGTCAAATTTACTCAAAATATACAATTTCAATTCATAATCGCGTTCGCCTCAATACCTCTACTTCGATTTCAAAATTTTCCGATTTGATTTATAACTTCAATTAAATCCGATTCATATAAAAATCCAAGATTTAAATATAAAAATTCCACTCTTGACTAGTTTGAATTTTTGAAAATAGTTTGAATTCTTTTAAAATAGTTTAAGTAATTAAAATAGTTAAAATAGTTTAATATAAAATGGTTTAGTATAAAATGGTTTATATAGTAAAATACTTGGAAAATCAAAATAATTTAAAGATTTAAAGAATATAGATTTACAACAAATTATACTAAAATAATTTATTTTAAAGATGGTTTCATAGTCAAACCGGCCAATTTCAATTTTACAATTCAAATCAACTTTGATTTTCATTCAGCCGATTCAATTTCTATACCGATTCAAATCGATTTCGACTTCGATTTCAAATTAATTCAATTCCATTGTCAAATCAATCGATTCAATTTCAATTTTTATTGATTTCGAGCTCGATTTTCAAATATCGACTCAAAACACTTAATCGAATTTTACCTACAATATTCAATGCAAAAATCCAATTTTCGAATATTATTCAATTCCGAGCTCAATTTCGAAAATAGTTTGATTTCCATAAATTATACATTTCTTTCTTTTAAATCAAACCATTAAAATAGTTTCATATTAGAAATTTTAAAATCATTTAATTTAACCAACCCGTTGTCCGTATATAATTTTCTATCATGTGGCAAAGTGATCAGTTATTTCAATTTAATTTCAGAGATGGATATAAATCATTTCAATCCAAATCATAGTGTCATAGGTATATATCATTTCAACCTATTTTTTAGTTTATTCGAAATAGTTCAATTTACAGTTTAATATACTATAAACAATTTATAGGTTAATAACAGGATATTCCAAAATAAACAAACTTTCAAATCATCCAAATATCAATCAATAGCATCCATCATAATCAATTCAAACAGTCAATCTAATTTATAATAATTTCACAGTTACTATTGTCGGGTATTGTCTGGCAATTCTATTCCAGTTTTCAATTTCAACTGTCAAATTCTACTTATAACGATTAACTTCCAATGACCATTCAATTTATCTAACAATGATCAATAAATTCAAACCAATTCATAAATTCGAGTTAAAATAGCATAAGAAGTTCTAGTATATTGTGAGCGTTATAAAACACTCACCTTGAGTTTTTAATTTTTAAATTAAATCGAACGACGTTCGATTTAATCTAAAATTTTAACGAGCTTCAAATGACTCTAGGTCTGCACTGCAGCGTAGATCTCGTCTCTGCGATTCTGGCATCGCCAGTTTCGTCCGATTCCGACCTCGTATGCATGAGATATGAGTTTTTTAAAAATTGCATACATATTATATAATAAAATTCTGTTTTTTATTTTTATTATAACCATACCCAAATCTGGCCGCTTATTTTCAAGATCTCCAAATCCAGGTCATTTCCTTCATCTTCCTCACGCGATATCCAAGCTTTAGGAACAAACACTCATGCGAGACCCATAAGCATGCCACGATCAACCATAAGCCGCTCCTCCTCCACTCTTCGAGACGACAATCAGAAGCTGCCAAATTGAAGCCCACGTCGCCGTGCACCATCACCCGAAACCCTATAGAACTCAGCCTCCTCCTCTGCTCGAACAACGTGCATGAACGCCATGCCTTTCAACCCAGATTTCGACCACTACGAAGCTCTGTTTCCGATCTCAACCGTATGGATTGATAGAGCTTGTTAAGCTCTTCGATTATGCAGTTGGAGATGTAGTCAGGACCGAACATTTTCGGCCATTAATAATAAAAACGGCGGCTAGGTCAAAAATGGGCTAGGGTTTACTCTGCGAACTTATTTATAAACGTATAACATATTATTATATTATTATTTTCAACTTTTTTCGGATCAACTCCAAACGAAGCGTGCCGCCAGGCGTTTATAATGTTCTACCCCTACTCCGAATGCAATGGATTTCAGGGCCCAATTCGATCATATGCGGAAGAAAGCTTTCCAAATCGAATTGAAGTATTAAATTTTCGATATTTATTTCAACACATTTCTCACCTGCATGAACAAACGGTAACTCCAAACGCTACGAAATTTGAAATCCGATAATAACACACTATTACAGATCCAATGAAACTAATTTCGTCGAATTCCGAGCCTGTTCCCCGGAAGGCTATTTTAACATCTCGACTATGATATAAAATTTCCAATTTCAAATTATTCCGTTTTAAATCCAATTTTAAATGTTAAAAATCTTCATTAGTGTTTAAATAAAATTTACAATGACTTCCAATAACATTTCCAATCATATTAATCTCAGAATTCAATTATTCAGATAATTACGATATTAAGTGTAATCAATTTGGATAATTCAATAAATCACTATCTTTTGAGATTTAAGTTAATGAAATTACAAGGTTTAACTTTTAAAACAAATCCAAATTATATAACAACTATTTTCATTTTACAGTTATTGAATTTCTGTTATTCAGTTATTCAAATAACTTCTAATATTAAAATAAACAATTTAATTGTTCAATATTCAACCAATTTCAAATTAGATTTTTAATGAATTTTAGTTATTAATCATTTTCTTTATTTACATCTAATGAATTCAAAATTATTTATTTAAACCAACTAGTGGTGGTAAAATCATTCAATGATTAGCATTTATTTTCAATACTTGTTACTACTTAAATCTTCGAAATCAGTCTATTTCAAAATTTTATCTCAATTCATATCCAATAACTTACATTCAAAATCATTCAATCTTTATTTTTAACCATTTCTATTTAATAATTACATTAAGTAAAATAATTTAAAATAGCTGAAATTACGAGTCATTATAGCAGCCGTGTCTAGCGCGGGGTCAATAAGGTCGACGAAGATGAAACATGATGTCAAGATTATGAAGGTTGCCTTGGTGGAATAGAGGTTGGCATAGATGATTGATGAGTTGTAGAATATGTGGCCTTCATTGGGGTCGACAAAGCAAGTGGATTTCATCAGGTCGGTGTAGCTAATGGGATGTGATTAGATCGACTTATGATGGACCGGGTCGGCATGAAGCGTATAGTAGAGTTCGTGCCGTCAAAGAATATAATGGTGTTTGGGTCGGCATAACAAGTAGAATGGATAGGGTCGGCATGGAATATATAGTGGATCGGGTCATCACAGTTAATAGCAATGTTCAGGTCGTCGTAGTGAGTGACATCCACCTGGTCGGCATATTGTTTCTGTTCGGCATAGTGTGTGGTGGATCGGGTCAGTATGGAGCATATAATGGACCGGCTCGGCAAAGGGTATGGAAGAGTTCAGTTATTCAAGTCGGTGCAGGATACAAAGATTGTGGGATGGGCACTGTGACGGCCCATCTTCCAATACCCAGAAAGACGTATCATCAATAAGAAAAGAAAGAGATAGAAATAGAAAAGATAAAAAGAAAAGAACAACAATCATCAGAATCTCACAGCGGAAACGAGCAGAATATAATATTACACATATCCATTACATAGTTCTACATTTCAGAGTACACAAAATAATAAGACTTCATTACATCTGACATTCATATGAATCTCCCAAACCATACAACTCAAAACACAACTTCAAAAGTCAATACAGCGGATAGAGATAGTTAAGTACGTCTGGACTCCAGCTCCAGCTTCCAAAACATTTGCCACTCCCAACCTAATCACTTGGCTACTCATTAAAATTTGAGTACCCAAGATTTTATGAAAACAAAATAAACTCCGAGTCAGACATGGGTCTGGTGTGAGTAAATCAGTTAAAGTTGTTTAACTTTAAAAATCATTTTGAAAACAAAAGATATCACATAAGACACCCCACAAATAAATACGGATAAGTTTTTACCTTACGCTAACCAAAACATTTGATAGGAAATCCAGTGATATTATAATAGGGTCTAGGGTTTTCAAAATAAAATATAGAAATAGATGAAATGCTTACATCTCACGTTCCAAACATAGTTGGGCACAATCAAAACCATACAGGCACTTATTGGAGATTGGATTCCATACAATGGCAGGGCTACTGGGGTACCGCCCGTCACAGTACGGGGCCTAGATCACCGTACCGAGGACCACTCCCGATCCCCTGCAACACAAGGCCGGAACCATCCCTTACTGGTCAGTCCCGAACAAGACAACCCCGCAGTTGTGGCCAACAACTGCCCACACAGCCGAAATAATAAGGGACTTCTAGACAGAGGTAAATCTCACTCTCAAGTGGGGGCTACCCACGAAGCCTTACTGCACCTCCCCTGTTTTAGCCATTCCCGGTTGATGAGGCTTGAGGCTACGATTACCTTTAGAGAACACATCTCTTAGAATGCTCATCATCCACCTGACGATGTTCTGAAAGCATTTAATCCATACAAGTTCGTTTCAGGTTCGAACGAAACCGAAGGCATTATCTCGTTACACTCATTTTGGAATCACCCTCAGAGTTAACGACAATAACCCTTGCACTCTAAAACTCCATCTCGATCCTCACTTGAGATGTCACGACCTAACGTTTAACTTAGATCGATGTGGTTTTCGGAAATCAAATTTGATTCCCGATCCCGGTCTCATCGAAATCCAAACACCATCTTAACGGTCAAGTTGTTTAAATATTTAAACCATTCAATTCAGTTTAAACATAACATCCACACAGTATTATCCATAGATAATAACCAATATCTATCACAGATATACTATATCTCATCACAGAATATTTCAATTATCATTCAACAGATATCAACCATATTCAGATATTCAATTCAAACAATCATCCATAAGTAAGCACTTCTTTAATTCATATTATAATTAATTAAATTAAATTAAATTAAATTAATTACTTAAGAATTAATCACTTAATCTTGCTTAACTAAGCATTAATTAATTAATCACAATCATTTAATTAATTAATTAATCACTTTTTAATTATCCTCATTATTAATTAATTAATCTTTAATTAATTAATAATCCTCTATTTAACTATTAATTAATTACTATAACTATTCATTATTAAAACTTGATTAAAAATTAATCATTCCTTAATTGGTTATTAGTTAACCCTTAATTTATAATTAACCTTAATTAATTTCTTAATTACTTAATTAATTATAAACTAATTATCCTTAATTATTTAATTAATTAAATATTAACCACTAATTAATTAACTATTAATTATAAATTAATTAATGTTTAATTACTTTATTAATTAAGTCTTAATCAATCAATTAATTAATTCTTAATTACTAATTAATTAATCATTAATCACTTAATTAATTAGTTACTAATCACTTATTAATTAATCTTTAATTAATTAATTATTTAATTATTTAATCAAGGATCTATTAATTATTATTTAATTTAATCCTTAAATATCAAATTATTAAACCACAATTAACTAATTAAGTCTTAATAAATTAATTAATCTAAAATTATTAATTAATTTTAACCTTAATTAATTTATTAATTAAAGTGAACTTTAATTTCAAAACATAATTAATTTTCAAAACCAAACAATTTCATTAATTATTAAAAATTATTACATATTTAAAACATTTTCAATTTGTTAAAAACTAATTACCTTTTTAAAAGTTAAATTTAAAAGAATGTAAAATCATTTAAAACTTCAACTAACAAAATATGAAATACTTTGAATTAAAAATATATAACATTTTATAAAGTAGTTGAAATAAAATTTTAAAGTTTTAAACTTAAAAAAAATTTGAAAATTTAAGTTTGAAAGCTTCAAACTCTACTTGTCCCTTTTTGTTTGACGCGACTAAAACTCAAGACAAACACAAACCAAACCCTATTCTTCCCTTCCTTCTCTACTCTTCTTTAGTAAAAGCTAACACTAACCCAAAACAAATATACAGGAAAGACTTCACTTGCTTTCTCCCCCAATCCCCTACACGAGAAACATCAGCATCTTCCCCATACACAACGCGAGCCAAAAACCCAATCACTCGGTTGCTAACTCGAGTCACCCATCACCCAATTCACTGACACGATCATTACCCCGTGCACGTGCACGTCGCTCCGACGCCGCCGCCACCATCCACGATACCTCACGCAAACCCAACTTTGACCATTGGTATGACTTCCACCTTCGTTTTCCAATTACACGAGCTAAATCAAAATCGAGACGGATCGAACCCAAAACCAAAACTGCATCACCAGAAAAACCCATCAACCCACGATTTCCGACCACCGTTCGCCTCGAGACTTCAGCCACAACATCGTACGACCCTGACGTAGCTTCGCCCCAAACCACTCGCAACTCGATCCATCCCTTCGTCCCCAGTTAGTCCTATTTCGAATGCAAACAATTACACAGCACAAACCCTAGTTTCACAAAATCCCAATTCTCTGCTAAATGATTATCACTTCAACCATTTTTCTCGAGTTTAACAACCATCAATACAACTTCAATCCAAGGCCCAATCCCTAGAATTGACCTAATCACAAGAATTTTGCCCAATACACAAATTCGGCCAACACAGAATTTCTAACCCAAATTCAATTTAAAAATCCTGAACTTTGTCTTAAAAATCATGTTATACGAAGAAGATTTAAGATGCAAAATTTTTTCAACAGAATATAATACATGTTTTCATCATTTTATTAATTTTTTTCTACTGCAACACCCTGATTCAGAAGATTATCAACAAATCTTATTTAAATAAAATTTCAAACTTTAACTTATATTTATATAAACATTTTGTGTTAATAACTCAATGCTTATCAGTATTTTATCAAAGAAAATTTGAAACTTATTCTAGCTTTACTTTGTAATTAAGGAATAGAGAAGTATCAGCCAATTTTTATCATGCACAGTTCAAATTTTAATATGTAAACTAAAACTTACAGGAATAGGTACATGCAAACATCAACCAGATCAAAAATATACATGCAAACATTTGTCCTACTTAGATTTTTCTAATTTAAAATTTACTCATCTGTTTGTTTGTTAAGCAGAGACTAAAAATTTAAACTCTGGAAAATGACTGCAGTTTTCTTTTTTACTTGAAATTTCTTGATCCAAATGTTTGCTTGATGATGCTTCAATCTTTAATCAATCAGTACTTAGGATAGAATAACTTTGAATTTGTCTTTCAGAAATTTTGAAGATTCAGGAACCTTGATTTTGCAGTTCCCTAATGTATTTTGTATGCAGATTTTCTTCCTGATTTTGTTTGCAGATTGAAGTTTTTGAAAAGATGTTTGAATGTTTGATTAATTTTGGTTAAAGGTGGAAAGATTTTTAGGAATTTTCAGATTTGTTAGTGAGGAGTGTAAATTTTTTTTCTTGCTTTAGAAAAATGAGAAAATTGGAGAAAGAATAGGAAATAGCTTTTTATAGAAAAAATTTGTTTTTATAAAAATTTAAAGAAAATAAATTAAATCTTTGACACTTGTCATGACACATAGTTAACTTCTTAACACATGTTATAAGTGTGTTTTAAATTTTAACAAGTGTACTTTTCATGCAAAAAGAAATTTAAAATATTTTTACTAATTGATTTTCTTATTTTAAATCCATATTTAATTCATATAAAATCAATTCTTATTAAAGAAATAAATATAAATCAAATGTTATATCCTAAATAAAATCATGAAAATACTCTTTCAAACTCAAAGTATAATTTAGAATATAATTAACCTATTTTGAACCTTTTAATTTAACAATTCAAATTCAAATTAAAATTTTAAATTCAATTCAAAAATCAAATTTTATATGAATACAATTTTAACACTCTATTTCCCTTTGTATATATTAATCTTAATTAAAATTAACATATATTTGCAACCTATTTATTTATTTATTATTGAATAAAATAACAAATTTATCAATTTAAATTAATTTATTTACAAGATTATCATATTTAAACTGGGTTTGAAATTCTGGAATATCACAGGCACACAGAGATACTCGTGTCGGCATAATGATATAGGTTTACATAGTGAGTTGGCCTAAGCACTTCTTATAGTGGGCCCAATTGGTTAGGTTAAAGGCTGCTTTCATATATAAAGACAAGGGCAGAGGGCCATTCTTAGGGATCTCTTTTTTCAGTTACCAAGGGAATACTCTGCCATTTCTTGTAATCAGTTTCTCTTTGCTCTAACTTGTATTCAAGCCATTCCTTGTGAATTGTAACTGTAATCAAGTAACTGACAAAGCAATAAAGAGAGCATTCATAGTGGACATAGGCAATCGCGCCGAACTACTATAAATCCCGTTGTTTTTACTTTTTTCTATTCTTTCATGTAATATATAGTGTTACTCCTCATTATTCATTTAATTTCTTCATTTATTTCACTACTAAAATCTATTTTCGAGTGTTTATGACCAATTTAGTTGCAAACATTTTGGTGCTTTCACTGAGAGACTCGATTCTCAGGCTATTAGGATCGCCTTTGTTGCTACTGGATTGAAGAAATCCATCAAAGGAGATCCGGGTTCATTTTCAAAAACTTGCCGATACTGATCAGGTTTTCCAAAGTCTAAGCAAAGGATTCTTAGATGGTAAGGCGCACCAGATCCACCTCCCACAACGTTGATGCCAACGAAACTGCCAGTGTCCAACAAGGAGGGCTAAACAACTAGCCTGCTAATGCGAATGTGGAACCCATTGCAGTCTAGAACCTTGCTGATTCTGTTGCCCGGGCCGAATTTAATGACCTGATGAGGGAGCTAATGGAAAGCCGGAGACAACTGAATGAGCAAATCCAAGCAAATGCCAATTTGATGGACCGAATCGCTCAACAGCAGCGTCAAAATGTCGAAGGAAGTCCTGCTTCATACTCAGCGTCTAATAACTCAACTTCATTAGACGGGCGCCATAGGCGTAGGCACCGTAGGATTGAAACGACATGAGCTAGAGCGTTGGAGCAACATAGGACAGTCCACCTCCAGCAACAAAATCGGGTTGATGTTGAACCCTCCCTAGGGATCGGTACCGATCCCTCAACCATGAGGATGACTGCTTAACTGCACCTGGAGGGTCATGCTTGCCCTGGAACCGAGAACTTAGGCACTCGAACACACTTGAATGCCGATGATTACCTTTCCAGAATGATAATGAAGTGAATCCTCTAGACACGTGTCTGGAGGACAATAGGCCAAGAGAGCATGAGATGCCCCGGAGACACCGGCCAGAACATTTACACATGATGGAGCCTGATTTGGCACCCCCTATCCAGACTTTGGACTTGTCCGCAATGGTCAGGCAATTTATAAGGGAGAACCTGGGCTTGACTAACGATGAATGGGGAGTCTCTAGGAGTCATACTTCGTTCACCGATAACATTGTATAGGTTGAATATACCCGGAGGTTTAACATGCCTACAATGTCTGCTTACGAAGAGAAGACCGACCCCTGGCAGAACATCATGAGGTACGAATGGTTGGTGGACTCGGCTAGAGCGAATGACAAAACCAAATGCAGATGCTTCCCTATAACTCTATCTGGAATTTTCGCGATGTGGTTCACAAGGTTACCGCCATGATCAATCTCGAGATTTGACGAGCAAACTACAAGATTTGTGGAGCAGTTTTGGATTCATGCTACTCGCCCCAAAGATGTGATGCCATTGTCCCGTGTAATCTAAGCTCCTAGGAATCACTGAAGGATTACCTGCAAAGGTTTCATGTTGCTTCTACTGAGGATAGTAATGCGAATGACCACACCATACTTATGGCAGTGATAAGAGGGGTTGACCCCGAATCCGAGTTTGGTGATTGGATAGTTGGAAAACCGCCAACCACGTTGGAGCGTTTCTATGCAAAGGAAAATTAGTTCATGAGAAAGGAGGAGGCCGGATTATCCAGAAGGAGCTATGATGTAGGACCAAGTAGGGAAGTGGTACAAAGCAACATTGTAGTAAAGTAATCTAGTGAAAGCTCTAAAAAGGTTTGGGTCAATGTTCAAAACAGGCCAGGTCAACAAAAAAGGGGTGGAGAAGGAAATCCTGATCGGAAGGAGAATTTTGAAAAGTGAAAGCCATGAATTCCTACTTATAACAACTATACACCCTTGAATGCCTCTTTAGAAAACATCTACCTATCACCTATAACAATTTCCAGTATAAGAAGCCGCGTCCGAAGGAATTGACCAAGGAATAGAAGCAAATCGGGAAGTACAGTTGGTTTCATGGGTCCTTCGAGTACAACACTGATGAGTATAGGCACCTCCACGATGCCGCTGATAAATTAATTCGCCAGAAAAAGTTGTAGCAGTTTGTCGAGAATTTGTAGGATGAAGGAAAAGGAACGTCTTATCCCAATCAAGGACAAGCTCTGCACCGACTCGAGGAGCCCGCTCAGATTGGCGGAAGGTTAGTAATAAACACGATAGTTGGTGGACTGCATCCTACGGACAGAAGTTGGTAGGAAATGGAGCATTATGCTAGTTCGGTGAGACATGTGGACTTTGAATGTTGTTCGAACACGGAGGATGGAACTTCGACAAAGCAGCAACATACAATGATAGACAATATTGTGTTCCTAAGTAGAGATGCCTCATCCAATGTCATCTCTACCATGATTGGACCTGCGTTGGTGAGAAGGATATTGATCTATTGTCGAAGTTCTATGAACATCATCTTTAAGAAGGCTTATAATCAAATGAGAATGGAGGCTAAAGATTTGAAACCATCAAAAGCTCGCATACACGGTTTCAATGGTATGACTACTAAAGCGGTAGGTTCTGTCAAGTTACCGGTTGAGCTGGAAGAAGGTGAACATAGGAGGGTGCAGATCATACCGTTTGTTGTCTTGAATGTTGATTCACCGTATAATGTCTTTCTGGGCCACCTGGCCCTGGCTGAATTTTGGGGTACCTTGGCCCCATCGTGATTGACGTTGAAATTTCCGACAGATAATGGAGTAGGTGTTGTGTATGGTGATGGAGTAACTAGCGCTTGTTATGTGGCTGAGTTAAGAGAGGCTCAGCGGGAAGAGAAGGGAAAGGGTGTGGACAAGTCTGTCAGCATCCAGGTCGTGGAAGATTGACAGATAGCGCCTAAGTCTAGGCTTGGGCACCATAGTCAGCTCTATAGAGATGTAGGTCCAACGGATGATGATGAGGAACTCAAGGAGGCCAAGGTAGCGCCGGCTGAACTGACGATTGATGTCTCAGTCAGCCATGACGACCCATCGCAGGTGTTGAAGATTAGATCACAACTTAGTCGTTCTATGAAGAGAGAACTTACCGATTTCCTCCGAGCGAATCTCGATGTATTTTCTTGGACTCATTCAGACATGTGTGGGATCTCACCTACTATCACGAGCCACGCATTGAATATTGATCCGAAGTATGTTTTTGTGAAGTAGAAGAGATGAGATATGGATCTGGAGAGATTCATGGCTCTTAAAAAGGAGGTGGATAAACTTAAAGTCAATGGGTTTATTCGCAACACCCTTTATTCCCAATGGATATCTAACTCCGTATTGGTAAAGAAGGCAAATGGAAAATGGAGAACATGTATTGACTATTCGAACCTGAACAAGGCATGCCCTAAGGATAGTTTTCTCTTGCCTAGAATTGATCAGTTGGTTGACTCGAACGTGGGACATGAATCGTTGTCATTTATGGATGCATACTCCGGGTACAACCAAATCCTGATGCATATCCCAGATCAAGAGCGTACCAGTTTTGTCATTGATGTTGGGCTATACTGTTATGTTGTAATGCCGTTTGGATTAAAGAACATAGGAGCTACCTATCAGCGTTTGGTTAATCGCATGTTCAAAGATTAGATTAGAAGGACAATGGAAGTCTATGTGGATGATATGCTCGTGAAGTCACGGCAATCAAATGACCACACTCGAGACATATGGGAGATGTTCAATATCCTCCATTTTTATAAAATGAAAATCAGCCCTTTGAAGTGCTCATTCGTTGTTGCCTTAGGAAAGTTCCTGGGCTTTATTTTCAATGCACGAGGAATCGAAGTGAATCCAGAGAAGACACAAGCCATTCAGGATATACAAGCACATATAACTATTAGGAAAGTGCAGAGCCTGAACGGGAAGGTCGCTCCCCTGATTCGTTTCATTTCCAGGACAACCGATAAATGCATTTCTTTCTTCGATTTGATAAGGAAGGGGAAGAGGAATTTCGAGTGGATGCATGACTATGAAGGCGCGTTCCAAGCTATGGTAAGTCATTTGGAGAGACCTCTGTTTTTTTCAAGCCGGTAGACCATGAGCAGTTGTACATTTACTTGGCAGCATCGCCACATGCCATAAGTGCCACACTGATTCGTGAGGATAACAGGATCCAAAGACCGGTGTTCTATGTTAGCAAATGGTTGACAGGGGCAGAGAGAAACTATACGAAGATAGAGAAATTGGCTTACTACTTGATTATTGCATCGCGCAAACTTCGCCCGTATTTCCTGGCACAACCCATCATCATTTACACCGATCTGTCTTTACAACAGGTCTTACAACGACCCGAGACGTCTGGGAGGCTACTTAGATGGAACATTAAGCTCAGTCAATTTGACATCGCATATCTACCCTGAAGGTCTATCTAGGGACAAGCACTGGCCAACTTCATAGTGGAGTTTACCATGCAGGATGAGCCCTTGAAGAGCAATGTAATCCCTACTGTACGATGGAAGCTATACACCGACGGAGCATCCAATGATCACTGTTCCGGTGCAGGTGTTTTACTTGTAACCCCCGAGAACTGGTTGATTTGTTATGCCCTGAAGCTAGATTTCCCTGCTACGAACAACGAAGTTGAGTATGAGATATTAATTGCTTGACTTAAGCTTGCTAGAGAGCTCGGGGTGAAATCTATCAAAATCATTTGCAACTTGCAGCTCGTAATGTACCAAGTTAGTGAGGACTACCAGGCAAAGGGACAATGGTGTAACGGCCCGTATTTTTTGATAATTAAAACTATTAAATTAAATAATATTTTTGAAATTTAATATCGTGAGAAATTAAAATTGTACGGTTCATAAATGGAGAAAATAATTATAATATGATTTAATAGTGTTGTTTGAATGTTATTGACAATTATTTTAATGTAATTTCAATCAATTGAAATAATTGTAAAGTTAATTTGGTTATAATTGTAAATATGGAATAAATTAAATGTTGTTATTAATTAAAATAGGTTTATTATAGAATATGAAATAAGTTAATTAGTACATAAATTTATTTTCTTTTTTTTGTAAACAATGGACTTAGAAATGTGTTTGAATTTCTAATGTGTAATAATTTTTTTAATTATTATTTTAGTATTCAACCCGTTGAAATTAATTTGAAAATCAATTAAATTTAATGTAATTAAATAATGTAGTTAATATGGTAAAAGATATTAACTATAGAATAATAAAAGTAATAAAGTGGAAACTTATGTTAATAAATCCATAAGGTTTAGGTTAGTTAAATAATAAGAATGAAAATAAAAATAAAAGAATTTATTGGAATTTAAGTTATAATAAATTGGGATTTTATTACAGTTGTAATTGAACAATGTAATTAATGTAATATTTAAATCTTCGATTTAATATGGAAAATTGTATTTTTAAAAGATTATAAATTTCTGTTCAATCAAGAATGATGAAAATTATTAACTTTTAATCTAGAATTCAAAGGTGATTAAATGATCTTAAATTAATAATTTATTTGATTAACATGTAAATCTGTGTTTTGGACACTGTCTCGGATTTCGACGAAACCAGTTTCATTAGATCCATAATCGTGAATTATTTTAAGATTTCAAGTTTCGTAGCGATTAGACTTATCGTTTGATCATGCGAGCTCGAAACGCGTAATGGAATTTAAATGAATATAATTTGATTTTGAATGCCAACTTCCATACATAATATAATTAGGATTTGAAACTAGTTCTATTGAGTTTAAAAATATCAAAAACCTACATTTTGATATACGGGATGACCTACTTTCATTTTGGGAACGAAACGGGCTTTTTGGGTCATTGTTATCATTTTGTCCCAATCCGATCTGTTCATTCGTTCTTATCCATGCCTATATAAATAGATTTTTTTTTGAAACCTTAGCAGTTCATTTCAATTTCTGTACGTACTTCTTATTCCCCATCTGCTCCTTCCCTTCTTCCTAATGTCAGACGTCAAAACCCTAAATCCCCAATTCCAAATTAAATCGAAAATTCAAACTCTTCAAAAACTAGTGAATTATATATCGCTGTGAAGCTCTCAACGAGCATAATCTGCATCTGTTGTTTGTTTTTTCATTTGAGTCTTGATTTGGCCAGAATTTGGCGAAGATGTCTCCGTCGTTCTATTTAGGGTTGTCGATTCAATTGTGGATCTTCATCCAATTGGCGATCAGGAAGTTGCAGTGTGTAGAGGTCATCAAGGTGAGTTCATCCATACGGCTCGTTTGGGTAGATGGCGTCGAGATTCGCCAGAAAATGGAAAACCACGGCAGCGGCTGTGGAGCTTCGATGCTCGATCAGAGGCGTGCACGTGGGGATAGAGAGGAGCGGCAAGCACGGCGAGGCCAGTGGTGGTGGTCGATCACGGCGTTGCGGTAGGATGCAGTGGTGAATCAGGTTGAGAAGGTGGCACCAATTATGTATAGGGTTCGATCGTGGTCACGTAGGGTTTAGCTAAAATATAGATATTTACAATTATGCCTCGTCTTATTTTAATTTTAAATTTTAAGCTTCTAACGTTAATAATTTTTTCAAACGAGCTCGGATTTGGATGTCGTTTCTTCCATTTTGATCATATTGAAATTCTAGACAATATGGAACTTGTTTGGTTAGTTTTGGAGACTGTTGGATTTCGGGGTTTTATTTGATTTTAAATCGAATAATAATCAAAGATGAGTGATTTAACCAACTCATAAATACTAAACCTTCTTATGTTAGATGAATTAAGTTTATGATGTGATAAGAAATTTAGTGATCGATGTTTAGTAATTTAAATTGTCATTTAAATTTAATTTGAATTTATATTGAATTAAATTTCAATTTAAATCAACATTGAATTAAATTTTTAGTTAAATACCTGATAATGATAACCAATTAATCGTTGTGATTCGTTGGCTGATTTGGATGTTGATTGTGATGGATGTTATATGTTGACATTTTGGACGATTGGATGTTTATATCTCTATTATCACTATGCGTTGAAATGATGCATACTCGAGTAATCTTATAGATTAGGGAAAATCGTCATAGGTCGAAATGATACATGGCTGGATGATTTTATTGATTTAAAAATTATTGATCTGGGATACGGGTTGAAATGATATATACCTGGAAAATTTAACTATTTTGGGTTGAAATGGTACATACGCAATCACTTGACCATAGGGTATAAAATTATATACGGGCACCGTTGGTCGGTTTTAAATTAATTTCTAAATGGTAAAGTATGTTTGATCTATAAATTTTATTTAATGATTTATATTTGGAAAATAATTTATTTTATATGTTTTAAAACTTCAAATTATAAGTTATTATATGGTTTTAAAGGTAAATTTAAGATTTTAAATTGTAATGTTATTTAGTTTTAAATATATATTTTAAATAGTTTAATTTAATAAAATATTTAATATAGTTTTAATATATCTATTTTAAATTTAACATAATATAATAAATATAAAATTTAATTTAAGATAATAAATATAGACTTTTATAGCAACTTTAATAAATAAAATATTTTTGTAAAAGATTTTAGAATTTTGTAAAAGGTTTTGTAAGGAATTTATAAAAGTTTTATAAGAGACTTTATAATGGATTTTATAAAAGATTTTTATAAAGGATTTTATAATGGTTTTATAAAGGAGTTATAAAGGCTTTAAAGGATTTTATAAAGGGTTTTATAAAAGAATTCGTATAAAGGAATTTGCGTAGAAGTTTATTAAAAAGGAAAGAGTTGTAAACTATTTTGGAATTTATAAATGGCTTTATAAATGGTTTGAAGCATATAAATAGTTTATAAATTTTTTAAGAAAGATTTATAAATTATTTTCAAAATTTATTGAAAGAAATCATCCTCTGTATTTATGAATATATTTATACTTTCGGAACAAGTATATGGATATCTTGGTAAGAAGGTTTAAACTATTTTTTTGATTTATTATTAAAAATGTTTTATAAAATGATCACGGTGTGAAATAAGTGTTTGGTTGTTAAAGAGACCAGGGTCAGATATGGTCATGCTCTCTGCCAATTCCGTAACCACTATAACAACTGTGCATGTTGTGGATAATCCAGAACGAAGGAACATGGCTTGGTGAATACTACCAGTATGAGGTAAGAATGCAGCTCTGACCTTCGGGTTAGCTTGATATGACTAAAACATGAGCTATTCCGGGCCAAGTGAGGCCACTGCTCCTATCGGACACACTTCTTCGATACCATATCTGTTACTTTGTGATTGATTAGTGGCCATTCTCGATTTGATTATGGAAGTGTGTTTCGAGGTGTACGGTAGTAGCTGCTATGCATTACCACCAGTCCGGGCATGCAAAACGGTAGAATCCTACCCCGGGCAATGCCTTGCGTGCCTAGTCATATGCCTGATGGAGCCCACTACAATTTTGGTTTGTGTCGTACCTATAGAGTGCTCCCTGATTGCCCACCAGTTTACGGCGGAGTTTACAGTATGTATAAACTTCGATGCGTATAAAATGTGTTAAGGGGGATATGGGTAATGCCTTAACGCTATTTTAATACTTTATTTTACCGATAGACACTATATATATATAACATATATTACTACGTATAGATAGTTTAATTGATCCTTAGGAGATGGAAAATTCCAAAACATCTCTTAAGTTATTGCACGCACGTTATACACTGGATAGAAGATGTAAAATTCCATAAACATCTCCGAAGCCATTACACTCATATTTATTTGCTATTGATTTAACTTATATAAGATCTTTTAGTTCTGACTCGAGTGTTTTGTCTTTTCGTTACAATCGAGTCAGCCTGAGGATTTCAATGTTGAAGTCTTGATTTTTGGAGGACGAAGACGGAGTTTGGTATATTATATTAGTAGTAACTTTCTGCCGCATCATTATTGAGATGACACTATTTTACCATCTACTGTGAGATTCTATGTTTTTTTTCCTCCTTTTCTCTTATTTCTTATTTACCTCTTTGACAATCTTCCCTTTTGAATGGTTTGAGTTGACATGTGAGATTTATTGTCGATTTAAACCATCCAAAAAGATAGGTCGTCACAGTTGGTATTAGAGCTTTGGTTTACGGATACCTTAGCCTGTTGGGGTTGAACTCATTAGAGATAGGGTTATTAATACCCTAGATTGAGTCTGAGTGTATATATATGAGAGAGCATATTTGTTAGTGCTATTAATTTTTTTTTGTATTGTGTTAATTTATTCTGTTGAGCATTTATAAATTCTGGTCAATGTCTAGGAAGCTATGGCATCGATAGGGATTTCTAAACACTTAATAGGGCAGACTGCCACAATATTATTTTTGAAATATAGGTAAATTAAATAATTTTACCTAGTATTATATTTTTATACAAAAGAATAATATTTATAAACGGATATAGTTGTATGTGATATTTTAGTTTGTTAGGAAGTGAATTTTATAAATATTGGCTGCGAAATAGAATGTACAAATAAAGTGAATATGAATTGAAAATTTGAGAACTTAAGTTCTGGGGTTTCGAAATTGGTTTTCAAATGATTTTGAAATATAATATTATTTTTATTTGGAAGTACTTTCGAAATAGAAATATTTTCAATGTGATTTGGAAGAAACGTTTTAAAAGAATTTTAAAAGGAAATAAGTTTTGTACTCCCCTCTTTTGTTGCTAGAAAATAATTTCGGTGATGACCGCGACATCATCGATGTTTATTTTCGAGTTTCAAAGTGAAAAGGCCACTGTAGCAGCTTTGCTACACATTTGTCTTGATAAACAAATTTTAATTTTATTTTCTTAAGTATGATTTGATATATATAAAAGATATGAGTATATATATTATTCAAAATGAATTTGAAATGAAATTCGGTATTTAGTTCTTAAATTTATTTTAATCAATGAATTTTAATTATTGTAATGAAATGGAATCTTGACTATTTTATAAGTTGGAAACTTTTGAAATGAGAAATAAGAAATAGAAGCTTAGTGATCAATGAAATTGTAAAAAAATTGAAAATTTATCACTGGTAAATTAAAGGGTAATGAAATTTAGAAGATGTAAATTATTGAACATTTTTGTTAACTAAATTAATAAGATAAATTTGTGCATCATTAGTTACATTCTAAAAACATATATAAAAATTACTAAAAATGTTTAAAAGTTGTAATGTTAATATGAATATGTAATTGAATTTTATACAAGTAAAACTTAAGTAATGGAATCATGTCTACAAATAAGAATTATGATGTACAAGAATTATTTTAGACGTAAGTTGATATTTTGAAATGCTAGTAATTAAATAGAAAAAAAAGGTGAATACTGTCTAAGAAAATGATTATAGACTCAAGAAAATGACTGAAAGAATTCATTGATGAATATTAATATTAAAATGGAAATTAAGGTTATAAGTAAATAATAAATGTGAAATAAACTACAGTGAAATATACATAATACTTTAATTGAATTCATTGATGATTTCAAATATTGAATATGAAATGAATTGTGTAAGTAATGAAAGAAAACTAATAAAAGATAATTATTGTATGAATGGATGAAAATATAATAGAAAGTAAATAATGTGAAAAGAAACCAATCGAATAAACTTAAATAATATTTAAAATCCTATGTTGTTTGGCTTATGGAATGTTGGGAAATGATATTTCAAATTGTTTAAGGATGTATGAATAATCTATTAAGTAATTATCTAAGGCTGTTGAGCGTAAGGTACGCTTGCTAGTTTATTTATTACACTTGGACGATGAAAAGTTTTTGAAACTAGACAAACCATTAGTTTTGGTTGCTATGGATGTATGATTGATTTCTTTGATTGCATGTCATTTGTTTGCATATGATTATTTCTTTTGTATGTTGCTTGTGCTATTGATTTAAAACAGCTAAAATATTAATTTCAACTCTTTTGGATTTTATAAGTAAAATACGGGTTGATGAAAGCAATAGCTATTGCTTTTGCTTTTGCTTTTATAAATAAAGTTGTTTGCCCGACAAATAGGTACATTTTTGGATTACGGTTTCGGAACGATAGTTTATTGTTTTTCCCATGGTTTGGATGTTTATTATTGAAATATGATATATATTGAAATTATTGATATTATTATTTGGCCATATCTAACCTCGCAAAGGAGACTCTGTCGAAATTTTCGTGAATTTAGGATTTAGATTTTTTTTTTGTGAAAGTTGAGTTATTTTCAAAAAAATTATTAAACTAAATTATGTAAATTAATTATTCATAAATTGATTATTTTGAATAAAAATATATCAACTTCTCAATTCCTTCTTGTTCCTTTTCGAGGACGAAATGTTTTTAGTGGGGGAGAGTGTAATGACCCATATTTTTTTATAATTAAAACTATTAAGTTAAATAATATTTTTGAAATTTAATATCACGAGAAATTAAAATTTTATGATTTATAAATGGAGAAAATAATTAGAATATGATTTAGTAATGTTGTTAGAATGTTATTGACAAATATTTTAATTTGATTTCAATCAATTGAAATAATTGTAAAGTTAATTTGGTTATAATTGTAAATATGGAATAAATTGAACGTTATTAAATGAGATAAGTTTATTATAGAATATGAAATAAATTAATTAGTACATAAATTTATTAGCTTTTGTTTGTAAACAAAAGACTTAGAAATGTGTTTGAATTTCTAATATCTAATAATTATTTTAATCATTATTTTATTATTTAATCCGTTGAAATTAATTTGAAAATCAATGAAATTTAAGGTAATTGAATATTGCAGTTAATATGGTAAAAGATGTTAACTATAGAATAATGAATGTAATAAAGTGGAAACTTATGTTAATAAATTCATAAGGTTTTGGTTAATTAAATAATAAGAATGAAAATTAAAATCAAAGAATTTATTGGAATTTAAATTATAATAAATTGGGATTTTATTGCAGTTGTAAATGAACACTGTAATTAATGTACTATTTAAATCTTGGACTTAATATGGAAAATTGTATTTTTAGAAGATTATAAATTTTTGTTCAATCAAGAATGATGAAAATTGTTAACATTTAATCTGGAATTTAAAGGTAATTAAATTGATTTTAAATTAATAAATTATTTAATTAACGTGTAAAATTGGATTTGGGCACTGTCTCGGGTTTCGACGAAACCAGATCCATCGAATCCATAACAGTGAATTATTATAAGATTTCAAGTTTCGTAGCGATCAGACTTATCGTTTGATCTTATGAGCTCGAAACGCATAGAAATTAACTAATGAAATTTAAATGAATATAATTTGATTTTGAAAGCTAACTGCTGTATACTATGGAATTAGGATTTGAAACTAGTTCCATTGAGTATAAATATATCGAAAACCTATACTCTAATATATGGGACGATCTATTTTCGTTTCGGGAATGAAACAGGCTTTTCGGGTAGTTGTTATCTTTTCGACCCAATTCGATTTGTCCATTTGTTCTTATCCATCTGTCTATATAAATAGATTTTTTTTCTAAAACCTTAGCAGCCTATTCCAATTTCTGTACATACTTCTTATTTCTCATATGCTCCTTCCCTTTTTCCCAATGTTAGACATCAAAACCTTAAATCCCTAATTCCAAGTTAAATCGAAAATTCAAACTCCTTAAAACCTATCGAATTATATATCGTTGCGAAGATCTCGACGAGCATGATGTACATTTGTTGTTCATTTTGCATTTGAGTCTCAATTTTTCTAGAATTTGGTGAAGAAGTCTCAGTCATTCGTTTTAAGGTTGTCGATTCAATGGTGGATCTTCATCCAATTTTCGATCGAAAAGTGGCAGTGTGTAGAGGTCGTCAAGGCGAGTTCATCTGTATGACCCGTTTGGGTAGATGGCATCGAGATTCGCCAGAAAATGGCAAATAACGGCAGCGACAGCGGAGCTTCGTTGCTCGATCAGAGGCGTGCGCATGGGGCCAGGAAGGAGCGGCAAGCGCGGCGAGGCCAGGGGTGGTGGTCGATCACGGCGTTGCGGTAGGACGCATTGGCAAATCACGTTAAGAAGGCGGCGGCTGTTATGTTTAGGGTTCGATCGTGGTCGCGAAGGGTTTAGCTGGGGTATGGATATTTATGATTATGCCCTCGTCTTATTTTAAATTTAAATTTAAATTTAAATTTTGAGTTTCTAAAGCTAATAACTTTTACAAACGAGCTCGAATTTGGACGGGTTTCTTCCATTGGGATCGTATCGAAATTCCAGACAATATAGAATTGATTTTGGTTATTTTTAGAGACTATTGGATTTTCGGTCTTTTATTGGATTTTAAATCGACCAAAAATCATAGGTAAGTGATCTAACACACTCACAAATACTAAACCTTCTTATATTAGTTGAATTAAGTTTATGATGTGATAAGAAATTTATTGATTGCTGTTTGGTAATTTAAATTGTCATTTAAATTTAATTTGAATTTACATTGAATTAAATTACTACTTAAATTAATATTGAATTTAAATTGTGAGTTAAATACCTGATAATGATAACTAGTTAATTGTTGTGATTCATTGGCCGATTTGGATGTTGGTTGTGATGGATGTTATATGTTGACATTTTGGATGATTTGATGTTTATATCTTTGTTATCACTATGGGTTGAAATGATGCATACCTGAATGATCTTATAGATTAGGGAAAATCACTGTGGGTTGAAATATTACATACGCGAGCGATATTATTGGTTTGGAAATCATTGATTTGGGATACGGGTAAAAATGATATATACCTAGAAATTTAACTATTTTGGGTGGAAATGGCACATACCCAATTACTTGATCATAGTGTAGAAAAATATATATGGACACCGTTGGTAAGTTTTAAATTATTTTCTAAATGGTAAAGTATGTTTGATTTATAAATTTGCTTTTTTTTTAATTTTTTTAATGATTTTATTTAAAAATTTATATTTGAAAAATAATTTATTTTATATATTTTAAGACTTCAAATTATAAGTCAATATATCATTTTAATGGTAAATTTAAGACTTTAACTTATAATTTTATTTAGTTTTAAATATATATTTAGATAGTTTACATATTAATTTAATTAAATATTTAATATAATTTTAATACAAATATTTTAAATTTAATTTAATATAGTAAATATAAAATTTAATTTAATATAGTTAATATAAAATTTAATTTAAGATAATAAATATAGTTTTTATAATAACTTTAATAGATAAAGATTTTATAATTTTGTAAATGATTTTGTAAGGAATTTATAAAAGTTTTATAAGAGATTTTGTAATGGATTTTATAAAAAGACTTTTATAAAGCATTTTATAATGGTTTTATAAAGGAATTATAAAGGTTTTAATGGATTTTATAAAGGGTTTTACAAAAGAAATCGTATAAAGGAATTTGCATAGAAGTTTATGAAAAAGGGAAGAGTTGTAAAATGTTTTGGAATTTATAAATAGCTTTATAAATGGTTTTAAAGCATATAAATAGTTTATAAATGGTTTAAGAGAGATTTATAAATTATTTTCGAAATTGATTGAAAAAAATCTTCCTTTGCATTTATGAATATATTTATAAATGGTTGTCATATTCCTTATCGAGCCCACTACGATTTTGGTTGTGTCATACCTATAGAATGCTCCTCAACAGCCCACCAGTTTACGGTGGAGTTTACAGTACTGTATAGAGTAGGATGCCTATAAATTGTGTTAAAGGGGATTTGGGTAACACCTTAATGCTATTTTAATACTTTACTTTACTGATAGACACTATATATATAACATATATTACTACATATAGATAATTTACAGATCCTTAGGAGATGGAAAATCTCGAAACATCTCTTAGTTATTGCACGCACATTATGCATTGGATAGAAGATGTAAAATCCCATAAATATCTCTAAAGCAATTACACTCATATTTATTTGTTGTTGATTTAATTTACATAAGATCTTTTAGTTCTGACTCGAGTGTTTTGTCTTTTCATTATGCTCGGGTCCGCCTGAGCATTTCAGCGTTGAAGACTTGATTTCTGAAGGACGGATACGAAGTTTAATATATTATATTATTAGTAACTTTCCAATGCATCATTATCGATATGTCATTGTTTGTACTCTAATTGTTGTAAATTATGTAATCAAATGTATATTATAAATAGCTTCATGAACTATTTATTTGATTATTATATTTTGTCATTCCACTATGAGATTCTTTAATTTGTTTTTCTTTCTTTTCTCTTATTTCTTATTTACTCCATTGACAATCCTACCTTTTGAATGGTTTGAGTTGACATGTGCGGTTTATTGTCGATTTTAACCATCCAAAAAGGTAGGTCGTCATAAACGGCTTGCTTCATATCTTACCCGAGTTTGGGAGTTGTTGACGGATATGGAGTACTATGAAGTTCTGCATATCCCACTTGAGCGGAATAGGGAAGCCGACTCGTTGGCAAAGTTTGCAAGCTCTGGCGACACTCAATGAATGGGCTTGGTTCTGGTTGAGACCCTACATACCCCAAGTATACATGCAATGGAAGTTGATCATGTACTGGAGACGGAGCTTGAAAAGGAGTCATGGATTTCCCCATTCAAAGAGTTCTTGTTGCATGGAGTCTTACCTAAGAAAAGCAACGATAAGCGACAAGTCCATCGTAAAGCCTCACGATATATTATACAAGACGGGCTTATGTATCGAAAGGGATTCTCCATCCCTTGCTCAAGTGTATTGCCCATGATGAGATAAAACATGTCTTGAAAGAGGTCCATAAAGGCGAGTGTGGTGACCATACTGGGGGCAGATGTTAGCTAAAAAGATACTCCGTTATGGATACTACTTGCCGATCGTGAATTGGGATGCCACAGACTGTGTGAAATGATGTGACAAATGCCAGATATATGTAAAAGTCCCAAGAGCGCCGCCGACAAAAATCATGCAAATGGTTAGTCCATGGTTGTTTGCGGTAGGGCTGTCAATTTCCTACACGACCCGAAACCCGCACGGAAATTAGCAGGTTAACCCGACCCGTTTAAGTTGGCGTCATTTTCGGGTCAACCCGAATTTGACCTGTTTATAAACGGGTGGGTTTGGGTTGACCCGTTGACCCGAAATTAACCCGTTAACAACCCGTTTATACTTATACGGGTTGACCCGACCTGTTTACGACCCGTTCCGACCCGTTTATGACCTAGTTATACCTTATACGGGTTGACCCGACCCGTTTACACCTTATACGGGTTGACCCGACCCATTTACGACCCGACCCGTTTATAATCGGGTTACACGGGTCGGGTCGGGTCGGTTCAACCTGTTTATAAACGGATCGGGTTCGGGTTGAGTTTTATGGACTCGTTTAATAAACGGGTTGACCCGACCCATTTAAAATCAGCCCGAACCCGACTTGACCCGACCCAAACCCGACCTGACCCATTGACAGCCCTAATTTGCGATATCAGGAATTGATATTGTCGGCTCATTGCCGTTTCCAAAGGTGGTGCGAGATATGCAATTGTCACGGTTGACTACTTCACCAATGGACCGAAGTAGAGCCATTAGCTACGATCATAACCAAAAAAGTCATTAACTTTGTTATTCGAAACATTGTATGCCGTTTCGGTCTTCCGCAAACTATTGTAACCGATAACTGAACTCAATTTGATAGTGTTGAGTTCAAGGATAAAGGCAAGTGGGTGGACGAACTTCCTACGATGCTTTGGGCCAATAGGACCGCTCATAAGTTTGCGACTTGCCACACTCCATTTGCTCTGGCTTACGGAGCCGAAGCGGTCATTCCCGTAGAACTTGAAGTCTCTTCCCATCGGGTGACTTACTACAATCCCAGAACAAATCAAAATCTCTTATTGGATTCACTGGAGTGTATTGATAAAAAGTGCGAGGAAGTCGATTTGAGAGCGGCTGCACATGGATACCGGGTCGCTGACACAATGATACTGAAGTCCGATCGAGAACTTTCGAAGTGGGCGACCTTATCCTAAAACGAATCTTTCCAGTCCCATCGCACATGAACCTAACATGGAAGGGCCATACGTCATTAAGTAGAGGCTTGGAGAAGGAATTTTCAAACTAGCGACTCCTGATGGTGTAACACTTCCAAAAGCGTGGAATAACGTGCATTTACGAGGCTGTTTCACCTAGACTATTCTTTCATATTTCAGTAGATTTTTTTTTCTCAATATTTGCTTTGGCATTTGATTTTTTGATGTATAATAAGGCAAGTTATTCTGCCCTTTATTTTCGTGATGAATAATTAAAGCTCCCTTTGCGTGAATTACCATTATTGCATGTTATGTTTAATATGTGCTGAAACTGATTGATATCGACGTATCCAATGTATGAACGGATGTGTAATGAAAAAAATCTCTAAGTCCCTGGAGTGGGATTAGAGGACGCTGAGTCTCCATAGCGTGGACTAGAGTCTAAACGACTTGAAATATATCTCTAAGTCCCAGAGTGCGGATTAGAGTACTCTGAGTCCCCGGGGTGCAGACTAGAGTATAAAAGGCTTGAAAAAATTTATAAGTCCCCAGAGTGCGGGTTAGAGTACTCTGAGTCCCCGGAATGCAGAGTAGAGTATAAACGACTTGAAATAGTTTCTAAGTCCCCGAAGTGCAGATTATTGTACTCTGAGTTCCCGAAGTGCAGACTAGAGTATAAACGACTTGATAAAATCTCCAAGTCCCGGAGTACGGATTAGTGTACTCTGAGTCCACGGAGTGTAGACTAGAGTATAAATGACTTGAAAAATCTCTAAGTCCCTGGAGTGTGGAATAGAGTACTCTGAGTCCCCAGAGTGTGGACTACAGTATAAACGACTTGAAAAGAAATCTCTATGTCCTAGAGTGCGGATTGGAGTATTCTGAGTTCCTGGAATGCGGAGTAGAGTGTAAACTACAAAAAAAATTATTCTAAGTCCATAAAGCGGGCCAAAATGTTCTAAGTATCCAAATCGATGGATAAACAAGAGAGCTGTCAACCGTTCGTTATCCCACAAACTCCGATCTGAGATCGATAGAAGATGCTCAATCTATTTGCGGCGGAGTGCGACCGGTAGTTTCGATTTCGGCTTGGAATCATTTGTGACTTAAGATGTAATCTGTAGAGGAGCTCTAAGATTAAGATAATGAATTATCAATGAAGCTTGAAAAAATTATCACAAGCACTTGGAACGGGGGAAGTTACTCTATGAAATAATAATTGACTTGACAATTGGCTAAGGGAAAAAAAAATATTTACGATCTCGGAAATTCTTTATAAACCATTCGAGATGCCGGGATCCGCACCTGTACATGTGCTACCAAAAAGAAAAAGAAAGAGGAAAAAACAACAACGCAAGCCTAACTTATTTGGAATAAGCAAAGCATTACAGGACTTTGACTATTTCTTTAACTTTACCTCCTTCTTCGGCTTTTTAGGGGTCAATTTGGTCGAACGTCTTTTTCGAGACCCTATGCTCCCAGGTGTAGAAGTCTTGAGGAAGGAGGAGTAACCGCAATAGGAGTGGACCCGCGAAAAGGGATGAATTGTAAATACCTATGGAGAGGATCATCGATTGCCACCAAATCAGGTTCACCCTTAATTTCGAGCTTCGATTTCTCCTCTTTTTCACTCTACTCCTTCAGGTTGAACTCAACGGTGTGCTTAGAAGCAGCCATAACTATAACATCATCATGCTTCTCCGTAGGTGATGGTTTTTCAAGTTTGTCCTCATCAAGTGCCCCAATCACCCGAGCATCAGGCCTTGGGATATATATGGCAGCCGGAGCCTCGACAACTTGTCCTTCCTGCTCTGTGGCGACTTTACTCCTAAGAGTTGGCTCAGGACCAGTATGACTTACAGAGTTTCGTTAAAAGCAAATTTTAGACTACAGCTATTGTTTATCGCGAACATCAACTTTTAGATTGAAAAGGGCTTAGTGTGGTACTAGCATCTGGCTGACTCTCGGTAGTCATCGGTGTACTCCCTTCGATGTTAGGAGAGAACATCTATGGCCTAAGTCTGGGTTTACCTATATCATAACCAACATGCTTCTCCACGGGATGAGAAGATGATGTTTTAGCCAACTGTGTATGAGGAAGAGGACCCTTGGTTTGGTTCCAAGAGACCCTACAACACCTTCTTTCTCTAGGATCGGTCCAAGGGTCTTACCAAATTGGAGTTTAGCGGCAGCTAAGTCAGATGGCTCATTTCCTTGCAGCACTTTCTACACAAGTTCCCCCTCATCAAGCTCTGCCACTCCCAATTCCTCTTTCCCGATCCTTATGACGATCTCCCAAGCTTCGACAAGCGACTTAAGATATCCCTCGCCTAGAAAAGTCAAGTCGTGGTGAAGGAGGACCTGGGCATTAAACTCGTTGATGAGTGGATCGAATAAGCACTTGATTTCCTCCCCACCGGACTCAGTCACTGCCTCGATTCCGAAGTCAACTTTCGAGAGCACTGCTCTCATGCCTGGTTCGCGAGCAAGTTCTTTCAATGCTTCAATTTAGGAGAGTATCTCGTCGAGCGCCGTTTTCAGTCTTCTCGTTTCAATGATTTCCTCGCAATACTTTTGTGACTCCTCTTGCACCTCCACTTTCTTCTCCTCCTCATTGGACAATATTTTTTCTAACTCCTCCACACCACGAGCTAAAATATCTTTCTCCTTCTATAAGGAGTCCTTTTCCAAAGCCAAGGTGTTGCTGCGGTGGAGCGCATCATTCAGTTCTTTCTTGTGAGAAGCCTCTATGCGATTAACTGCTTCCGTCATCTCGTTTGCATTTTTCTTCGCCTCATCAAGTTGAGCTTTGAACCCAAGTAGCTCAATATCTTGGTACTTAATAATGTCTTTATCGTGGATGGCCTCCATCTTAAGACGATCAATCTCATGTTGACGTTCAATAGAAACCTCGGAGACCTTTTCGACTAAATGAATGAATGCTTCGTGTTGTACATACACGTCGTTCACACATGCCAGTGAGTTCTCTTTGGCAGTTCCCAGGATAGGATGTATAGCCGGAAGGTATTTAAGACCGTCAAAACAAATCTTTGGAAAGGTACCTTTATGCTCAGCTAGTTTCTTCATCGTAGTCGGATCATGAGCAGGAAATGGGGGAATTTGTTCAAATGTGACCGACTTTGTTTATGGTTCTCACGGGACTGCCTGGTGCTGGACGATCCAGAACGTTGGTCGTAAGGAGCATCAGATTGAGAGCCTTGGTATGCAGACTTATCTCCACTGCACATAGGAGGGATAGCTGGTTCGCTTTGGCATGAAGTGTGTACTTGGGATATACTTCTAGAGGATGATAATGATTCTCGTGAATGGTAATCTTTCTCCCACCCTTCTTCTCTCTCTCGGTGCCTTCCGGACTTAGAATCCCGACTCGAACAATGGAAAATGGAAGGGCCAAAAAGGTGATCGAATGCATGCGAATAAGGCAAGTGAGTGGTGGGGTGCAAGTGCTTGTGTGTGTCCTTGTGTATCCCTCCGATGGATCAATAACGTTTTATTTACTCATAGGAGTCCTTTCTCCTTGATTAGTAGGCTTCCTAACTTCGTCGCTTTTTGCAGGACAGTTAAGCCGTTCGACGCCAAGGGTGGTGAAGTCATAATTCAACAAATTGCCCGGAATGGTGAATCAGAAAGCCCCTTCAACAAAATCTCCATTTTTTGAGAAGATGAACTCTTTTCGACAGGAGTTATAGGTCTCCCCATTTTTCTTTTTCTTAATTCTATATGCCAAACATTTTCTCTTTTTCGAGGAAAGTTGCGATTGGCTTGTATGTGGCGCATCGGCTTTCGACGCTTGTCCAAGGCCAGCATCTTCATTTTTTAGCCATGTGTCTTATATTTCCTTTATCTCTCCTTCTTTGGCGCCTTCTTAGATTCCTCAGCAGGGGGCACCATGGGATCGTCTTGTTCTCTCCTTCTCTCAGCAATAACTTTCGGGATCGCTCTACTTCTTGGGATGCTGATTTTGCGGCTTTCTTCTAATAACCTAAATTGTAAGAGCAGTTTTTCAGTGAAGAGGAGTTTGATCTCTCTATCCTCCATTGGAATAACATGGATAGCTGCAACTGCCCTAGAATATCTAATTCCTTCGTGCCTAGAGCGAGCACCTAAAAGAGTTGAAAGAATTCATATGATTAGGAAAGAAGATGTGATTTGAGTGCTTGAATTAAGGGCAGAGGCAGGGATAATACTTAGGTCCTTCCAACCACCTTCTTGCGAATTCGAGAGGAAATCGCATGTAGAACCACTCTTGCTTGAATAGGGAGATCTTATTCCGTGCATCCATTGAGACTTGGCATTTGGGCATGGGCTCAAGAAAGACATACGAAGGACTGCCGGTTTGTCTTCTGAAGTTATAAATATACCGAATGTCCTCGGGAGTTGGTGGACGAAATAGGGCATTCATGAAAAGAAGGAAAGTGCCATGGATAAAGGCATAGCTATTGGGGGCAGTTGAGTGGGAGCAATTCCCATATACTTCAGCACTTCACGAATAAAAAAGTTGAAAGGTGGCGCATACACTCGGCCCAACACATGAACTTATCACATGTGGTATATTCAACTAGGGGCAAATAAGGCATGTCCTGCCTTGATGGAACTAGGATATGTTCGAAAGGAATCACATGGATTGAGCTAATCGATGAATAGCAGCTTCGTCGATTTTTGAAGCCTATGAATCAGTCAGATTGTTCAGGACAACGGCATCATTCACAGCATCGAGGACTGGGTCTATAACCTTAGTAGAAAGAGTTGGGATATCAAAAAAAAGATCTGCTTGTGGACTAGATGTCTTTGTTGCATCTCTTTGCTGGCTTGGTTCGGGCTTGTCAAACAAAGTAGCGGAGCTTGATTTCCTATTTGATCTAGAAGACATCGTAGGAGAATGCTTTGTATAACTTGATATATGTGTCAGCTATACTCAATAGACAATCAATATTAGAAATAATAATCTTTCCCTCCGTGCCGTGTGTAAACTAGTGCAATAGAATGTGAAATGAATGTGAATGGTTTAAGATTAGAAAAATGAAAGTAAAATGTTCAAGCTCAGAGGTTTCGTCCGAAGAGACCGTCATCGCTGACTATCTTGGACAACATCAAAGGTGATAGATGACAAAAAATTTAGTATAGGATGTTGATATTTGGAATTATGAAGTCCGTTGCTTGAGTATGTTGGGCTAGTTTTATACTTAACCCGTGTTAAGTGGATTGGGAGTTTGTTCGTTCAAATTCAAGTCCATCGATCCGTATATGCTAGTCGTGTTATTGTTAGTCACTTTATGCTTGGGCAAGGAAGTATGCAGACATATGTTTAGGTAGCTTGAGTTAAAGTAGTTTTATTTTTTCAACACTGATCCTAGCCATCTATTCTGATCCCTTCATCTTATCCCATGGCCGATCCCTCCTATCTAAGTACTATACCGATCCCTTCCTCCAATCTATATGACGATCCTTCCTTCCCTAGAACATACCGAGCCTTATACTCAAAGTAAAATGCCAACCCCTTTTTCCTCTATCTCCTATGCCTATAGAAGAATACTGATCCCCTTCTTCTATAATCCCTATGCCGAACCCACCTAAAATCCTAGCCTACACCGCCCACTTTCTTTTATCCTAACCTATGCCGACCCTATATCCTACCGACCCTATTTTATACATTATCTTCACCGAACCCATTCTCTTCTCCTACAACTCCTTTCTTTTCCCCCTTCTTCTCCACCTTTTGTCTACCATTTGCTGAAATACATCTGCTTGTGCACCCAAACGATACATAAATTCACCCGAACTCAAAGGTTGCAACCCAACAATGCAAATTAAGGGAGGTTTCGTACCTATATTTCATGTTGGATGGCGAATGTTAGGATTCTTGAATCAAAGGATGACAAGGATCAGCTGTATGGGATAGATTAAGTTCGTGTTTGTTTTTTAGGTTAAAAATTGCGAGATTTGAGTTTGTAAGAAGGAGGATTTTCATGATGGTGAGGGGTTCGGCCAAAGGCAACTTGAGCGTGCAAGAAGAAAATAAGATTTAGAAAATGGAAGTAGAGGGTAAAGGAGAAGGAGATGTGCGATTTTATATGGAAGTGTTATTGGGCGTATGAACGGATCTTAGCCAAGAGACCCAATCATTTTATTGGAAGGGGTCGGCCTTGGGGTATGCTGACCCCAACCATGAGGATTCATCAAGGAATCGACATAACAAATGCCGACCCCTCTCAGTAAATAAGAGGTAAAAAATATAATAATAATAAGATGTAATAAAATAATAATGGGATGATAATGCATATTGTAAACCATGAAGGAGAAGGGAAGATGTGCTTGGATAGTAGATGTTCGTGAGATTTTAAAAAGTTTTTGTGAATCCAACCTTTGAAAAGTTGAGCTGGAAAAACGTAGGACTTCATATAACTAGACTTTTGCATTCAAATGGGACGAGACTTCATCAAAGGCTGGTAGAGAACAACAATCAACCGATGATTTGTACAAGCTTGCCTCTAGGAAACTAGATTTTTCTCTTATTCAAAGCACATCGTGTTATTCATAGGATGCACTTTGGGACAAAAATGTTACCCGGTGCCTTGGCCTGGCCACACGAAGGTAATTACCGCGGTAATTGACTATTAATGGAAGAATGGCCGTGAGAAGACATCTATATGACCAGAGTGTAATTTCCAAGCAGCCATGTCTAGCCTATGGTCAATAAGGTCGACGAATAGATGAAATACGATGGCAGGATTATGAAGGTTGGCTTGGTGGAATATAAGTCAGCATAGATGATTGACGAGTTAAAGAATATGTGGCATTCATTGGGGTTTGCAAAGCAAGTAGGTTCCATCAGGTCGATGTAGCAAATGGGATGTGATCAGATCGGCATATGATGAACAGGGTCGACATGAAGCGTATAGTAGAGTTCGAGTTGATAAAGGGTATAATGGTGTTTGGATCGGCATAATAAGTAGAATGAATGGGGTCGTCATATAATATATGGTGTACCGGGTCGACATAGTGCATAGTAACGTTCAGGTCGGCTTAGTAAGTGACATCCACAAAGTCGGCAAAGTGTGAATATTTTTTCTGTTTGGCATAATGTGTGGTGGATCGGGTCGGCCTGGAGCATATGATGAACCGGGTCGACAAAGGGTATGGAAGAGTTTAGTTACTCAGGCCGGCGTAGGATACAAGGATTTTGGAATCGTTACACAAAGATGCTTGGGTCGGCATAATGGTATAGGTTTTCATAGTGAGTTGGGCTAAGCATTTCTTATGGTGGGCCCAATTGATTAAGTTGAAGTCCGCCTTCATCTATAAATATAGGACCGGGGCCATTCTTAGGGATCTCTTTTTTCAGCTACCAAGGGAATACTCTATCATTTATTATAATCAATTTCTCTTTGCTTTAACTCGTATTCAAGCTATTCCTTGTGAATTGTAACTGTAATCAAGTGATTGATAAAGCAATAAAGAGAGCATTCAGAATAGACATAGGCAATCACGTCGAATCACTGTAAATCTTATTGTTTTTACTTTTTTCTATTCTTTCTAGTAATATATGGTGTTGCTCCTCATTTTTCATTTAGATTCTTTATTTATTTCACTACTAAAATCTATTATTGGGTGTTTATGACCAATTTAGTTGTAAACACTCCACTAACACTTCTTTGATCTTTTTTGAAGCTTTCCAAGGCTATCAGATGGTCATCAACTTGCACAACAAGTGCAAGTACTTCAAAGAAAAAAAATTGTTCGATGCCCTACTAACTTCGTCAAGAAATAGCCGTCCAGATGAAAGTATTTCGCCATCCATCCCACTTTCGCCTTATTCTGTTTTTTGCTTTGTCCAAATTGCTTAATCTGTTTTAATTCCATTGTAGTTATTCCTCTAAGAGTAGATAGTGATGACCTAAGACGCATGGTTGCTACTCTTTAAGCCATTCGGAGGGAAGAAGCATAGTGAAAACTCATCTGGTATTAACTCATGCCTCCATCACTTCCATCTTCTACACAACGGCTACCGAGTCTTCTTTGAACCGTCACTACTGGACTTAAAAGATAGGTGAATATGCTCCTAGCTAGCCTACCGTCGAGTAATCAATGGTGATGATAAAGATGAGTTCATCGAGATAAAGTTAGAAGAAGAAAAAGATTAATGGAAAGAAGAAGATAAAGAACGGGAGGGTAAAGATAAATATGCTCCTAGCTCACTTATTAGTAGTTTCCTTTATTCTCTTAATGTAGCAGAAGGGAAGTTAGGTACGATCTTTGTAGTTTAGGAGTTTGCATATGTGTTTGAAGAGGTGTCCATTTTACCACCTCATTGTGAGATAGAATTTCATATTGATTTGGTTCAGGATGCTAAACCTATTATGTTGCCTGTCTATACGCTAACAGTAAAGGAGAAGTTGGTACTAACTAACCAAGTCACCGATTTATTACATAAAGGCTTGATCTGACCTAGTCGTTTGAATTGAAGAGCGTTCATCGACTTTTCTATGAAGGTGGATGGTTCCTTAAGACTCTATATGGATTACCACAAGCTCGATAAGTGGACTGTTAGGAACACGTATCCTTTGCCTAGGATAGATGACTTTTTTAATTAACTTCATGGTGCTCGGGTATTTTCTTAGCTTGATCTTGTTGTAGGGTTTCATCAGCTTAGGAAAGTAGAGGAGAATTACCCCTTGATAACTTTCATGTCCGATAAGTTTTATGAGTGGTTAGTTATGCCATTCGGCCTAACTAATGCTTCAGCATATTTCATGGACTTAATAAATCGAGTTTTCTGTGATGTATTGAATAAGTTTGTTCTTGTGTTTATTGAGGATTGTATAAAAACATTTAGAGAGCATGTGTTGAAGGCTAAGTTCTCAAAGTGTCACTTTTATCAGTCGAAAGTTAGGTTCTTAGGTCACGTTCTCTCGACGGAGAATATTTCTTTTGATCCAACGAAGGTTGTGATTGTTCAGGATTAGAAGAGGCTAGAAAGTGCAACCGAGATTAGGAGTTTCTTAGGGTCAGTAGGTTATTATAGGAAGTTTATTTAGGATTTTTTAAAGATCGCTTCATTCTTGATGAATCTGATGAAGAAAGACATCAAATTTGTTTAGACTAATAAATACGAGCAAGCATTCAAAGATTTGAAGGCAAGGTTAAGTGGTTCCCCTATTCTTACTGTTACGGATGGAGGTGAGGGTTTAACCATTTATACCGATGCTTGTACAGGTTTAGGTGTGGTGTTGATGCAGCATGAAAGGGTTATAACTTGTGCCAATTGGCAACTCAAGCCACATGAATCAAGGTATCCGACCCATGACTTGGAATTGTTACTAGTTATTTTGCACTGAAATTGGAGACATCACTTGCTAGGTGAGAAGTTCGAGTTGTATATGGACCATAAATCCTTGAAGTATCTTTTCACTTAGAAGGACCTTAACATGAGGCAATTAGGTGGTTAGAGTTTCTTGCACCCTACAGTCTGGACATTTTATCTATGCTTGGGAAAGCTAATGTTATAGCTGATGCGTTCAGTATGAGGTATGCATTTATGGAAAATGTAGAGGTTCGTCCAACTTTGATTAGTCATATCTAAGGAAATAAACTTAGAGATCTTTTTGTTACTAGGATAGCTAAAGTGGTGAGTGAGAAAAAGGTATCGGAGAGGTAGCTAGGATTTAAGGTGGATAACTGTGGTATAGTGAGGATGAAAGGAAGGTTGTGTCCCAGATGTTGATGGGATTAGGTAAGAGGTACTGACAAAGAGTCATCATTCACGATTGATGATACATCCAAGGGTTACTAAGATGTATCAAGATATGAGGCAAAAATTATAGTGGAAAGCAAGAAGAGAGATGTTTCCATCTTTCTAAGTAATTTTTCTAAATGCCAACAAGTCAAAGACATCCACTAGAAAACAACTGGACTGTTTCAGCCACTTTAGATTCCTAATTGGATCTGGGAGTGGATATTTATGAACTCCATAGATGAACTACCCATGTCAATGAAGGGCAACAAAGGCATATAGGTTATAGTGGATAAATTAACTAAGAGATCACACTTCTTATCAATGAAGATTACGAAGACATCTTCTAGTTCAGCCAAATTATATGTTAAGGAGATCGTCAAGCTTTACGGAGTTCCTTGTGATATCTTGAGGAATAGAGATTTGATATTCACAGGCTAGTTCTAGAAAGGGTTGCATGATATTTTAGTGGCCGAGCTAAGTTTGATTACATCTTACCATCCACAGATTGCTAGGCAAAAAGAGAGGGGTAACCGTGTCTTGTAAGTTTTGCATCAGGCTTGTAAATTAGATTCGGGGGTTTATGGGAAGAGCATTTACCTCTTGTTGAGTTTTCATACAACAGTCACCAGGCTAAAAATGGAATGTCACCTTTTGAAGCATTGTATGGTAGGTCTTGCAAATTCTCCATCGTATTAGGTGAAATCTAGAGGTCGTCTAGTACTCGGGCTGGATATGATTCGAGAGGCATCATTTAAGATAACGGAGATTATGAAATGAATTAAAGAAGAGCATAATTGGTAGAAGAGATATATGGATGAGAGGGGTAGAGACTTGGAGTTCTCGGTTGGGGACCTTGTATTCATAAAATTTTCTCCAATGAGAAGTGTTGTTTGGTGTGGAAGGACGGTGAAGTTGGCTCCTAGTTATATAGTACCATCCTGATTCTAGAAAGGATAGGTACACTTGCATACAGAGTCGAGTTATTGATTAGACTATCGGGTATGCATAATGTGTTTCATGTATCACATTTTTCTTAAGTTTGTGCATGATCCATGTTTGACAGTGGAAGTTTTTCCACAAGAAGACTTGTAGGTTTAGCCTAATTTAGTTGATCGAAATGTAAAGCGATTAAGGATTAAGATCTTGAAGTTGGTTGAGCTACAGTAGAGCAAGGATGCTAAGCATTATGCTTAGGAGATGAAGGATAGTGTGAGGGAATCCTATTCGGAGTTTCTTTTAGACTAATGGTTTCTTATTTTAATATAGTATAGCTTTTGTAGTGTACTCACCGCTTGAGGTGGAGTTACTTAGTATGCATTTTGGTTTGCAGACTGGTTTGTATATAGTTTCGGTAGTACTCTATATATGCACGTGTTTCTTCTTTCTCTTTTGATTATGTTCTTATTTGAATTTCGAAGATAAAATGTCTTAAGTGAGGGAGAATGTACCGATCCGTAGTTTCAAACACTTCATCTTGAATATCGAAACCATTGAAATATGGTTGAGTGTTATAGATGTAATTTTATAACCTTATTAAACTCCTTTTAATTGATAACTAATGATAAGTAACCTATCCTTAAAATTTATTTACAAAATAAATACTTGAAGAAATATCGATAATGTGACCAAAAATCGATAAACGTCTTTTTATTCGATATAGGTTGTCAAAAAATTTTGTTCACGTCTAAATAACATAATAGATCATTAATGGCTGATAAAAATATTTTCAATAAATATGATTAACAAAATCACTTAGGAAAGTTCAAGAAGCTCCTAGAAGGATTTGTGAGTGGAGATATTTGTGAAAAGGTATTTGTTTTGGCATGTGATGTGTAAAGTAGAGCATATGAAGGCATATGGAGTGGGGATGATCTTGGCCGGCTAGGGAGGATGAGAGGAAGGGTGTGCTTACCCCTTGAAACCTATATAAATGTGTGTATACACATGGAAAATACTTTCACAATTTTAGTGCAAAAAGAAAACTAGCTCTTCACTCTATTCTCTTCATAAGTTCCTAAGAACAAATCAAAGCAAATCAACTCAACTCTTCACCACTCAAGCTAGAAACCTACAACAACATTACAACGACCCTTAGCAATTGTAAGTAGAAGATTTGGAGCACACTCCCCAAAGATCAAGGCCATGAGCATTATCGGGTATTTTACCCTAGGTCACTAGCAAAGGTGAAGGTAGGAAGGAAGTTTTGGTGTTTGTAAGTTTGTGGTAGGAACTGGAAGCCTGTACTTAGTTGTTTTCTTATTGAAGGGTGAGCTAACTCACCATTTGAAAGAATTTGAAGTGAATATATTATTGTTTAAACTATGGTATATGTGCTTGATCTATATTGTGATATATTCTAGTGATTATTGCTTTGGAAAGAAAATGGCATATGCAAATAATGTATATGGACTTGTATGACTTATTGCATAGCCTTAAAACAAAGCATATAGGGTTTGGTTGGACTTTGGTTTAAATCAGACTTGATCTGGAAGTGGTTTTATAGTGATAATCACTATAGAAGCACTTAGGAGCCTTGTGTTCTATAGAATTTTGAAGAGAAATACTTAGAGATTTCTCACCATAGCTGTAATGTATATTGTGTATATGTGTTACTATGTATGTGTTACTATAAAAAGATTGGATGCCAATAAATTTTTTGTTATACGGAAAACCGATCAAACTTTCAAGATCAAAATTGGCCCAGTTCATATATAATTATAACGGTCATCTCTAGCACTTTTAAACACTGTCTTTTCGTGAACCTCTTTTTATGGCATTCTGGAAATGCTGTAGTTTATATTTAAGACTTTAAATTGCTGTGAAATGATTTTAACTTCAAGTATTTTACTTTAATCTTTTTGGTAGTCTTTTAAGTTAGAATATTTTAAAAGTGGTTTGGGATTTCTATACATTTTTAATGATTAATCATGAATTAAAAGTAGAAAGTTTATTTTTATATATAGGTAAAATATTCTTTTTCAACTTTTCAAATAAATTATAAAATTATATATTTTAAGTAATATTTTAAATAAATGTTTTAAACCATATTATAAGTATTTTAAAGTATATTTTAAGTATATATAGTTCTAGAAAATTAGTTATTTATTTTACTAAGGCATTAAATATCTTAACTTATAATATCTTCTAAATTGGTTTATTAAATGTCATAGTTTTATAAACAAATTATTATACATAAATATTTATAATTTTTAAGAGAGTCTAAAATTATAAACAAATATTTTATGAAAGAGATTCAGAAGTTGCTTAGTGGTTAATCATGTTTGTTTTGTTTACTTGTTTATGAAAAGTAATTAACTATACTTAACACTAAAAGCCGATGAAGTAGACTTGTCTATCTGTGAGAGTTATGAAGAATGTTTGAGTAAGGTTTAGAAGCAATAAAGCTCTAACCTACCGGCTTCACTCTTGACTGAGGGATAACAAGTTGAGATGGCTGGAAATGTGTTAAGTATGCAAAATTTATTTCCATAAGCGATCATTTTTAGAACTAGATAGTCGATTAGTTGACTATCGAACTTGACCATTTAACTTGGGAAGTATATGAAAGCTTTACAGCTTCATATGGTTTGAGATCCCTTGAGGAGGACTCATTGGTATGAAATGTCTCTATCTTTAAGAATTGTGTATATATGAGATCCCCCGGGTGGACTCCTTTATATACTGTTTGCTCACTTCTAAAAGAACTGGACTTGAGTTTACTAAAAAATTCATCAATTTAGTTCTAAAGAGTCTAGGATTGATAAGTGTTTTACTTACGGAATACTACTTCAAAACTAGTATATGATTCTACATTTTGAAAGCAGATATGAAGTGGAATTCTATAGAGTTGAGCTGTCTATCCTAAGGTTAAGTCCGCAGGAGAGGTCAACTTTATCATTTATCAGTCGATTTGTGATAGAATTCATAAAAGGATTCATGTTCTGTTCGAGTGATGAAGACTCATGTGAGAGATGATGAACGTGACCTCGAATTTTAAAATGATAGAAAATGAAGTAGGAGCATAGACATAGGGTTTAGCTAACCCATAGGATATATCAACTCCATCTCTGGAGTATGTTATCAATGTTGATAGTGAGAGTTTATGATATTCGGTATCACATGTTTAGGCATGGACCGGCTATGTTTATCTTAATGATATATTTTATCTAGCGATATACAACGCTTGGAAGGTAGGTTCTGACCCTTGTATTGAGGCCATTTTCAGTTTATTGTGGAGACCTCCATGGGAAACTCCATATGCGAACGTACCTTAGCGGTCTTAGATGTACTTCTAATATTGTTGTGTTGTGAGACGCGGGCAACATAGTTATTTTCTTGTTTATGTTCTACATCATAGATACTATCTATGTCACTATATTACTTAACAGATGGTTTAGTTTCTTTTGAGGGAAAAACTATTACGGTGATTGGTACGGTCTCAAAGTTAATACATGTATCTTGAGGTCCTCATACCAGAGTTATGTCTAACACATAGTTTTGTTTTCCCTAAATTTCTCATGTACTCTACTAAGTAGCTGAGTATAGAAGGGATTACCTTGGATTCTTTAGAGCTTTAAGATACAAGCTAGAGGCTTCCATTTATTTATTTATTTCTATTTTCGTTGCATTATTATTATGTATGTGTCTACATTGTGAGAACAGGAAATTACAACTGTACGGGACGATGATAGTACTTCGGTTTAGTAATATGAAATTACTCTATATTTTGGAGTAACTCACTATACTATCTTTTTGAATATTGTATATTATCGTTCCACTATGAGATTCTAATTTATGTTCTTTCTTTCTTGCTCTGTTTATTTTTCTTTTGACTTTACCCTAACTATATCTTTTTTCGACACTTAGATGTTCGGCACTTAAATACCGTGAATGTATTATTGTCGACATTCAAGGGTCTAAAAGTTGGGTCATTAAAAGATAAATAAATAAAAACCATAAAAATTTATATGTTAATTTCCTATATTTTAATTTATTACATTTATAGATTAGTTCGATTTAGTTGAAATTAAAATATGTCAACAAATGATGTTCTGTGATTCTATGGTCTGAATTCAGCCCTTGGTAATGTTTAAATAATTTACATATATTAAAGTCAGTATGAACTTTATTCAAGGATGGCAGTGGATACGCTTTCATTTTCTTTTATATCATTTAGGTGAAATCTAATTTCTAATCTACTAAAGCTACAACATAAATAACAATTAGATTTTTACCAATGGTCAAAAACTTAAATAATTTCCAAAGTTAATTAGATTGTACAACTTTAATGCCATAGGTCTAATTCAATAACATTTATCAATTAACCATTTTATTCTAGCAAGAGATTTTGACTTCAAATTGACTAACAATTATGGTGATGTTGACTTATAAATGAAGGAGATGAATCCTCTCATAAGCAGTGTTTCACTTCAAGCGGTTCAACGTATACCCAATTATGGACGTAGAAAGCGTTATGTCATGTGGTTTACCTTAATTAAAGCACAACCTAGATACTTAAGATCAATAGTACCGTTATGTCTAATTTTTACGCACATTGTTGCATGAGATTTCTATTTTGACTTAATTTTATTTAAATTTTAGAATAATCTCGTTGATCCTCTATGATTGTTCCAAAAAACATAAGTATGTATGGCCTTTGTGTCCTCGGCAATCATGAATAGTTCACCGTCCATCATATGGAAATCATTATGTACACTACTCTCAAAGGCTATATTAATATTCTTTTCTTAGTGCATCTTGATTAGGATCATTTAAGGATAAGTATTCTAAATACACAATTCAATACTAGTGGTTACGAAGACATATACGAATCCGATCGATTAAATACTTCTCCTATAGATTTTTTGCTTATATATAATGTTTTCGAATCACTGGTTATATCACAATATACCAATATATAAAATAGAAAGCAACCAAAAACACTTTATCTCGAATAAGAATCACATATAAGAGTTAATTATATAATAAATTACATAATTGCCCGATGCCACCGTTAACTCTATCATGACCTAGATTGCTTTATTACCTGCAAGGAGTCATGGCACAGAGAAACGAAGGCAATAAATTCACTGTCGCATGTAAGGACGCGGGAGAAACTACTAGCCAAGCGGATACTAGCCACAATGAGAAGTTTATTAGAAAACCACCTTTGTCCATGTTATTACCATTAAGTCAAGCTATGTCTAATTCAAATGCTTGCTTTTCTACACAATGATAGACTATACTAGAAGAGTTAATGACAAGCTTGGATTAACAATGGAATGAAGATTATGACCCAAATAATAGGGAAAGATTCTGATCAAGAGGACATAAAAGGAGAAGAAGGTCACACACCAGTTCTTGAAGAAATAGTAGTATTAAATAAGATAACATAAGTACGGGACTGTTGGAAATAAAAGCATACAAATTGATCCTGGATTTGATTCCAAGATGCATCTGAACTTATGTTTGACACCAAACAGATTTTGTATGATATTGAATAAAATCGGTACAATGTTGAATACATCCTAATTGTAGATTAACTTAATCGTGTGTACCATGAAACCCATGTCCTATTCATTGGGACTGTCGATGAAAGGGGGCTATGTAGGAGTGAATGTCGTGCTAAGGTCAAAACTCGCATTGCCATGAGCAGGAGCTGAGAAGAAATTTTCTATATAGTGAAAGATATGGCCATGTGCTAATCATAATAATGATCACCCTGCTCATATGTCCTAATCTATAAGATAGGAATGCTCAATTAATCAGGTATTATCTCTTTTGAAGAAAGTTGAGTGGGGATAAAGGAGCTAGGGTCTGCAATCCATTGACGTATGACATTCAGATTGATAGAAATCCTAAGGATTTCAAGATTCCGACAACAGAATCCTGCAAACGATTAACAAACCCTATCCTACAACTACAAATATACATACAACACATATTGATGGGTGGAGCCACCGAATTACTGTATTTATCTAATCTAGCTATAATGTGGTTCTACAGGCTATTGGTTAGATCTATCAGTTCATGAATATTTTCAATTGATAAGTTTGTTTGCCAGCTCCACATCCATGCAGAGTAGCAAAATATGCAAATTCATTGTCTGATGTAAAGCAAAGGAGCATAGAGTATTTATGCCAATACTTACAGTTTGATGTTACAACTGCTAGCATGTGAAATGCGGATGAGAAGTTGGTGCTTAAAACTTTGTGTTGAAGATTTCACAAGGGCATAAAATTTTCATGAAAATTGACAATGGAGAAACCCACTACCACTTATGAATTCCGTTATGAGACAATCAAGTATATGTGGTTGGAAGATGTTAAAGCTGATAAGGAAGTTGTTGTGACCTCTCGAGTTGGAGAGTCATCAAATGTAAATTCTATGGTGAAGGGATACGTCGATGGGTTTGCTAGAAGTAGAAAACGAATAATCAATAAAGCCGGAATGGTAAGAAAGGAGACTAAAGTGGATGTACCGAGTTTGATGCTTATGTTACTTTAGGTACAATGTGCAATCCCCGTAATACCATTTGTAATTCATGGTGCTTTGAATATGGTCGAATGTACATAGCTAGAGAATATAATAGTAAATGGAGGGGTATAGTAAATTAGATTACACAATCGATTTGTACTAGTTGGGGCCTTTCGTACAAAGTTCAGTCCCAAAACAACCTTTGGAATTTCCAATAAACCACCCCCACTTCAACTGGAGGAGTAGATCTCTATAGTTACCCTGAATAACCAAGCTAAACTTCAACACTGCTTGGCACTCCACGTGGAACTTCATAACTATCCAGTTGAGGACACCACAATAACACTTTAACAAACTTGTAGTAGTATACTAATTTTGACTAACTTTTCCCTTAATAGACTAATTAGTTAGCGATGAAGTATAATTTTTTTATAACTAGCAAAAATTAATCAAGGTAAAGATGTAGAGGCTAAGATTTTGACTCGACCAAAATCTAAGTGCAGTGAATTGAATGATCACTAGACATATAACTTTAATGATGAATGATTTAGAGATGAAGATCAGGGATCAAATGAAATATAAATTACTTAAGAACAGAGATCCGAGGATGTGGAAATAACCACACAAACTTGGAGTGAATATTTGGTTTTCTCTGATCTAAGTGCTAGGGGATTATATAGGTTTTTAGAGATATGCACAAAGGGTTACAATTGTTATAAATATCCCCGGACTGAAGAGGAAACGAATTGTGACTATGGACGAAACAGTTGAAGCAACAGAAAGAAAAATGCTTTAGAGGCACAATTAGTCGACTTTTTCCTCTTTAACCGATCGATCGGTTAACCCTAATTGGTCGATTTGTTAAGGGAGAACAGGTTGATATATTGGTCTTCCTATAATTTTTTTCCATCCCCTATTTCATTGTTTGCCATACATTTCTTCCCTTTTCGAGCTTCGACGAATCCAGAAAATTTCCTTAGACTGATAAAACATATTTCAAAGATTGTGGAAAAGTTTGGAGTAATTTGCATATCATTTGCGCGAGTTGAACAAATCTAAACTATAAAATACGTGATAATGAATCGATATGGCATAAGCTTCTTTTCAGCTTTGGAGTTTGTCTTTAAGTATATCTTCAAGATATATGTGCTCTAATAGTTCTGTTAACTCCATTATAATGCTTTAAAAGCTCAATTACTCCATTGAGGCTTTATATGCTCCATTTTTTTCATTGTTGCCCTTTTTTATGCATCGTGTAATTGTAGTAACTTGATAAACACATTAGTAGCATTGTCACATTATTATTATCATCAAAACATTAAAGTTGTGTTCCTAACGGTATCACCTTTTCTGTGATGACATACCATATGACTTATATAATGCATTAATTTTAAATTTACACTCCCTTAATTTATGACCCCCTTATATCTATGCACTCCCACATATTTGTAACGACGCGAATTTTCGTCCACGAAAATCGACATCAATACGTCCACTGTATCAACTGCCGAGCAATCGAAAGCCGAAAAATCGAACCATTAGGGTTAAAGAAGAAGAAAAAGGTAGAAGAAGACAGAAAAAAATAGAATAGAACAGAAAGAAATACCAGAACAACATCAGAATCTCACAATTCGCAGCGGAACAACATATAATAGATAAATGGATAATCTTTAAACAAAAAACTATATCAGTTATTACATTTCATCATATTACATTACATTAAATCATCAGAGTGTACAACAACAAACAAACAGTGGAAAAAAATACTATATACTAGTGAATACGCCATGCCATCTAGCTTGCCTCCAGCAACTCCTGAATTCCAGAATATCCTGATAAACCTTACTCTTGACTGCCCGTGTGGAAATTGGTGGGCACCCAGAGTTTAGGAAGGAAAACAATAAACTCCGAGTCAGTCATGTGACTGGTGTGAGAACTAAAACAATTTATTTTTCTTTGAAATCAAAATAGAGGAATATTTTTAAAGTCAATTCGCAATGCTTTTAAAAATGAGACTACCATAAGGCCTCCCGCACACACACACAATGCAAACGCAGAATCGGAGGAGATTTCTCCTTATGATAGTCAAAGATGCTTGATAGGCATTAAAAAGAAACATTTGATATTATTACTAGTGCATAGTGTAGGATAAATCATTTCGAAAATAAAGATATAAATCTTAGCCAGCATAGAAATTTTGCACTTATGCTTACTATAGCTACCATGTTCAATAGCAGGTTACCACCATATTCCATAGCAGGTTCTACAACTAAAACCGTACAAGATCGTATTGTTTCTTTCGATTTCTAACAAATGGTCAGGCCAAGGAACTTCCCATTGCCACATGGAAACGCCTCTGGAAAGACGCCCTGAGAACCTAACCGGATCTCTGCCAACACAAGGTCGGGTTACCTTTCAAACTAGGTAACTACTGACACGAATATGTCATCCCCCGATCGTAACCGATCTATCCGAGGATCCTCGATTTCCAACAACCACAAAATTTGCAGCAACAACATAGGCTAAATATCTAGGCTCCATTCCATGATACCACCTCTATCCAGAAGGAATGACGTACACAAAAGGGGTGATACCCCCTAATAACCTTGCTGCATCCTTCCTGTTTTGACCATTTCCGGGGTGTGAAGTCCGACGAAGTCTCGTCCACAAAGCCACGCTTTATACAAAAGCCGTGCTTTGGGTCAACAAATGATCATAGAAATGATCACAAAGACAAATGATCATATCACAAATGATCAATCAATGATCATTTCACAGCAACACTCAGCATGCCACACTACCAAATTGGGAGTATATTACTAATAACATTCAACTACATAACCTCTGAGCTCGTACGTCTCAGGAAGGGTGTTAAGCTAAGAGAATAAATTCTCCGCCACCAACAGAAATATATTTGAAAGAAATCAGCTTTATATCTCGACTTGTAATGTCAGACATACAATCCATACAAGTCTGTTCCGGGCTCGAACAGAACCGAAGGCACTTACAAAGAAGTCCTTGCATTCCGGATAATTTCTAATCACGTCTGGACTTCCCGTCACTAAGGGTGATAAAACCTCTATATCGGAGATCAGCCGATGCAGAGTAACTCAACGGTTATTCTTCCGTTTTCAAAAATATCTGGTCTTCAACACCGGTCATCAAATGCAATCCATTACGACGTATCACATATTCGAAATGGGTTATACGACCCCAAGGTCCTTTCCCGGCTAACCCGAATAGTGTGCGCTTATTCAAAAATAAGTGTGGCATTAAAATTCAAGCAAATCACAACAAATACCTATTTAAAGGTAAATATTTATAGTCGGATTATTTAACTATCAATAGAGATGCTCAACATCATCAGATTCCAAATAATTTACCAAATTATTTATTTTTCCAAAAATATCTTTACTAGATATATAATTTCCACACTTCAACCATTTGAAAACAAATTTTCAAATCACTTTTCACCTTTATCACTTTTGAAAACAAATTTCAATCATTTTCCTTACGCGGAAATACTTTCATTTCAACATGGTTCATTTAAACCAATTTAAATAAATCCTTAACGATTTACTTTATATTTACGTTCCAAATCCGTAAATTAATTCCCACACTTCAAAAATAAATCAATGTTTATTTTTAAACAAATTTCCCTTTCTTTTATAAATTCCATAATGAATTTATAATTCCTAAATATCTATGAATATACGATTTCCCAATCGATTTCTAATATTCATTTTCAATTTATCTTTAAAGGATAAAGTCCCAAAATATTCAGTTCATATTGGAAAACATTTCCATACTTATTAAATAATAAGTAATTTACAAATCCATTCATTTTCAACACCTGGAAAATATTCAATATACTTAATATCGAAATTAAGTATATATTTTATTCTTTAAGGAAAACATTCACTTAAACACATTTGTTTGGGCTAAAACGAATGTTGCGTAAAACATCGTTACGACGACCCAAAATCACTAGTATAGGGATTCGAAATTAAAATAGATATATAAATCCCAATACTATACAAAAAAATTTCCTTTCGGAAATCATTTACTATAACAACAGTGTTATAGTCCACCATTTCCTTCAATTTCTCGAAAAACGTCTATTTCAACAATGAATGTTGAAGTCTATGTTTTCGATGTACAATACATTTTAAAACATTTTTAAAATAATTAACTTCATTTTTATAATATTCATTTTGCCAAACATGACCATTTTATTTAATAATGTATTCACTGTCCAAAATCGTGAATATATTTCCTCTAATAAATTTCAATATTCAATTTATCAAATTCAATTGATTTCGAATTTATAACAATGTTTATAAATTCCTTTTCTATTTATAAGCTTCGATTTATAAATCTCATTATTAACAAATTCCATTTATATCTCATTTAAATGCCAAAATCCGATTTATAAGATAATTACTTATAAATCTTCTATTTCACAAAATCTATTCATTTTATAACTTCACAATTTATAAATCTATAAATTCCGTTCACTTATGAAATCCATTTTTATTTCATTTTTAACACTTATAAAAACTCGTTTTAATATTCCAATATTTTTAATTTATAAAATATAAATTTTATAAGTCTTTTATATACATCGTTTTTAATAATTCAAAAATCCCAATTTAAGTCGATTTATTCTTTTAATAACTTAAAAATCGTTATTTAAAGCTTATATATTTCAAAATCATACTTAAGCATTATTTTCCAAAAATCATAACTTTTATGAAAATAAAATTTTAACGTTTATTTATTTTAACAATTCAAAATTTAATAAAACGTATACTTTTGAAAATCACTTTAAAATTCCTTTTAAAACCAAAAATCATTATTTTAAAACTTCAGAAATGGATCCGATGATGCAGCAGCACCAAATAGTCAATCACGACATCCAAATGTCATATATCAATATGATAATCAACAAATATCAAAATATCTGTAAATAAATCAATATAGTTGAGGAATCTAGTTGGATCCCTCCAACCTGTTTCCCTGCATCCACAAACATTAGCACAATACCAATTCCGCTCCAGTACGGAATTATCGCGGTATATAGGATTTATAAAATATTATCCGCTTAATGGATGGCGCAATAGGGTCTCATCCGCTATGTACTGCGGGAAATCAATTCCAAGTACATAAATAATACCAATTTCACTGTTTATGAAATACTCGTGGTATATGTTTTTAATAAATAACATCCACTTACTAACGGCGTATAATGTCTTGATGTGCACGTAAATATGCATAATTTTTACCACCATATTTAATCTATTTAAATTGAATAAATGATCATATTGGGTATTTTTACTTGTTTAAACCAAATTCAAATTGTTTTCAAATTGTCACATATTCATCTTCATATAGGGGTAAAATGGTCATTTTTGTGCATATATCAAATTGAGAAAATTTAATGGGAAATTTCTATATTATTTTGTAGGAATTTAAACTCAATTACAAGTGGTTTCATGAAGGAATATGCATGTACAAAGAAGATACAAAAGAATGAAGATGGAAATAATTCAAAGTGATGAACATGTAGGACCTCACCTACCTACTACCTTAATGTACAAATTAAAGGCTAATGCACATGCTAAAAGACATTTAAAGCTTCATGTACATTTAAGTGGGGGATTATTAAAGCTAATGATAACTTGGCCACCACACTTCCTCCAAGGGCATTTTGGGTACTCACCAAAAATATGCATTAGGGTTTCTAACTTGTATAAATACCCCTTATGTTTCATGTAGCCATCTTCCTCTTAGTTAGTTAGTTTTAGTTTAGAAAATAAAAGAAAGCTCTCTTTCTCTTTTCATGGCTACTTAGCCATTTTTATTTTCATGTAATTTTCCTTTTTTTATGTTATTAATACATGCTCTTTCCTTTTACATGCCTCTTTTTTATGTTATAGTGTAGATCTCTTTTCTTTTATGCAAGTTAATTAGCTTATCTTTTCATTTTGCTCTCTTTTTTTCCTCTTCATTTTGCCTTCATGTTGTTAGCTACATTTGTTAATAAAATGACAAATATGAGAAGCTAAACCCCTTCAATTTAGGGGTAATGAAGCTCTCTAATTAATGTAGCTTCAACATTTTGTTAATTCATGCTCTCTTTTTGTGCTTAATGATGATCAATGAAGTGTTTTATTTGTTGTTTTTGTGTTGAATTTGATAGCCTGTATTGTTGACACCAAATAGGCTATGCTTAAACAATCACTAACACAAATGCCTCTTCATGAATATATGATTATGGCATAAGAAAGTGATTTGAAATTAAAATTTGATGGCCTATGTTTCTAATCAATAGTTAATAGGCCATACTTAAAATAGATTTCATTTTCATTTTCTTTGTCAAGTTTCATGAAAGTTAGTAAGTGTTTTAAGGGGTGTGTTATAGTTTGATGACTTATGTTGGCTAATTAATAGCTCAAATATGTCATACTTATGATAAACACATCAATTAAAACACTAGTGACCATAAAAGAGAGATCATGATTTCATGTGTTGAACTACATGATCTAGAGAGTGGATTTATTCTCTAAATTGTCATTTAACTCTCATATTTGCATTTCTTTTCTTTTTGTTAGTTTCTTACATTTTTAGCTAATCACACTTTCAACTTTGGTTAATTTGATTGAATAGAATTTTAAAATCATCAATTCCCTGTGGATCGACCCGTATTCGTCACGTGCTACATTCGTACACCGTGCGCTTGCGGTTATTTTTATCTCTAAATTCATTCGGCGGTTTTCTAAACCGATAGAATTTTCGTCGACGAACAAGTTTTTGGCGGTGTTGCCGGGGAGTTGTTTTGATTTTGATTTTCTATTCTTCGGATTAGTGTTGTGTGTATTTTGTGTGTTTGTTTACAAATTTTTTTTTTTAAAAAAAATTTGATTTTTGTTTGCATTTTGTTTGTGTGTTATTGTTCTCTAGTGTTTTGTTTACCATTTGCATTTGCATTTCATATTAAAAAAAAAAAAAACATACACAAGTTCATTTCAAAAAAAAAGAAAAAAAAGAAAACACTTTCTTTTTGAAAAGAAAACAAATATTTCATTGCATTTCACATTTTATAGTGTACATACATTTGCATTGTTTTACATTTTACAAAACTGTTCACACTCAAAACTGTTTTCACTCTCTGTTTACAAAACCACTCTCTGTTTACAACAATTACATATTTTTCATCTTCAAACTGTTGTTGTCTTCTCAAACTACATCAACATCTAACAGTTCTTCCTCCACTGTTCTGTTTATATTCCATTCACATACTATAGTGCCTCTCATTCACCTCCCTTGATCAATCACCTCTACATTTCATCTATACTCCACAACCCAAAACCCATACCTGCACACAACCCATACTCCAGTGCCTGTGCTCAAACAACAACCACCATAACCACATTTCCATCACTGCCCAGTGAACCTACAACAGACATCAAACACCCAACACTCCATAACATTGCACAGTGCAAACCCATTCTTCCTCCCACTGTCAATTGCTCCAAAACTGCCTCTAATCCACCATGACCTCCTACAGTCAAATACCACTTCACACCATTTCTCCTCTAATCCACCATCACCTCCTACAGTCAAATACCACTTCACACCATTTCTCCTCTAATCCACCATCACCTCCTACGGTCAAATACCACTTCACACCATTTCTCCTCAACACAAATTCACATCCACTTCATTCAATACCTCTGACTATTGCAACCACTCAACATATACTGACTTATCAATACTTCCACCAAAACATCCTCCCTCACACACACTTCAAACATAAACAATCACCTACCTGCTAACTATTGCACAGTGGCCACCACGAAACACTCCTCCTTCGCGACACTCAACCATCTCAAAACTGCTACTCAAACATCCCACTCCCCACCCTCCTCTAATAACACAAACATCACAGTGTATCACTTCAACCCACCACACTCTCTTCAAACTTGCCATCCACAGCAACAATTCGTAACAACTACATCTCTGGCACAATTGCACATCCTCTCTCTTCTACCTGCCATCAAACTTCACTGCCGATTTCCTACAAACCTACCATCCTCCATCACATCAGCAGCCTGTATCACCTCCTGCTTCCCCCTGTTTCTACTCACTCTCCAAAGCCATTGCAAAACTTGGAAGCACCTTCCTTTGCCTTTCACAACTCCCTCCGACACAGAAATCATCACCGCGATCTCACTACGAGCCCAAACTCTCCAAATCCACCTTCCACCACAACCAAAATCGCAAGCTATAATTGTCAAAGCACTGCTTCAGAGTCGCGAACATCACCAGCTACCTCAACTTCTGCCTAACCACTGCCAGAGACCGAAATAATCGACCTCGAAATCATCAACTCCCCGCAGAGAAGCTTACAACCACCCTGCAGTCATCGAAGCAACTCGCGGCTTCAACCTTCATCGGCACACCCAAAATCGAGAGCAATTCCGATATCGAGCAGCTCCAGTCAACAAAATTCATAGCACCGAACCTTCGAATCTAACAATCGCCATCTTCCAAATCACTACGCAAATCACTACTGAATATCCAATACCCAAAATCGCGACAATTCCAATCACCAGATCACAGCAACCCCATTGTCACCGCGACTCCCTTTCAAATCGACTAATTGAGACCCTTCAATCGTGAGCACGTATCCACTTGAAATCCTCAAACCCTGAATTCGAATTGCGAAATTCAATTGGAAAACTTTGGTTTTGAACAAGATAAAAATCGATTTTTTTTATTCCTGATTTTGGTTATAAAAAAATTGCGTTTGGGTATTTACGGGTCTGGGTTAATGAAATAGGTATGTTGTATTTATGGGCCGAGTTTGGTTTTTGATTGCGGATTGTTTGGAGTGTTTCTATGTCGACTCTTCCTTAAAGAAAAAACAAACAAGAAAAAAAGAACAAGTTTGATTTTGTTTTCTCAAAGTTTTTTTTTTTCATTCGTTTTGTTTGTTTCATTTGATTTTAATTGTTGTGATTTCCACTTGGTTTAGTCTTCTTTTTCTTTTTAAAATTTTTTTTAAGTAAAACCCTACCTTTAAGTTTCCTTTCAAAAAAAAAACCAAAAAAAAAATTGTATATATCTTAGTTTTTAATTTTCAGGTTGCCAAAGCAGGAAATAAAGGAAGAATAGCTTGCTGAAAATTGCTTCCTTAGCTAGCCAAAATAAATTGCTCTTCTTGCTAAAAAATTCTGCTTTCATTTCTAGTTTTATTTGAATTGAATTGTTGGTTGCTTGCATTTGCATTTTAAAAAATAATAAAAAATTCATTCGTAGTTGCATTGTTAATACACATTTAGTTTCTGTTCTGCATTTCCTCTTAGATTTTGATTAATAATAACGGTTAGACATCGATAACACTTAATTGTATATTGACAATTTGTCTTTTTTGAACAATTTAATTTCTTGGTGTCTAGGCTACGGCAGAGTAATAACCATTTATAATTATTACGGTGATATTATAGTGGTTGTTCCTCTGAAGGTACTTAAACCTTCGGCTGCATTGCTATGGTGATTCGTGGTGCGCCGATAAATCCTGCCCGTTACCTGGCTGAGAACTATCTTGTTTATCTAAGACAATTTGTGAATATACAATTTTGGGTTAACTTAGGATAAATCATTTGTAATTAACCCTTGCATTCATTTAGTTGCATTTGTTCATGCATATTTAAAAAAAACAAAAAACAAAAAAAAAATCAAAATCCAAAACTAAAAAAAATTTAAATAATTCCTTTTCTTTTTCTTCGAAATTTTTAAATCCTTTTCCTTTGAAATTTCAAAAATCCAGAAAAATTAGAAAAACAAAAATCCAAAAAAAAATTATAAAATCTTTTCAAAAGCCAATAAAAAATTGAAAATTCAAAAACAAAACAAAAATCAATTTTCCATCTTGAAAAATAAATTCTACTTGTAAATATTTTCTTTATAAAAAAACCAAAAAAAAAAGAAATCTTGAAAATGTCCGAGTTTCCTTTTTCTTACTCACTTGAATTTAACTGTGAAAATCAATATAATCCATATGAGTTTACTCCAAATTCGTATGGATATTTTAACAACAAATTTTGTGTAAATAATTCAAATTTCGAACAACAAAATTTTCAAAACGATGACCAACCTTCAACTCTTGAAAATAGCATTGAAATGATTTCATCTTTACTCGAACTTTCTATATGAAAAAATCAAGAGATAAATGATTTATGTAATTCTTATTTGTGTAATAACTCGAGTCAAGGATTTCAAAATTTGAATTCAATTCAAAATTCAAACGATTATGAGTATAACCCATGCCAATTCAATTTTGAACTCCAAAATGAATTTCAAAATCAAAACGAAAATGTGATCTAATTTTCAAATAATTTTGGCAATGAGAATAGTTTCAATAATGATACGATTGAAAACCTTGGTTATCAACAAATTCAAAATGAAAGTTTTCGAACTAATAATCATGAATTTGATTTTGTTGACCAAATGGAAGAAGACATCGGGGATTTATTACTTGAGAAATACAAAAATTTTCGTGAAAATCACAATCAAATCCCAACTTCCGAAGAATCAAATCCACCATTTATTGAAATTGGCGATTCTTGTCCTCAACAAGTACAAATCAAAAGTTTTCAAGTTAATAATCACAAATTTGACTTTGTTGAACAAATGAATGAAATGTACAATGATCACATGGATTTGGTGTTTGAAACTTATATGAAACAACGTGAAAAGCAAAATCAAATTCCATTGTGTGACTAGTCAAGTGAGAATCCATCTTTTACCCAAATCGACGATTTTCAAATAACAACTTTTAAAATTGAAAACGGAAATCTTAATGAATTTGTTGAAAACATGGTAATTGAATTGGATTTCAATTCTTTTAAGGGTGTGGAACCAAATTTAAAATTCGATCTTCCTTTTCTTGATTTTGAAAATTCGGATACAACAACTTTGAATTTTGAAATTGAAACATGTAATAAAGTTGTTGATAATCCAACAAAGGAAGATGAATTTAATGAACATGAATTTTTTGGACCTTTGGATGACGAGTTGTTGAATTCCGACGGGGAAGATGAAAGTCACCATTTTAATTTTGAAATCAATAACTCTGGAAATGTTTTCAATGATAAGCTTGAATTTCAAATTGGTTTAAATAAACTTGAGCTTCAATCAATTGTTTTATCAACCCCAATAATCGTCGAAAATAAAACAACTCATACGATTTTCAATAAAACGACATTCGTTTTTCCAAATCCATATTCAACTTCGAAATCATTTATGTTTTGGTTTTTCATGCTTAAGCTGTGTCTCGCACATTTGATGAGACAAATGAATCGGTCTTTAGAAGACCGTTTCATGTACTTTTTAACTGTATACTTTCTCATCTCTTGTAAATAATAATCTTTCATGTAAATATTGGATTTTTATTTTTATTTTTCTCCTTCCACTTGAGTTGACTGTGGGGACACAGTCAAAATCAAGTGTGGGGGGAGACTCATCTTCAATTTTTCTATTTTTCATAGTTTATTTTTGCTTTAAAATTTCAAAAAAAAAATCACAAAAACAAATTTTCTTTTGATTTATTTTTAAAGGAAACACTAAGATAAATATATGGTTTTGGTTTATTAAATTGAAATTTTTGAAAATTTATTTGTCTTAACAAAATTAAAAATGAAGTTTGATTACAGATAATAATGGTTTAACTAGTATATAGGAAGATTCATACGTGTTAATTATGAAGTACATCCTAATTGAAAATCTTTGTTTTAAAAAAGTGGTTGATTTAAAGTAAAAGATATAACATTTTTTTTGTCTTCTAAGTTAAATGGTGCTAAGATAATTTTGCAAAACTCTCTCTCTTTTAAAAAAAATATAAAAATAAAAAATAATAACATCCAAGTATTCACTCTCATTTAAAAGTCTTCACGGTTATGCATGGGTGAATTACTTGGAATCTTTGATTATGTGTTTTCATGCTCATTTAAAAGTCCTCACGGTTATGCATGTATGGAACACATGTAAAAAAACAGACTTAATAAAAACCACCTATGGTCGATAGGTGTATGCACGAAAGTGTGTGCACTCACCATGCTCTGTACTCCCCTCACATAAGCCTGAAAGGCAGTGCATGGGTGGTATATCTGGCCTCAGTTTATCTGAGCTAGGTGTTTAATTTTTCTTGCAAATAATGAGAGAGCAAGCAATTGAAATCCTAGCACTATTTTTACTTAGTGGATTTGATTTGTTATTGAAAAGAAATAAAAATACCACTTTGATAAACTTTGATAATCAACTAAGGATCCATTTCATAGTTACACTTTGTTATTAACCAAAACAACGAGTTAAACTATAGTCTATTTGATATGATAACTTGATTTTTGTTGGAAATTTTGACGAGTAAATGACATAAATTTTCAAGATAATAACCAAAACCTATATTTAACTTATTCGTGTCAATTTAAAAATAAATCCTGCATTTGTAAATATTTTCAAAAATTTGCATTCATCTCTTTGTAAATATATCTTGCATTTTGTAAATATTTTCATCCTGCATTTGGATTTTGTGGGTAGTATTCGCTGAAAACCCTCACGAGACAACACTCGTCCTACTGGGGACACCAGAGGTTTAATGGCTTATTGCATACGCTCAATGCAATCGTGCTCCCTACGAAAACGGATTTATCTTAGTTTTACTTTATTCGAGTACGAATAAAAAGACAAGTGTGGGGGTATTTGATGTGCACGTAAATATGCATATTTTTACCACTATATTTAATCTATTTAAATTGAATAAATGATCATACTGGGTATTTTTACTTGTTTAAACCAAATTTAAATTGTTTTCAAATTGTCACATATTCATCTTCATATAGGGGCAAAATGGTCATTTTTGTGCATATATCAAATTGAGAAAATTTAATGGGAAATTTCTATATTATTTTGTAGGAATTTAAACTCAATTACAAGTGGTTTCATGAAGGAATATGCATGTACAAAGAAGATACAAAAGAATGACGATGGAGATAATTCAAAGTGAAGAACATGGAGTACCTCACCTACCCACTACCTTAATGTACAAATTAAAGGCTAATGCACATGCTAAAAGACATTTAAAGCTTCATGTACATTTAAGTGGGGGATTATTAAAGCTAATGATAACTTGGCCACCACACTTCCTCCAAGGGCATTTTGGGTACTCCCAAAAATATGCATTAGGGTTTCTAACTTGTATAAATACCCCTTATGTTTCATGTAGTCATCTTCCTCTTAGTTAGTTAGTTTTAGTTTAGAAAATAAAAGAAAGCTCTCTTTCTCTTTTCATGGCTACTTAGCCATTTTTATTTTCATGTAATTTTCCTTTTTTTTTAATGTTATTAATACATGTTGTTTCCTTTTACATGCCTCTTTTTTATGTTGTAGTGTAGATCTCTTTTCTTTTATGCAAGTTAATTAGCTTATCTTTTCATTTTGCTCTCTTTTTTTCCTCTTCATTTTGCCTTCATGTTGTTAGCTACATTTGTTAATAAAATGACAAATATGAGAAGCTAAACCCCTTCAATTTAGGGGTAATGAAGCTCTCTAATTAATGTAGCTTCAACATTTTGTTAATTCATGCTCTCTTTTTGTGCTTAATGATGATCAATGAAGTGTTTTATTTGTTGTTTTTGTGTTGAATTTGATAGCCTATATTGTTGGCACCAAATAGGCTATGCTTAAACAATCACTAACACAAATGCCTCTTCATGAATATATGATTATGGCATAAGAAAGTGATTTGAAATTAAAATTTGATGGCCTATGTTTCTAATCAATAGTTAATAGGTCATACTTAAAATAGATTTCATTTTCATTTTCTTTGTCAAGTTTCATGAAAGTTAGTAAGTGTTTTAAGGGGTGTGTTATAGTTTGATGACTTATGTTGGCTAATTAATAGCTCAAATATGTCATACTTATGATAAACACATCAATTAAAACACTAAGACCATAAAAGAGAGATCATGATTTCATGTGTTGAACTACATGATCTAGAGAGTGGATTTATTCTCTAAATTGTCATTTAACTCTCATATTTGCATTTCTTTTCTTTTTGTTAGTTTCTTACATTTTTAGCTAATCACACTTTCAACTTTGGTTAATTTGATTGAATAGAATTTTAAAATCATCAATTCCCCGTGGATCGACCCGTATTCGTCACGTGCTACATTCGTACACCGTGCGCTTGCGGTTATTTTTATCTCTAAATTCGTTCGTCGGTTTTCTAAACTGATAGAATTTTCGTTGACGAACATGTCTATTTTAACAATCAATAGATAACAATCATCATTCAAAAATGCATTCAAGAATTTTAAATATAACTATTTAAAATATAAATCGAAACTATTCGATTGAGTGAGAAGTTCTTTCCTTGATTTCAATTTCGTTTTCAGCTTTTATTTCGAATAAATTAAACGCGCGTTTAATTTTACCCGAAATTTTCACTAACTCCAATCAACTCCAATCCAATTTCGTAGCGTAGTGCTCTTCCATACGATTCCAACGCAACCGGTTTCGTGCGTTTTCGACCTCGTATGAAAGAGATACGAATATTTAAAGTTACACGATTTTAAAACATAATTAATTTACAAATTATATTATATTTCTAACCCTAACTATCCAGAGCCGTTGATCCAATAACCCTTGCATCTGAACCGTCCCTTTCATCTTCTCCCTCCCCAGGTTATACGCACGCAACACACCCGTCGGCCACCCCTCTTGATCCAATTAACGCGACTACCACGCTGCTTTCCACCACGATCAGGTACCACCACGTCGCGCGCCTCCCCCAGAGCCACCACCGGCCAGGATGCGGCCAAGCTCGGCTCCCTGAGCTCCTCGTTTTTCGTGCGTGAACGAACGGCCTTCTTGAACAATTTGCCGACAATCCCCTCAACAAAAATCGATCATAGCCGTATGAAATCGAAGCTCTTGATACGCTCTACAAAACTCGTGTTGGAAGTTTCTGGAATTGTTGCTTGGATTCTAAGAAATTGAGGGAGGAAGAAACTAAATTTTGGCCGTTCATAGTATATGGAGGCGGCGGCTAGTTTAAACCCTAGTTTTTTTTTGTTTTTTTTTATTTTTTGAATAAAGGGGGGCTATTTATAGAAAATATCGAACACTATTCATTCCGGAATTTCCATACTCTGATTTACGCGCAGTGACCGGCGTTTCTAGGGTTTATCCCGCATTCCGGACACAATGGAATATGTTTCGGAAGTAATTCGATCATCTGTGCGAGATATAGCAATAAACGATCAATTTAAATTAAACCGATTTAAACTATTTTCTAGGCGTTTTAGCTTGCACCGGACAAACGATAAATCCAATTGACACGAAATTTAAAACCATACAATAAAATCACATTACGGATCCGATGAGATTGGTTTCGTCGAAATCCGAGACTGTTTAAAAAATGACTATTTTAACTCGCCTAAATAAATATTAAAACAATTTCGATGCGTTTCGAGCTGCCACGGTCAAACGAAAACTCCGATTGCTATGAAAATCAATATCCGATAATAACAAACTATTACGGATCCAATGGAATTAGTTTCGTCCAATTATGAGACTGCTCAAAAATTGGCTATTTTCACTAGTCGATTAAACATTAATATATTCAATTTTCACAAATAAACTCTAAATTCAATTTTAAAAGTTCTATAACATCACTATAACTCCAATATGATTAAATAAAATTTTACAAATCATTTTCAATCATATTAAACTCAAATTTCAATTATTTCTGGAATTTCTATTATTAAATTATCGATTTAATTACCCAATTGAATCCAATATTCGAAAAATAAATTATTCGACTTATTAATTTCACTTATTAATATTTAAATTCAATTAAATATTCAAATTTTAATTATCAAAAATTCTGGGTCGTTGCAATCTTCCCCCCTTAAAAGAATTTCGTCCTCGAAATTACCAAGTAAGAAAAAGTCACAGAATTCATTAACTTTCCCAAAACCATAGTTAAACTTCTTACAATAACTTTACTAAGTTTTCAAATCCAAACTTTTGTTATCTTTTCAAAACCAAACTATATCGTTTAATTTCCAATTCCAAAACCAAAATTATAGTTTTCACAAATTTCCCAAATTTTCTCAAAATTTTTCTAACGCCTTAAATTTTCGGAAAAATTCGCCATAGTCTCCTTTGCGCGGCTCGATCCAAAAAAAAATGACAGTATATATAACGCAAATATACATCTCATCAAGTGATGAGGCATCCCGCAGGGAAAAAAGTGTAAAAGTACGGTATTTAATCCGAGATATGTACCTTATTTATTATTAGCGAGCGTATACGGCTAATAAAACGCGAAAGCGAGCTCCAAATGCGAAGCAAACGCAATCCGCACCTACTAAACACTCAACAACAACATGAGAATCATGCGTATATGAAAATAGTATCAATATATAACATATAGCAACATAACAACTACATATGCCAACATAGCAAATGCAACAAAACAACAAATGCAACCATCAAACAACTATCGTCCAACAAATCAATATTCATTCATACTCTCATTAATATTCATTGAATTTGGTTTTCCAATTGATTCATTAACATTGGATTTTACTAACATTCATTCATGTCCAATTTTCAATTAGTTTGCATTCACTAATTTACATTCACATTAGTTCACTTCCAAATCAAATCAAATTCAATTCTATTCAAATTTACCTATTATCCATTTGAATTCAATTACATAGCTTCCAATTTCATTAATACATTTTCATTTAACACTTAATGAATTATATACAATCATCCAACATTCATATAACAACCAATGTACATCCAACATAACCAAATTATTTAATTTACATTCAATTTGGTCCAACACTTTTAATTCCAATTGGTTCATATTTAATTGACTTTCATTCAATTTATTCAACTTCCAATAACATTTAGCTTTTAATGAATTTATACTTACATCCATTATTTCATATCAATTTTTTTACATTTAATTGATTAACATTCAATTCATTAGTTCAATTCAATTGCTAATTCCTTTAACAATATAATGTTGAATTTCATTTATATAACTCAAGTTCAATTTCTTAATGACTTCACTTCGTTAATTCACTTATTAATTTACTTCGATACCCAAAATTAACTTTATTCAACATCACTTAAGTTATATTCCATTTCAAACATATTATCAAATCCAAATCAATTTATTTAACTTTCCTTTTGTTAAATTTCAAATCACATGTCTTTGATGACAACTCAAATTTATTTCAACTTGGATTTTATTGATTTACTTATACTTCCTTTAATTTAACTTCATCCTTTAAGTTAAATTTATTCTATCGAAATTCAATTTGTATAAGTTATCAATTCATTTATCATTCCCATAATATTTTAAATAAGATTCCAGAGTCCTTTCAAACTTTCAAAACCATTTTTGAAATCAATTCAAATTATCTTTTGAATTCCCAAAACCAAACTCAAAATTTTCCAAACAACTTCATTTAAAATAATCTGGCAGCAATACCTCTTTTGGAAACCCGAAAATGAACACCGATGATGTCATGATCATCATCGGAATTATTTTCCAGCGACCGAAAAGAGTTTAGAGCTTTAATTTCTCCAAAACAATTTTCCAAAATATCAAATCCTTTCAAAACACTTCTCTGGAATTTTTATTTCAGATTATAAATCACATTTATAAATCTTTTACTTATATAATTTCACTTCTTATATATAAGGTTATTTTACAATTGTAAATTACATTAATTATAATTTCACACGTATAATTTATTTGTTTATACAATTCATTCTTTTTCAACTGTTGTTTTTATTTAACTTATTCAACAACCAAACAATCAATTCATATACACTTTAATAATTCTGAAAAATTATTTCCTTTATATATAAAATATAATCGAGGTAAAATTATTTCATTTACCCAATTTAAAACAATACTGTGTCGAATTGTTCTATTCAAGTGTTTAGAGATCCCTATCAACAACGTTAATTACTCGTGTTGACCAAAATCCATATACCACTCAACAAACCAATCATCACAATATAAAACAAGTTATATTCACTAACAAATACGCGCTCGTATCTATTATTACACTCAAACTCATTCTAGAGTACTATTGACTCCATCTCTAATGAGTTATACCCAACAGAGCCAAGGTTGTCTCTTAACCATAAGCTCTGATACCAAATGTAACGACGCGAATTTTCGTCCACGAAAACCGACATCAATACGTCCACTGTATCAACCGCCGAGCAATCGAAAGCTGAAAAATCGAACCATTAGGGTTAAAGAAGAAGAAAAAGGTAGAAGAAGACAAAAAAAAAAGAATAGAACAGAAAGAAATAACAGAACAACATCAGAATATCACAATTCGCAACGGAACAACATATAATAGATAAATGGATAATCTTTAAACAAAGAACTATATCAGTTATTACATTTCATCATATTACATTACATTACATCATCAGAGTGTACAACAACAAACAAACAGCGGAAAAGAAATACTATATACTAGTGAATACGCCATGCCATCCAGCTTGCCTCCAGCAACTCCTGAATTCCAGAATATCCTGATAAACCTTACTCTTGACTGCCCGTGTGGAAATTGGTGGGCACCCAGAGTTTAGGAAGGAAAACAATAAACTCCGAGTCAGTCATGTGACTGGTGTGAGAACTAAAACAGTTTATTTTTCTTTAAAATCAAAATAGAGGAATATTTTTAAAGTCAATTCGCAATGCTTTTAAAAATGAGACTACCATAAGGCCTCCCGCACACACACACAATGCAAACGCAGAATCGGAGGAGATTTCTCCTTATAATAGTCAAAGATGCTTGATACGCATTAAAAAGAAACATTTGATATTATTACTAGCGCATAGTGTAGGAAAAATCATTTCGAAAATAAAGATATAAATCTTAGCCAGCATAGACATTTCGCACTTATGCTTACTATAGCTACCATGTTCAATAGCAGGTTACCGCCATATTCCATGGCAGGTTCTACAACTAAAACCGTACAAGATCATATTGTTTCTTTGGATTTCCAATAAATGGTCAGGCCAAGGAACTTCCCATTGCCACATGGAAACGCCTCTGGAAAGACGCCTCGAGAACCTAACCGGATCTCTGCCAACACAAGGCCGGGTTACCTTTCAAACTAGGTAACTACTGACACGAATATGTCATCCCCCGATCGTAACCGATCTATCCGAGGATCCTCGATTTCCAACAACCACAAAATTTGCAGCAACAACATAGGCTAAGTATCTGGGCTCCATTCCATGATACCACCTCTATCCAGAAGGAATGACATACACCAAAGAGGCGCTACCCCCAAATAACCTTGCTGCATCCTTCCTGTTTTGACCATTTCCGAGGTGTGAGGTCCGACGAAGTCTCGTCCACAAAGCCACGCTTTATACAAAAGCTGTGCTTTGGGTCAACAAATGATCATAGAAATGAAAACAAAGATAAATGATCAAACAAATGATCATATCACAAATGATCAATCAATGATCATTTCACAACAACACTCAGCATGCCACACTACCAAATTGGGAGTATATTACTAATAACCTTCAACTACATAACCTCTGAGCTCGTACGTCTCAGAGAAGGGTGTTAAGCTAAGAGAATAAATTCTCCGCCACCAACAGAAATATATTTGAAAGAAATCAGCTTTATATCTCGACTTGTAATGTCAGACATACAATCCATACAAGTCTGTTCCGTGCTCGAACAGAACCGAAGGCACTTACAAAGAAGTCCTTGCATTCCGGATAATTTCTAATCACGTCTGGACTTCCCGTCACTAAGGGTGATAAAACCTCTATATCGGAGATCAGCCGATGCAGAGTAACTCAATGGTAATCCTTCCGTTTTCAAAAATATCCGGTCTTCAACACCGGTCATCAAATGCAATCCATTACGACGTATCACATATTCGAAATGGGTTATACGACCCCAAGGTCCTTTCCCGGCTAACCCGAATAGTGAGCGCTTATTCAAAAATAAGTGTGGCATTCAAATTCAAGCAAATCACAACAAATACCTATTTAAAGGTAAATATTTATAGTCGGATTATTTAATTATCAATAGAGATGCTCAACATCATCGGATTCCAAATTATTTACCGAATTATTTATTTTCCCAAAAATATCTTTACTAGATATATAATTTCCACACTTCAACCATTTGAAAACAAATTTTCAAATCACTTTTCACCTTTATCACTTTTGAAAACAAATTTCAATCATTTTCCTTACGCGGAAATACTTTCATTTCAACATAGTTCAATTAAACCAATTTAAATAAATCCTTAACGATTTACTTTATACTTACGTTCCAAATCCGTAAATTAATTCCCACACTTCAAAAATAAATCAATGTTTATTTTTAAACAAATTTCCCTTTCTTTTATAAATTCCATAATGAATTTATAATTCCTAAATATCTATGAATATACGATTTCCCAATCGATTTCTAATATTCATTTTCAATTTATCTTTAAAGGATAAAGTCCCAAAATATTCAGTTCATATTGGAAAACATTTCCATACTTATTAAATAATAAGTAATTTACAAATCCATTCATTTTCAACACCTGGAAAATATTCAATATACTTAATATCGAAATTAAGTATATATTTTATTCTTTAAGGAAAACATTCACTTAAACACATTTGTTTGGGCTAAAACGAATGTTGCGTAAAACATCGTTACGACGACCCAAAATCACTAGTATAGGGATTCGAAATTAAAATAGATATATAAATCCCCATACTATACAAAAACATTTCCTTTCGGAAATCATTTACTATAACAACAGTGTTATAGTCCACCATTTCCTTCAATTTCTCGAAAAACGTCTATTTCAACAATGAATGTTGAAGTCTATGTTTTCGATGTTCAATACATTTTAAAACATTTTTAAAATAATTAACTTCATTTTTATAATATTCATTTTGCCAAACATGACCATTTTATTCAATAATGTATTCACTGTCCAAAATCATGAATATATTTCCTTTAATAAACTTCAATATTCAATTTATCAAATTCAATTGATTTCGAATTTATAACAATGTTTATAAATTCCTTTTCTATTTATATGTTTCGATTTATAAATCTCATTATTAACAAATTCCATTTATATCTCATTTAAATGCCAAAATCTGATTTATAAGATAATTACTTATAAATCTTCTATTTCACAATATCTATTCATTTTATAACTTCACAATTTATAAATCTATAAATTCCGTTCACTTATGAAATCCATTTTTATTTCATTTTTAACACTTATAAAAACTCGTTTTAATATTCCAATATTTTTAATTTATAAAATATAAATTTTATAAGTCTTTTATATACATCATTTTTAATAATTCAAAAATCCCAATTTAAGCCAATTTATTCTTTTAATAACTTAAAAATCGTTATTTAAAGCTTATATATTTCAAAATCATACTTAAGATTATTTTCCAAAAATCATAACTTTTATGAAAATAAAATTTTAACGTTTATTTATTTTAACAATTCAAAATTTAATAAAATGTATACTTTTGAAAATCACTTTAAAATTCCTTTTAAAACCAAAAATCATTATTTTAAAACTTCAGAAATGGATCCGATGATGCAACAGCATCAAATAGTCAATCACGACATCCAAATGTCATATATCAATATGATAATCAACAAATATCAAAATATCTGTAAATAAATCAATACAGTTGAGGAATCCAGTTGGATCCCTCCAACCTGTTTCCCTGCATCCACAAACATTAGCACAATACCAATTCCGCTCCAGTACGGAATTATCGCGGTATATAGTATTTATAAAATACTATCCGCTTAATGGACGGCGCAATAGGGTCTCATCCGCTATATACTGCGGGAAATCCATTCCAAGTACATAAATAATACCAGTTTCACTGTTTATGAAATATTCGCGGTACATGTTTTTAATAAATAACATCCGCTTACTAACGGCACATAATATCTATTTTAACATTCAATAGATAACAATCATCATTAAAACATGCATTCAAGAATTTTAAATATAACTATTTAAAATATTAATCGAAACTATTCGATTGAGTGAGAAGTTCTCACCTTGATTTCAATTTCGTTTTCAGCTTTTATTTCGAATAAAATTAAACGCGCGTTTAATTTTACCCAAAATTTTCGCTAACTCCAATCAACTCCAATCCAATTTCATAGCGTAGTGCTCGTCCATACGATTCCAACGCAACTGGTTTCGTGCGTTTTCGACCTAGTATGAAAAAGATATGAATATTTAAAGTTACACGATTTTAAAACATAATTAATTTACAAATTATATTATATTTCTAACCCTAACTATCCAGAGCCGTTGATCCAAGAACCCTTGCATCTAAACCGTCCCTTTCATCTTCTCCCTCCCCAGGTTATACGCACGCAACACACCCATCGGCCGCCCCTCTTGATCCAATTAACGCGACCACCACGCTGCTTTCCACCACGATCAGGTGCCACCACGTCGCGCGCCTCCCCCAGAGCCACCACCGGCCAGGATGCGGTCAAGCTCGGCTCCCTGAGCTCCTCGTTTTTCATGCACGAACGCACGGTCTTCTTGAACAATTTGCCGACAATCCCCTCAACAAAAATCGATCATAGCCGTATGAAATCGAAGCTCTTGATACGCTCTACAAAACTCGTGTTGGAAGTTTCTGGAATTGTTGCTTGGATTCTAAGAAATTGAGGGAGGAAGAAACTAAATTTCGGCCGTTCATAGTATATGGAGGCGGCGGCCGGTTTAAACCCTAGTTTTTTTTATTTTTTATTTTTGTGAATAAAGGGGTCTATTTATAGAAAATATCGAACACTATTCATTCCGGAATTTCCAAACTCTGATTTACGTGCGGTGACCGGCATTTCTAGGGTTTATCCCGCGTTCCGGACACAATGGAATAGGTTTCGAAAGCTAATTCGATCATCTGTGCGAGATATGGCAATAAACGATCAATTTAAATTAAACCGATTTAAACTATTTTCTAGGCGTTTTAGCTTGCACCGGACAAACGATAAATCCAATTGACACGAAATTTGAAACCATACAATAAAATCACATTACGGATCCGATGAAACTAGTTTCGTCAAAATCCGAGACTGTTTAGAAAATGACTATTTTAACTCGCCTAAATAAATATTAAAACAATTTCGATGCGTTTCGAGCTGCCACGGTCAAACGAAAACTCCGATTGCTACAAAAATTGATATCCAATAATAACAAACTATTACGGATCCAATGGAACTAGTTTCATCCAATTATGAGACTGTTCAAAAATTGGCTATTTTCACTAGTCGATTAAATATTAAAATATTCAATTTTCACAAATAAACTCTAAATTCAATTTTAAAAGTTCTATAACATCACTATAACTCCAATATGATTAAATAAAATTTTACAAATCATTTTCAATCATATTAAACTCAAATTTCAATTATTTCTGGAATTTCTATTATTAAATTATCGATTTAATTACCTAATTGAATCCAATATTCGAAAAATAAATTATTCGACTTATTAATTTCACTTATTAATATTTAAATTCAATTATATATTCAAATTTTAATTATCAAAAATTCTGGGTCGTTACAATATTTATTTATTAATGCTTTATATTTTCTACACCTTTGTCATCAATAAAAATTAAAACTTAAAAACTCGTTTAAGTACAAATGTATTAGAAAATCATTTACACTCCATTTGTATATAAATATAGGACACTTATATATTAAATCATTAAGCTTAAATATATCCAATTTCTTAAATGGGAATCTAATTTATTTTGCAAAAATTTAGATTTAATGATACCCAAACAATTTAAAGGACTAATCTAGTTTTTTAATCTATTTTAGGAGAATTAAAATATCATAGATTTACCAATTTTACTAACATCCAAGTTCCATTAAAGCTCGTATTTTCCAAAATAGGGAATACTGGTGGCAATTCAGAAACTATTCCTTATACTTATTATCTTTGTACTAGCATGAAATAATATTTGCTTTGGAACTCAAACTTCCTTCGTTAGGGTCCATGGTTTAGTCAGACAATGAGAACCGTACAAAAAAGGTATGGTTGTAACCTTTTAAAAAAGAAATGCATAAATATAATATAAGAATCATATACTAAAGGTGTTTTATTTGTAACTTAAGCGTAATGATACCCAATCTTCTATAGACATCTTTCCTAAATTTTATGAGATTGTACCTAAAAGGTGTGGTTGTATCTTTAAACAAACAATTCACATTATTGACTACTTTCTTAAAATAATCATAATATACACTTGCTTATAATACTTATTCATACTAATAGGGATACATATTTTAATATTACGCGACATGGCTTTGTATTTAAATATATCCTTTTATCATTTTTATTGAAGTACTGTAATGATAATAAGTGCTTCTGGAAATATCTTGATTTTTGGCTGAGAAATGTCGTTCTTCCTATGATTAGATGTAATTAACTGGAGTCTTTTTCGCACTCACCTTGGAGTAACACTAGTATTATCCTTTCTTCCTTGACAGACTTTAACTTGCATGCTCTTATTGGTATTCCTGAAGCTGCTTTAGCTAAAGATTATATTCACTTTAGGACTGTTATATTTCCTCATGCAGGCTCAACCAGTGTTGGATTTTTGTGGAACTCAATTCAAAGTTCTTACTCCCTTTCAAGTAACATGAATACTTATTAGAATAATAAAGCCAGTCACTCAATTTCATCAGTATACAAGGCATTGCTACTAGATTAATAAACTATCATTTTCCCATGGAATAGAAGAATATGGAAATCATGTTCTACACCAAAAAGAAATTTGTTGATGTGGGAAAGTATTAATAATACCATTTACAATCAATATAATCTCTTAAATGGGGAATTATCAATACTACCAATTGTTTCTTTATTCTCGAGCTTTTGAAAATATTGAGCATTTATTTTTCAACTGTCAGTATGTGCATAATTTATGGAAAAGGATTCTCTACCACTTCATGCTCCATACTTCGAATAGAAATCATAAGACCGAATGGGTAACTATATACAAAGCTACTAGATGGAGATTGTAACAATCTGCCTTTCTTACACCAAAGGACTACACATAATACCTTCTCGGTATTCATGTACCCATCATTTAAGTGTCCGAAAGACAAGTCGTTTTAGCTGAAGAAAGATAAAGGCAGAATAGAGTCTCACAAAACGTGACAAGCAATACATAATATACACAAGATCATTACAAAAGGAATCATCTTCATTATATACACAATATCAAAGTATACTATCCTATTATCAGCCTGGACACTAATAACAGCCTACCCTTACAGTTGTTGATAAATACAGACAAGAACAAAAAAATAACATAACAACGAAAGAATATAAGGTACGTGAATGCATCTTGGAGAATCCTGCTCGTCTCCTGAACGCTCCAAAGAATCCAGCTAAATTTGGAAAATATTCTAGGGTTGATCCAAGCATTATAGAAAAACAACGCCCGGGTCAGTCTGGTAAAACCAACGTGAGAAACTCAAATCATAAGGAATTTTGCTATGACTTATAGAATCCTTTTAAAATCAAAGGTATCTTGTAAGACCATGCCGCACATAAACACGGATGGGTTTTTACCTTACGATAACCAAAACATTTTTGTATAAAATTCTCTGGTATTATCATAATGTCTAGGATACAAATACATAGTAATCGTAGTCGAAATTGTCACATTATTAGATTCTAGCGTACAGGCTCTACAATCAAAACCATATGGCACGTATTGGAGAATGAGTTCCAACAAATGGCAAGGTAAGAGGTTACCTTCCGAAAATGGGGCATCTCTAGATAAAAAGTACCAAAGTCAGACCCTAAACTTGGTCTACACCTTCCAACATAGAGTCGGCCTACCCTTAAGTTGGATAGTACCGAATATAACCTTTGTTGAGATATCTCATGCACAGGGTAATCTACACCTTCCAACATAGAGTCGGCCTACCCCTTAAGTTGGATAGTACCGAATATAACCTTTGTTGAGATATCTCATGCACAGGGTAATCTAGAAAGGTGATGATATACCCTAATGGATGCGACCCATATAGCCCTGCTGACCTTATTTTAGCCATTACCGAGGTGTGAGGCTTGAGGTAATGATTACCTTCTTCTTAGTAGACTATCTTGGAATGCTAACACTTCCCTCCAGCTAGAAATGCAATGCCAAAATTCATATGTATAAGTTTGTTCTTAGACTAAACGAAACCAAAGGCACTACCTTACTACATCCATTTTGGAATCACGCTCAGGATTAGTAAAGTTACCCTTGCACTTCAAAATCTCTATCTTCAATCATCTTCCAGATATCTTTAGTTCGAAACGTTTGAGTTGGATCAAAGTGATTTTTGTATAATTTATACTTATCTGATCTTGGTCTCTTCGAAACAATATTCGATGATTCCAATAAAGTCGACCTCGGTTCTTTCGGAAATATCAAACAATACAATATATAGGAGCAGAGATCACCCTTTAATCATTTAATGGATGGATATTCCCATCATTTGTCCTAGGAGAACAAAACGAGATTTATACACCCAGTATAGCATCATCGAAGATGGTTGTGCCATATAACTCATGTGGTTCTTCTAGATTTTCTTGAGTTATATTTTAGTCCAGATTTGATAGTCGGTTATTTAACTATCAAGTAAACAAACAAGCAAAAAATGCTGAGATTTAATCACCCATAGCAACCACTAAGCCTCAAACTAAAACTTTAATTTATTAAACTTTTTCCAAAAGTATTTATGAAAAACATTTATATACTTATCTCACTAACATAATTATAATCACAAAAAATTTGTGAAAGGTTTCTCATTTCCAAATCATATCAAATGATTAAAAAAATGTTATCTAAATAATAGATAAAGATAACCTCAAAAAATATTCCTTCGATGTTAAGTGTGGGACGCATGTCCTTACGACCAAAAATTAAGAAGGTCGGTTAAAGGAAATATAATCTCAAATTCTTTTATAAATTTCCTTCTATAAATCCTCTTAATAAATCTCTTGTATTTGTGAATATCCTTTATTTGAATTCCAAACCTATTTATAAACTCTTTTATAATCTACCAAGTTAAATTTACAGAACTCTTTTGTAAATATCAAAACCATTCATATATCTCTTTATAAATCTCCAAAACTATTTATAAAACTTCCTTTATAATTCCAAAATCATTTATAAAACTTTCTTATAAATTTTCCTTATTTTAAACAAAACTCCTTTAATAAACTCATTTAATAAAGTTCTTTTGATAAACAAAATGATTACTTAAAACACCTGTACTAAAATCATTACTTAACTTGAAACAATTATTAAAAGTATTTTTGACATTAAAAATAAAAAGCTTAGTGACTACAATGGTTCTTGTTATCCCGCTTTTTGGCAAAGCCGTGATACCAAAAGATCGATCGAAAACAAAGGACAGTTCGTCTCAGAGATTGGTCATACTTCGCTTCACTACGGATATCGCAGAATTTTGTTCGAGTCTGGATCGAGCTACAATTGATATGACGTGACAAGAAAAGTTAAGAAAGCCGATGTTCAAAATTTCAAGTTAATCCGAGTTCGTATGCTCAAGCTATGACCGATTCAAGATGGAGATAGCCCTTGTTCGAATCCATAGGTCACATCCAAGTTCGAATCCACAGGCAGTGGTTCTGTTCGCATCCATCGGTTTGACTCCATCTAGTTCGCAACCACCAGCAAGCATTCGTTCGAATCGGTCCGGATCTACTACTTCGTATCCATCGAAGCTTCCTCCTTCGTATCCATCAAAAGGGTAATGTTCGAGTCCATCAGTAACATCAGCCTTCGAATCCATAACACTTAAAACGGTCGAAAGGAAGATAGCATCGCCTCCATCTGGTTTGAATCCATCAAACTCACGGTTATTCGAATCCATGAAAGCATCTCACTTCGAATCCATCCTGTGCGGTCATTTCGTATCGATTAACCCAAGCAAGACACGATTGATACGAATGACATATTGCTCGATTCCAGGTGTGTTTGAAGCCTTTTGAAGCCATCGAGTCAAGGCGGCAAAGTCTCTGGGATGACTCGATCAAATAGGAGAAAAAAGCGGATCGATGCGAAAGTTCCGCTCCAGTCATCATGAAGCCGCAAGCCACCATCGATTCGAAGGAATCGATACGAGGGAGTCGATTCGAACGAGACGAACGGCCAGAGAACACGATTTTGAATCGACCATACCTCGAGATCCATAAGTCCAAATACTATGAAATTTTCACAGAAGCTTGCATACATGTTGAAGAATGTCCACACCAAATTTCACCTCGATAAGATGATTTTCCGATCGATTCGAATGGAGTTCGAATCGATCCCAAAGTGGGCCCAAATTTCCTGAGGCCGAGCATGTGGGCCCCCTCACGTGCCAGAAGTGGTCTCCCGAATTTTCAGTGAAATATCAGCATCCTACACCTATAAATAGAGCCCCTGGTCATTCATAAAGGGGATCGGAGAATTTTTAGAGAAAAAGCACGCCCGGACGCTGCCAGAATCACTCCATATCATCATCACTGCCATTGATCTCGAATTTAAGCTTATTATCTGCTGTATTTCACTATAAAAAAACTTGTAATCTTCAAGTATCGAGCAATAAAGTGACAAAACTTCATAGTGGACGTAGGCGATACGCCGAACCACTCTAAATTACTGTCTTCCATGCAATTTACTTTTCTGTGACATGCAGTTTTTGTTAAATAATCCTCATTTTAAATTTAATTTCTTCATTTATTATCTCTTCAAAAACTTCCAAAGTGTGTTGTGCCCAATTTTGGTGCAAACACTTTGGTGCTTTCACTGGGAAAACCCAGATTTTCTCCTGCTTGTTGGATCTGTCATTGATACCGGATTGAATAAAGCTAAGAGAGAGATTTAGGTCATCAAATCCAAGTTCCTTCCCTTCTATTCAGATTTACCAAAGTCTAGTAAAGTATTCTACACCTCAAGACGGTTAGCACGAGAACCGCTTCTACCGCCGCTGGTCAAGAAGGCCGGGATAGACAGAATCCCGCGCAACTACCTCCACCTAATCAAGATGATACCGGACATTCAGATCCATCAGGTCCGGTCACTCGACAAGAGTTCCATACATTACTCCAGGAACTAACCCAAAGTCGGCACAACTGCGTGAACAGTTGCGCGCCAATGCTGAGATGACTAATCAACTAAACCGCCAAAGGCGTAGAAGATCCAGAAGGGATCACTCCCCTCATTCTTCCACTGAAAGTTCTGCTTCATCTGATTACAGCGGCAGATCTACTCGTCCTAGGCTAGACGGAAGTCATGCACATGCTGCTGGTCATCAGCAGGCATTAATTGTTGGGCAGATAAGAGTTGGCCCTTCTGCCAGTTTTCATATAGGACCCTCCTCCCGAGGAGGCACTGTTCCACAATACACCACGGATAACCACACCACCGCCATTGCAGTTGACACAAGAGTCGATACCCGAAATCACTCCAATCAGAACTACCGCCAGCAGGAACATGCTCCAGAACCATATGTCCCAGAAGACATCGAGCCAAGGAGGCGAGATACAGATCGTCGACAGTGCCCGATCCCACCTCGCACTGTGGAACCCGACCACACTTTGGCTCACCACGCTCAGAATATAGCAACACCAGACCTCTCAGCCATGGTACGCCAAATGATTCGCGAGAGTCAGGGCTTAACAAATGATGATTGGGGAATCTCCCGAAGTCATACTCCATTCACTGATGACATATTATATGCTGAACCTCCTCGGCGATTCAGAATGCCGACTCTACCTATGTATGAAGGAAGTTTCGACCCTAATCAGCATATTCTGAAATATGAATGGTCGATGACTGCTGCAAGAGCTGATGATGCAGTAAAGTGCCGTAGTTTTCCCATTTCTTCAGGGGGAATTGCAACGATGTGGTTTACACGATTACCACCACGATCTATCTCTTCATTTGATCAGTTAGCTACTAAATTTGTTGAACAGTTTCGTATGCACATTGCCAGGCCTAAAGACGTTAATACTTTATCTAGTGTCACTCAAGCTCCTGGAGAGACACTCAGGCGATATTTGGAAAGTTCAATGCCGCTTGTGTGGAGATCACTAACCCCAATGATAATTCAATCTTGATGGCCTTGACTAAGGGAATTGACCCCGATTCCGAATTTGGAAATTGGCTAGCTGGGAAGCCTCCTGCATCATTGGATCGTTTCTACTCCAAAGCCGCTCAATTCTTAAGGCGTGAGGATGCGAAACAATCTAGGAAACAGGACGTTGCGAGACCCAGCAATGAAGGAATCCAAAGTAATGTGGCAATTAAACAGTTAGGGGACAGCTCTAAAAAAGTCCAACTGAATATTCAAAATAAGCAAACCCATCCGAGGAACGGTGATAATAGAAATAAGAAGCAAGATCAGAATCGTAGCCCGCGGCGTAAGGCACCAATGTTTGAAAGCTATACACTACTGAACACGTCACTAGAGAACGTGTATCTACAGACATGTAACGTGATGCAGTATAAAAGGCCTACTCCGAAGCCATCGTCGGAGAGACAGATTCAAACAGGAAAGTTCTGTAGATTCCACGAGAGTTACGTACATAATATCAATGAGTGTAGACATTTGCAAGAGCTCATTGAAAAATTAATCAGGGAGAGGAAGTTAGATCAATTCGTGCGGGCGCCACAGGCTGGTGGTGTGGGCCCATCGAACCAAAACCGTGCGCAAAACCAAGAGAGACAGGAGGAGCCCGCTCGTACAGGCGGGAGATTGGCTATTAATACAGTTAGTGGTGGTCCCCATCCAGCGGACCGAAGCTGGAGGGAAATGGAATCATATGCCAATTCGATCAGGCATGTGGATTTCGAGAGTTGCAGTACGCTTGACGAAGGGGCCCCGACCAAACGCAGAGAACGATGGCAGACGACATCGTATTTAGAAACCGAGATGCTGATAGGGTCGAAGCCCCAACTATAGACCCACTAGTCGTATCTTCCCAAGTTGGTCCAGCTTGGATGAAGAGGATCCTGGTGGACAGTGGGAGTTCGGTAAACATTTTGTTTAAGAGAGCATATGATCAAATGAAGATGGAAGCCAAAGATTTAAAGCCTTGTGAATCTGGAATCCATGGCTTCGACGGAAGTGTTAATATACCCACTGAAGTGGTGGAGTTGCCAGTGGAGTTAGGGGTCGGAGAACGCCGAAGAGTTCGAATGTTACAGTTTGTTGTTTTAGATATCCACTCTCTGTACAATGCCTTTTTAGGCCGACCGGCCCTTGCCGAATTCAGGGTAGCGATTGCCCCATGGTGTTTAAGTTTGAAATTCTCCACTGATCGTGGGATTGGAGTCATTCAGGGAGATCAGGCCGCTGGGAGAGCCTGCTATGTTGCTGAGCTGCGAGAAGCGCAGCGAAAGGAAAAAGGAAAGGGCGTGGAGGAATCTCTCTGCGTCTGTTTCACCTACGATTGACAATTAGTGCCTGGGCCTCGGCCCGGGCACCACGACCAATTCCAGAGGGATCTTGACCCCAGAGACACTGAAGATAATGATGAATCTAAAGAAAGTCAAGCTTCCCCAGCCGAGCCGACGATTGATGTTCCAATCGATGATGATGATGATTCAAAAATGTTAAAAATTGGGTCTCAGCTAAACCCACAAGCACAACAGGAATTGGTCGAATTTCTCTAATAAAATCTAGACGTATTCGCTTGGACACACTCTGATATGTATGGAATCTCGCCGGAGATCGCGAACCACACCTTGAATATTGACCCACGGTATATCCCTGTCAAACAAAAGAGACGCGGTATGGATCCAGAGAGATTTGCCGCCCTCAAAGAAGAAGTTGATAAGCTAAAGGAGAATGGGTTTATCCGGGATGCTCTGTATCCGGAGTGGGTATCCAACACTGTACTTGTCTGAAAACCAAATGGGAAATGGAGAACGTGCATTGATTACTCTGACTTAAATAAGGCTTGTCCGAAAGACAGCTTTCCACTTCTCCGAATTGATTAACTTATGGATTCAACGGCTGGACACGAATCACTATCTTTCATGGACGCTTACTCTGGTTACAATTAGATACCCGTGCATGTGCCCGACCAAGAACATACGAGCTTTGTAACTGATCTGGGACTATACTGTTACAAGGTCATGCCTTTTGGATTAAAGAATGCCGGAGCAACTTACCAACGCTTAGTCAACCGGATGTTTGCCGACCAGATCGGAAAGACTATGGAAGTTTATGTAGATGACATGTTGGTGAAATCGCGGTACTCCACTGATCACGTCAAAGACTTAGAGTCAATGTTCAATATACGGGATGAAGCTTAATCCGCTAAAATGTCATTTTGGAGTCGCATCCGGAAAATTCCTTGGGTTCATCGTCAACGCCTGAGGGATAGAGGCCAACCCTGAAAAGATCTGGGCTATCAGGAATCTTCAAACTCCAAGGACCATAAAGCAGGTTCAGAGTCTTAATGGGAAGGTTGCAGCACTGAGCAGGTTCATCTCGAAATCAACTGACAAATGCATACCCTTCTCCGATCTGATCCGAAAAGGGAAACGAAACTTCGAATGGACTACGGAATCCGAGGGCGCATTTCAATCACTAGTTCAACATCTGTCCACACCGTCGATTCTTTCAAAACCTGTTGACCATGAACAGTTATATCTCTACCTGGCGGTATCTGAAAACGCAATCAGTGCTACGTTAGTTCGGGAGGAAGACAGAGTGCAGAAACCGGTCTACTATGTTAGTAAACGATTAACCAGAGCCGAGAGAAATTATCCAAGGCTAGATAAGTTGGCATATTGCCTAGTCATCGCCTCGAGGAAGCTCCGTCCGTATTTTCAGACTCATCCCATCACTGTGTACACCGATCAGCCGTTACGACAGGTCCTCACACGGCCTGAGACGTCTGGCAGGTTATTGAAATGGAACATTGAACTGAGTCAATTCGACATCACATATACTCCGAGAAGGGCCATACATGGTCAAGTCCTAGCAGATTTCATTGCTGAATTCACTGTTCCTGAAGACTTACCTGAGACTAGCAAATCTCCCGAATACATATGGAAGCTGTACACTGATGGTGCATCCAACGATCGGTGCTCGGGCGCAGGGGTAGTGCTTGAAACCCCCGAGGGCCGATCCATATGCTACGCTTTAAAGTTCGATTTCCGTGCAACCAACAATGAAGCCGAATATGAGGCTTTGCTTACTGGGTTGAAGTTAGCCCATGACCTAAGAATTATCGCTGTGGAAATTTACTGTGATTCCCAGTTGGTAATATGCCAGGTTCGGGGTGAATATCAGGCCAAAGATCGAAGACTAGCTGCTTATCTAACCATAGTCCGGGAGATGCTTGATCAGTTTCACTATTATACCATTTTCTACATACCCCGAGAGCACAATCAGAAAGCCGATTCGTTGGCAAAGTTGGCAAGTACGGGCGAAGCTCAACAGTTGGGACTCGTCCCTGTTGAAACTCTATCCTCTCCGAGCATTGATCGAATGGAGAATGATTTCACATTTGAAGCTACTTCCAGTAGGGAGTCGTGGATGACGCCCTATCGAGATTACATTGAGCATGGTATATTACCTGAGCGTCGAAGCAAGAAAAGACAAGTTCTCCGAAAAGCTTCACGATTTGTCATTCAGAATGGAGTTATGTATCGAAGGGGGTATTCTATTCCTCTTCTACGGTGTATCGCGCACGACGAAGTCAAATGAGTGTTATACGATGTGCACGAAGGAGAATGTGGCGATCACACTGGGAGGCAAGCACTTGCCAAGAAAATACTCCGATATGGATATTATTGGCCTACTGTTAATCGCGATGCTATGGACTATGCTAAAAAATGTGATAAATGCCAAAAACACGCTCGAATCCCTAGAGCCCCACCTACTGAGAAAACCCAAATGGTCAGTCCTTGGCCATTTGCAATATGGGGGGTTGATATAATCGGTGCATTGCCTTTAGCTAAAGGTGGCGCGAAGTACACCATCGTCGCAGTTGATTGCTTCACCAAATGGGCTGAAGCTGAACCTCTTGCAACAATTACAACAAAGAAAGCAATCAACTTCATAGTACGCAACATCATCTGCCAGTTTGGTCTCCCACATACTATTATCACCGATAATGAAGCCCAATTCGACAGTATTGAATTCAAAAATTTCTGTCAACGATTCCACATCCATAAGAAATCCTCTGCAGTAGCGCACCCTCAAGCGAATGGTTAAGTTGAAGCTATTAATAAGGTTATCAAATCTATTTTGAAGAAACGACTGGAAAAAGCCGGGGGCAAGTGGGTTGATGAACTTCCTATGGCTTTATGGGCTTACCGGACGACTCATAAAACTACAACCGGACACACTATATTTTCTCTATCTTATGGCTCTGAAGCCGTTATTCCAGTCGAAATGGAAGTTCACTCTCATAGTGTGACATATTATGATCCGAAAACGAATGCCATACTACTTGCTGAATCTTTGGATCTACTCGATGAGAAGCGTGAGGAGGCTGATTTGAGGGCAGCCGCATATCGGGGTTGAGTCGCCCGAATATACAATGCCAAGGTCCGACCGCGAACCTTTGAACTCGGCGATCTCGTACTCAAGAGAATTTATCTGGTCCCTTCGCACATGAAACCAAATTGGGAAGGGCCGTATGTGATTTCACAAAAGCTCGGAGATGGCATGTTCAAGTTGTCGACCGTTGACGGTCTTACTTTGCCGAGAGCCTGGAACAGCGAAAGTCTCCATCACTACTACACCTGACAGGCTTTATTTATCTATTTTGGTCAATTTCTTCCTTTGCATTTTATTTTTGCATTTCAAAATTTGAATTTGTAATAAGGCAACTGATTTTGCCATGCTTCTTTCATTTCAGCAATGAAATGCCATCTCTTCGAGCCAGAGCTGTGATTCATTGAATGTGACGTACAATATCATGATGCACGGAGAGCTAAGTTCCATCATGCGGTGGGATTTACTCAAATAGGGAGTGACTGTGATACGACCGGACACTCACTAAGTGAAACCCGAGCTCGGGGGCAGAACACTACATCAGCACTTACAAGGATTGACACACGACAATCCTTCCTCTAACTCCAAATCCCCAGAGTGCGAATTGGAGCATAAACATCAAATAAATCGTTCCCCGAGTGCGAACGGACTCCAAATTCTCAGAGTGCGAATTGGAGTATAAACATCGAATAAATCGTTCCCAGAGTGCGAACGGACTCCAAATTCCCAGAGTGCGAATTAGAGTATAAACATCAAATAACTCGTTCCCATAGCGCGAACGGACTCCAAATCCCCAGAGTGCGAATTGGAGTATAAACATCAAATAACTCGTTCCCAGAGCGCGAACGGACTCCAAATTCCCAGAGTGCGAATTGGAGTATAAACATCAAATAACTCGTTCCCAGAGCGCGAACGGACTCCAAATTCCCAGAGTGCGAATTGGAGTATAAACATCAAATAACTCATTACCAAAGCGCGAACGGACTCCAAATTCCCAAAGTGCGAATTGGAAAATAAATATCAACTCTTGGTTCCCAGAGTGCGAACCGGAGTATAAACACTAACTCAAAATTCCCAGAGTGCGAACTGGAGTATAAACATCAACTCTTGGTTATCAGAGTGCAAACTGGAGTATAAACACTAACTCCACATTCCCAGAGTATGAATTGGAGTATAAAATTCTAAGTCCCGGGAGTGCGAACGCGTGTTCAAGACTTATGACATATGTGATCATGAGCCAGTCAATGCAATACTTAAGCAAAAGAAAAGAACAATTCCCCATTCCATCAACTAACAAAAAGGAGTTTGATTACATGGCAAACCAAAAAATTTCGATTAAGTGGAGGCCGAATCCACACTTATACACGGCTCTAAAAGAACGAAAGAAGAAGTAAAAGAACCGCTATTAACAACTGCATTACAAGTCAAGAAGCTCAATCCTTCTTCTTCTGAGGCTTCTTCTTTGGGGTCGAGCCACTGGACCCACTACCAGATTTCCTTCGAGATTTCTTGCCCTTCTTCAGTTTATCCTTCAGATCTGGCATGATATCGACATCTTCCTCGGAGATGGAAGGGACAGAGATTCTTTTAGAAGGGCGAACTGAAGGATAGGAGCTATGATAGGTGTCTGGGCAGCAACACTTGAAATGGTCACCGTGTCGCCAGGAGAAATTACCATTAGAGAAGATAAGCTTGATGGGGAAGTGCCGCTTCCAGAACCACCGTCCGTTGTCACCACGGCCATCTCAGCGCTTATCTCAGCAAAAATCCCTTCTTCTCGAGACAACCGAGTTGCGCTTGATACACTGGTGGTCGACATGGCAGAACTAAAAGCTGGAGCGACTCCACTCATTATGGATGAAGGATCAGGAAAAGGTTCAAGAGAATGACCAAGAAGCTCCTCAATCATTTGAGTATCAAATGAGATCGAGCTCCCCTCTCCAATGTCGCCGGTCATGGCAGCAGTAGTAATTGCTTCGGTAATGATAGCTCCCTGCGTTGGATATAGGACTGGAGGTACTGGGGGCACGGGCGTAGCACTTTCAGTCACTGAACAAAGAAGAGAAAAAAATAGCAATTCCAATAAATTCACTCCAAGATCGTCGTTTTAAGACATGAGGGAAATGTTCGAAGTACCTTCCTTGCCTTGCCTCGGAGCTTGGACAGGTTCGGAGACAACAGTCTTAGCGGGAGATAATCCCGGTTGATCCGGATTGTAGGCAGGAACGATTTGTGGATCAATCGTGGCAGTAACTTCAGACGAAGTCGGGACAGAAATTTCAATACTCTCGCCATGATGCGCAACACCCGAACCCTCGCCGATCTCCATCCGCTGAATACCGAGTTTTTCTTTCTCGACGAAGATTATCGCTTCATGAAGAATTCTTCTCTCTTCCTCACTGAGCAGACGTGATTCAAGTTCAAACTCGTCCAGTGTTTCATCTGAACAAGATATCCTCTTGTTCTCTACTAGTTTTTTCCAGGCACTGTAGAGAAGCATAGAGTAATCTCCTAGCCAGGCGAGATTTCTGTGCTCTAACACATTAGCATTGTATGTATCCAGGAGTTCGTCAAACTCAGACTCCATCTTGAAACGCTCCGCCTGAATTTTCTCCTCCACTTCCGATTCCATCACCTTGACCTTTGCGACCGCTGCATCGCGCTCAGCCCGAAAAGACACGGCTTGCTCACATGCCTCTTGAGCGGCCATATTGGCATCATCCCTTTCCTTACTTATGTCGACAAACTTGGCCTTTAACTCCTCCAGTTATCTAACTGCCGCATCCCCCTCGGCCTCAACATTTTTGTATCGATGGCCCAAGTCTTCTACTAAGGTGCAATGTGCCTGTTGCATTTTTGCCATCTCTACTAGCGTCTCATCGACCTTTTTTAGCGATTAAACTTCGGCCTGTGGGAGGATTCCACCTCAGATTGAAGTACCTCGACAATACGATTCTTCTGGGCTAAGTCAACTTCCAGTTTCTCAATTATTTTGGCTCGATCAAAGGCTGCTTTTGAAGCTTTAACGGCCGCCTTGTACCATTCCTTGTACTGGGCATAGAAGTCGTGGGTATAACTAAGTGCTGTGGTCATAGCGTCTTCAGGAATTCTTTTAAGGTTAGGAGGGAAGATGCAAGCGTCAAAGCATATTTCCGGGAAGTCTTTCTTTAGTTGAGCGAGTCTGATATCCCCTTCACCGGATGGTTCAATAGGAGCCTCCTCCACAACTGTGGTCGTAACAACTTCAGTCCTAGAACGGTGTGACTCAGGCCTTGAAATCTGTGAAGACGGCTGCTGTCGCAAAGGCTCAGATATATGTGTATGGCTTCTGGGTGGCAGAGGAGAGAGAGAAGGAGAACGGTGTCTCCGATCTCTGTCCGAGCGTTCTTGACTAGAGTAGCTTCGGGGATAGTCCCTCGCATAATATTCTTGCCCATAATACCTCCGTTCGCGATCGCGATCGGAATCCCCACGACGAGATTCATAGTAAGACGATGGATGATGCACTCTTCGGAGTTTATCCAGTGTAGATGGACGGCCAGACATAGCACCTACAAAAGATAAACAACTCAATTAAACACCAAGTGAAGGCACTACGATGTATGCGGAAGTCATGTAGTGTTGTGAAAGTTTATGCAAATGTGCAAAACCCCCGACCAACCAAAAGTGTCGATTGCACTATCGGGTAAAGGCTCGCTTATTTCTAAAGCTTCCCGGAGTTCTTCCAACCCGGACTCATGGTGGAGAGATACGTACTCCGGGATGGGAATGTCATCCAGCCCTCTAAAAATATCTCCTGATTGACAAGGAGCGGCGTCAGAGATAGTAATTCCGGGGATGGAACGAGATACAACTACAGACTTCCGTCTCTTAAATTTAGTGAAAACAGCCTTGCCTTTCCGCTTCTCTTCTATTCGGGAAAGATTAGCCGCTAGCTCAGTATCTGTAGGCGTCCTTTCATCGTCGCTCTCTTATTACTATGTCGGGTTTTCTTTTCACAGTGTTCTTCTTTTTCTTTGAAGCCGGTTTCGCCAACCCCTCAATAACAATGCTCTGGTTCATTTCAATTAAACACAATATCCCTAAGTTGTCGTCAGTTAACACCGAGTCGATATGCCTCAAGTCGCACGGGACCTCTTGTAAGCTCCGAACAATGCCTCTATAATATCCACCGTCGGGCCTCGAAATGATGGCTATAAGAAGGACAGAGTATTAATACAAGTGTTAAGAATAGCTATTCAAAAAAGACTTGCGACACTTACGTCTAGACAGCCATCGCCTAGCAAACCCTGGGGGGCACCGAAAAAAAACCATTCGGCTTTAAAATAGCTAAGTCTAGTCCAAGCCCCGACACAACCTGGCAGTTTCTGACTGCTTCCATAAAAGTAAAAGATGGGCTATCACCCCTAATTTTGAAATTAAATATGTATCTAATCTCAGACGGCCTTGGCGGGCGAAAGAAACAATCCATAAATATGATAAAGGCACTATTCAGCAACGCGTGTCCGTTAGGATGAAGTTGTGAGGGTGCAATTCCTATAAATGACAACATATCTCTAATGTACTGATTAAACGGACGAAGAGTTCCAGTCGCACAAGCATGACGGTAGAAGGCAGTATACCCTTCGGGCGGATTATGAGGTCTGTCATCAGCACCTGGTAACAACACATCATCCGAAGATAGGTTATGTTTCAGACATATCCGGCCCAGCAAAGATTCGGAGATATTGGACTGGACGGAGTCAATAGGGTTCTCGATAAATAAAGCATCCGGCAATTCATCCGGAGCCGGATCAACTACTCCGGCAGGAATATCAGGAATTTCAAGCGCAGGAGGGGGCGAACTCTGTACCTCTTGCTGTTGGGAGCTCGGAGATTCCATAACTGGTTAACTCATCAGAAATCATCATTAGATGCTAAAGAACTCGTGCATTCCCCACGTGTAGGATGTGTGTTGTGCAATGCTGTGCATTACTTGAAAAAATTTTGCAGACTTAAAGAAAACTTGCAAGCGACAAAGATAGTCGGAGTCCAGTGGGAGTGACTGTCATCGCTGACCCGTCACAACCGTACCATCCAGATGTTGGTAATCGATTCAAGTTAAAGTTCATTATCACGGCGTTAAGTTATAGTTCCGTCGACGAGCTTCGAAAGGATAATCAAGCGTACAGTTTAATAATCAAATCTAGATATGCAAGGATGAAGCTCGTCGGAATCATGCTATCGATTGCTAAAAATTTCGTATCCATCAAAGGAAGGGTTCGAATCGACCACGGGAAGTTTGTTCGAATCCATCAAAGGAAGGGTTCGAATCGACCACAGGAAGTTTGTTCGAATCCATCAAAGGAAAGGTTCGAATCAATCACAAGGAACCTGTTCGAATCCATCGGGATCCAAGCTCGTATCGATCTCTGGGAGCATACTTCGAATCGATCGTCAACGCTTGAGTTCGTATCGATTAACATCTGTAGTTTCGCCTCGATCCTGGGTGTGCAGGTTCGTATCGGTCAAGAGAGACTCGGCTTCACAATGATCTCGTTCGACTCGATACTTCTTCGTATCGATCGCAATAATATGTTTCGAATCGATCTAAAGCCGAGGTTTTCGCACCGATCGCATCGCATCGATCATTTCACATCGACGCGAACTACATCATTTCCCTTTTAAATTCATGGAATCGATACGAACTTCGAGATAAAACATTATCTTCTATATCGATTCGACGCAAGCGCCCTAGATCAACTTGAAAGATCGAATTTTTCCCCTTAATACTCCTTCTTCTACAAACCAGATCTGGTTTACCAATGGCCAGAACGGATAATCAACGAAGGAAGGATGGATCTGAGATAGTTTTGTTGCTTGAATTCGTGGTTGATTACCTGATTTTAAGGAGGGATTCGAAGAGTTGTGAGTTTGAAACTGATCGAATCGATGGCGTGATACAGTTTTATCTTCCCTGATGCTTCGAATCGATAAGAAAAATGGAGACGGCAGTGAAAAGTGAAAAATTACCGAGCCCACGGTATTTATATGGAACCTAGTAGGCGACCGGGTCGATTCGCCTTCCTTTCTATGTGACCGGCCACACCCAGTCCAACCATGCCTCGATTCGAATGGTTCGTTCGAAACCATCGAGCTCAGCCTTCATCGAGGCGAAGTTGCTTCCAGACCTCATCGTTTCGAAGCCTCTACTCAACTCGACTCCACCCCGAAGCTACCAAAGTAAATCATACCGACGGAATCATACAAGTCTTTTGCCTCCAGGAACCAACATTCATCGATTCGAATCCAAATCCATCGATACGAATCCAAACAATCTGGATCGATTCGAAGTGTCGACTTCACAACCATCGACTCAGGGCAGTACAGGTCTATCGATACGAACACCAGTGGTTTTGTATCCACCACAGCTCGAACACCCATCCAAGCTCATCGATACGAACTGCCATTTCGTATCCATCATTTCGACTCGCATCGATATGAAAAACTACTTTTCAACCTTTTACATCGATTCAGGAGAGGATCGATACAAGAGGATAGTCAAAAACAACCATCAAGCGTTGTTTCAACTCAAATTTCCAAATCGGTTCAGGAGAGAATCGATACAACATTCAATAACAAACAAAACTGACAACGACTCGTGGACGCACAACGTTAACGAGGGTAAAACTAACATATGTGCATATATGTCGGACTAATATTCGATTTTAAACATTTACAGGGATCGAATATTCATCTTGTTACGATTACAACAATCAACAGCTAAGCACTATTATACAACAATCAATCATATCAACGTGAGGTTACAGCAATACAAAGTACGAATCTCAACAAAAGAGAGCAATGATTGTTCAGAGAGAAATTGCATCTTTTCAAAGCACGTCACGTTTCCACAAGACGTACTTTGGGGGGCAAATGTTATCCCGCTTTTTGGCGAAGCCGTGATACCAAAAGATCGATCGAAAACCAAGGACAGTTCGTCTTAGAGATTGGTCATACTTCGCTTCACTATAGATATCGCTGAATTTGGTCGAGTCCGAATCGAGCTACAATTGATATGACGTGAAAAGCAAGGCTAAGAAAGCCGATGTTCCAAATTTAACGAGTTCGTATGCTCAAGCTATGATCGATTCAAGATGAAGGAGATAGCCCTTGTTCGAATCCATAGGTCACACCCTAGTTCAAATCCACAGGCAGAGGTTCTGTTCGTATCCATCGGTTCGACTCCATCTAGTTCGCAACCACCAGCAAACATTCGTTCGAATCATTCCAAATCTACTACTTCGTATCCATCGGAGCTTCCTCCTTCGTATCCATCAAAAGGGTAATGTTCGAGTCCATCAGTAACATCAGCCTTCGAATCCATAACACTTAAAACGGTCGAAAGGAAGATAGCCTCGCCTCCATCTGGTTCGAATCCATCAAACTCACGGTCATTCGAATCCATGAAAGCACCTCACTTCGAATCCATCATATGCGGTCATTTCGTATCGATCAACCCAAGCAAGACACGATCGATACGAATGACATATCGCTCGAATCCAGGTGTGCTTGAAGCCTTTTGAAGCCATCGAGTCAAGGCAGCGAAGTCTCCGGGACGACTTGATCAAATAGGAGAAAAAAGCGGATCGATGCGAAAGTTCCGCTCCACGTCATGATGAAGCCGGAAGCCACCATCGATTCGAAGGAATCGATACGAGGGAGTCGATTCGAACAAGACGAACGGTCAGAGAACACAATTTCGAATCGACCATATCTCGAGATCCATAAGTCCAAATGCTATGAAATTTTCACAGAAGCTTGCATACATGTTGAAGAATGTCCACACTAAATTTCACCTCGATTGCATGATTTTCTGATCGATTCGAATGGAGTTTCAATCGATCTCAAAGTGGACCCAAATTTCCTGAGGCCGGGCATGTGGGCCCCCTCACATGCCAGAAGTGGTCTCCCGAATTTTCAGCAAAATATCAGCATCCTACGCCTATAAATAGAGCCCCTGGTCATTCAGAAAGGGGATCGAAGAATTTTTAGAGAAAAAGCACACCCGGACGCTGCTAGAATCACTCCATATCATCATCACTACCATTGATCTCGAATTTAAGCTTATTATCTGTTGTATTTCGCTATAAAAAACTTGTAATCTTCAAGTATCGAGCAATAAAGTGACAAAACTTCATAGTGGACGTAGGCGATACGCCAAACCACTCTAAATTACTGTCTTCCATGCAATTTACTTTTCTGTGACTTGGAGTTTTTGGTAGATAATCCTCATTTTAAATTTGATTTCTTCATTTATTATCTCTTCAAAAACTTCCGAAGAGTGTTGTGCCCAATTTTGGTGCAAACAGTTCTCATCTAACTGAGTTTACTTTTCAAGTTATAACATGGGTATCTGCATAACAAGCAAATATGTATAAGAGAATCAACCAATAACAATCAATCATATAAGTAAATGTCTAAGTTACCGAAATTGCAGATGGGGATTTTTTTTGCTAAACATATGTCTAAGTAAATATAATGTAGAACGGTTTTTAATTTTTCCTAATTGATGTCAACATAACCTACATGGTGAACTATGGTAGAACGGTGATTTATTCTACCAAACAGATGTCAAATACAAGTTAATTAGTAGAATGGTGTTTTATTATACTAAACAGATGTCAACTATAATTTAATTAGCAGAACGACGGTATATTCTTTAAACATATGTCCTTTAGTTTTACATTCAATTAGGGTTACTTAAAGGTAACCGACAAAGAAATCCATGAGATTTGAAACATTCTTGAAAAGAGAGTTGCCTTTTGAAATAAAATCAGTCTTTAGAAATAAAGTGGCTTAAAACTTTAGAACTCTTAACTAAAATTTAAATAACAATTAATCTCTTCACCTAATAATAATTAAACCTTTAATTAATAATTAGATAATAATTAACTATTAAATAAATAATTAAATAATAATTATCCTTTATATAAATAATTAAAAAAATTAAAGTTTAAATAGATATTTAAACAATAATTAATCTCTAATTAATTACTAAATAGTAGTTTAAATCTTTGTTGGTAATCAAATTAATCGTAATCAACTCTTAGGTAATCTTGCTTAATTTGTGATTAATAAAATATTTAAATCTTTTTATAAATAAATAAATAAATAATTTATCTGAAATAATTAAATAATAATTGATCCCTAATTATTAATTATATAATAATTTACTTAAAATAATTGACTAATTATAATTAACTTAATTGATTGACATTTAAGTAATAATTAGCTTTATAAACTAATGATTACGTACTAATTATCTTAATTAATTAATTAATAATTAAAATATTTAATTAATTAGATAATTACATTAATTACTTAATTAAAGTTTTGAAAACACTTTTCAAAAAGAATGCTTAAGTAAAAACACTTTTAGATTTTCAAAACTAGTTCGTTTTATGAACCGCACTTATAGCGACAATCGCTATATGACCCGAAATTTCAAAACTTGATTTTTATATTAGATACTTTCAAAATTATTGAATTTTATATTTTAACCACTTTATAAACTTAGTAAAAGATTTTGGAAAACAAAGTAAGGTTTTTGGGACTTTGCGCAATATTTCAAAAACATAAAGTGAGTAAACAAGTTTTAATCCAAAGGACTTCGATGTCGCAACCTAACTATCTCCAAATACTAACTTTTCTTTTACATACACAACATATGCATAAGTATAACACGCATACATTTTATCACAATATACAACTAATCAAAATTCTAGCTTTCAACCTTACGAATATTTAACTTACGTTCTCAAGTTAATATTATATCCAAACACATAAGAATACTAATAAAGCAACATCATATGAAACCAAATCAAGCTATGATTTAGAAACAAGATATAAAACAAATTCAAAGTTTGAAATTTTAAATAAATTCATAGGCTATACTCAACAAGTGCTACCAAACCACTCCGAACTTCCGCTAGAACTTTAGATCAACCTAGATCTTAGCTTTGACTTTGGTAAGAACAAGATTTGGTGGCCCTATTGTAACAACACAGGATTTTCAATCCTTGGAAATCGACACTAATATGTCCACTGTATTACGTGCCGAGTAATCGAATGCCGGAAAACCCAATTGTTAAGGGAAAAGAAGAAGGAATAAGACAAGATGACTAGAATAAGAGGAAAAGAAAACTAAACAACATAGAATCTCATAACATAGCAAATAATATGTAATATGAAACAGATCTTTACAAAAGAAACACAACTATAATATATATATATATATATATATCTATGTGTGTGTGTGTGTATACATAAATCAATTAGGGTATATTAACATATTTCAGCCTGGACAGTCATAACAGCATGTCCTTATAATTTGTTGATAATACAATCAACATACAACACAGTGGAATACAAAGAAATACGTAGAAACATCTTGGACCTCCTGCTCGTATCCTGAGCTCCGGTACATCTAAATCAATCTGTAAATATGCTCGTTCTGACCCGAGCTTTATAATAAAATAACATCCGAGTCAGTCTGGTAAAACAGCGGAAGAAAACGCACCTCAACTGAATTTAATGTTTCAATAATTTTTTGAAAATAAAGGTATCTCATAAGACCATGTCATCATAGACACAGAGGTTTTTACCTTATGATAAACAAACCATTTCACATGAAATTCTCTTATATTAAACACTTATTAATCATAGCCAAAATTGTTGCATTAATTAAATTCTAGCATAATAGGTAAACAACTAAAACTGTAAAGGCTCGTATTGGAGAATGGATTCCATACAATGACTAGGCTATTGGGGTACCATCTATCACGGTGCTTCTTTAGATAAAATAATATCGAGGACCTCGATAGGATCCTGTGCCAACATAAAACCGGCCTATCACTTAACTAGTTGAACCATATATGATCAACCCTCTGTTAATGAGCCACCAAATACAAATGATAGATAATATGGACTCTAGATAGGGATGATCATACCTTTATTTGGAGCTACCCATTTAGCCATGTTACATCTCCCATGCTTTAGTCATTCTTGGTTAATAAGGCTTGAGGCTACGTTTTACCTTTTATACAGCATTTCCTACTTGGAATGCAGGCAAAAATTCAATGCCAGCATTCATCCATACAAGTTCATTCTATGAACGAATGAAACCGAAGGCACCACTTCTACTACATCCATTTTGAGAATCACCCTCAAGATTAGTAGCATTCAGCCATATTTATTTTTAAAATAATTAACTTTTCAAAATATTAAAATATTGAATAACTTAAAAACAACATTAAAAATAAATAAATAATATTTAAAACAATATTAAATATAAATAAATAACTTTTAAAACAATATAAATAAATAACCTTCAATATAATATTAAATATAAATAAATAACTTTTAAAACAATATCCACATAAATAAATAATCTTTAAACCATTTGTAAACGAAAAAGACAAATAATAAGGTTGGAGTAAAATAGAAATTAAATCCTTTAAAAACATAATACTTCTGAAACACAATTTCAGATTTAAAATCATTTCCTGTCTCAAAACCAACTCCAACTCAAATGGCAATTTATAGTATTTTTAAAATACTAATTTGAGGCCAATAGCTGCTCAATGTCTAACCAATATCAATATTGATTTTCTATCACTACAAGGTTTAAGTTTTAAATATATAACAATGTTATAACCCATGGTGTCAATAATCAGGTTTGATTTTCAAAAATTCATATAACATGAATATTATAAAAAAACATTTCAACAATGGCGAGAAATCCTGTGAAATTCCTCCAACCTATCCCCTGCATCCCAGCTTAGATATATTGGCACGTGCGCGCACACACGCATATATATAATCAATGTGGTGAGAAATATTGTTAGATCTCTTCAACTTGTTCCCTTACATCACAAATTGCATATAATCATATAATATGGGTCATTTGCAACTAGATGGGTATATATAAAAGGTAATCCGCTCTAGGGGGTGGAATAAATCCAAACCAACTGATAAAATAGTAAGTCATCCAAACATCCAATCAACAATTTTTATTGACCATAAAACATTATTGGTTGACCAAGTTTAACTCACCATAATTCCTATTGTCGATGAGGCGTTGCGATTTGGATTAAAATCAAACAAGCATTCAATTTTAACCCAAATTCGTACTTGCTCCAAATCCATCAAAACAAAAACCACTACTAAGATAATGTCTATACGAGTGCAACGCAACAAACGGCGTCTGAATTCGACCTCGTACGCAAAAGATATTGAATTTATAAGTTGTCGATTATCGTATATTAATTAATAACCTAATTTACTATTAACGACAACATTACCCTTAAACATCTTCCTCCCTAACTCAACAAAATCATGCACATGTATCACAACCCACCATTAGCCATGCATGTTCAAGCCATGATATGGAGCTACACTCCGCTAAATAATGGACCGACTTTTTCGAAAAACTCCCCTTTGCGAACTCAACACGCTTAAGCCAACCACATCATGTCTACACCCGCTAACTCTGACCGACCTTCTACCATGCCCGACTGCCCCCATACGATGCAACCTCTAAACCCCAATTGGCCTCCTCTAGAATTTGGCAATAGATGTTATTTTCAACCTTGAATCGAAACCCCAATCGGCCTCCTCCATTAGGTTTTCAGCGACGTTTAGTGACATTTTATCATGAATTTATGATTTTGATTGATTCAATGTTTGGATATGTGTGTGTATGTTTGTGTAGATATATGTATAATATATACTATGGATAGTTGATTTTTATTTGTGATGTGTTTGATTATTGATGTTGAGCATCTATTGATTTTCATTGTAACATGATATCTCGGTATGTGTTGAAAATATGAGGTGCATGTAGTTGTACGGGAATAGTTCCAAAAGCATGTACGTAATTATGTCCATTTCATGATTTAGCCATGTGTTAATGCAATAGGATGGGCTAGGCTTTGTATATGGGTTAGACCATATCATCGAACATTGTAGATGTATTATACTAAGACCTTGTTTCTTGAGTTAGCCATGTGTTATTGTATTACTTGATTGGCTTGTTGGATGCATACGAAACATAACTAAGGTACAATTTTTTACCATGATTGTCTTAGTATTATTTATGAATGATAAGAGTATATAGTAAAGTAGATGTACATTTATCACTAGACCGTAGTCCGATCCTCTTCATATTTTCCCTACAAGTGACGCTGGATGGTGCCGATCATAAAAGTATTACTTGTATATATATATATATATATATGTATGTATGTATGTATGTATGTATATTTGTATATAGATAATCATATGAGATTAACATTGATTGTATATGGATGTATTTGGTTTGGATTGTATTTGGTTGTATTTTACTTATGTATATATACATTTAATCTATCATTCTAAATTAAAGTGATATTTGGCTATATTATATGTCGTTACCTTCTTCCGTGAGTTCTAAAAGAGAAAGATAGAATTATTTATTGTTTATCTCCTGTTATTAATCTCAATGAAATGTCATTTTTAGATTTTTGAGATTTACACATCGTGGGTTGTATTAAATCAGAAGGTCGAAAATGGCAGGCTGTTACAGAAACTAAATTTATATGAACATATTATTAAAAAGGGTGTTTGATTAGATGAGGTTATCCATGAATGGAAGGACCATATTTCCATGGATTTATTAGAGAAGGAAGATGCCATTGAGTTTTCTTGACATGTTCGTAGAGTAAAGTGATGGATGAGGTTTGCAATTAGAAAGCAGATTTTGGGTTTATGGTTGGGTTCTCGATGTACAATGCTTATATAGGTTATCCGGCCCCATCTGATTTTATAGTCATCCTAGCTTAACGGACGTAAAAAATGAATTTTTCACCTTTAAATGGATTTGGGGAAGCTGAAGGAGACTAGGACCCAATAGAGAATACTACGTGGTAGGGCTTTGTGAAAAACAAACTCCTTAAAAAAGTTTGGATGCTTAGAAGTTGAAAGTCCCTATTTCATGTCTACTAGTACTTCTTATAATGAACTAGACCCTAGAGATGAACAAGAGGGACAACAATAGAACTAATCAAGATCATGGAGCTATGATCATTAATAATGATGATCCAAGTCAAGTGGTCAAAATTGCTTCCCAACTCGGTTGGAGCATGAGGATTCAAATTGCAAGATATTTAAGAGAAAACAAAGATGTGATTGCATAGTCTTATGATGATAGGTGTTGAATTCCTCCTAACATTACATGTCACACATTAAACATTAACCCATATGTTATGCCTATCAAGAAGGAAAAAAAAACGCATGGCCCAAGAGAGATCTAAAACCCTTAATAGGAAAGTAAAGAATTTATTGGCTAAGGACTTCGTCAAAGAGTATTGGTAGCTACAATGGATAGTCAACCCTAATGGTTAAGGAGATGAATGGAAAATAGAGGACTCACATCAATTTCTTGAATATGAATGACACATGTCCTCTGGATTTTTTTCACTTCCAAGAACCGGTCAGCTGGGAGATGGAACTACCGGCTATGAATTGCATTCGTTCGTGGATGCATATTCTGGCTACAACCAAAGAGCAATGCGTGTCCTTAACCTATATTAAGTTTCATCACTAATTTACAATTGTATTGCTATATGTTAATGTTGTTCAGTTTGAAGAATGCTAGAGTTACTTATTAGCGATTGGTCTATAAAATTCTCATGGAGCAGATCAAATTGACAATGGAGATATACGTGGACGACACACTTATAAATTCCTAAAAGATGGGAGAGCATATAAATCATTTGGATGAGATTTTTCTTATAATTTAGGAGTATAGGATGAAGTTGAACCATTTGAAGTATTTTTTAAAAGTATTTATTGATTAAGAAAAATATGGGATGTCTACATTCATACCCAAATATAAAAAAACTAAATTAAAGAGCTTAAATATGCCCCAGAGCCTCCACTAAGGAGCACGCCCAAAAGGTCTTATACGTGTATTAATTGGTTTTATGGGTCACTCCTGAACCTTATTCAATTGGGAAAATGGAAGAAAATCTAGGATTCGTCGCTTCATCTTTATTGGATGTATAATACTAAATCAACCCTGCACTATTGCCATCAGAATAAGTCACAGTAATTGGAGGGTGTTGTTGTTACGAAGTTGCGTGATCCATTACTGGACTCTTCACATATTGTTGAGACTCTTTTCATAGATATGTCTCTCTATCACATATCTCAAGTGGTGAAGATCATTTTTTTATGACCATTCATCATGGAATTTGCAAAATTTTCTTGATATCTTTTCATTTTTAGTTTGCTGCTTTAACGAAGGATTTTTATAAAGAAAGGAGCCTCGAGTGGAAAGGTAAAAATTCCCAAAAGAATCAGTTAGGTCAATGTAGGATGTATATCTCAAACACCCTTAAAGCATCTCAGACATCCATCTTTTTCATTATCCTAGCTGTCATCCTTTCCTTTGCCACTAGCATTCGATGACTATCCATTTTAAGGCTGGCTAATCAAGCCCCATTCAACATTTTCCTCTTCTAGGTGTATGTACTGAACAACTTTGTAAAAGAATTCTCTTAGATTAGTAGTTTTCTACTTTTCCAAGCCCCTTTGCTTGATGTCAAATAGCATAATTAATCATTTAATGTGAAGTCGTAATTGGATCTTAAGCCCGTCTTCCTGGGGTTTCGATAAATAGATTGAGTTTGGTTAGAGTCTATAAACCACATCATTGCCAATCCCATTAAGTAGATTGGGAAGTATATACACATGATTTCCTTAGTAGCTCTATGTACATTCATATCTTATATATATCTCAACTTATGCCCCAAAGAATCTTCCTCTCTGGTATATAGTTGCATAGTTAGAAATTTAAAATCAAAGGGTTGATGGCATACCAGATATTGAAAGTGAATGAGTTTGATTCTGCTCTTTAATATCTAGATTTCATCTTTACTATAAAAAAATTAAGTGGAAATTAGCCATAAGGGCCTCTTTTTCAAGTGCAATTAGTTTCTAGGACACACAGCTGAAATAATTACTTTTAAGGACAAAATGCAAAATAATTAGTTTCTAAGGCCTTAAAACCTACGAAATTATGTCCTTGAAAATAATTGGACCGGTAATTTTGTCCTTAAAAGTAATTATTCTGCTGACTTTGGCCTTTAAATTAATTTCTTTGGATATGTGTCCTAGAAACTAATTGGACTGTAAAGTTTGTCCTTCCAGTGAAATACCCCAAAAATTAATGTATCACTGCTGAAATTTCTATCATCGAGAAGTTTTGTTCATCCATGGTCGTTGTAATCTCTAGGTGCATCTTAACCATGCCTTGGATTATGCTGATGCTTTGGTGTCCATCACCTGAAGGTCAGCGGTTCACAGTCTAACGTCTCCTTCTGCACGGTTGTGGAGGTCATTTTCATAATTCTTGAATAAGTCAATTCAAATTGTGTTCTCTATTACGACGACGATGACATTTATCCTTAAACTTGGGTTCCCATCCTATTCTCGTACATCTTTAATTACCGCACCTATGAGGGGCTCAACATATATGCCTAGCTTGGCTAGGAGCGGCTCGGCTACCTCTAGTTTGGCCATGGTTTTCTCGGCTAGGAATGGCTAAGCGAGCCCTAGCTAAGTCGGCCAAACCTCTTTTGGCAGCTTGTTTAGTTCCCTCTAATTCACTATTTGGTCCAATATGGAATCACCTTATTTTGAGTGGCTTTAAGATATTCTATCTTCGTAATTTCAGGAAAGGGTGTCTTAGTTACAATTCAAAGATTCATGATTTTTCTAGTAGCATATGAAAAAGCCAAGCCTTGTTCTTTGTCTATATGAGTGGTTTGTCATCGAACGTGTTAGGCTTATTCTGGCCATTTGAAGAGTTGTAACATATTTTGAATCATCGCTTGTTTCTAGGAAGAAAACGTTGCCTACAATATGGAAAACATAGCATTCATCTCCTCTCTCGTTATGATATCCGTTGGTTAAATTGGATTAAAGGAACCTTTTGACTTCCCCTCATGGTTGGTTCCTTAAAGGTGATAGAATTATGTGTTGTTCCTTTCTTTTGGGCAGTGGCTTCATGATTTCTACTTAGGACTTGATTAGTGGCCTTTAGCAAGAAATTAGACTTTCTTAAAATCCTTTCTTAGTGAAAGAACTAAAATATTTAGGTTAAAAATATTCGAACACCCAAAGAAAGAATCCTTGTTGATCCCAATAGCCAGTAAATGTTCATGTACTTGGATTTTGGTTAATATAAGGATAGCTTGATCGTTAATCGATTGCTAATCTATATATTCATATCAATATAACAAGTTGTATTGATATAACGTTATACATAATAGTATACATAATGGTGATCACAGATTAAAGGACACAATGATTTTATATTGGGCCGGTCTTTAATGGGACCTACTTTCAATGTATAACTTTTATTATGATTCTTAGTACACTATGATCAATTACAAAATCAATATCCTAAAGTACAGTGAAATACTACAGTTATAGGTTCTGTAGAGTTCTGTCAATGGGCGAAGCGATTGGTTTTCCATGGATGTTATCATGCAGTTATAACATATGTGAAATGTTTATGTTTGCTATAGAAATTCAAACTAGATCAAATCTAAAAAGGAAGAGTGAGAACTGATCTCCATAACCAATTCGTCTTATTCATGTAGTGGCTCGGTTAGGCAAATTGGAGTGGCTTAAGTGGAAATTTAGGCAGCATGTCTTTTGCACTCTCTCTAACATTTCTAGTACAACTTTTCTAATTATAATCTTTATCGTTAGTCGCCTTGTAACTCGATAATATTATGTTCTCCTAATGAGACGAGGTGGTTCATCTACATTTGGGCATACCTAGCCGTTGCTTGAACGTCGATATCTCCATCATTGTAACTTGAAATCAAATAGAATTTCCCTCATTGCATTCCAAATATTCTTGAATATTCTCAAATTTTGGTGGCACGCATATGATCTAGGTTCTTTTGATGGTCGATCTCCTTTGATTTGTATGTGGCTACTCCTCTACGAAATTGGGTTGAACCATTCTTAAAGCAGCCATATCTTTTTCATCTTAACTCGCATGAAACCTTGACTAATACCTGTTCCTATCTTTAGGAAGTATTGTCCAACATTATACATTATCATAAGAAGAAAAATTATTGTAGATCTCCATGGTAGGAACATGAGTGGTTAGGCTACTTGTACTAGATCTACTTTAGGAGAACATCTCTGAAGCACTATAACTCTTATGCGATATCTCAGAACTGAAAGTGAATTAGACCAATGCTATCATCAAGTCATAGAGAATATCTATAACAACCAATATTTTTGACACTTAGTAATTAGGATAATAAATCGGTTTAATTGAATTAAACGAAATGATTTAAAAGGCATTTTTTTAAAGATAAACGAATTAGGACTCAGTTCTGCATATGTAATGTCGTTTGAATATGAAAAACATATAAAATTTGTCAAATCGGGTAATGGGGTATAACGAGATGAAAAGAGGAGCTTTAGGCAAAATAGTAAATTATTCAAGATGATTATTTAATCTTTGAAATGAACTTCCTCTTCTTCATTTTCTTCGTTTCCTTCTTTTTCACAAAAGAGAGAATCAGGTATTTAGATCTATTTTCTTCATAACTTCTTTCTACCTCAACATAAAATCCAAATAAATACTCTAAATTCAAGTTAGAAGGTCCTTTATAAATCCATCTAAGCAAGTTGGAAACTTGTTAGGATCAAGCCAGGATTTATAAAATACAAAAGCTTCAAAAGTGGGTTAGCTTAAGCTTAGGAGTTGTTTATGGACACGGTAAATGGGATTTACGCTCTACGCTATTGATCACCAAATATGTCATATTTCTTGTTAAATAGCAATGGTTAGGTTTAGGGCTTGACGAGTGAATTCAAGTTATGATTTTAGAGATAAGAATAATACTAAAAGAGTATTGGTGAATGTGTAATTTTAAAATGAATGTATTGAAAACATTTAAGAATGACACAAATATAGTATCTTGATTATTGGTTTGGATTTGTACAGTATTTTGCTTGGTTTGGAAATGGACCGTATATGTAAAGAATGGTTTAAGAGATTAGAGAATGACACGGTTGGATGTATGTGAAAGTTGAATGGAAGTTGAGTAGTTATACTCGTATGTTGGTTAAATGGTATTTAACGCCTCAAAGTTGTTTATCGAGTATAATAGAAAACAATACTCATACATATCCAAATGATTAACAACAGATATAATAAGAGAATTTGAGTGGAGATACATTGCTGCATGATGTCTCAATGACATAAAGAAAATTGTCAAAAGTAAAAGATGGAAGACAAGTGAGAGGAGGATAAGAATGTGGAGTGAATTACCACTAAGGCAAATTCTTCCACCATGGTTTAGGTTCAACGCATAACAAGAGTTCATACATCTAAAATTCCACTCAGACGTCTAAACTGAGGAGATATGATTTCTTGCAAGATTTTGGTGTAAATCATTAGTCATTTAGACATCCAAATACATGTTCCTGATGTCTAAAATCAAAATAAACTGTCCAGTTCCTTAATTTAGACATCTGGTTAGTTGTGTAGTTAACTACTAGACCTAAGTATTGATCAAATAGGATTTGGAGAGTTCGGGTTCGGTTCATGGACCCAGAAGATGCTCAAAAGTTCTGAAGTAACTAGGAATAATAGTAAAGTTTGGGAATTGACACTCCAAGTTTATGAAAGTGTGCAGTTGATGCTAAATGATATGGAGACAACAATGACTATTTTTGGGATGAAATCTAATTTGTATGATGGCTTTATAGAGTTGTCCGATGATTTGAGATGAGACAACTAGAGTATTGTGATATATGATTACATACAATGTTTTGTATATGAAGCAAGTCTATAGCCCTTGGCTACAACCCTGGAGCTTGATATTTATAAACCATTTTTTGCATGAAGTGTGGTTATCTTGATAGTGCACATTAGGTGGCAACGAGGCTGAGGCTGAGGCTGGGAGGCATCCTGCTTTGGTAGCAAAGGCCATAGACCTTAGGATGCTTTATAGAAAGGTTTAAGGGCCTTAAGTACATGTCTAAGTCCACTTGGTAAAACAAATTGAAGCGATGAGGCACTTATGTATCTACTTGAGTATGATATAGGTATATGTGATGGATGATGCATTGAAGCATCATGGTATTGTTGTTACATTGATGACCATACTTCATGGGTCTTAGCCTTACCGGGAGACCTGAGGTCCACCAAACCAGTATGTAGCAATTAAGTCATTGAAACACCCCACGCCCCTTAGTATACCTAAAAGGATACACTAAAAGATGTGGTGCGTTTTAGGTATAACTAAAGCTAGCAAAGATAAAAATTCACAAGACCAAATAGATAGATGATAACACAGCGGAAGTAATTAAAAACAATAAGTGATTTTAAAAATTAATCCTTCATGAATACTTCAGACAAACCACATATGTTCCAAAGACCAAATAAAATTGTCTTACAAAATCTCACTCTCATCAGAAAAACCAGAGTACAAACACAACTTCCCCTCAATATAGTGTCAGTACAATAAAAGAACAAAACGCTGGGAAAAAAGAAGGAATACATGATAGGGTCTCCAAAAGCTGCGGTCTATCTTCCTTGCCCGTGATTGCCTATGGGGGGAAAAAGGAAAAAATAGAGGAGTGGGTCAGACTAAAAGTCTGATGAATGATAGTAATTACTAGAATCTATAAGCAAAGTAAAAGTAATAGACCTTACAATAGTTCTAATATATATAAAGGAAACAAAGAGAATAGGAAGATAAAGGAATAAGCTGAAAATAAATACGAATTACTAAAATTAACTTTGATTGTTTTCACTTGTCTTTGTTAGCTGCTTTGATTAGGATGAATTCCTAATCCTATAATTAGGCTGAAGTTCTAATTCTACCAATTGATCGGCCTACTACTCCATAGATCTTACTGCAAACTAGACGCTATATAACTCTCTATACATAAGATAATGGCATCCATGAAAGATGCACAAAGTACAATAGTGTCTATGAAAGACGCACAAAATATTTATTGTGGACTAGACATTATATAGCTCCCTACACAGAAGGCAATGATGCCTACTAAAGGCACACATACTTAAATGCTTGGAACTCAGCGATTACTGAGCACCAAAATGGAAGTCGCAAGCGTAACCGCCACCATGCTTATGCTACATGTTGCTCCACCTATTGGGTCTTCTTATTACCTATGCTCCAGCATAAGTGTGCCCCTCATCTCACTTCAGGATTATGTGAAACACTGTGTCCATAGAAAAATAGTGGAAATGCTGTTGGTATTGGCACGTCATCCAAACAATATCTAGTTGCGCCGCTTGTTCAAATCATTCTTGATTTGGACTTCTATTTAACCAATTAATACCATTATTAGCATAAGCGTGCCCTTATCTCACTTCAACCTAATGTGAGACTACCATTTTGTCTAATAGGGAATGCTTTTTGGTACAGTTCGTAATTTCGTCTTTTCTTATTAACTTAGATAAATTATTTAAATAAGCCTTTATTATTATCTTCACTACTTTTGTTTATTAATTTATCCTAAGTCTTAAAACAAGCCTCGTTCACTTCTATTTCTTACTATAACCTACGTTATAATCATGCTTATTATATAACTCAAGGTCTAAGCGTAAAAAAAAGCTCATTTCATCTTATACTCTTTTTAGTTATAATTCTAAGTTATAACTAGGCCAATTGTTTTTAATTAGTCCAATTCTAACATTAATATCATAATTAGGCTCGATTTCGGTCTTAATTCCATTTTTATTACAGTCTTTACAATTTACATCTTATCTTCCGTTATTTCAGTATTTTTATAATTTTAATCCATATTCGCGTTTAATTTATTCTAATCCGTACGCGAAGAAGAAGGAGAAATAAAAGAAAACTGAAAATAGAAGAAAATCCAAAGTGTAGGAAAAAAAATGTAAATAATGCATAAATAATAGTTGTTGTGCACGTAAATGTGCATATTTTTACCACCATATTTATTCTATTTAAATTAAGTAAATGATCATATATGATAATTTAGCTTATTTAAACCAAAATCCATATTAATTCCAAATTGTCACATATCCATCTTCATATAGGGGAAAAACGGTCATTTGTTTGCATATATTTTTTTAAGAAAAATTAATTGGAAATTTATATATATTTATGAAGGAATTTGATCTCAAATAGGAGTGGTTTCATGAAGACACATGCATGCACAACATGAATATAAAGGAATGAAGATGGAAATAATTCAAAGTGAAGATCATGGAGGACCCTACCTACCCGTTATCTTAATGTACAAATTAGAGGCTAATGCATATGCTTATGGAATTAAAGGCTTCATGTACACTTAAATGATGATTAGTAGAAGCTAATGATTACTTGGCCTCCACACTTTCTCAAAGGTAGTTTGGTCATTCCCCAAATTATGGATTAGGGTTTCATGCTTGTATAAATAACCCTTTATGTTTCATGTAACCTTCCTCTTACTTAGCCTCTTCTTTCTATTCATTAGTTTAGGCTCAAAATAAAACCAAGCTCTCTTCTTTCTTTTCATGGCTACTTGGCCATTTCTCTTTATGTAATTTATTTTTTTATGCAACTTCAATACATGTTCTTTTACTTTTCATGCTTAATTACTTTCATTTTGTAGTGTAGATTTATATTTCATGCAAGTAGAATAGTTTTTCTTTATTGTGCTTTTTTTTCCTTTTCTTTTTCTCTCATGTTGCAAGCTACATTTGTTGTTTTAATGACAAATATGAGAGGCTAAACCCCTTCAATTTAGGGGGTAATGAAGCTCTCTAATTATGTCGTTTCAACTATTTGTTGATTCATGCTCTCTTTTTGTGCTTAATGATGATGATAGAAATGGTTTAATTGTTGTTTTTTGCTTTGAATTTGATAGCCTATATTGTTGACATCAAAATAAGCTATGCTTAAACAGTCATTAACACAAATGCATCTTCATCAAAATATGATTATCGTATAAGAAACTGATTTGAAATTCAAATTTAATGGTCTGTATTTCTAATCAACAGTTAATAGACCATATTTAAAATAGATTACATTTTCATTTTCTTTGTCAAGTTTCATGAGAGTTAGCAAGTGCTTTAAGGGATGTGTTATAGTTTGATGGCTTATGTTGGCTAATCAATAGCACAAATATGCCATACTTATGATAAGCACATCAATTAAAACACTAATGACCATAAAAGAGAGATCATGATTTCATATGTGTTGAACTACATGATCTAGAGAGTGGATGTATTCTCTAAATTGTCACTTAACTCTTATATTTGCTTCTGTTTTCTTTTAGTTAGTTTGTTAATTATCTGGCTAAACTTTCCATCGACTTTGGTAATTTGATTGAATAGAATTTTAAAATCATCAATTCCCTGTGGATCGACCTGAGACGTCCCGACTTCCTATCTGCGGGAAATCGCATTATCAATGAAGAAAGAAAGGGATAGAAGAAGAAAAGAAAAAGAAAGAAGAAACACAACAACAACAGAGAACTCACAGCGGAACGAATGAAATATAATATACCACATAAAATAGTACATAGTATCTTATTACATCAGAGTACACAACTTATTTCAACACATATTAGACAGTTAAACATCTGTCTAACTATACAACTCAAGTACACAAGATACAGATACCATACAAACACAGCGGAACCATAATATATATCTATACGTGGAAGCTTCCTGCTCCATATCTTCTTCAGAATTCGTCAAGCTAACCTAAATCACTTGACTACTCATACATAATATGAGTACCCAAGAGTTTAATAAAACAGAAAATAAACACCGGGTCAGACAGGTGTCTGGTGTGAGTAAACGGTTTAAAATTGCTTAACTTTAGAAAATCCTTTTGAAAAGAAAAAGGTATCACGTAAGACTTCCCACTCATAAACATGAAAAAGTTTTTACCTTACGCTAACCAAAACATTTGATAGGAAATCCAGTGATATTATAATAGTGTCTAGGGTTTTCAAGTAAATAAGAAATAGCCGAAATTATTACATGATTAAATTCCAGCTACTAGCCACAAAAGTGGGTAATACAAACAAAACCGTAGGGTCTCGTAGGAAGAATGGGTTTCCATCAATGGCAGGGCCACTGGGGTACCGTCCATCACAGTACGTGGTCTAGATCAACGTACCGAGGAGCCACCCTAACTCCCCTGCAACACAAGGCCAGGACCATTCCTTACTGAACAGTCCCGAACAAGACAACCCCGGTGGTAGTCCGGAATCAACCGCCCCACACGGCCGAATAAAAAAGGACTTCTAGACAGGGGCAAATCTTGCTCCAATGGGAGCTACCCACGAAGCCTTGCTGCACCTCCCCTGTTTTAGCCATTCCCAGTTGATGAGGCTTGAGGCTGCGATTACCTTTATAGAACACATCTATCTTAGAATGCTCATCGTCCACCTGACGATGTTCTGAAAGCATTCAATCCATACAAGTTCGTTCCGGGTTCGAACGAAACCGAAGGCACTATCTCGTTGCACTCATTTTGGAATCACCCTCAGAGTCGACGACCATAGCCCTTGCACTCTGAAACACCATCTCGAACCTATAAGTACTATTCCGTCAAACTCATTACGGAATCACCCACAGAGTTATACTGACGTATAGTCCTTACACCTCGAGTCTTCACTTGCTCCACTTGGACTCACGACCTAACGTTTAGTTGGAATCACTGTGCTTTTTGGATCCCAAATATGGAAACCCGATCCCGGTCTCACCGAAACCAAACGCCTTTTTAATGTCCAAGTTGTACTTAAGGGTTTAAACAAATTAACTTATATTCAAGACGATATAACAGATAGATGAATCAAATTTTCACAATAGATAATTCATAACAAATATTCATCTCATAGAGCAGCATATCACATATCAGATATATCCAAAACATCCGGTATCAACCAAACACCCAATATCAGTCATCCCATATCAATTGATCATCCAATATCAATTAATCATCCAATATCAATCACCAAATATCAATCACTCAATATCAATTGATCATCCAATATCAATTAATCATTCAAAAGAAGAATTGATTAACTCCTAACCAATTGGATTACCATGATTCTTCTTTATTCATTTATCCCAAATAAATAAATTAATCATTCTCTTAATGATCTTCTTAAATTAATCTTTCTTGATTAATTATACTTTAATTACATTCAAGTAATTATCCTTAACCAGATTCTGTAATTAACTTTTAATTACTAACATTAATTATAATAATTAATGATCCTTTATTAACTTCCATTACTTAATCAATTATAATTAATTACATTAAACCTTAATTAATTACAATTCATTAATCTCATTTTAATTAATTACTTTTATTAATCAATCTTGATTAGTTAGTTAATTATCCTTATTAATTTATAATCCTTAAATTAATTAAATAATTAACTTGTAATTAATCATCTAATTAATCATAAACAGTAATTAACAATTTGTAATTTCTTATCTAAATTAATTAACTTCTTAATTAATTATACTAACTCTTGATTAATTAATCTAATTAATTAATCTTTAATTACTTTATTAAGTAATTATTAATCAATTTAAATTAACAATTTACCCTTAATTAATTATTTTATTAATTAATTACTCTTAGTAATTAATCTTAAATTAATCACATTTATTAATTAACTAATCACCTTAACTAATTAACTACAAAAATTAAGTAATTAACTCTCAATTACTTACATAAGTAATTATCTCTAATTACTTGATTACTTCTTAATTAATTACTTAACAAATAAATAAATTCCATCATTAAATAAACCTTAATTCTTTAATTAATTAATTACCCCATAATTAATTAACTTCAAAACAAATAAATTAATCAATTTCCTTAATTGATAACATTAAGTGATTATCCATTAATTACTCCCATGAGTAAATTCTACTAATTACTTCCACAAGTAATTACTTTCATTCTTAATTACATTCAAAAATTAACCATTTATTACTTCATCAAGTAATCACACTTAATTAATCCATAATTAAGTGATTATTTAAAATTAAATAAACAGTTAACTAATTATTTAAAATTAAATAAACAATTAACTAATTAATTAAAATTAATTAAATAATTAAATAATTAACTTATTATATTTCAGAATCTTTAATTAATTAAGAAAACATCATTCTTAATTAAACTTTTACTTATTAATGAATCACATTTTAATTAAGTACCTTTAAGTTCATATCAAAATAAATTAATCATAGTTATCTACATAGATAAATTATTTGAAATTAATCCAAATTAAATAACTTAAAGATAAACCATTTCTATTGGTTACAAAGTTTATATTAATAACTTAATTGGAAAAATAACATTTGGAAACAAATTTTAAAACTTAAAACATTTTTGACTATCTAACTTAAACTTTCCATTTCAATATAAATTTAAAACTAGAGTTTTTAACATTACTTTAAAATTTATCTTAAAACTTAGGTTCAATATTTGAATTCAAACATTACCCTTTTTAACTTAACATTCAAAATTGAATGAAGTTAGTTTCTTCAAAAAGGAATCAATTAAAACAAATTTAGAACTTAAATAAATTCAATCATTTTTTTAAAGTTTGATTTACATTTTAATTCAAAACAACAGTTTTTAACTTGTTTCCTTTTATAAAATTCAAGCTACAAATATAGATTGCAACTTCTCTTCAATATTTCAACAACAAGTTGAATTGACACCTTAAAATTTTCACAGGTATTAACTCGAAGCACCCCCCCTCAATCTAAAATTCTCGAGCAAAACACATCAACCCTTCGAGTCAGCCCCGAAGCGCACACACCCCTCATCAACTCCGAGTCATTCACGAGCATAACGTGATAACCCACCCGAGTAAATCCCTTCTTCCTCTAGCTTAAGCTTCCAGTGCACACCAAAATACTCGTGCACGTTGCACAGCGAAATCAATGATGACGAACTATCCTCCGTCCATCCCCAAGACGGCCGCGACCACACCATCCCTCACGACCAAACAAAACCCTAAAAACACCTCTAAAACAAAAATCGAGCACCCAAGGCAAATTCTGGAAACGCAATTCGACCAGAAACTTCCTAATCGCCGATGATCTTGACACCGATAGACCATACCGACCCCACAATAGAATCGCCACATCCCTTAGCTTCGTCCTCCCCAAATATGATCACCTCCGGTCAAGTAACTAAGTCGCGAAAAATCACGACAGTCAGACCAAAACAAAACATGCTAAAACCGTAGTTGACCCAAATCCAAACAAACCGTTCATAGGAAAAAATTTACGACAATTTTCCCTTCATCTACACTTCAAGTGCTAGCCTCGCTCCAAATTTCAACTCGAATCATCAAGTAGTTCGACGGCAATTCATCAAAACAACCCAAAAGTTCAATCCCTAAATTCTCATGAATTAACCAACTAAAAATCACAAATTTCATATCAAAATTCATAATTTACTATCCAGATTACATGCATGAACTTCAAATTAAAATTTAAGGTAGTTGATTTTTGACTGAAATTTAGTTTTACTGATAATTCTTACTTTTATAATTAGTTTTTGCATTTAAATTTTGAAACTATTTTTAAATTCATCAACAAACCATAATAAACAACTTTTATTCAGATTTCCAGATCTAATACAGTTTAGATTAAAAGATTTTTATTTATCTTTGAAATTTCCTTAAGAAAACTGTTTTTCTATAAAGAACAGAGATGAAAAAAATTAACAGTTTCCTATTTCAAGCACAACATACATATATAAAAGTAGAAATATTCATTAACAAGGCTAAATTCAACATATGCAACAATAAATTAATCTACACTAAAATAAAAACTGTTTTTAAAACAAAATTTACTCACCTCAATTTATAATATGCAGAGCGGTTTTTTGATAAGCAGAGCGGTTTTTGAATTTTCCAGGCCTTGCTTATAAAATCTGAAAATTGCTTCTGATTTGCTTACTGTTGAAGTTGAATGCATGCTTACAGATTGTATTTTTAAGATTTGAAACTGATCTTCATTTGCATGTTGAAGTTGCAGAAATTTTGAAGGTTGTAGCTTGATAAGGACTTCATTTTGCAGATTGAAAATTGGTGTTGCCGTTTTAATCTGCAGGTTTGATTTACATTTGAAGTTGTAGATTTTTTTATCTCAGATTTGTATATGATTTTTGTTTTCAGGTTTACTGATAATTATTTTTCTTTGTTGAGCTGAGAAAAATGGAATAAGAGATGCAAGGTTTTTATTTTAAATTTAGTTATGATTTAATAAAAATTAAAGAAAGTAAAATTCAAAGATGAAGACACTTGTCACTTAATTTCTTAATCTTCTAACATGTGTTTTTAAGATGTTAACATGTTTACACATATCCTTGAATAATTTTAATTAATTTTTCTTTTAATTTAAATATAATATAAACTTACATAATTTAATTCTCTTAATAAATATAATTTACATGTGTAAATATAAATTTACTTTTATAAGAAAATATTATAAAACTAATTATAATACAAATATAACTTCTTATACATGTATTTAAAATCTAGCATTTATATTTACACACTTATAACCATTTTATAATAAGCATTTTAAAAGAAAAGAAAACAAAAAGTTTAAATCTTTTTAAACTACCATATTTTAAATAAATAACAATCTTATATTTTAAAAACAAATTGAATTAAACTAAATTACCCTTTGAAAAAACATTAACTCTAAAACAAAGCTTTAAATTATCATTCATACATATATAAACTGTAAATAGATTAAATTAAATTTCGAAAACAATATCAAATTATAATATATATTTGCATATATATTACAATTTGAAAATTCATCTTTTATTTTAAACAAAAGATATTTCCATTCACAATATATATCAAATATATATATATATATTATAAATAGAAATAAATTTATTAGCTTTGAAAAATAAATCTTATCAATATCAAATTGTTAGAAAGATATTGATCACAATTATCAGATTAAAATTTATTAACCTTCAAAAGATTAAATTTATCAATTTAAATTAAAATTATAAAGAAAAATTATCAAATCAAATTAATTATTTACACAGATTATTAAATTGATATTGCCCAAAATTCCGGGTCGTTACAATCCTCCCCTCTTAAAAGAATTTCGTCCCCGAAATTTAAAACCAAAGGTAATTTAATAATCCAGCAAAGATTTCAATTTCAAACAGCAAAGCATACCTATCATCCAGCTACTAACAGCCATAGCAATCAATCAAACAAACAAACTTAACTAATTATCCTGACATACGTCAGAATAAAACTCTAATACTATCTCGAGTTTCCCAAGTAAAAATCACCGGGAGACTCGCTCTATAGAAGCTAACAAACTACACCACCACAATCCAGAGCTACTCTCATCTCTAGGTCCACCAATCTGAACAGAACATCAGACTATACCCAAGTCTAGCTCAACTTCTAAAATCCAACTGAACTACAGATTCAACAACCAATGATGAATCATACACGTACTTCCTCAGAGATACGTGAAATACAATGAATTCCAGCTATCCAAACTGGCAATTCAATCTTATCCTATCAAAAGCACAGATAGGAAATCTCAAATGCCACAGCACCAGCCATCCAATCTTATCCAATTACTGTTCTCTTAACCAGAGAAATCCTTAACCACAATGAAGTCTCCAACTTCGAATTCCTAACTCCTTATCTCATAGCAGCATAACTCAACAGACAATCCTGGGCTGTCAATCTTCTTCCTGATCAGCTCAACCTATGCTGATACTTACAGAAACAACTAGACCAAAGCAAACTAGTTTCTAGATCCTATTCAACAGAAAGGTCTTCTAAAATCCGTCGAAATCCAGAACACAAGCTCAATTACTCAAACAATAGCAAACTGAACTTGCTTCCTTCCTTGCACAGCTGCTATCTTGCTTCCGCTGCACAACTCTGATTCTGAAATAGATAAGAATACTATTGATGAACACAAGTACAAACTTATCCACTAAATCCGGAAAACTTTGTCCATCAAATCCATAATATCCGAGTGACTCATTTGACTCGGTCACACAACCTTACTACATAATCCAACTCAAAAACTAAATCTGACCAATCCAAATTCCAAAAATTTCTGAGCTGCTACACCAACTCTCCTACTAGCTAACCACCAAAATCGCTTCTAGAACCAAAACAATATGGAACTCAACTCCAGATGCAGACAACCTTTTGATTACCTCAGTAGCTCCTACTGCACATGAAAACCCTCAGCCTCAGACAAAAGATTGCCCAAAGAAAATTCCCAAATTAATCGCAAGTCACTTTTGCGATCCAACCTGATTCGGATTCCAAAGAAACTGTCCTCTCTTTACCAATTAGAACAGCTCTAAGCTTTTCCAAACAAGGTTAATTCTCAAGAAAACTTCCACCAACTGCCCGGGCTGCTGAAAGAAGAACCACAAAGATTCCTGAACCTTCGGAGAAACGACCACACTGCTGCTTCCAAACTCTACTTCGATGATACCGCGAACCCAAAAGACCTTCTCGTTAGCACACCGAACACTTCGAGTTGCACTACTACCACAATTAACCAAAAACTTCTAATCTAAGAGGCTTCTCGAAAACCAAAACCATCAACAAACCACACAACGGACCTCCGAGATGGCAGAAAACCCAAAAGAACTCGGGCTCCAAACCAAGCATCAACATCTCGCTCTCCTTAAGAAATGACAAATGAGACCATGCCGAAGCGAAGTGTAACGACCCGCCTTTTTGGACAGTTTAAACCGACGATCAAATACACATGCCGATTTTAAACCATTCAAAAGGGAAGATGGTTATTGGGGTAAATAAGAAAAGGAAAGAAAGAGAAATAAAGAAAATGAAACAACACAGAATCTCGCAGCGGAACGATAAAATATAATAGTCAAATAAACAGTTCATGAAGCTGTCTACTATACTTTGACAATTATTTATACAACATTTATCAGAGTTTATACATATACAACAGAACAATTAAATAATGCAGCAGATAGCATGATGCAAGGGTAATAATAGTAATAGTATACCAAATCTTCGTCTTCATCCTCCAGAATAGATCTTCAAAAATCTGAAAAACTCAGGACTGACCCAAGCGTAATGAAAAGACAAAACACTCGAGTCAGGACTAAATACCCTTATGAAAGTTAAATCAATCGTAAATAAATATGAGTGCAGCGGCGTCGAAGATGTTTACGGGGTTTGACATCTTTTATCCAGTGTCAACGTGCGTGCAATAACTCAAGAGATGTTACGGGATTTTCCATCTCTCAAGGATCCGTGAAACTATCTACTATGTAGTAATATACGCTAAGTAGATAATGCCTATCAGTAATATAAAGTATCAAAATAGCGTTAAGGCGTTACCATAATCCCCCTTAACACATTTTATATTCCCAAAAGCATATACAAGACCGTAGTTTCCCCAAAACCGGAAGTCAACAGAGGGCAATCCATATACTCAAGGTACAAATCAAAACGTAGTGGTCGCGAATAGAATAATCAGTATGACAAGGTACATGAGGCGATACCAACTAGGATACTAATAGTAGCGTGATCCGGACTGATGTCGGGCATAGCCAGCAGCTACCCCAACACCGCGAAACAACACTCCGAAATCAAGGGGTGCACCCAAATCGCATCACAAATGTAATAGATATGGTATGGAAGAAGTGTGTCCGCTAGAGGTGGCGAACCTCAATGGCCCGACGCGGCTCCTGTTTTAGTCATGTCAGGGGTCATCCAATATCATTCACTTTCTTCAGTCACCGCGTTCACCAAACCATCCACTTCATTCTGGATCAACACTCCGCGTATAATAGTTATTGAAGTGGTTTTTGGTATCGACAGAGAGTATGTCCATATCCAATCCCGGTCTTTTTAATAACTACGTATTATTACACCGTTGGCTCTTTACATTTCAAATCGATTCATAATTGATATCAAAATATCATGTTCGTTTCGAAAATCAAATCCATTCCAAATATCATCGTATCCTTCCAAATGTAAGTTTCTGTTTCAAAAATCATTTTTCACATCAATATCTCATTTCGATTTCAAAATCATTTCGAACTTCAATTTAGGTTGCAACTTCATTTAATCCAATCCGTATTCAAATTCAAGATTTAAACATAAACATCTCCCCTTATTAACCAATTTGGAATTTTAGAAAATAGTTTTAAGTACTTTAAAAATAGTTTAAATAATTAAAATAGTTAAAATTACTTGAACCTTTAAAATGGATTTAAAATAGATAAAATAGTTTAAAATAATTTAAATTGGGTTAAGTAGATTAAAATAGTTTAAGTATTCAAAATGGTTTATATAACTGAGAAATTTGGAAAACAAATAAATAGCTTCAAAACCAAACCGTTCAATTATAGCTTCCCAATTCAAATCAATTCAATTTCCATTCTACCGATTTCAAATTTCGATTTCAATTCAATTCAACGTCAACTTTGACTTCAAATTAATTCAATTTTACATTCACCTTCAATTTATTCAATTTCAACTTATATCGATTTTTAGCTCGATTTTCAAAATATCCATTTATAACACTTAACAAAATTTTCCATCAATATTCAAGTTTAAATCCAAATTTCAAATATGATTCAATTCCAAGCTCAATTTCGAAATATCATTTTTATATTACTTTTACTTAGTAATATTCAAAGCTCGAATTAAGGTTCAATCTTTAAAACAAATCAAATTTCGAAATTCAATCATATCCCGATTTTAAAATTTCAAAGTCTCCACTTAAATTATTTAAAAATTTCTTTAACCAAAATTTATTTCAACATTCCAAACTCACATTTTCGATAAATTTAATTTCTATAAATTCGATTTCTATTTATAACTTTTACATCAAACATTTAAATAAATTTCAAATCGACAATTTTAAAAATTATTAATTTAGCCAATTCGGTGTCTGTATAAAGTTTCCTATCCTATGGCCAAGTAATTATTTATTTCATGTAAATGTCAGGGATGAATATATATCACTTAAATTAAATCACAGTATCATATGTATGCATAACAGGATATATATAAGCAAATAAACATCCAAACATTCAAATATCAACCAATAGCATCCATCAAAATACATCATCCAATAAACAATACAATTCATGGCAGTTTCATAGTTATCAATGTCAGGTAATTTAATCGTAATTCAATTTCAATTTCAATTTAACTACCAATTTAATTTTTTCAACGGTTAATTCAAGCGACGATCTATATGACAATTAAATTCTATCAAACAACGACAAATAAATTTCATAACACTACATAACGTCAATTTAACTAGCATAAAGATATTTAGTACAGTGTGAGCGTTATAAAACACTCACTTTGATTTTACGATTTTAAATCAAATCGAACGACGTTCGATTTGACCCAAAATTTTCTCTAGCTCCAAACGCTTCCAATCCAGCTCCATCGCATAGTGCTCGACAAAACGATTCCAACGCAAAAAGTTTCGTCGAAAACGGACCTCGCATCAACAAGTTATGATATTTTTTAGTTTACACAAACTTTTATACAAATTAATATAAACTTTAATTTTAAATTCTAACCCACTATCATCACAGCCGTTGCTTTCCCTTGGACGCATCAGGGCCGCGCATTTCCTTCTTCCTCCAAGTCGCGTTCTTGCTCCAGATAATAAACACGCAACCTAAAACCCAATTCACGAACTAGGGTTCAAGGCCGCACCCTCATCACTGACTTTGAAGACGATCAACAAGCGCCAAATAGAAGTCCATCACCTCCTCTCCCTTCGGCATGAGCACCACGGAGCGCGGCCAACAGTAACGACCTAGAAACGCGTGCGTACGGCAGCAGGTCGCGGCCTCCCCTACTCCCCCACGTTGCTCGAAACTCGATCATCTCCGTATGATTAGCTAGATCTCCTTGTCCTCTTCGAGTTTGCAGTTGAAAACTTCCGTTAATACTGAGTGGATCGAGAGAAAAATGAGGGGGAACTTGGGAGCATTTCGGCCATTGACTGCAGGAAGTGGCGGCTAGGGTTTCTTTTTATTTATTTATTTTTTGTGAATAAAAGGGGGGTCTATTTATAGGAAACGACGAATATTATTTATCCGGCTTTTCCAAACTCCGAATTTCGCGCGGTAACTGACGTTCCTAGGGTTTATCCCGCGTTCCGGACCCAATGGAACAGGTTCGGAAGCTAATTCGATCGTATGCGCGAGATACGGCAATAAACGATCAATTTAAAATTAAATCGATTAGACCGATTTCTATGCGTTTTGGCTCGCCCCGGACAAACAGTAAATCCGATTGACTTGAAATTTGAAATCTTACAATAATATCACATTACGGATCCGATGAAACTAGTTTCGTCGAAATCCGAGACCGTTTGAAAAATGACTATTTTAACTCGCCAAATTAATATTAAAACAATTTCAACGCGTTTCGAGCTGCCACGGTCAAACGACAACTCCGATTGCTACGAAAATTGAAATCCGATAATAACAAACTATTACGGATCTAATGGAACTAGTTTCGTCCAATTCTAAGACTGTTCGAAAATTGGCTATTTTTCAGTCGATAATTAAATATTAAAATATTCAATTTTCACAAATAAATTTTGAATTCAGTTTTAAAAGTTCTATAACATCACTATAACTCCAACATGATAAAATAAAATTTTACAAATCATTTGTAATCATATTAAACCCGTTCATTTTATCCAATAAATTTCAATTTTAAAATCTTATTAACTCTATTAAAATCCAAATATAACTTACATTCACTTTGAAAACCAATTTGAATCACATTAAATCAAATTTCAAATATTCACTCTATTTTCATATATTAAATTTCAATATAAAATTAATCATATCAAATTCGAAATTTAATTTATTCAAACATTTGTAATATTAGATTTAACAAATTTTATTATTCTTGAATCACTATCTTTTGAGATATTCAAAACGAACTTAAAAATTTAACTTTTGAAACGAATTAAAATTATAGAACAACCATTTCCATTATACGGTTATTCAATTCCCATTATTAAATTATTTAATAAATTCCAAATATTAAATTTAAACAATTTCGATTATCCAATAATTCATTATCTTTTGAAATATTGAAATTAAACTTATAAGATTCAACCTTTAAAACCAATTCACAATTTAGAACACTATTTTCATTTTACAGTTATTCAATTATTCAATAAGTTTTAAATATTTAATTTAAACAACTTACCTGTTCAATATTCAATATTTGATTTTAAATAGATTTTACTTATCAATCAATTACTCTCTTATACCCAATGAATCAACATTTATTATCCTATTCAACTTTTGATTTCAAAGGCATTCACTAAGTAGCTTTTATTTATCGTTATTTGGATAATTATTGTTGCAATTCATTCTAGTTATTATTATTCCAAACGAATTACAAATTTTTTTTCTAACACTAATCACGAAATCTTATTAAATTAACCATTTTAATTATCGAAAATTTACGGATCGTTACACTCTCCCCCACTTAAAACTTTTCGTCCCCGAAAAGGAAAAAGAAGGGAAAAGGAACTAAGTATAGAATTCAACATTAGACATATTTTATTAAAAATTATCCGCTTATAAACAATGAAATTCCATTTATAAAGTCATAACTATGCTTCCACTAAGTTACTCCAAACGTCTTTCTAACTTTAAAAGTTAGTTATCAAAACAAGTTATAAAAATTTTAAAACTTGAAAAAAAAAAATCTAACACCCGGATTTTACGCAAAATTTCGGCAGAGTCTCCTTTGCGCGGCTCGATCGGTACAACTACAAAACGCCTCTACGGGCCCCAAACCAACAAAAGAAAATCCAAAAGCCAAGTGGCTCATCAAAAATCACCAAATCCAATGATAAAATAAACATGTACCTTATATTTTTATTAGCGAGCATATACGAATAATATAGCGCGAAAGCGAGCTCCAAATGCGAAGCAAGCGAAATCCGCACCTACTAAACACTCAACAAACAATGAGAATCATGCATATATGAAAATAATATCAATATACACAATATAGCAACATAACAACTACATGTGCCAACATAGCAAATGCAACAAAACAACAAATGCAACCATCAATCAACTATCATCCAACTATCATCCAACAAATTTAAAACCAATCAATATAAATTCACTTCTCATTAATATTTATTGACTTGGTTTTCAATTTCAATCACAGTTAATTCATTAACGTTGGATTTTACTAACATCCATTCTCAATTCAATTAGTTAACATTCACTAATTTATATTTAAATTAGTTCACTTCCAATTTAAATCAAATTAAATTCTATTTAAATTCATTTAACTTCCAATTTGATTTCATTGATTTATAGCTTTCGATTTCAATAACGCTTAATGAATTATATGCAATCCACTAACAATCATATAACAATCAAATCATACCCAACATAACCAAGTTATTAATTTTACATTCCATTTGGTTTATCTCTTTTATATATATGTATATCCTGTTATAAAATTTTAAAAGAATCATTTTTTTTTTATATTTGGCATCTTAAATTTCCAATATTAACTTTAATTAAGTCCGTAAGCCGTACATATATCATCCGTGAGCAATATCAATCTAATCGCTTATTCGATCACACAATTTCACTTCCAAACTAGTATCGTTCACACGACTCTCTAGTGCGGACTCGGATTTGGTTCCTTGATTGGAAACCGTTACTCTCCTTGCATAGCCATATACCATGATAGAGAATTCCAGAATCAAATTAAAAATCCATATCCAGGGTTCGCCGTCGAAAATCGAGTGAAAAATCCTAACTTGGATCGATATAAATCATCTCGAAATTTTGTGCTCGAATTTGGATCAAATCGTTATGCAAATAAAATAATATACGTACAATCTCACATATTATCTTCCAATAGATTTCTATCCAATTTATCTATACTAAATTATTTTATTGACTTCTATTTTATTCACAATTAATTATTCGCAATCCATTATTCAATTAATATATCCATTTCTTTACATAACATATTCTTTGACATTATCCTTTCTCAAACATTATATCATAGAATTTACTTACTCAAGTTCATTTTAAACATTCTATATAATTTAACTAAACTCAATTTCTTTTCCCAATTGATTCTTGGCTATAAGAAATTCCTTTGTTTATATTTACTTCAATTTCATAATTTTAGTTAATAACAAATTTCTTTATGGAACATTTTATTAACCATCACTTTAGTTTATTAATCATCTTATAAAAGTCTAATATCTCATAAATGACTTTTCTTAGTTACAGTTATCTTAAAGGTTACAATCCCTTTTCAAAATTTTATTTATTTTCTATAACCAATTTACAAAGATATATTATGATTCATTTATCTTCTTTCTTAAGTTCACTTACTTGTTCCATTTATCCATTCATCATTTCATGCTATATTTAAGTATATAACATTTTTATCACAACCAAAATTTCATTTGTATACATTTTAATTCCTTTTTAAGTTTTCCTTACTTGTATACTTCAATTACTTCAGGTTCTGTTTATTTATACAATATCTCATTACATATCCAAAACATCATTTTAACTTTTTAATAATTGGTAAGTCATATTATATGTTATTAGAATGCAAATTCGGTATTATACAAATTTATAGAATTTCATTTTACTTAATTAGAATGTTCACAAATTTAATTCATTTAAATCCTCTTTACCTTTCAACTTTAAAGTTTTCCCAAAATAATAAGCTTAGATATCTTAATCTTCTTATTTATAAATTTTGATTATTCACATTTCATTCAAATAATTTGAAAACTACTAATTAACATAACTTAGAAATTTAAATGCCCGGTTCTTTTCAAATCGTTTGAAATAAATATATACATTTATATCTTTAATATATCAAATCATACCATTGGAGTTTAAACTAAAACCCATTTACTCAAAATAATTTCGAAGAAAAGCAAAGCTTCTTAGAAGTCTCCCCCACTTTGAAACTCGAAAATGAACGTCGATGATGCTGCGCAGTCATCACCGAAATTATTTTCCAGCGACATAAGAGAGGAGTACTAAATTCATTCCTTTCTTTAAAAATCCTTTCAAAATATTCCCATAAGCAATTTCCAACTAATATTACTATATATTTCTTCAAAGCTTTGAAAACCATTTTCCAAAATCTCCGGGTCTTAAATTCAATATTTTCCAATTTAAATCTATTTTAATTCATAAGTCACCTTTATAAAATATTCTTATGGGATTTTCTTTCTCAAAATATTCCACAAGTGTTTTATTACTGTTCATTTTGTAATTCCCCTTATTTATTAAATTACAATACCAAATTAATGATAATAATTAATATTATCATTCCTATCAACCAAGTATGCTAGATAAGTCACAATAATTTCCGAAATCTTTTCTTTATATACAAAATATAATTAGAGCAAAATTATTTCATTTACCCAATTTGAAAACAATACTATGTCGAATTGTTCTGTTTAAGTGTTTAGAGATCCCTATCAATGATGTTAATTACTCGTATTGACCAGAATCCATAAGCCACTCAACAAATCAACCGACACAATATAAAACATTTTATGTCACTAACAAATACGCTCTCTCATATATATATTCACTCGGCGACTCATCATAGGGTATAACCACCCTATTTATAAAGAGCTAGACCCCACAGAGCTAAGGTTATCGCTAAACCCAAGCTCTGATACCAACTGTAACGACCCGCCTTTTTGGACAGTTTAAACCGACGATCAAATACACATGCCGATTTTAAACCATTCAAAAGGGCAGATGGTTATTGGGGTAAATAAGAAAAGTAAAGAAAGAGAAATAAAGAAAATGAAACAACACAGAATCTCGCAGCGGAACGATAAAATATAATAGTCAAATAAACAGTTCATGAAGCTGTCTACTATACTTTGACAATTATTTATACAACATTTATCAGAGTTTATACATATACAACAGAACAATTAAATAATGCAGCAGATAGCATGATGCAAGGGTAATAATAGTAATAGTATACCAAATCTTCGTCTTCATCCTCCAGAATAGATCTTCAAAAATCTGAAAAACTCAGGACTGACCCGAGCGTAATGAAAAGACAAAACACTCGAGTCAGGACTAAATACCCTTATGAAAGTTAAATCAATCGTAAATAAATATGAGTGCAGCGGCGTCGAAGATGTTTACGGGGTTTGACATCTCTTATCCAGTGTCAACGTGCGTGCAATAACTCAAAAGATGTTACGGGATTTTCCATCTCTCAAGGATCCGTGAAACTATCTACTATGTAGTAATATACGCTAAGTAGATAATGCCTATCAGTAATATAAAGTATCAAAATAGCGTTAAGGCGTTACCATAATCCCCCTTAACACATTTTATATTCCCAAAAGCATATACAAGACCGTAGTTTCCCCAAAACCGGAAGTCACCATAGGGCAATCCATATACTCAAGGTACAAATCAAAACGTAGTGGTCGCGAATAGGATAATTAGTATGACAAGGTACATGAGGCGATACCAACTAGGATACTAGTAGTTGCGTGATCCGGACTGATGTTGGGCATAGCCAGCAGCTACCCCAACACCGTGAAACAACACTCCGAAATCAAGGGGTGCACCCAAATCGCATCACAAATGTAATAGATATGGTATCGAAGAAGTGTGTCCGCTAGAGGTGGCGAACCTCAATGGCCCGTCGCGGCTCCTGTTTTAGTCATGTCAGGGGTCATCCAATATCGTTCACTTTCTTCAGTCAACGCGTTCACCAAACCATCCACTTCATTCTGGATCAACACTTCGCGTATAATAGTTATTAAAGTGGTTTTTGGTATCGACTAAGAGTATGTCCATATCCAATCCCGATCTCTTTAATAACTACGTATTATTACACCGTTGGCTCTTTACATTTCAAATCGATTCATAATTGATATCAAAATATCATGTTCGTTTCGAAAATCAAATCCATTCCAAATATCATCGTATCCTTCCAAATGTAAGTTTCTGTTTCAAAAATCATTTTTCACATCAATATCTCATTTCGATTTCAAAATCATTTCGAACTTCAATTTAGGTTGCAACTTCATTTAATCCAATTCGTATTCAAATTCAAGATTTAAACATAAACATTTCACCTTATTAACCAATTTGGAATTTTAGAAAATAGTTTTAAGTACTTTAAAAATAGTTTAAATAATTAAAATAGTTAAAAATACTTGAACCTTTAAAATGGATTTAAAATAGATAAAATAGTTTAAAATAATTTAAATTGGTTTAAGTAGATTAAAATAGTTTAAGTATTCAAAATGGTTTATATAACTGAGAAATTTGGAAAACAAATAAAACAGCTCCAAAACCAAACCGTTCAACTATGGCTTCTCAATTCAAATCAAATCAATTTCCATTCTACCGATTTCAAATTTCGATTTCAATTCAATTCAACGTCAACTTTGACTTCAAATTAATTCAATTTTACATTCACCTTCAATTTATTCAATTTCAACTTATATCGATTTTTAGCTCGATTTTCAAAATATCCATTTATAACACTTAACAAAATTTTCCATCAATATTCAAGTTTAAATCCAAATTTCAAATATGATTCAATTCCAAGCTCAATTTCTAAATATCATTTTTATATTACTTTCACTTAGTAATATTCAAAGCTCGAATTAAGGTTCAATCTTTAAAACAAATCAAATTTCGAAATTCAATCATATCCCGATTTTAAAATTTCAAAATCTCCACTTAAATTATTTAAAAATTTCTTTAACCAAAATTTATTTCAACATTCCAAACTCACATTTTCGATAAATTCGATTTCTATAAATTCGATTTCTATTTATAACTTTTACATCAAACATTTAAATAAATTTTAAATCGACGATTTTAAAAATTATTAATTTAGCCAATTCGGTGTCCGTATAAAATTTTCTATCCTATGGCCAAGTAATTATTTATTTCAATTAAATGTCAGGGATGAATATATATCACTTAAATTAAATCACAGTATCATATGTATGCATAACAGGATATATATAAGCAAATAAACATCCAAACATTCAAATATCAACCAATAGCATCCATCAAAATACATCATCCAATAAACAATACAATTCATGGTAGTTTCATAGTTATCAATGTCAGGTAATTTAATCGTAATTCAATTTCAATTTCAATTTAACTGTCAATTTAATTTTTCAACGGTTAATTCAAGTGACGATCTATATGACAATTAAATTCTATCAAACAACGACAAATAAATTTCATAACACTACATAACGTCAATTTAACTAGCATAAAGATATTTAATACAGTGTGAGCGTTATAAAACACTCACTTTGATTTTACGATTTTAAATCAAATCGAACGACGTTCGATTTGACCCAAAATTTTCTCTAGCTCCAAACACTTCCAATCCAGCTCCATCGCGTAGTGCTCGACAAAACGATTCCAACGCAAAAAGTTTCGTCGAAAACGGACCTCGCATCAACAAGTTATGATATTTTTTAGTTTACACAAACTTTTATACAAATTAATATGAACTTTAATTTTAAATTCTAACCCACTATCATCACAGCCGTTGCTTTCCCTTGGACACATCAGGGCCGCGCATTTCCTTCTTCCTCCAAGTCGCGTTCTTGCTCCAGATAATAAACACGCAACCTAAAACCCAATTCACGAACTAGGGTTCAAGGCCGCACCCTCATCACTGACTTTGAAGACGATCAACAAGCGCCAAATAGAAGTCCATCACCTCCTCTCCCTTCGGCATGAGCACCACGGAGCGCGGCCAACAGTAACGACCTAGAAACACGTGCATACGGAAACAGGTCGCGGCCTCCCCTACTCCCCCACGTTGCTCGAAACTCGATCATCTCCGTATGATTAGCTAGATCTCCTTGCCCTCTTCGAGTTTGCAATTGACAACTTCCGTTAATACTGAGTGGATCGAGAGAAAAATGAGGGGGAACCTGGGAGCATTTCGGCCATTGACTGCAGGAAGTGGCGGCTAGGGTTTCTTTTTATTTATTTATTTTTTGTGAATAAAAGGGGGGTTTATTTATAGGAAACGACAAATATTATTTATCCGGCTTTTCCAAACTCCGAATTTCGCACGGTAACTGACGTTCCTAGGGTTTATCCCGCGTTCCGGACCCAATGGAACAGGTTTCGGAAGCTAATTCGATTGTATGCGCGATATACGGCAATAAACGATCAATTTAAAATTAAATCGATTAGACCGATTTCTATGCGTTTTGGCTCGCCCCGGACAAATGGTAAATCCGATTGACTTGAAATTTGAAATCTTACAATAATATCACATTACGGATCCGATGAAACTAGTTTCGTCGAAATCCGAGACCGTTTGAAAAATGACTATTTTAACTCGCCAAATTAATATTAAAACAATTTCAACGCATTTCGAGCTGCCACGGTTAAACGACAACTCCGATTGCTACGAAAATTGAAATCCGATAATAAAAAACTATTATGGATCCAATGGAACTAGTTTCGTCCAATTCTAAGACTGTTCGAAAATTGGCTATTTTTCAGTCGATAATTAAATATTAAAATATTCAATTTTCACAAATAAATTTTGAATTCAGTTTTAAAAGTTCTATAACATCACTATAACTCCAACATGATAAAATAAAATTTTACAAATCATTTTTAATCATATTAAACCCGTTATTCAATTTATCCAATAAATTTCAATTTTAAAATCTTATTAACTCTATTAAAATCCAAATATAACTTACATTCACTTTGGAAACCAATTTGAATCACATTAAATCAAATTTCAAATATTCACTCTATTTTCATATATTAAATTTCAATATCAAATTAATCATATCAAATTCGAAATTTAATTTATTCAAACATTTGTAATATTAGATTTAACAAAATTTATTATTCTTGAATCACTGTCTTTTGAGATATTCAAAACGAACTTAAAAATTTAACTTTTGAAACGAATTAAAATTATAGAACAACCATTTCCATTATACGGTTGTTCAATTCCCATTATTAAATTATTCAATAAATTCCAAATTTTAAATTTAAACAATTTCGATTATCCAATAATTCATTATCTTTTGAAATATTGAAATTAAACTTATAAGGTTCAACCTTTAAAACCAATTCACAATTTAGAACACTATTTTCATTTTACAGTTATTCAATTATTCAATAAGTTTTAAATATTTAATTTAAACAACTTACCTGTTCAATATTCAATATTTGATTTTAAATAGATTTTACTTATCAATCAATTACTCTCTTATACCCAATGAATCAACATTTATTATCCTATTCAACTTTTGATTTCAAAGGCATTCACTAAGTAGCTTTTATTTATCGTTATTTGGATAATTATTGTTGCAATTCATTCTAGTTATTATTATTCCAAACGAATTACAAAATTTTTTTCTAACACTAATCACGAAATCTTATTAAATTAACCATTTTAATTATCGAAAATTTACGGGTCGTTACACGAAGCAACTCATAGACCTTAGTCTCATATTCCAGAACAACCAACCTTCATGCTAAAGATCCAGACAACTTCTACATAGACGAGTCTTCCCTGCGGCAGGTAAAAACTGCTCCTCAACTACTTCTAAAACTGCTTCAAGAGAAAACATCTTCTGGAAATATCCATGGATACTGTATCTCATCACGCAGTTATTAAGATACCATCACTTACTTCTGCACTTCCGACAAATCCAAACTTATACTTCAAAGATAAACTCTGAATCTTTAAAAAAAATTCCTTCGGATATCAGAGGAATCCTTACTCCAAACTACAAATCTTACTCGAGACGGTATTAGGTCTACAGTCTCGACAAATATACTTCCAACCTCAAACATATGGACCTCTTCCATCAGTGGTAGTCGTGTTACACACGCACACACCACTACTCCATCTACCACTATAACTTATGTTGGAAAATCCGAACAGATAACCCAACAGATCAGGTAGATATATAAATATACAGTTATATATAAAAAAATTACAAGTACGCTCTCCCAAGAAAGACACCACTCTAGAGCCTAGGTATTCACTCAACCTAATGCTCTGATACCAAATGAGACGACCCGACTTCCTATCTCCAGGAAATCGCATCATCAATGAAGAAAGAAAGGGATAGAAGAAGAAAAGAAAAGGAAAGAAGAAACACAACAACAACAGAGAACTCACAGCGAAGGAATGAAATATAATATACCACATAAAATATTACATAGTATCTTATTACATTAGAGTACACAACTTATTTCAACACATATTAGACAGTTATAAACATCTGTCTAACTATACAACTCAAATACACAAGATACAGATACCATACAAACACAGCGGAACCATAATATATATCTATACGTGGAAGCCTCCTGCTTCATATCTTCTCCAGAATTCGTCAAGCTAACCTGAATCACTTGACTACTTATACATAATATGAGTACCCAAGAGTTTAATAAAACAGAAAATAAACACTCGGGTCAGACAGGGGTCTGGTGTGAGTAAACGGTTTAAAATTGCTTAACTTTAGAAAATCCTTTTGAAAAGAAAAAGGTATCACGTAAGACTTCCCACACATAAACATGGAAAAGTTTTTACCTTATGCTAACCAAAACATTTGATAGGAAATCCAGTGATTTTATAATAGTGTCTAGGGTTTTCAAGTAAATAAGAAATAGCCGAAATTGTTACATGATTAAATTCCAGCTACTAGCCACAAAAGTGGGTAATACAAACAAAACCGTAGGGTTTCGTAGAAAGAATGGGTTTCCATCAATGGCAGGGCTACTGGGGTACCGCCCGTCACAGTACGTGGCCTAGATCAACGTATCGAGGAGTCACCCTAACTCCTCTGCAACACAAGGCCGGGACCATTCCTTACTGAATAGTCCCGAACAAGACCACCCGGCGGGTGTCCGGAATCAAACGCCCCACACAGCCGAATAAAAAGGGACTTCTAGACAGGGGTAAATCTTGCTCTTCAGAGGGAGCTACCGACGAAGCCTTGCTGCACCTCCCATGTTTTAGCCATTCCCGGTTGATGAGGCTTGAGGCTGCGATTACCTTTATAGAACACATCTATCTTAGAATGCTCATCGTCCACTTGACGATGTTCTGAAAGCATTCAATCCATACAAGTTCGTTCCGGGTTTGAACGAAACCGAAGGCACTATCTCGTTGCACTCATTTTGGATCACCCTCAGAGTTTACGACCATAGGCCTTGCACTCTAAAACACCATCTCGAACCAATAAGTACTATTCCGTCAGACTCATTACGGAATCACCCATAGAGTTATACTGACGTATTGTCCTTACACCTCAAGTCTTCACTTGCTCCACTTGGATCACGACCTAACGTTTAATTAGAATCGATGTGGTTTTCGGATCCCAAATATGGAAACCCGATCCCAGTCTCACCGAAACCAAACGCCATTTTAATGTCCAAGTTGTACTTAAAGGTTTAAACAAATTAACTTATATTCGGGATGATATAACAGATAGATGAATCACATTTTCACAATAGATAATTCATAACAAATATTCATCTCACAAAGTAGCATATCACATATCTGATATATCCAAAACATCCCATATCAACCAAACATCCAATATCAATCATCCCATATCAATTAATCATCCAATATCAATTGATCATCCAATATCAATTGATCATCCAATATCAATCACCAAATATCAATTACTCAATATCAATTGATCATCCAATATCAATTAATCATTCAAAAGCAGAATTGATTAACTCCTAACCATTTGGATTACCATAATTCTTCTTTATTCATTTATCCTAAATAAATAAATTAATCATTCTCTTAATGATCTTCTTAAATTAATCTTTCATGATTAATTATACTTTAATTGCATTCAAGTAATTATCCTTAACCAGATTCAGTAATTAACCCTTAATTACTATCATTAATTATAATAATTATCGATCCTTTATTAACTTCCATTAATTAATCAATTATAGTTAATTACATTAAACCTTAATTAATTACAATTCATTAATCTCATTTTAATTAATTATTTTATTAATCAGCCTTGATTAATTAGTTAATTATGCTTATTAATTTATAATCCTTAAATTAATTAAATAATTAACTTGTAATTAATCATCTCATTAATCATAAACAGTAATTAACAATTTGTAATTTCTTATCTAAATTAATTAACTTCTTAATTAATTATACTAACTTTTGATTAATTATTCTAATTAATTAATCTTTAATTACTTCATTAAGTAATTATTAATCAATTTAAATTAACAATTTACCCTTAATTAATTATTTTATTAATTAATTACATTTTAATTAATTACCCTTAGTAATTAATATTAAATTAATCACATCTATTAACTAACTAATCACCTTAACTAATTAACTACAAAAATTTAGTAATTAACTCTTAATTACTTACATAAATAATTATCTCTAATTACTTGATTACTTCTTAATTAATTACTTAACAAATAAATAAATTCCATCATTAAATAATCCTTAATTCTTTAATTAATTAATTACCCCATAATTAATTAACTTCAAAACAAATAAATTAATCAATTTCCTTAATTGATAACATTAAGTGATTATCCATTAATCAGCTCCATTAATTACTCCCATGAGTAAATCCTACTAATTACTTCCACAAGTAATTACTCCATTCTTAATTAAATTAAAAAATTAACCATTTATTACTTCATTAAGTAATCCCACTTAATTAATCCATAATTAAGTGATTATTTAAAATTAAATAAACAATTAACTAATTATTTAAAATTAAATAATTAATTGATTAACTTATTATATTTCAGAATCTTTAATTAATTAAGAAAACATCATTCTTAATTAAACTTTTACTTATTAATGAATCACATTTTAATTAAGTACCTTTAAGTTCATATCAAAATAAATTAATCATAGTTATCTACATAGATAAATTATTTGAAATTAATCCAAATTTAAATAACTTAAAGATAAACCATTTCTATTGGTTACAAAATTTATATTAATAACTTAACTGGAAAAATAACATTTGGAAACAAATTTTAAAACTTAAAACATTTTTGACTATCTAACTTAAACTTTCCATTTCAATATAAATTTAAAACTAGAATTTTTAACATTACTTTAAAATTTATCTTAAAACTTAGGTTCAATATTTGAATTCAAACATTACCCTTTTTAACTTAACATTCAAAATTGAATGAAGTTAATTTCTTCAAAAAGGAATCATTTAAAAAAATTTAGAACTTAAATAAATTCAATCATTTTTTTAAAGTTTGATTTACATTTTAATTCAAAACAACAAGTTTTTAACTTGTTTCCTTTTATAAAATTCAAGCTACAAATATAGATTGCAACTTCTCTTCAATTTTTCAACAACAAGTTGAATTGACACCTAAAAATTTTCACAGGTATTAACCCGAAGCCCCCCCTCCCCCAATCTAAAATTCTCGAGCAAAACACATCAACCCTTCGAGTCAGCCCCGAAGCACGCACACCCCTCATCAACTCTGAGTCATTCACGAGCATAACGCGATAACCCACCCGAGTAAAGCCCTTCTTCCTCTAGCTCAAGCTTCTAGTGCACACCAAAATACTCGTGCACGTTGCACAGCGAAATCAATGACGACGAACTATCCTCCGTCCATCCCCAAGTCGGCGGCGACCACACCATCCCTCATGACCAAACAAAACCCTAAAAACACCTCTAAAACAAAAATCGAGCACCCAAGGCAAATTCTGGAAACGCAATTCGACCAGAAACTTCCTAATCGCCGATGATCTTGACACCGATAAACCATACCGACCCCACAATAGAATGCCACATCCCTTAGCTTCGTCCTCCCCAAATATGATCACCTCCGATCAAGTAACTAAGTCGCGAAAAATCACGACAGTCAAACCAAAACAAAACATGCTAAAACCCTAGTTGACCTAAATCCAAACAAACCGTTCATTGGAAAAATTTTACGACAATTTTCCCTTCATCTACACTTCAAGTGCTAGCCTCGCTCCAAATTTCAACTCGAATCATCAAGTAGTTCGACGGCAATTCATTAAAACAACCCAAAAGTTCAATCCCCAAATTCTCACGAATTAACCAACTAAAAATCACAAATTTCATATCAAAATTCATAATTTACTATCCAAATACATGCATGAACTTCAAATTAAAATTTAAGGTAGTTGATTTTTGACTAAAATTTAGTTTTACTGATAATTCTTACTTTTATAATTGCTTGTTGCATTTAAATTTTGAAACTATTTTTAAATTCATCAACAAACCATAATAACCAACTTTTATTCAGATTTCCAAATCTAATACAGTTTAGATTAAAAGATTTTTATTTATCTTTGAAATTTCCTTCAGAAAACTGTTTTTCTGTAAAGAACAGAGATGAAAAAAATAAAGTTTCCTATTTCAAGCACAACATACATATATAACAGTACAAATATTCATTGACAAGGCTAAATTCAACACATGCAACAATAAATTCAACTACACTAGAATAAAAACTGTTTTTAAAACAAAATTTACTCAATTCAATTTATAATATGCAGAGCAGTTTTTCATAAGCAGAGCAGTTTGTGAATTTTCCAGGCCTTGCTTATAAAATCTGAAAATTGCTTCTGATTTGCTTGCTGTTGAAGTCGAATGCATGCTTACAGATTGTATTTTTAAGAGTTGAAACTGATCTTCATTTGCATGTTGAAGTTGCAGAAATTTTGAAGGTTGCAGCTTGATAAGGACTTCATTTTGCAGATTGAAAATTGGTGTTGCAGTTTTAATCTGCAGGTTTGATTTACATTTAAAGTTGTAGATTTTTTTATCTCAGATTTGTATATGATTTTTGTTTCTAGGTTTACTGATTATTATTTTTCTTTGTTGAGCTGAGAAAAATGGAATAAGAGATGCAAGGTTTTTATTTTAAATTTAGTTATGATTCAATAAAAATTAAAGAAAGTAAAATTCAAAGATGAAGACACTTGTCACTTAATTTCTTAATCTTCTAACATGTGTTTTTAAGATGTTAACATGTTTACACATGTCCTTGAATATTTTTAATTAATTTTTCTTTTAATTTAAATATAATATAAACTTACATAATTTAATTCTCTTAATAAATATAATTTACATGTGTAAATATAAATTTACTTTTATAAGAAAATATTATAAAACTAATTATAATACAAATATAACTTCTTATACATGTATTTAAAATCTAACATTTATATTTATACACTTATAACCATTTTATAACAAGCATTTTAAAAGAAAAGAAAAGAAAAAGTTTAAATCTTTTTAAACTATCATATTTTAAATAAATAACAATCTTATATTTTAAAAACAAACAATTATCTGATATTTTTAAAACAAATTGAATTAAACTAAATTATCCTTTGAAAAAACATTAACTCTAAAACAAAGCTTTAAATTATCATTCATACATATATAAATTGTAAATAGATTAAATTAAATATCGAAAACAATATCAAATTATAACATACATTTGCATATATATTACAATTTGAAAATTCATCTTTTATTTTAAACAAAAGATATTTCCATTCACAATATATATATATATATATATATATATATATATAACAAATAGAAATAAATTTATTATCTTTGAAAAATAAATCTTATCAATATCAAATTCTGAGAAAGATATTGATCACAATTATCAGATTAAAATTTATTAACCTTCAAAAGATTAGATTTATCAATTTAAATTAAAATTATAAAGAAAAATTATCAAATCAATTTAATTTTTTGCACAGATTATTAAATTGATATTGCCTAAAATTCCGGGTCGTTACACGACCCGTATTCGCCACGTGCTACATTCATACACCGTGCGCTTGCGGTTATTTTTATTTTAAAATTCATTCGGCTATTTTATAACTCCATAGAACAAATTCAAATCGAAAATTTTCAAGTTAATAATTACAAATTTGACTTTGTTGAGCAAATGAATGAAATTTACGATGATCACACGAATTTGTTGATTAAAACATTGAAAAAATTTCGTGAGAAACAAAATCAAATTTCAATGAGTGACGAGTCAAACGATAATCCATCTTTTACCCAAATTGATGATTTTCAAATAACAACTTTTGAAATTGATAATGGCGATCTTAATCAAGTTGTTGAAAACAAAGTAATTAAGTTGGATTTCAATTCTTTGGATGGTGTGGAACCAAATTTAAAATTCAATCTTCCTTTTCTCGGTTTCGAAAATTTGAACACAACAACTTTGGATTTTGAACTCGAGATACGCAATGAAGTTGTTGATAATCCAATAAAGGAAGACGAATTTAACGAACACGATTTCTTTGGACTTTTTGAAGATGAGTTGTTGGATTCCGAAGGGGACGATTTACATCCCCATTTTGAAATCAATAATTTTGAAGAATTTTTCAATGACAAACTTGACTTTCAATTTGGTGAAAATAAACTTGAATTTCAATCAATCGTTATATCTACCCCAAAAATCATCGAAAATAAAATAACTCGTACGATTTTTAATAAACGACATTCGTTTTTTCAAATCCACATTCGACTTTGAAATCTTTTATGGTTTGGTTTTTCGAGCTTAAGTTGTGTCTCGTATACCTGACGAGACAAATGAATCGGTATTTGGAAGACCGTTTCATTTACTTTTTGACGCTATACTTTCTCATCTCGTGTAAATACCGTTAATTTTCATTTAAATAAAGGTCGTATTTTTATTTTTTATTTTTCTCCTTCAACTTGGGTTGACTGTGGGGACACAGTCAAAATCAAGTGTGGGGGAGACTCGTCTTCATTTTTATTTTATTTTCATAGTTTATTTTTTCTTTTTCTTTTAAAATCTCAAAAAAAATTAAAAAGAAAGAAAAGAAAACCCAAAAACAAATTTTCTTTTGAATTATTTTTAAAGGAACATTATATGATAAATATATGATTTTGGTTTACTAAATTGAAATTTTTGAAAATTTATTTGTCTTAACAAAAATATAAATAAGTTTGATTACAAATAATAATGGTTTAACTAGTATAAAGGAAGATTCACACGTGTTAATTATGAAATATATCCTAATTGAAAATCTTTGTTTTAAAAAGTGGTTGATTTAAAGTAAAGATATAATATATTTTTTGTATTCTTACTTAAATGGTGCTAAGATGATTTTGCAAAACTCACTCTCTCTTAAAATAATAATAATAATAACATCTAACGTATTCACTCTCATTTAAAAGTCCTCACGGTTATGCATGGGTGAATTACTTGGAATCTTTGATTATGCGCTTTCATACTCATTTAAAAGTCATCACGGCTATGCATGTATGGAAAACATGTAAAAAAAGGAAAAAAAAGAATAGACTTAATAAAAACCACCTACGGTCGATAGGTGTATGCACGAAAGTGTGTGCACTCGCCATGCTCTGTACTCCCCTCACATAAGCCCGAAAGGCAGTGTATGGGTGGTATATCTGGCCTCAGTTTACCTGAGCTAGGTGTGTAATTTTTCTTGCAAATAATAAGAGGGCAAGCAATTGAAATCCTAGCACTATTTTTACTCAGTTGATTTTATTTGTTATTGAAAAGAAATTAAAATACCACTTTGATAAACTTTGATAATCAACTAAGGATTCCTTTCATAGTTACACTTTGTTATCAGCCGAAATAACAAGTTAAACTAGTCTATTTGTTATGATAACTTCGTCTTTATTAGAAACTTTGACGAGTAAATGACTTAAATTTCAAAATAATGACCGAAACCTATATTTAACTTATTTGTGTCGATTTAAAAGTGAATCCTTCATTGTAAATATTTTCAAAAAACTCACATTCAAATCTTTGTAAATAAATCTTTCATTTTGTAAATATTTTCATCCTGCATTTGGATTTGTGGGTAGTATCCGCTGAAAACCCTCACGAGACAACACTCGTCATACTGGGAGACACCCAGAGGTTTAACAGCTTGTTGCATATGCTCAATGCAATCGTGCTCCCTACGAAAACGGATTTATCTTAGTTTTTTTCTTTTTTCTTTATTCGAGGACGAATAAAAAGATAAGTGTGGGGGTATTTGTTGTGCACGTAAATGTGCATATTTTTACCACCATATTTATTCTATTTAAATTAATTAAATGATTATATATGGTAATTTAACTTGTTTTAACCAAAATCCATATTACTTCCAAATTGTCACATATCTATCTTCATATAGGGACAAAACGGTCATTTGTGTGCATATATTTTTTGATAAAAATTAATTGGAAATTTATATATATTTGTGAAGGAATTTGATCTCAAATAGGAGTGGTTTCATGAACACACATGCACGCACAACATGAATATAAAGGAATGAAGATGGAAATAATTCAAAGTGAAGATCATGGAAGACCCCACCTACCCACTATCTTAATGTACAAATTAGAGGCTAATGCATATGCTTATGGAATTAAAGGCTTCATGTACACTTAAATGATGATTAGTAGAAGCTAATGATTACTTGGCCTCCACACTTTCTCAAGGGTAGTTTGGTCATTCCTCAAATTATGGATTAGGATTTCATGCTTTTATAAATAACCTTTTATGTTTCATGTAACCTTCCTCTTACTTAGCCTCTTCTTTCTCTTCACTAGTTTAGGCTCAAAATTAAACCAAACTCTCTTCTTTCTTTTAGTGGTACTTCGCCATTTCTCTTTATGTAATTTCTTTTTTTATGGAACTTCATTACATGTACTTTTATTTTTCATGTGTATTTACTTTCATTTTGTAGTGTAGATTTATATTTCATGCAAGTAGAATAGTTTTTCTTTACCTTACTTTTTTTCCTTTTCTTTTTCTCTCATGTTGCAAGCCACATTTGTTGTTTTAATGACAAATACGAGAGGCTAAACCCCTTTAATTTAGGGGGTAATGAAGCTCTCTAATTATTTAGTTTCAACTATTTGTTGATTCATGCTCTCTTTTTGTGCTTAATGATGATGATAGAAATGGTTTAATTGTTGTTTTTGCCTTGAATTTGATAGCCTATATTGTTGACATCAAATAGGCTATGCTTAAACAATCATTAACACAAATGCCTCTTCATCAAAATATGATTATGGCATAAGAAAGTGATTTGAAATTCAAATTTGATGGTCTGTATTTCTAATCAATAGTTAATAGACCATACTTAAAATAGATTACATTTTCATTTTCTTTGTCAAGTTTCATGAGAGTTAGTAAGCGCTTTAAGGGATGTGTTATAGTTTGATGGCTTATGTTGGCTAATCAATAGCACAAATATGCCATACTTATGATAAGCACATCAATTAAAACACTAATGACCATAAAAGAGAGATCATGATTTCATATGTGTTGAACTACATGACCTAGAGAGTGGATTTATTCTCTAAATGATCACTTAACTCTTAAATTTGCTTCTTTTTTCTTTTAGTTAGCTAGTTAATTCTCTAGCTAAACTTTCCATCGACTTTGGTTTAATTTGATTGAATAGAATTTTCAAATCATCAATTCCTTGTGGATCGACCCATATTCGCCACGTGCTACATTCGTACACCGTGCGCTTCCGGTTATTTTTATTTTAAATTTCGTTCGGCTATTTTCTTACTCGATAGAACTCTAGCCGTTCGAACAATAGTAAATAAATTGAAATACTGTAAATAAACTGACTGAAAATATTCTAAAAACTACAAATAAACTACTAAAAAGTTATTCCCAAAATTGTAGCAAAACTATAACTATTGGAAACAATATTATTTTAAATTACTTAAAGAAATTTAAAATAATCACAATCACTCACATATGGTTCTAAGCTCTTCCCTTTTGGTCTTCTCGGATCCACTTGAGGGTATTAAAATATTTTTATTAAAAAGATTCTCTTCTTGGACAATTATTCCTTTTAGGGTCCTTACTGAAAAGGTGAACCCAAGCGGAGAAAATATAGAATGATAAAAAGTGTTAGGCCTTGGGTCTTATTAATAGGGGTAGAAGTGGATCTCGAACCGTTGGATTTGGAGATTGAATAGGATGCAACCACATCGTAGGCTAAACGGGAGCCGTTGAATGGTGGCATGGAGGGACTAGATGAGCCAAAATGACAAAAACAATGTGTAAAAAAACTTGCCGGAACGAAGGAAATTTCCTTCACTTCACATTCGTAGGCGGGTCGACCGCCCTTGAAGTCTGGTCGACCTAGGCCTTGGGATGGTCGACCTCTAGGCCGACCTCCCTGCACACACAGGATTCTTGTTTGCTTTGTATCTCGCTCACATTAACTCAGATTCTGACATTCTTATATGAAAATTGACCAAAAAATTACTAGGACACAATGGTGCAACTCCTGTGGCTCAATTTTGATAATTTCATGAAGTTATTTTATTATTTTATTACTTAACTAATTAATTATTATGGACTAAATTTCGGGTTGTTACATTCTCCCCTCCTCAAGAGATTTTGTCCCCGAAATCTCTAAGGATAAAAGAATGAACTAATGGTTTCATCTAAGTTCTACAACCAACTACTCAACCATCATCCATTCACCTATTGTCATTAAGTTCTTCTAATGCAACTTATGATACTTATGTGATTAGTGTAGTGTTAATGTCCCTAACTAATACAAAAGAATAGGCGGTCCACTGATTCAGTTGACCTCATTTATGCAATCATATCCGCGCTATGTATCCAAATGAATGCAAAAATTCCTAATGATAACTGATAGTTTCATATGCATGCTTCAATCATCATCCAAATGCAACAACCATGTGATAAACATCCTTCAATAACAACCATGAAAATATAAATATAAATGCATATGCACACACATCGATATGCATATGCTCTAGAATCCTAGTTAGACCGATCGCTAAGAGATAATAGTGCAAAGTGTAAGTATATACGTCCATTAGAAACCACTAGCAAATACTTGCAACCACTTGCATGCATCATCCATAACATGTTCTAACAACATGTTTACATCAGATCCTACCATGCATAGGTTAACTCCTAACTTCTACCCTCCCAAAGGATAATAAAGAAAAGAACCTATTCAAAACTAAAGATGGAAAATATGAAATTCAAAAACTTATTATCAAAAGAACGTGGATATGAGATGGAATTTTCTCCTAATCAAACCAATCTTCTCTGAAGTCTTTTTAACCTCTGCAGACTCTATCTAACACGAAAACGACTTGCACAGTCTTCCATAAAGAGCTTCGAAAGTTGCCACTCTAATGCTAGCTTGAAAACTACTATCATGTGAGAAATTCACTAAAGTAAGATGTTTTTCCCAAGTTTCTTCAAAATCAAAAATGCACGTCCACAACTATGTATGCCTTACAATCTTACTAATTTCACTTTACCGTTCTTCTTTAGCCTGCTCACATGAATCAACAATCCTAAGCTCTCACTAGTGCCCTATATACTTTACTGGAAACTCTATTATTACTTCCAAAAGTAATAACTATTGTCTCCTTTATAGCCTTACACCTTTTCTGTCACTCCTTAGGGAATGATTCCTATCTATTCCACTTTTAAGAGTTTGGTTTGGTATTTATCCTCTCATTTCAAAATCTAAGGCCTCTAAATTTTAAAACCCTAAAATCTTTGTCCTTAAAAGTGTTCTCTTTACGTTCTTCTTAAAATCAAAATACTCAGTCGCTTAACATTTTATGTTTATAGATTTGCATCCTTATATCTTTTTGAATTTACATTATTTCCTAAACCTAGAGGGAAAAACTTCCAAATTCTAAGTCTAAAACTTATTCCTCACTTTCTTTTAAAGACCTTTTCAATTTTCTACAAAATTTGAATTTCCAAATTACACTTTTATTAAGTTTTTAATTTCAAAATTTTATTTACTTTTTCACCAAACCATTTCCTTTTAACATATCTTTAAAATATCCTCATGTGTTTTCAAAACATCTTCCTATTACACCTAACGGTCTCATACCTTATAGTATTGGAACTACTTTCCCCTATAAGAAATTATTAACGCTAAAATCTTCTATAAGCCTTTTAAAAAAGGATTTCATATTTAGGTGAAATTACAAGAAACTTATTTTATATTTTTCAAAATAGGTTATACAAAATATGGTGCTCCCATACCTTGTATATCTCTTTCATGCATTCTTTGTAACTTGCATAAAACATTTTTATTGGTATCATAGAAAATTATAACATTATTCTTTTCGTTCCAATAGATTAAACTATGTTTAAATTATATTTTCTTATGATAGACATCTTTTAATATCTAACTGTTTCTTTTCAGAAAAACTCATCTTCAAAACTATTTTAATATATCCATAACCAAAACATTTCTTATAACTATTTAATTAATAGATGTATTCAAAAATCACTTTTATTTCTATTCTTAGAAATTATCTTTTTTAAAAATACATTTTTATTAGGGTTTAAAACTGATATTGCATAAAACATTGTTACTACAACCCAAAAATACTAGTGTATATATTTAATTAAAAATAAATACTAGTAAACTACATTTACTATGTAAAAACATTTCCTTTGGGAGTCACTTACAATAATGGTAGCGTTATAGTCTATACTCCCTTTATTTTCACGAAAACATCTATTACAACATTTATACGTTTCCAATACTTAATAAATTTTAGGTTTTTATATTTAAAATTTTTGTTTACTTACAAAGAAACTAGTAAACTATAAATGTTATGTAATTCTTCAAAAATAATTTCACTTTTAATAAATTTTATATCATATAAAAACAAATTTAAACTTCTTATTATATCCCAAAAACCCAGTATTTACTTTTAAAAATATTGGCAATTCTTTTTTTAAATTCTAATAATTTTATTTTATTGAGTTAGACATAAAGTGGGTTTTCCTACTTACTACCCTAGGAGTATCCTGCCTAAACCTTGAAAATCTCATTTCCTTACTTAAAGTCTATTTTTCCTATACTCATATTTATTCTAAGGTGCTACCATTAAATCCACTTATTGAAATAGTTATAATTTCTGCAATTATCTACACATGGGCTTTCTTCTTTCCTTATCAACTAAATCTATTGTACATCTCCAATCTTTGCCTACCTCTATTTGGATTTTCACAATCCAAACCTAAATGTGGAAAATCATTTCTCAGACTCTCTATGTGTAGTCCTTATTTATGCCCCCAAGAAACACGCTTCCTTATGCCAAAAGCGGTACTTCAAGGACTTTGCTTTTGACTGAAGAATGCAAGGTGTACGAAAAACCTCCTCTATACTCTTGGAAAACACCAAAATGTCGTCAACGAATACCACCATGAATTTATTTAGGACATTTCTAGAAACATGGCTCATGAAATCTATGAAATAGGCTGGGGAATTGGTTAGCCCAAAAGGCATAACCAATCACTTAAAGAATCCATCGGGTGTCCTAAATGTGGTCTTATCATTGTTGTCATTAACAACCCTAAGCTGATGAAATCCAATGGATAAATCGAGCTGAAAGAATACTGAAGAGCCAACTAATAGGTCGAAAAGATCATCTATCCTAGAAAATGGATAATGGTTCTTTTTTGTGAGCTTAGTTAATACTTCTATAGTCTATGCAAAGTCGAAGAGAACCATTCGCCTTAGTAGCAAAGACGACTGCCGCTCCCCACTCCGATATGCTCCTTTTTATGAAACCTCCTCCAAAAGCTCATGGATTTTCTTGCTCAATTCCATCCCCTCCCTAGGTGTCATGTGCCTAACGGGTAATGCCACTGGTCTAGAATTATCAGTCAAATAAATTCTGAAGTCGATCTCTCACTTATGGGGTAGTCCCCTGACCTCCTCGAAGACGCCTGGAAAATCTCCGACGATAGGAACCGAATCCAACTCTGATGATGATGAATCGATGGAATAAAGGAAGCTCAACATAACTGATCTTTGCGGGTCACTAGGAACCTCAATGTTCCTATCCCTACAAGTCTCTATTCTAACGGCTCTCCTCTCACAATCTAATATAGCTCCATATGTGGATAGCCAATCCATCCTCAAAATCATTTCATACCCCGAAAATCCAAAAACATAGGCATCATAGTCAATTTCTATGCCTAGGATAAAAAAAAATTCAAACCCCTACAAACCATAGATAAGTATGCTAATCCATCCATGGGGTTTGAAACAACAATGGGGTCTACTACTAAAGAGATGTCTAAGTGCAAAAAACCTACTACAGAACTAGAGATGAGAGAGTGTGATGTTCTAGAATCGAAAAGAGCTCGAATGGAAAAATCAAGAATAGAAATCAAATTTGCCTATCTCGATTTGGTCTGCTGCCGGAAGGTGTTGTATCCAAAATCTGAATCTGTGCTGTAGGTGCGCTCGCTATCTGCTCCGTTTTCTAAGGACAAATCTTACTAAAGTGACCAAGTTGTCGATAATTGAAACATCTCCCCTTCATTCCTGCCTTCTTACAGTCTTATGCGTATTGACTAGTCATTCTACAACGTTTACATCACCCGCTTTTCTTGATTCGCTTCTAAGATCCTCCCACCTTCCTCTTGTCTTTGTCCTTATCCTTCTTGTCCCCTCACTACTTATTAGAGCTTGTAGGAACCTTCTCAAGCTCTCCCTTCAGCTGCCAAGATGTAGGTTGACCACTCTGTCGATCCTCCAAACCTAACCAACTAAACCTTTGCTCCATATTCTCCAACCTAGCTTGCGTCTCCTCTGAATTCTCTGTGCCAGAAAAAGTTTTACCTCCTATACTAGCAAAGTCCTTGCATAGCTTAGAAAGGTTGGCTGATGTAAGTGGGTTAAATGGATTTCCACCTACTGGTGTTGTACCGGGCACTTTCCCTTGCACCTCTGGTGTCGTAGCTCTACGGAACATGTCATTCATACTATGCAACAAAAAGAAAAACTTAGGCTTGAAAGAATCGAAAGAAGGTTGAACTGGACCTTTGAGGGGATTTTTATAAAAACTCTTTTATACTTAAAAACTACTTCTTTTATCAGATTTTATTTCTGAAAGACAGATTTAAAACAAGTTATTTTGAAAAATACTTTATTTTAAAACAAATTTTTTAGGAATCCTATAACCTTAGGCTTTAATACCAACCGAAACACCTCACACCCTTTAGTATACCAAAAAGGAGGCATTAAAAGATGTGATGCATTTTAGGTATAACTAAAGCTAGCGGAGATTAAGATTCACAAAACAAAATAGATAGATAATAACACAACGGAAGTAATTAAAAACAATAAGTGATTTTAAAAATTAATACTACATAAATATTTCAGATAAACCACATATGTTCCAAATACCAAATGCAATTGTCTTATAAAATCCCAGTCTTATCAGAAAAACCAGAGTACAAACACAAACTTTTCCTCAATACAGTGCCAGTACAATAAAAGAACAAAAGGCTGAAAAAAAAAGGAATACATGATAAGGTCTCCAAGTCTCCAAGAAGCTACGATCTATCTTCCTTCCCCCTGATTTCCTATTGATTAACTTTGATTGTTTACACTTGTCTTTGTTAGCTGCTTTGATTAGGCTGAATTCCTAATCCTATAATTAGGCTAAAATCCTAATGATCGACCTGCTGCTCCATAGACCTTACTACGGACTAGATGCTATATAACTCTCTACATATAAGGTAATGGCATCTACGAAAGACACACAAAGTACAATGGTGTCTACAAAAGATGAAAAAGTATTTATTATGGACTATATATTATATAGCACCCTACATGTAAGGAAATGGTGCGTACGAAAGGCACACATAATTAAGCATTTGGAACTCATAGCGATTGCTAAGCACCGAAATGGAAGTCGCATGCATAACTGCCACCATGCTCATGCTACTTGTTGCTCCACCTATTGAGTCTTCTTATTACCTGTACTCTAGCATAAGCGCGCCACTCGTCTCACTTTAGGTTTATGTGAAACATCGTGTCCATTGAAAAATAGGGGAAATGCTATTGGTACTGGCACGTCATCCAAACAATATCTAGTTGCACCCCTTGTTCAAATCCTCGTGATTTTACTTCTATTTGACTAATTACTGCCATTATTAGCATAAGCATGCCCTCATCTCACTTCAGACTAATGTGAGACTACCATTTTGCCTAATAGTGAATGCTTTTTGGTATAGGTTCTACTTTCACTTTGCTTTGCTTGTTAACTTAGATAAATTATTTAAATAAGCCTTTATTATTATCTTCACTATATTTGCTTATTAATTTATCCTAAGTATTAAAATAATCCTACTTCTGTTCTATTTCTTATCATAACCTATGTTATAATCTTGCTTATTACTTAACCCAAGGTCTAAGTGTAAAAATAAGCTTACTTCATCTTATACTCTTTTTAGTTATAATTCTAAGTTATAACTAGGCCAACTATCTTTAATTAGTCCAATTCTAACATTACTATCATAATTAGGCTCAATTTTGATCTTAATTCCATTTTTATTACAGTCATTACAATTTACATTTTATCTTCCATTATTTCAGTATTCTTATAATTTATATCCATATTTGCGTTTAAACTATTCTAATCCATATGCGAAGAAGAAGGAGAAATAAAAGAAAACTGAAAATACAAGAAAATTCTAAGCGTAGGAATAAAAGATGTAAATAACGCATAAATAACAGTAAATAAATTAAAGTACTATAAATAACTATAAATAAATGAAAAGCTATAATTAACAGAAATAAACTAAAATTAACTGAAAAGAATAACTAAAAAAATAGACTGAAAATAATTGTAAAAACTGTAAATAGACTACTAAAAAGGTTATTCCATAAATCGTAGTAAATCTATAACTATTGGAAACTCTATTATATTAAATTACTTAAAGAAATTTAAAATAATTACAATCACTCAACCGCAGTCCTAAGCTCTTCCCTTTTTGTCTTTCCAGATTCACTTGAGGGTATTAAAATATTTTTATTAAAAAGATTCTCTCCTTGGAAAATTATTCCTTTTAGGGTCCTTTCTAAAAAGGTGAATCCAAGCGGAGAAAATTTGGAATGAGAAAAAATGTTAGGCCAAGGGTCTTATTTATAGGGGTAGAAGTTGATCTTAGACTATTGAATTTGGAGATTGAATAGCGTGCAACCACGTCATAGGCTGAATGAGAGCCATCGGATTGTAGCACAGAGGGACAAGATGAGCCAAGATGACGAAAACAACGTGTAAAAAACTTGATGGAATGGAGGAATTTTCCTTTGCTTCCTATTCGTAGGCGGGTCGACCTACCGGTAGACCGCCCTTGAAGCCAGATCGACCTAAACCTTGGGATGGTCGACCTCTATATATATATTGATTCTTGTTTGCTTTGTATCTTGCTCATATTAACTTGGATTCTAACGTTCTATGTATGAAAATTGACCATAAAATTATCACAGACAAAATGGTTTAACTCCCGTGGCTCTGATAATTTCACAAAGTTATTTTATTGTTTCATTAACTAACTAATTAATTATTATGGGTTAAATTTTGGGTTGTTACAGTCATGCTTGGTTGTCATAGCGATTTGAAGTTAATAAATTTATCACATATTATGTAGCAATATAATGAGAATATGCTAAATTATTAGATCCAGGTGATGAAGTAGGTTAAGGTATGGTTTCATTACCTCATATTATACCATTTGATATTGTACAATAAATCAGCATATGGGTACTCATGCAGCTTATTTATCTTTTCGTTTTGCCAGACTTCATGTTTAACCATCTCTTTAGTGTTTTTTTAATCTATTCCTTGTATATGATGACTTATGGAGGGATCTGCTAGCTGGAGGTGACTTTTAGAGGCGATTTTTAGGGACATGGCCATTACCGCTATTATTATGTTTATCCAGTATTTTGGGTTGTAGACACATGAAATTATATGTATTATGAGACATGTAGTATACAGATTTGATGGACTATTTAGACTCTGTTTGTGTTGAACAAAATGTTGGCTCAACATCCAAGATGTATGTTAAACCAAATTTAGCTCAACACCCAAGTTGTTGCACAAGGTAATATTATTCAAAAATATTCCAATAATACCCATTGGTTTAAATATAGTCATGAAGTCATTCAGGAGTTCAGGTCACATGTTCAAGGGTAAAGTAGGCGAATCACACAAATATGCAATTATGCTTTACTCGTAAGTTAATGAGCAAAATAGGCAATTTACATATATTATAGTCCCTTGTGAATATGTCAATGGGCATAATAGTCACTATGCAAGGTAAACTTTAATTTATACAAGGGCTTAAATGGCCTCGTACAAATCAACAATATGCAAGTTCAAGTATAAGTCCAAGTCTAAAGGTAAAGTCAAATGCATGTCCATTACTCAATAATATACAGATATGCAAATTCAAGAGAAATATGCTATGCAAAGTAAATGTACAATTCCTTATTTGGAACAAAAAAGTTCAAGAGTTACAATCTGCTCTAGAAATCCCAAATTTGATTTAGGACTTACAACTTGTTATTGAAATGTAGGGAAAGAAATGATTCTCCCCCTTCTGAGTGATGGTGGGGGTCTATTTATAGAGATGACAAATAGGCGGGGCAGACACATGTCCATTTAGCTAGATACCCACCATCTCTTTGTATGGCAGATACTTGACATCCTTCACGTCTGTGGAGGTTCAACATCCCTTACCGCTTGTAAAAGCTCGAAATCCTTTGCTAATGTTGAAGCTCGTCGTTCTTTGTGGATTTACTATCCCTTCTACTTATAGAAGTTCAGTATCATTTGTTATTTGTGGCAACAATTCCCATTATTTTCGAGACTCGATATTCCTTCCTCTACGTCTGCTATAGCTCGATATCTCTAAGCATTCACTGGTTCGACATCTTTATCATCTTTTAGGAACTCGATACCTTCTCTTTTATTATTAAATGCTCGATACCACCTTTTATTTGTAGATGTTTGACTACACATACTATCGTAGAGGCGTGATATTCCTTAAGGACTCGGCATCTCTTTATCATTTGTTAGGGCTTGCTCACTTCTCGACAATCTTTTGTACTTATAGGCTTGGCATCTTCAAGCTGACCTTAAAGACTCGACCCCTCACAAAAACATCACCATTTGATGGTCTTTTATACTTATAGAAGCATAACACATGAGTGGTAACTCTAAGCTCTACTAACTCGATACCTCTAGGGAGTAGATGTTGGGTAACATTACCGGTTGCTAATTCTTAATAGTTTCTTACTGATAGAAGCCATATAACACCAGGTTGATAGTTTGTTGTTTAATATCTTACCCTTACACTTTATATCTTGTTGTTTAATCGGTATGGTGAAAGCATAGTTGATGGTGGGCATCCATAATTTTATTATACTAATTTATCAAACTTTTTATGCTTATTACACGATACCTTTCTCAGCAACCCAATAACTTGGTAGCTCGATATCACCGTGCATATATAGGTTCGATACCTGTTTTTTCCAACATTTCCAAATCTTCCTATGGACTTAATCGCTTCTTTTTCCCTTGATGATTTCTCAAGCATTTTTGATAGTCAGAAAATATGTTGTTAACATTTCCCACCTCCTTGTATAAAAGAAACTTTTTACACTTTAGTGTAAAACCAAGTATCTTCTTACTCTTGAGGGATCCGTTAACTTTGTCTTGGAAAAACTTCGGTAATACTTTATTTGTAGGAAACCACAATGTCTTACTTGTAGAAACTTGAGATCTCTTGTTCTTTCAAGTTTGTAGTGGACCCAATAGTTGTCGACTTAATAGCTATCCTTGATCTAAAGACTTGATAGCTATCTTTCATTAGTGTCTCGATATATCTGATTTTATAGCGACTTGCTAATTGTATATAGTGCTCCAGCTTAAAAACTCTTCATCTGTAAACTTGACAACGATTGTTTTCAAAGCTAGTCATCACCTCCTACTTTAGATGTTTGATATTCCCTATTGTTGTAGAGGTTCAACACCACCTCTTATGGTTGTAAAGGCTCGACAACCTTACCATCTTTAAGATCGACAATTTTTATGGCTTGATAACTCCAAGCATTCACTGATTTCTTTTAACTATTAAACTCTTTAATGAAAGCTTGATAATCATCTTCATATTAGGGGCTTGGTGCTGTTATCGCTATAGACTCGACACCCCTTGGATACAACCCAGAGACTTGATAACCCTTTCCCTTTCAATGCTTCAATATCCTTCTATCAACCTAGTTTTTTCCTTTTCTCTTGATGGCTCTTCTTTCCATCTTTTACTTCTTTATAAAACCTTTTCTTCTTGAACATATAAAATAAATAGTGACGACTTCCACAATTTTAAGAAATTATTTCTTTCTCAAATTGATTATTTTGTTTTGTAAATGCCAAAGAAGTTTGTGAAAAGTTTTCTTGTTGAACTATGAAATTTTGAAAGTTTGGTTTTGAAATCACTTTTGGAATGATTATTGAATCGGCAGAATTCGAAATAAACCATTCAAAATTTGGTAAAAATGCAAATAAATTTTCCTTCTTATCGTCCTAGATTGAATGACTTTGTAGATGAATCTTTGTTGCTTATATATTATAACCCTAGCTGGATTTTCAAGTAAACTTCTTTCCCTCGGTCTAGGTTTCTTGGGAGGTTATTTGATGATTTTCCTTTGTCGCATGAGATTATATGAGTATGAAAAATTACCCGACTTTTCCTTTGAAGGTTGCTTTAACTTTTCCTGAGGGTGGGATTGATTGTGTTTGACGATCTTCCTCTAGAAGATTGCTTTGGCCCATCTTTCAGATGGAATTAGACTCATTTGATTGACTTCTTTAAATATGGTTGCCCTTTATATACCTTTTAGCTAAGGTTTTAGGCTGGTCAGCGCTCTGGCAATGCCATCTTACGCAAGACCAAAATCTAACCCGTCCTTCCACTAGAAGGCGCTACAGATAGGCTTTATATGTAGAATTGAAGTCTATTGGTCGGTGCTTTGACCAAGACAACTTAGGCGGGGTCAAAGTCTAACCTGTCCTCCCTCTAAGAGCCACTTCGGACAGGCCTTATAGGCGGGACCGAAGGCTGTTATTCATTGCTTTGTCTAGCCCATCTTAGGTGGGACCAAAGTATAATACATCCTCTCTCTATAAGGTGCTCTAAATGAACCATGTAAGTGGGACTTAAGGCTGATCGGTGCTTTGGCCAGGCCATCTTAAGCGGGATCAAAGGCTTACTCTCTCCTCCATCTATGAGGCTATTACTACAAACATTGATATCGAGCTTCTAAAGGAAAGCGTGTTGAACTTGGAAATGACAAGGGGTGTTGAGTCAGAAGAAAGCCAAGATAATAGGCAATCGGCATTTTAAAAAAGATATATCAAACCTCTAAAGAAACAAGGGTGTCGAGTGTTCATGTAGTTGGAAAATATAATGATTGTCGATCTTAAGTAAAAAAAGAGAGGAGGTGTCGAGCCTATAACAAGAATAAGTATATCGAACATCAACAAAAAATTAGGGTGTCAAGTTTACAAGATAATAAAGGTGCCGAACCAAAAAATATTCATGGGTATCGAGCCTCTATAATGCAAAAACTACCGAGCCTGGAGATAATTAGATTGATAAATACAAAAGGGGGTATCAAACCACTACAACAAGGAGTGCTGAAGAACAAGTGAAAAGGAAGATATCGAGCTTTTAGTCCCAGAAAAGTATGTCGAGCTTCTAGAGATGATGAGCCTATGATACATCAACTATCACCATGCTATTGCCAAAGAAACTATTGTTAAGTACATACCATAATGAGGGATATTGAGTCTCTAAAAAAGGGGGGAATTACATTACCAAACTTATGAAGGCAAGTGATGTCGAATTTCATTAGCACTAAATTATACCGAGTTTCACCAATGTTAATAGGATGCCAAAGCTCAAAAGAAGGCGGGGAGTCGATTATTAACAGTTTGAATAGATAACACACATTAAGCCAAGTGGACACATAGTAACCAATCCATCCCCACTACCTCTATAAATAAGCATCCCTCTGCTACTTCAAAGGGATAATTAATTCTTCAATCTTTTGTTGGATCATAAGGTTTTGAATGCTAACAAGAGACGAAAATTCTTCACGAATCTACGACTACGCCAAATCCGAACTCATCAACTCAAATATGGTTTGTATTGATTTTAATGTAATTAGAGTCATCAAGTAAACAGTCTAGTATAGAATTTTGTTAAAATCTATCCTCAGAGCTCACCACTCACAAATTCATTTTAGAAAACGTGCATACATTTTATAAAACTTTCATATATATACACTCAAAGTTTTTATATGCACTGAAAAACAGTATCCAGTCGACTGAATACTATATGTCAGTCGACTGATGCCATTTGAAATTTTTTTAATATACATCATTCAATCAACTGACACTATGTAAATTTTTGTGCACATTTAGATTCAGTGGACTGACTAAGCAGCTTCGGTCGACTGAATACCGCAACTGTCATATTTTTCAAAAGACACTTCTTTTCTCCAAAAGGTTTCTTCTTCATGAAAATTTGCAACTCTTAGACTTAGATAGATAGATATTTCCAGCAGTCATATCTCCTCACACACTATATATACACTCAAGATTTATAGATTCAAATCACCTAATTTTCTATTCACTTTTGATCAATAGCATTTAACATTCTTGAGTTAAATATATACAAGCTTTCATACAATCATTCCTTACGCATTTATTTCCATACTCTTCAAGCAATATTATACTTCCTATTCTTCATACACACACAAATATATACATCTACTTTGAGAATGAAATTATAAGAAGGGTGTACTACAAGTGACAAATCCGTTTTATTCAGAACGTACAAAATCAAGCCAAAATCCAGTTTGTAAGAAAGTTTTGTTCGGTTGCTCAGGCGGTCAAAGTCCTATTTAGTTGCTCAAGCGGTGTAATACCTATTCCTTCGAGTTTAATGAGGGTTGCTGGCTATAATTCCAGAAGGAGTATGGGATTAGACGTAGAACGAGAGTTCAAATCAGTATAAAAATCTCCGGTGTCATTCTCTTTACTACTTTAATTATTTACCTACTTCTTTATTATTCCGCACAAGTAATTTATCCATATTACACGATCCTTTAGCGCGGTAACTTTAATTTGATACCAGAGCAAGGCCTTCAAATAACAGTAAAATAGTTATCTGATATTAGTTTAATATGAAAAACAACACCAGCACAGTTGTTAACACTACTTTTTTAGAAGGTCAATCTACTGAACGACCACCTCTATTTATGGAATGAACTATAACTATTGGGCTACTAAAATGAGAATCTATATAGAAGAAAGTAGTTATCGAACCTAGAACATTATGCAATCTGAATATATTATTCGTACTACTAATTATTCAACATGGTCTAACACATAAAATTTAGATGCTACTGCAAATGCTAAAGCTATGAATATGTTATACTATGCTTCAGACAAAAATGAATTTAGTAGAATAAGCATGTGTAAAACTGCTCATGAAATTTGGCATACAACTTAAAATTACGCATAAAGGTACTAACAAAGTGAAATAGAGTAAAATTTCTATATCAAAAATCAGTTCCAGAATTTTAAAATGAAGCAAGATGAGACTATAAATGAAATGTACTCTAGATTTCAAGATATATATCATTCTTTGATAGCATTAAAAGAAACTTATATAGATTTTAATATTGTTTCAAAAATCCTCAACTCACTAATGGATGAGTGGGAACGAAAAGTCTTAGCAATTGAAGAAGCTAACGACATTTCGACCATAAAAATAGAAGAGTTGATTGGAAATCTAATGTCTTACGAAGTTAATCTCCAGGAAAAATGAGTACATGCTCAAGATAAGAAGAATATAGTATTCCAGGCAAAAAAAGATGAATCAGATTCAGATGAAGAAGATATGACATTCATTGCCAAAAAATTTATAAAGTTTTTGAAATTTAGAAAGAGTAACAAATTTAGAAATAAAAAAACAGCTCCAGCAACAATAGCAACACCAACGAACCATCATCATTAGCTCCAGAATGTTATGAATGTCACAAGAAAGGTCACATCAAGAAAGACTGTCCTGAAAAGAAAGATAAACATAAGCACAAAAAAGACAGATTAAAGAAGAAAGCTTACTCTGTCACATGGGATGATACAGAATCGTCTTTATCATTAGAAAGTGATTCAGACAGTGATTTAGAACTAGCCAAGATTTGCTTACAAGAAACAAAGGGACGCTAACAAACATTAATTACTCAGATGGAGGTTCTGTCACATTTGTAGATAATTCCAAAGGATATATCATCTTCAAAGGCGATCTGAGTAATAGCGGTATATCTAATTTACTTCTTATTACAGATGTCTTATTAGTTAAAAATTTGAAACATAATTTACTTAGTATTAGCCAATTGTGTGACAAAGGATTTAATATTTCCTTTTCTGAAAATTAGTGTAGAATTTTTGATCAAAATAAAAATCATATTTTTGAAGGTTTTAGAGATAAAAATATTTATGTTTTAAATATGAATGCAAATTATAATACAATTATGTGTGTAATAGTCAAAGAAAATGATCCTTGCTTATGGCACAAAAGATTTTGCCATATTAATTTCAAAGCTTTAAATAAATAATCTAAAAATAATTTAGTAAAAGGTTCACCTAAAATGAACTTTAAAGTAAACAATATTTGTGATGCTTGTCAATTCGCAAAATTATCAAAATCATCCTTTATATCAAAGAAAAATATTTCTACTGTACAACAACTAGAACTATTACAATTAGATCTGTTTGGTCGAACTCAAATTCAATCTATGAATCATAATAAATATGTATTTGTTATAGTAGATGATTTCTCAAGAAGTATTTGGACTATTTTCCTAAAATATAAAAGTGAAACTTTTGAAAATTTCAAGATTTTTGTAAAGAGAATTCAAAATATCAAAAAAGGTTAAAAATTAAAAAAGTATTAGAAGTGATCATGGAGGTGAATTTGAAAATGAAGCTTTTGAACATTTTTGTAATGAAAAGGGAATTTATCATAATTTTTCTTTTCCTTGAACATCACGACAAAATGGAGTTGTAGAAAGGAAAAATTGAACGTTACAAGAATGTGCAAGAATTCTAATAAATGGAAGCACATTAGCAAAACATTCTTCGCAGAAGCTGTAGTGACTGCTTGCTATGTTCTAAATCATGTTTTCATCCGACCTTTAACAAAACACACTCCATATGAACTTTTTCATCAAAGAAAACCGAACATTTCATATTTTAAAACTTTTGGTTCAAAATGTTTTATCTTAAACACAAAAGATCAGCTTGGAAAATTTAATCCAAAATCCGATGAAGGAATCTTCATATGATATTCAGAACGAAGCAAAGCATATCGAATTTTCAGTAAAAGAACAAAAAAAATCGAAGAAAGACTTCATGTTTCATTCGACGAAAATTTCAATATCAATGAAAAATTTAAGGATGATGAAAATATACCTAAGACGGTCATAAATACAGTTACTCAAAATAATTTTGAAGAAGATGACAACATTGTTTATAATTTTAAAGAAGATGAGAACATTGTTCATAATGAAAATGAGTTAAGATCTCCTCCTAGGATTTTATGAGATCACCCAATAGAAAATGTCATAGGAGAAATTGATTAACATGTTAGAACTAGAAATCAACTTAATCAAATGGGCCATGCAGCTTTTCTTTCAAATATTGAACCTAAAAATATAAAAGAAACCTCTATTGATGACTATTGGATTATATCTATGCAAGAAGAGCTAAACCAATTCGAATGAAACAAAGTTTGGGAACTAGTTTCTAGACCAAGTGATCAATCAGTCATTGGTACTAAATGGGTCTTTAAAAATAAAGCAGATGAATACGGTAATATAATTAGGAATAAAGCTTGATTAGTTGCACAAGGATATAATCAAGAAAAATGAATTGACTGCGAAGAAACATTTGCCCCAGTCGCACGGCTTGAAGCAATACGAATCTTATTGGCCTTTGCATGTTTTCATAATTTTAAAATTTATCATATGGATGTTAAAAGTGCTTTCTTAAATGGATATATAAAAGAGAATGTTTATGTTGAACAACCTCCTCTATTCACACATGAAAAATTTCCTGACCATGTCTATAAACTTAAGAAAGCCCTATACGGTTTAAAACAAGCACCGCATGCTTGGTATGAACGTCTTAAGAGCTATCTAATAGACTCTGGTTTTGAAATTGGGAAGGTTGATCAAACTCTTTTTATTAAAAGAACTAAAAAGGATATTTTAATTATTCAAATTTATGTAGATGATATTATCCTTAGTTCTACAAATGAAGAATTATGTCAAGATTTTTCTACAATAATGACCAAAGAATTTGAAATATCAAATATGAGAAATTATCTTATTTTCTTGGATTACAAATTAAACAAATAGAAAATGGGATTTTTATTAATCAAGAAAAATATTGTAATAATCTAATTAAATGCTTTAGTATGGAAAATACTTCTGCTAAACTAACTCCAATGAGTACAATAATTCATCTCGATAGAGATAAAGATGGCAAAAGTGTTGACCAAAAATTATATCGAAGTACAATTGGATCATTACTTTAACTAACTACTAGTAGATCTGATATAATGATGAGTGTTTGTTTATGTGATAGATTTCAAGCAAATCCTAAAGAATCGCATATGCGAGCAGTGAAAAGAATATTACATTATCTAAGCAAAACCAAAGATTTTGGATTGCTCTCTCCAAAAGAATGTCCCTTTGATTAGTTTTGTATAGCGACACTGACTTTGGAGGATGTCAAATGGATCGTAAGAGTATAAGCAGGACTTGTCACTTCATTGGTCGATCCTTAGTCTCCTGGTTTAGCAAGAAACAAAATTGTGGTACACTTTCGACTTGTGAAGTAGAATATATTTCTGCTGCTTTAGCATGTGCTCAAGTTATTTACATGCAACAAACACTTAAAGATTTTGGTATAAACTTATCTAAATCTACTATTTACTGTGAAAATACAAGTGCTATAAACTTATCAAAAAAATCCTGTCAATCATTCACGATCTAAACATATCGACATATATCATCATTTTCTTCGTGATAATATTGAAAAGGATTTGGTCAGATCGGAATTTGTATCCTCTGAAAATCAACTGGCTGAAATATTTACCAAACCTTTGAATGAAAATACTTTTATTAAACTTAGAAGAGAATTAGGAATTTTGTCTTTAAAAGATTTATAATTTTTTTTTATAAAAATTATACTTGATAATGAAGTTCAATTCATTCACTTTTAAGTTTGTCATTTTTAATATTTACCTTAAAATATCCTAATTGTTTACTAAAAATAGATTTAGTTTTGTGGTTCTCCTTCTTATTTTCTCTAATCCATAAATTCTTATATAATTAAAGTCTTATATTTAAAATTATTTTAATCCATTCTTTGTTCTATCAATTTTTTTAAAAAGCTTTTCTTATAAAGGATTATCATTTTCACTATCTTATCACCATATTATTTCATAAAAAAGGATGACAAGCAACAAAAGCTTTTTTTTGCATAGATATGTCTTCAGAAAACAACTCTGTCTCATCCTCTCTTTCGTATACATCCATTACCGTAGAATCGGTGAAACTTCCAACACCAACTCCTATAAACGAACCGGTTCCTATTGTCCCACCTTCTAGCATTCACATAGGTTATACCCCTCCTGTCAAAAGGACTAAACGCTCTCTATTTTTTGGCTCTCCGTCTATCAAAGAAAAAATAGACGACATTCATAACTATCTGGAAGACTCTCGAGTTACAATGAGAACTATGCTACGAGCAGAAGGTGAATGCGAAGCGACTAAGCTTCCTTGAACAAGTGGCTCTTAAATTCAGTGGTTTTTTCTTCACACAACAATGTTCATCGACCAACGACTCCTTCAGGTCATAATCCATGGGAACCATCACCTAAACGTCCACCGTTATCTCCGAATTCTTAGGAACATGGACAAGGCTGGTCACCATTACGACCTCCGCAAGAGAATACGAAAGTGGAACCGGAAGACTATCACGCTCCTTCCATTTCATCTAAATCATCTTGGTTATTTTAAATATATATATATATATATATATATATATTGTACTGGTATATAAATTATTTGCATTGATTCATGTTATTCTAAATTTTTGTTTATAAACTGTACAATACACTTTTTTTAAAGAAGATTCAGCCTGAAAATTCAACAGCGCCAATCGAATGAATCAAATAGTCAGTCGACTGAACCTGCTTTCCAACTTATTTTTCTCTGAAGTCAGTCGACTGGCTATCCAAGACAGCCGACTGGATTCGGCCTTTTCATGTTGCAAATTCTCATGAAAGGTTCGGTCAACTGAATATATGGAGTCAGCCGACTGAACTCGGAAAATTAAACTTTTTATATATAGAACTAGTCGACTGTTGATGAAGGTTCAGTCGACTGATATTAGGTACCCGATTTTTACCGTCTTTCATCCTCTACAAATTTACTTCTTACCTTTACCAAACTCACTTTTTTACCTTCAATCTTTTTAACCTTCTGCCATTAAAATCTTTTTCAACTTCAAATACACTTAGAATTTCATCAACTATCTCAACAATTTGTCCGATTCTTTTTAATTCATCTTCCCACTTATCACCAAAACCCTAGCTCTTCTAATGGCTCCTAAAAGACCTCGACATTCTCAAGCTTCGGCAAGTTCTTTAGATTCTCAAGTAAGATCATGACTACGCAATGGGAAGATGGTGCAATGCTTTGAAAAAATGCAAAGCTCCAGGATTTTCGAAGGTTCTTTTATCAAATTCCCTGATTTTCTTCATATGTTATTCAAGACTTAGCCCCCGTAGCAAATTGGAGCACCTCATTGATTTTGCGGCAAATAATAACAAGATTAATCACCTTCTTTTTAAAATTTTCTACACCAGCTTGAAGCTAGATCGCCACACAATTACAAATCCGAATGACTGCATTTCGACAGTAGTATGTGGTAAAAAGATTTTTCTTCCACTACAGCGACTTGCACAAATTCTACAATGTGCAAATGAAGGTGACGAGTTATCTGAAACCGACGTAAATATGGATACTCCTGATCGTGTTAGTCATTTATTCCTTTCGGATGACTTAATAAAGTTAAAAGCGTAGCACTAAGGCCAAAAGCTCGCATTATGCCTAGAGTGCTTACCCACACCATCAATCCCCACACCGGAAGCTATGGGAAAGTCTACCGGCGTGATTTCCAATCCTTATATGCCATTTGGGGAAATAGACGAGTAAACTGGGAGAAGGTCATTCTTGATGAGTTTCAAACATTTAATCAAAGTCGAATGAGGATGATCTACTATGGCGCTTACATCATGAGCATTCTCAAAAAATTTGATGTTCCTTTTGTTGATTCTGAATGTTTGAATATAGGTTCCTTAAATACTAAAACCCTTAGTCTCATCTACCAAAGCAATAGCTTTACCGTACCATAATTACTTATGAACACTGGCTTGAAAACTAAGCCGTGGGTCAAGCTCAATGTTCCTCCCAACAAGCTCGTCAACAAACTTTACATATGCAAGCCTCTTCTTCGTCGCAACCTCCTCGACCTACTTGAGAAGTCTACGAGATTCAAGAAATAAACCCTCAAGCTCGACCTTACGAAGCCTTGACTACTATTGCTCGTAATCAAAGACTTCTCGATAATCATCTATCTCGAGTTGAATCAACTGTCTCTAGAGTCATTAAAAATGCCTCCAAAGTCAATAAGAAGCTTAATTATATTAAGTCCTTCCTCAACAACATTTAGGAAGCTATCGCATGCTCTCAACAATATTCTACCTCCGTCCACGTACCAACATCTCACGGGAAACAACCGCAGAACATTTCACTTGGTCTACATTTAATGAGGAGCAGGAGGAAGAAGCTAAAGAGGTAGGTGACGAATCAGATGATGAAGAAACTAAAGGTGACGAACAAAGTTAAAATGGCGAAAATCAAGGTGATGAATAAGTATTTTTTTCCTAGTTTTCTATGATGTTGTTAGACTTTGCTTTCAGACATTTTTAATCTTTAAGTTCTTATAGTATTGTATAATTATATAAAACTCTATGTTTTCTATGTGTATGCCATGTTGTATTATTATTCTCGAAGGGTGCGACTATTCTGTTTCTATGTTATGCGCTAAGTTTAAGTTTCATATGTATGTATGTTCCTATACCATATTACTCATAATTTAACTACCTTATACCTTGAGTACTCTCCTTTTTGTCGATGACAAAGGGGGAGAAAAACATAAATTGTTTACATGAAATATAGCATAGGTTCAGGGGGAGAATACAATATAAAAGTTGCAAGCATATTACTCAGGAGGAGAGATATTTTACAAAATCATATCAGAGATTCACTCTTAGCAAATGGAGTTGTCATCATCAAAAAGGGGAGAATGTTGGATCATAAGGTTTTGAATGTTGACAAGAGACGAAAGTTCTTCACGAATCTACGACTATGGCAAATTCGAACTCATCAACTCAAATATGACTCATATCGATTTTAATGTAACTAGAGTCATTAAGTAAACAGTCTAGTATGGAATTTTGTTAAAATTTGTCCTCCATGCTCATCACTCATAAATTCATTTTACGAAACTTGCATACATTTTATAAAACTTTCATATATATACTCAAAGTTTTTATGTGCACTGAAAAATAATATTCAGTCGGCTGAATACTATATGTTAGTCAACTGATGTTGTATGAATTTTTTCTTAATATATAGCATTCAGTCGACTGAACTGCTTAAGTCAGTCGACTGACGCTGTGCAAATTTTTGTGCACATCTAGATTCAGTCGACTGACTAAGCAGCTTCAGTCAACTAAATAATGCAAGTGTCATATTTTTAAAAAGACACTTCTTTTCTCCAAAAGGTTTCTTCTTCATGGAAAGTTGCATCTCATCGATTTAGATAGATATCTATTTCCAACAGCCATATCTCCTCACACACTATATATACATTAAAGATTTATATATTCAAATCACCTAATTTTCTACTCTCTTTTGATCTATAGCATTTAACATTCTTGAGTTCAATATATACAAGCATTCATACAATCATTGTTTACCTATTCATTTCCATATCTTCAAGCAATATTACACTTCCTATTCTTCATACACACACAAATATACACATCTACTTTGAGGATAAGATTATAGGAAGTGTGTACTACAAGTGACAAATCCCTGTTATTCAGAACACACAAAGTCAAGTTAAAATCCAGTTTGTAAGAAAGTATTGTTCGGTTACTCAAGCGATCAAAGTCATATTCTGTTGCTCAGGCGGTCAAAGTCCTATTCTATTGCTCAGGTGGTCAAAGTCCTGTTCGGTTGCTTGGGCGGTGTAATACATGTTCCTTTAGGTTAAGTGAGCGTTGCTTGCTATAATTCCAAAAGGAGTCTAGGACTGGACGTAGAATGGGAGTTCGAACTAGTATAAAAATCTTCGGTGTCATTCTCTTTACTACTTTAATTATTTACTTACTTCTTTATTATTCCGCACAAGTAATTTATCCATATTACACAATCCTTTAGCACAGTAACTTTCATCTTTCTTAAATTTTAAAGTTATAACCCTAAATTGAATTAGAGATTTTCTTAGTGTTGATTGTAACACTCGAACTTTTGCATCTACAACTTTAGACAACAAAATTTTGCACAATATACTTTGCTCGAGTAATGATATTTGACTATGGACAAACATATTCCTTCTATTTGTTTGTAAACTTGAACCATGAACTTGCATATCATTAATCCTTGGACTTGAATTCAAATTTGAACTCGCATATTTTCACTTGAGCTTGCATAAGGCTACCTAAGTGCTTATTCAATTTTACTTTGCATGCCTTGCATAATTGGTTAGCGAATAAATTTGCTAACATTTTGATGCTAGAAGGAGGGCTTGAACCTCCGCTTTCCTGCATATCCCTACCGATAACTTTAGGGACTCTAAATTTCTACATATCCCTATAGAGTACTTTAGGGATTTTCAATTTATCCGCACATCCCTACAGAGGACTTTAAAAACTCTCAATATCCAATATATTCCTATTGAGGACTTTCTATATCATAACCTATCAGGCCTCGTAACGACTACCTCCCAACAAGGATCCTCCAAACCTTACTTTCCCAAGTTAACTCATCAAGTGACCCTAGTCTTTAATTCTATAAGGAATAAGTGTTAAGAGAATTGGCGCCAATGAATTTAGCTAAAAAAGATAAGTAATTCCTTATCATCTGGATAACTAGAGTATAAATTCATTTCGTATGGGATCTACCTCGATCTTCGCTTATTGTCCTGCTTTAAGAAAAGAAAACAAGAAAAGGAATGTCAGTTCTTGGAAATGAAAAAAACTATACAGCTCTAAGTTAAAGGAACCATCTTTGAATTTGAAATAACAAAAGATTTCGATAAGTTTTCCTAAAAGTGGAAGAGAGTAATTGATCGCTCTCCTACCCTAATCATAACTCGAGAATTTTCAAAGAGAAAACTGACTGTTAGGATTGAAGAGTCCATCTAATGTTACAAGAAAGCCAAATGAGGACCAAGGACACAATCTCTTAGGAATTTCCCAATCTACAAGAGCCTGTTCCCTTACCACCTCCTATCAAAACATCTATTTTCTAACCAAAGAGAGATTGAACTATTGCCCTTCAAAGAATAAGAGGCAAGGAAATGAAAGAACTTTTGGGAGCGCTTATTGCCAATATCATCAAACAAATGGACACGAAATAATCATGTCGAGCCCTAAAGGGATTATTGAGAATTTCTTGGGAAAAGGATAGCTCCAAGAATTTGTTAACAAGATTCGAGCAAAAGATCAAATGTATCTATAAAGATTAAGTGTTTTATAGAGGGAATACTTCATGGAAAGGATTTATAAAAAAATAGGAAAAGCCTTTGACCCCACTACAAGGGCTTAGTTAAACAACTCCTAGAGGGAGGTCAGAGTAAGCCTTCGGTCTTGCCTATAAAGCCTGGCCAGAGCACTACAAGCCTTCAGTCTGGCCTATGTGGCCTGGACGGAGCACCCCTAGAAGAAGGTTATAGTAAGCCTTTGGTCTTGCTTAAGATATCATGGCCAAAGCATTACAAGCCTTCGGTCTTTCTTAGTGCCCTGGCCGAAGTCCTTTTAGAGGGAGGATGGAGTAAGCCTTTGGTCTCGCCTAAGATGGCCCAGCCAAAGCACCGACCATCCTTCGATTTTGCATATAAGGCCTAATCGTAGTGACTCCTAAAGGGAGGATGGGTAAGACTTAGGTTCTGTCTAAGATGACTAACCAAGCACACAGACCGACCTAAGTCATTAACTATAAGGTAATAAGGGTCTCAATTAAAGCCTAAATAATTACCTATAAGGTAATAAGGTGCTTAATTAAAGCCTAAATCATTACCTATAAGGTAATAAAGGGCTCAATTAAAGCCTAAATAATTACTTATGAGGTAATAAGGGAAATGAGATTTAAATCCTAAATAATTACCTAAAAGGTAATAAAGGGACAGAGGGATAAATCGAGAAAGTGTAATTTCATCCTAAGAATGGACCAAAATAATTTTCTAAGAGGAAGTGTAATTAAGCACGACTAATTTGGCTCTAAGCTAAAATTAAAGCAGCCTTCAAAGGAAAGGTCAAGAGCTATCTATTACCTAAATCCAAGGGTCTTAGCGTAAAATATGGATATCTGAGAAATTTTGAATATCTTTGTTAGAAATACTCTAACGGATATCTCCATTATTGGTCGAATTTTTAGTCTCCTGTTAGTTTAAATGTGAATCTTATCAAATAGATTTCTAGTCTTCTTATAAACTGAACTTACAGCCTTCCTTGAGCGAATTTATGGTCTTCTATTAAACTGAGAAGTAACTTTCCGTGCTTATAAATCTCATGTGATAAAGAAAAGCCATCGAATAGCCATCTGAGAAATCCAAACATAGGGAAGGAAATTTAAGCAACGAGGATGCATTTATGAAATCATTCAACCAAGAAAGATGATGAGATAAACTAATCTAATTTGTTTGAAATTTTGTTGATTCAATAGTTGTTCAAAAGATAAATTTCTAAACCAAGTTCTCAAAGTTTTAGAGATCAATGAGAAATTTTTTTACAAATTTCTTTGGCATTTACAAAAACAAATTGATTAATCTAAAAAAGAAGTAATTTCCCAAAATTATGGAAATCATAATTATTTACCTTGTGTTTTTCCAGAAGAAAAAGGGAAAGTCTCATCAAGGAAGGTGGCAAAAAAGTACTTTAACACCCAATAAGAAACTCTCAAATCAAAGCCTATCTAAAATCATTCTTCGAAGAAGCAAAAAAGCAAACAAATATAGCAAAGACCATAAATCATTTGGAATCAAAGTTACCAAACTCAAACAAGCAAAATGAGTTCAAATGCAAGACCAGAAAAGGAAATAGAAATACAAGGTTTATTCAAATATCAACCATTCGGATACAAAGTTATTTACTAATTTACATACAAAAATTACAAATATTAAGAAATATCATTCTAATCTTCCTAAGGAGGAGGTTAAGGGAGAGGATAATGTTAGTATACTATTTCTTTCCCTTTCCCCTCAACATCGAGAAAACATGGATGATTCTCATTTGAGGCATGGGCATTTCTTAATAAAAAAGGGGGGGGTCCAATATTCTTGAGATGATTAGAACACCCATATAAAAAGTGTTGATAACGTCTATATTTGCCTCTGCTACTTTGCTGAACCTCTGATTATTTTCTGGCATAAGAAAGAATAATCGATCTTTAAGCTTAAAGCAACAATTTTCAAGCAAATAATCTATGAAATGGTCCAATTGGGAATTTTCAAGCGACATCGCCTCGGTTATTTTAACTTGAGACTCATGGTCTTGCACTTTTTCCTTCAAAGCTTCAGCGCCAAAGAAGGTTCGATGATATGATGGATTGTCATGTCTAGTAGCTCTTTAAGTTTCTTTTCCTTCTTTTAGATGATGTTCATATTGTCAATACATTCAATTTGAATCTTCAGTGCATGATTGAGTGTCTTATTGGCTCCCTTAAGAGCGTTAATCCTTTCCTCAAAAGCAAATTTCTCACGTCCCGGCTCCTTAACCTGACTTTGATACTGGTTGGGATGCTTAGAAACTTATTCATCCAACTTTCCTTGAAAACTTGGTGCATTTATATTTGTACTTCCGACACCACCTAGAAGTTTCTCCATCATCTAAACCCATAGGAGGGTTTTCCAAAGAGGAATATTTTTTCTAATGGCCGAAGATTAAGACCGAGTTGTCCTTGCAGGAGTAGGAGTGGTAAGGCTGGATTTGCATCTACTTGCGATAAGTTCCAAAGATCAACATGATACTTGGCTTTTAAGTAGATCAATATCAAGATTCTTAGTTCTTTGACATAGACGAGCAATTTCAGCATCAATTTCGATTCCGTGGTCTTGGAGTCTGGATCGACCTACTACCCCTATACTCTTTCTTATTTTTTTGATTTCTTTGTCCATTTCTTTAATTTTCTCCTTTAAACTAGAGGACATTTCGTTTACTCTGCTTAATGTAAATCTCAGCTTGTAGTACTTGTTGTACCATTTACATGCTTCTAGGTTGTTCTAAAATGGTATAGCTGAAGCATCTTGAGAGGAGCACTTTCTAATATCTAATATTAATTTGGCCTTATGTCTATCCAATCGAGAAGAGAGGTCAGAGCCGCTAGATATAAGCCTGAGTAGGCATTCCTAGCAAGAATAAATAAAAGAAAATTCAACATGTGAGAAAATATATTCTTTTATTAATAACAACAAAGCTTACAAGCATGAACAACTTCAAATTATATTTAAAGTTCAAGTTTTATACATTATTTCTTAAGTTTAGAAGCATCAGTTTAAGATTTTTTTAAGTGAACTGGAGGACATAGGAAAAGTAGAATCAAAGGAGAAATTGAACCTGAGATGGGTAATAACTGGGGAAAATTGATGATAATCCCATCTCTTGGCGGGGGGATTAGAATCACCGCATAACAGTTTAACATAGTTAGACCGGATTTCCTTAAGTAAACTATCTTTTTCATCACCTAAGAAAGCAAATACAAGTAGGGAAGCAATGTGTAAAATTCTTTAGGATCTCTAAGAATAAGTGTTTTGCTAATCAAGAGGTTTTGAGGGTTAATGTTTTCTCATTAAAATTCCTTTTTAGCTTGACAAATTTACTTAAGAGTTCTTTTGAAATGAAAGTGCCCAAATGATTTCTTGCCTGTGTATTTCAGTAAAAACAAACTAAGCCACACAAAAAAAAAATGAGAATTTTAGTACTTATGAAGATTGTTTGAATTACATATACAACAAAAAAATCATTCGAGTTCATACAATGTAGACCCTTTGTAAAATTCAGGGATAAAATTCTTTTTATTAAACTTAATTTTTTCAAAAGGAATAGCGCATGAGGAAAGTGGAACGACCACAATCTTAGGTAAGTTCTAGCATTCTCCAGAATGAGGATCGAACCCATGATCATTCAAATATCTATTATGCAAACGCCTAAGTAACCGTGGACTCTCTTTCCCCAGAAAAGAAAAATTAGTAAAAAGAGTTCTAGAATAAACTTTATAAAGGAACTCTACTAAAGTGTCCCTACTTCAGTAAGCATCCATAAAAGCATAGTTAACCCTACATTTCTTTTATAACTCTTTCCCGATGAAAGCGGGATCTTTTGAAGAGCTGAGCTATTTGTTTTTATTTAAAATCTTTCAATCGACTGGCATAAATGAGAAGACGCCTTTACTTGTCAGATACATTGTTATTCTCTTCAATCAGCCTCTCAATTTCTCTATTTAATCACACCACCTCCCTTTCACTTTTCTCATGCAAAACTTCAAAATAATATTTGTTTCTTTTCCTCTACTAAAATAAGTGAACTTATTAACTAAAGCTAACAAGTAATTATGGGAATTTAACAAATTATAAATTTCATACCTACGATATAGGAGCTTGAAAAATTGGAACTTGAGTTTTCTCTTTAACCAATGCATGACAGGAGGGGAACCTTTTGAGGGAATGTCTTCATGAGGAATGCTCTAAGATCCGAAAGGATCAGGAAGCCTATATCATAGGCAGACAGGCCTACGTCATGGCCACCCGATTCGCTACCACCATCTCTTGGTCCTTAAGGATCCTTATTACCATCATCCACATCCTCATCATCATTGTCATCGTTATCTCATCATCATCATTAATTTCATCTTCCTTGTTATCCTCTCCTTCATTATTATTTTCATCTTCGTCGTGTGAAGGATTGTAAAAAGATAATAGCTCCTGGGGATTATTAGTCTCCTCTTTTGGTAATTCATCTTGAAGTGACCTATCCTAGCTTGAGGCCGAACTTCCCTTTAAATTTATCGTTTAGATTCGAAAGTGAAGGAAAGTCTAACTCCAAACACTTCCTTATGTTATCAAAATATGCAATAAAGAGGGCATCCTCGTAGCAACGTTCCCTAATTTTGTAAAGGGCTTGATTGATGAAGTGGAAAACTTTTTGTTTGACATCTTTAACAATGTTATTCGCATAGACGAATGTGGCATCTTTGTTTTCCAACTGATCAGCCATTTGAGCCTTTTCCTTTCTAACTTGATTAAGCTCCATCCAGGGCCTTCACCCTCTCCTTAGCCACTAGCTTGGTTTTTCTCTCCCCATCTAAGTTGGAGGTAAGTTTATTATTTTATGAGATAACATTATTCTTCTCCACTGCAACATTGAATACTTGAACCTTAAGGAACTTAACTTTAGTTTCCAATAAAGAAATATGCTATTCAAGATTTAGAACTTGAGTGATAGATTCTTAAGAATCTTGTTAGAGGAAAACATGTGCTTGGCCACCTGAAACATATGAAAATTAATTGATAAATAAGGATATATGAAGTTAGAATTTGAATTACCCAAGAAAGCAAAGGTACATATCACTAGAAGTCGTTGAAAGGGAATATGAAGATGGTCCCCTAAAAAAGTCGAGGGTTATAGCAGCATTAGGGAAGCTACGGATGGGAATTGGGCGATTGAGCAGACAAAGTCGTCTAAACATGAGGGGATGGGTTGAACTTGAGCCTTTGAGGGAAGAGATTAAGGGGGAGGAGGAGTCAAGCCTAACTCCTGATATAAACATTGAAAATCGAAAGCGGACATGGGAATCATGATATCAGTAAAAGGATTTGAAGTGGGACCGGCATTTGTCTAGTTTTGAGAATCCTAAACTAGCAAACTGGGAATAGCAGAGTTGGATTCTTGGTGGAGTTCGCTCATATTTATATTTGATTCTTCCACGATGACAGTAAAAGTTTGGCCTTCTCTGAGATGGGACCTTCTATTCGGCGAAGAGCTTAATATTTTAGATAAATGATCGAAATCCCTCTTTTTTTGCGACTCTCAACATCAATATTCTTGAGGGAATTAGCAAAGGTGTCCTTGATGGGGGCTACTTTTGTAGAGGCAATTAATTGAGAAGCATGAGCTTTGGCCTTCTTGGACTTAGAAGTTGCAACGATAAGAGACGAAAATAAATCAAAGGAAAAATTATAAGATGATAATGTAGAAAACTTTGTTGAAAATCATAATAAAGCTTACAAGAAGAGTCGTAGTGAATGTGGAAGAATTAGAAAAAGCATTTTGGTTGCCGATAACCAGGGCTTGTCTCCCGTAGGCATCTTTCTTTACCATGAGGGACTACCCGAGTACCTTGTGGTTCTCTCGGATTAAGGAGTACTTTCTAATGTTCACCTCAATTAAGATTCTATGTCCTTATCCTATAGTTTGGGATGCTAGACTCAAAGCACTAATTGAACTAGAGATGGAAGGATTCATCCCCCTAGATGCAGATTCTGAAAAGAAATGATTATCATAAGGCAATAACAGAATATAGCATAAGCAATAAGGGAAAAGCGACTAGTCTTACTAGGCAAATGGAAAATCCCTCTAATTCTAGGGGTATGGCCCTTAACATAAAAGAATTGATTCTCTTAGTTCTTAGCTCCATTGATCAAATTAGTGATCAGACACTTTTGAGGGAGAAGGCAATATACTACACACTAGCTAGTTTCACACTTTGACGGGAGTTACTAAAGAGTGAACAATATTGAGAGAGGGGATTGCAACTTCCCTAACTAGGATTTCAAGACATCTTAGATAAGTATAGGAGTTGGGCAGCAATTGTATCAGGGCAATGCCTATATGATCCAAGAATCAAACGAAATAGTCGGCAAGATGAAGATAACCTACATGCCAAATATGGATTGGGGTGAAAGAAAAGAAACCTTCCGGAGGATTATTTATCCTTTCGGATGAGCCCGCCACTCTGGCCTCAACATTGATAATCCTGAATTGTTGAATAATAGTGTTAACTTCACCTTGGTTAGGTATTAGAGATTGAACACGCCTATAGTCGTATTTCTTCAAAATAGGAGAAGATTTAGAACTCGTACCGGCTTTCTTACTAGCCATTTATCTGCCAGATGATATTACACAAGATCAGGGAAGTATCGCATATTCCATGAAAGTTTACAATGTCCAAGAAAAATGCAAAGGAAAAGTTAAGTCCTTAAATATAGGTGTCAAATCCATAAATAGTTAATGAGTTCATAATAAGTCGAAAAACGTTTAACTAGCTATCGAGCTCACAATGAAATGCCAAACCCATTAATAGTTATCAAATTTATGATTACTTAACATTTCACAAAGTAGTTATTAAGCCCATTGCTGGATATCGAACCTATAACAATATGTCGAGTTCATAGATGGTTAGAACATTCATAACTAATCGAAAGCTCATTGGTAATTATTAAATTCATAGCTGAGTATCGAGCTCATAACTAGTTCTTAGGTTCATATCAAGGTATCGAGTTTATAAATAGTCAACAAGTTTGAAATTACTTAAAAGTGCTTCAACTAATTATCAATTTTGTAATAAGGTGTCAAATATATAAATAGTTGTTGTATTCAAAGCTAGTTGGAAGCACCATGATTAGTTAACGAGCCCATAGTAAGATGTTGAATTTATGCAAGATATCAAACTTGTATCTAATGATAACCATTTAAATAGTTGCTAAACCTATAAAAGGTTAGCAACTTGTTAAAAGGATATCGAGTTTATAACTAGATAACAATTCTTCAAACAGTTGTCATATTCACAACTAATTACCAAGTCTTTTCTATTTACCAAATCATTAATTGATTGTTAATTTACTAGTTAGCAAACCCCCAACAAGCTATCGAGTTTTTAAGTGGATATCGAGTTTTCAACAATTAACGAAATCACAAATTGAGTGTTGAATTTGTAAATAGATATCGATTTTTATAATTGTCAAAACTCCAGTAAATTATCAAATTTCCAAAAGATTGTCGAGTTATGACAACTATCAAATTATAGTGTTTCTTTTAATCGGCAAACTAATGCATTGCAATCAATGTTTGAATCCGAATAGCAAAATTTCAAAAATTATGAGCACTATACAAACCCAATTTCCAATCAAACCCTAAATGGCTCATGAACACGTAATTGTTAAAACCCTAATTCAAAAATAAAAACCCCTCCATCTTTCATATAAATAGATTGGAAATAGAATTCGCACCTTAAATCGAACTTCAATGTTGTGGAAATCAAAAGCATTGAAATAAGAAAATTAAAATTGCAGTTTTGAGTTTAGTTTGGTAGGTAAAGCTTATAAAAGGAGAAGAAGCATGTATTTATAGAAGAAAAGGAAGCAGCATAGAGCGTTGATTTCAATTCAAAATATAAAAAACGAGATTGAAGAAGAATATTAATAGACAACAATGCTGATTTCGAAAGAAGGAAATGTGAACATCAAGGTGGCAGCATGAAAAGTTAAGATTATACTAAAGTGTAATACCCTTCTTCTACATGAGCGAGAGGGGTAAATGTTACTATAAATATTGATATCGAGCTTCTAAAGGAAAGCATATTAAACTTGGTAACAACAAGGAGTTTTGAGCCATAAGAAAACCAAGTCAATAGGAAATCAACATTTAACAAGGAGATGTTGAACCTCTAAAGAGAGAAAGGTGTCAAGTGTTCAAGTAGTTGGCAAATACAAAGATTGCCGAGCTTCAGTAAAGAAAAGAGGAGGCGTCGAGCCTCAACAACCATGAAGGTTGTTGAGCCTATAACAAGAAGAAGTATATCAAACATCAACAACAAATAAATGCATCTATTTTACAAAATAACAAAGGTGCCGAATAAACAAACATTCATGGGTATCGAACCTCGATAATGCAAAATTTACCAAGCCTAGAGATAACCAGATTGATAAAGACAAAGAGGGGATATCGAACCACTGCAATAAGGAGTGTTAAAGAACAAGCGAAAAGGAAGACATCTATCGTCTAGTCTTAGAATGAGGATGTTAAGCTTTTAGAGATGATGAGCCTATAATACACCAAATATCACCAAGCTACTGCTACAGTAACTTTTGTCGAGTTTCTATAATAAGGAGAGATATGGAGTACCTACAAAAAAGGGAAATTACATTGCCAAACTTATGAAGGCAAGTGATGTCGAATTTCATCATCACTAAGCGATATCGAGTTTCACCAATTTTAATAGGATTCCGAGATTAAAAGAATGGAGGATGTCAAATATAAATAGTTTGAAAAGATAACACACGTTAAGTCAAGTGGACACGTGAAAACTAACCCTACTGCCACCACCTCTATAAATAGGCACCTCTCCGCTACTTTAAAAGTGCAATCAATTCTTCACTCTTTCTCAAACTTTAAAGTTGTAAACCTAAATTGAATTGGGGATTTCTTAGAGCTGATTGTAGCACTCTAATTTTTTCATATAAGACCTTGAACAATAAACTTTTGCATAGCATGCTTCTCTTGAATAATAATATTTGACCGTAGACAAACATATGACTTCTTTCTATATGTAAACTTAAACCATGAAAAAGCATATTATTAATCTTTGGACTTGGATTTGAACCTGGACTCACATATTTCACTTGAGCTTCCATAAGGCCACCTTAGCCCTTATTCAAATCAGCCTTAGTATGCCTTGCATAATTATTTAGCAAATAAATTTTCTAATAGAGGCGCTCTGGCTAGACCACGTAGGTGGGACCAAAGGCTATGGTGCTTTGGCCAAGCCTTAAGGAGAGACTAAAGACTTACTCCGACCTCCCTCTGGGAGGTAGTACAGTCAGACCTTATAGATGGGACCGAAGGCTTATAATGCTTTGACCAGTCCCTTATGGCAGGATCTAAGGCTTTCCCTTTATTTTATGAGTTTCTTTCTTTCCACTGATTATCATTTTAGTAGATATTTTTTTCTCAATTTCTTTGTTCACCCATTGTAGGAGAATAAGGTTGCAAATGCTTGGCATTCCAAGTTCTTGTTATTACATTACCATCGGGTCTGCTTAGTTGATAAGTTCCTGGTTGGATTACTTCATGCATAATAAAGGGCCTTCCCTAGTTTGGTCCGAGTGGTCCATCTGTCGGATTTTTGGTATTTTCCAAGAATTTTTGGAGCACCAATTCTCCTTTTGAAATGATCTTCCATTAACTTTGGAGTTGTAGTATTTTGGTATCCTTTGTTGTATTCGGCTGTTTGTATAGCTGCTTCATCTCTCAGTTCATTGGTTAAATATAGGGATTCTTTTCTTAACTCTTGATTGGGATCAAAGGCATATTCAATCCTTCGATGAGATGGTATTTCATCTTCGAATGGAAGCACTGCTTCACATCCATATGTTAAAGAAAATGGAGTATGTCATGTTGCAGTCTTAGTAGAAGTTCGATATGCCTAAAGCACAAGTGGTAGTTCTTATACCCAATTTCTTTTTCTTTGTCTAGACATTTCTTAAGGATAGTCTTGGTGCTTTTGTTGCGGTTTTGATGGCTCCATCAGCATTGGAATGAGCTACAAATGGAAAAGCTTTTGATTATCCCATTCTTATTGGAGAACTTAGCGAATTCCTCACTTTTGAATTGGGTTCCATTGTCGAATATTATCTTATATGATATTCCAAACTGAGTGACCATGTTTTTTTATCACAAACTTTAGCACTTTTCCTAACATTATATTTGGCAATGGTTCCGCCTCCATCCATTTGGTAAAGTAGTCGTTGGCTACTACTGCTAATTTATCTCTGCCTTTTGATATAGGCAATGGACCTACTAGGTCGATTCCCCATACATCAATGGACCATGGACTTGACATCAGGGTTAACTCATTTGGTGGTATATATGGGATTGTTGAAAACCACTTTGATATTTTTTGGATCTCTTTACATAATTCACAGCGTTTTTATTCATATGGGGCCAATAAAAACCTTATCTCATGACCTTTTTGGCCAACTTTATGCCAATAGAATAATCCCCACAGAAACCTTCATGTGCTTCTCTTAATAATTTCAAGCCACTCTCTGATTAACACACCTTAAATAAGTGAGTGAATATACTATTTTACAAAGTACTCCATTCAACATAGTAAAAGTTGGAGCTTGGTATCTTATCTTACTTGCCTCTCTTTTATCCTTTGGTAGTTTCCCTTCCAATAAGCATTCAACAATGGGTGTCATCCAATTGTTCTTATATTGATTATTTATTTCCATATGAATGGTCTCTTCCTAGTTTTCACCATAAACTTTCTGGTTCATTTTCTTTTTCCATATACATAAGAGCTTGGAATCTAGTCAACATGATAGTTTCATTTTCGGTTCGAGGGATTTTTCCTTAATACTGGGACTTTGTTAGAAGCCTGCTAGAACAATTCAAGTTTTTGGGGTTCCTCATGAGCTAGCTAACTTGGTCAGAGAGTCTGCTTGAGAATTCCTCCCTTCGAGTACTTGATGTATCAAAAAATCTTCAAACCGAGCTAACATTTTCAATATATTCTTAACATGAATGATCAATCTTGCATCTTTCATTTGATAAGTTTCATTTAACTGATTAACCGTTAATTGAGAATCACTGAAAATTTCAATCCTCGGGATTTTTAATAGAAGAGCTAAGGGAAGTCCCGCTATCATTGATTCATATTTAGCCACGTTATTGGTATCAAGGAAACCTAACTTCATTGAATAATGTAATTGGTGTCTATTAGGGTAATCATTACATATCCCACACCAGCCCCTTGCTCGTTTGAGGCTCCATCAACAAACAATTGCTATTTAGCTTTCAAATCTATTACCCTTTTCGATTGGTCTTTAATAAACCATGAGCATTCATTAGCAAAATGCGCTAGAGCTTACCCTTTGATTGTCACTCGAGGTTGGAATTCAATCTCGTATTGACTTAGTTATATTTCTTAATTTACTAGTCTTTTGACGTTATGTCACATCCTCTATCTGGAGGCCCGAAGTTAAGTGCTACAGATGATGCATTCATTCATAGTATTGACTTTCAATGACAAAATACGGTAATATTAATGGTATCCATGATATCAGAAGCATATGAATATGAAACAAAATCACAGATTAAAAAAATATTATTGATTACATTTCCAAAACATGTTCCATATTCAAATTACATAATCTCATCGCTTTTTCAGGTTTAGAAAAAATATAGTTATTACATAAATATGCCAAGAGCGACATATGATGATGCCTCTTTGGTTGACCAGAGTACTATATATACAACACAGCGGAACGAATCCAAAATAAAATTGCAACTCCTAATTAGCTATCGGTTAGCCACCAGCTCGTCACCGGAAGCTTCATTCACCAACCTACTAAAACCTGCAAACCTCAACCCTCAGCATACTCAAATCAATTTTGAGCACCCGAGAGTTTAAGGGAAAAACATAAACTTCAAGTCAGACATAAAGCTTGGTGTGAATAATACTATACATCTCAGTTATTTGATATTAAGTGAGACCACACCGCTTAGTGAAATGGGTTTCCCCTCACTTATATCCTTTTAAAACATATCTTTTTGCAAATTATAATCCTGCAACCAAAACTGGTTAAACATGTAAAGAAATATCATTTATATGTACATATCAATTCTCAAATGGACCATTTGTCCATTCACCGTAGTTTTGTTTAGCTAACCACTAACCCTTGGTTGACTCGTGCCTACTAGAAAATCATAAAAATCTAACATCTGTTAGATACTCCTCTTTTGGACGGTCTTTCCTTACTTACTTCTCTAGATCTAACTGATCCTAATGGTTTTGTGTGCTCACTAATAATCTGTCTTTCCATTTAGATTCCTTTTTGTGTCTAACATAATTTTAGTTTTACTTGTGACAAAGCCCAACACACAAGAATTCTAGACCTATTTTAGCTAGGGGATACTAGCTAAAGTATGGATGCAACCCCATACCAGTCACATCTGGTATTCTAATATCTGAGTCATTTTACTTAGGGTTAGATACCCATAAAAATTTCCTTGAAAACCTTTTCTTTCAAATTGATTAAACCTTTAAATCATTTTTTTAAACAAGGAATTTATTTATATATATTCTTTAATTTACTCAAATCACCGTGCCATTTTACATAATCTTTACACTAAACTTTGTTGATGAAAACGTTTCAACTTTCAAAAGTTCCCCTTTCGAAACCTTTAAAGTATCTCTTTCGAAGCCATTGGAAGCACCACTTTAGAAACAAGTAAAACCTTTATCCAAAGGCCAAAACATACCTTTCGAAACCACATATTTATCCTTTCGAAAGCATTGAAAAACATCACCTTCGAAAGCTTTGAAAACTTAGATATCCTATCTTTAAAAGACTTAAACATTGCCTTTCAAAACTATTGGAAAACCTTTCCTTTTAGACTTTTCGAAAGCATTAAAACATCAAGCCTTTCGAAAGAATTTAGGTTCAATTCATAACATGTGGAAACACCAATCAAAATCATTAAAACTATCTCTTTCGAAACCATTTGGGTTCTACCGTTTATAGAGGAAAAGGGTCATTAAAACATTTAAGTCGAAAACATATCTTTCGTAAGCATTCCTAAGTAAAGAAGTATTAGTGTTGAAACCAACCATCCAAAAGCATTGGAGAAGAGGCTAAGTTTCAAAAGAAAGTGTACCTTCCAATACCATTGACACCGAAAGGTAGAAAAGCGGCAGCTAGGGGTTTCGACCTCATTTGAAAGCATTTACTTAAAACAAAAGACCATCCCATTCGAAACATTTCCATTGAAACAATTGACTCAACCGAAAAACAACCAAGTTGAAAGCACTTCCTTTGAAAGCAAAAGCAGGTGCATTTTCAATTTTAAAAAAAGCATGCTACGATCCCCTCTGAACCTTTAGTTTTGACCCAGTACCATTCCGCCTATATCTAATTCACTACGTACTAGGTATCTGATACCATGTGCATTGGTTTCGATGGAGTTGGAGGTGGAGGTGGAGGTAAGGAGTCGGAAGCCTACTGCCGAAAGCATTGAAATATGAAAAATCTTGTTGATTTGACTTTTAAACTAATCCTATTACCTAACCTACTGTGTATTGACAATAATTCGTACATGTCCAACTTAAACAATCCAGAATACAGATAATCAATTGAATTAATTAAGAAAAATAAGAAAGGAAGAAGAAAACAAACATAGAATCTCGCAGCGGAACGATAAATATAATAATAAAAATAAACAGTACATTAAGTTGTTTATATTATACATTTGATTATAATTTATACAACATTTAACAGATTTATATATATAATAAGGATAAGTAAAATAATGCAGTAGACAACTTGATGCAGGAATAATAATAGTAATAATAAACCAAATCTTCGTCTTCATCCTCCAGAATAATGTTCAGTGCGCTGAAAGACTCGGGGCTGACCTGAGCGTAATGGAAAATTAAAACACTCGGGTTAGGACTAAAATATTCTTATGTGAGTCAAATCGATATCGCATATAACATGAGTGTCATGGCATTAGAGATATTTACGAGTTTTACATCTCATATCTGGTGTATAACGTGTGTAATAACACAAGAGATGTTATGGAATTTTCCATCTGGATCCATCAAATATTACATGTAGTAGAATACGCTGCATATATAATGTTTATTCGATAACATAAATATTTTTCTTAGCGTTAAGGCTTTACATTGATCCCTCTTAACGCGTTTTTAAGCATTGGCGTACAATTTGCATTTGACACAACTAGTAGCACGTCGGTAGTCAATGATGCGCCATGATACGACAACACTAAACCAAAATCGTTGGGGTCTTATATAAGGATAAAGGTATGACAAGGCACGTGAGGCAATGCCCAACGTAGGATACTACCAATTTTCCCTTCCTGGTTAGTGGTAACCCCTAACGGCCCACCGTGTCCAACATCCCAAGATCCGAGGGTGTGCACCAAACAATAACAATGTCATGATAATAATATGAAGAAGTGTGTCCGTAGCAAGCCTCATTGGCCTGTATGGCTCCTGTTTTAGTCATTTCGAATTGACACAAGTGTCAAGCCAATCCATTATCATTCTCTTTCTTCAAATCCAGCAAACGATGCCAATCCCAACCACTTCATTTTAAATCATCCACCACGTACTCAGTTATTAAAGTGGTTCCAATATTGGCAGAGAGTATGCCAATAAGAGGCCCCGGTCTCTTTAACAACCGAACGTCATTTTACATACCGGATGGTTCTTTTATATTTCGAAAACACTTCATAGTTGATATCAAAATATCTATTGGCTTCAAAATCAAATTCATTTCGAAATCATCATATTTATTCAAAATATACTATTTCAATTCAAAATCATAATTGCCCTGATATCCCGATTTCAATTCCAATTCAAAATTGCTTCAAATTTCCATTTGGGTTATAACTTCAATTTACCCCAATTCGTATTTAAATCAATGATTTAAATATAAACCTTCCAGCCTTTGACTAGTTTGAAATTTAGAAAATAGTTTGAAATTTTTTAAATAGTTTAAATAATTAAAATAGTTTGATAAAGTGATTTAAATATTGAAAAGGTTTTGTATAGTAAAATAGTTTGAAAAAAAATCAAAATACTTTGAATATTAAGAACGGATAGACTTTAAATAGTTTATTTTAAAATAATTTATTTGAAAATAGTTTCAAAGTCAAACTGATTCAAATCCAAATCTTCCAATTCAAACCAATTTCAATTTCCACTTCGGTTTAATCGATTCAATTTCGATTTCAAATCAAATTTTACTTCGATTCCAATTCCAACTTGAATTAATTTCAATGCAATCCCAATTTAATTTCAATTTCAATTCCAAATTAATTTCAATTTCAATTTCGATTATCTGATTCGATGGTTAAATTTCAACTCAATTCTCAAATTTAAACCATTTCAATTCATATCAGTTTCGAGCTAGATTTTCGAAATATCAATTCAAATCAAATTTAACTTCGATGCTTGATTCAATGTTCAAATCTTTTAAAATAATTCGATTTCGAGCCAAAGTTTTAATTATCAAATTAAATTACTTTACCTAGCAATATTCAAATTTCGAATAAAATTCCAATTTTTTAAAACAAATCAATTTCCAAAATTCAAATCATATTTTGATTATAACTTCAAAATCTCAACTTCGATTATTTAAACAATCCTTGTTTCCAAATTTAAATTCCAAAATTTCGAGCTCAAGTTCGAAAATAATTTGATTTCCATAAATTTGATTTTTATTTCTTTAAATCAAAATCATTTAAATCAATTTGAAATCAATTTTTCCTAAATCATTTAATTTAACCAATCTGATGTCCGTATATAATTTTATATTATATGGCCAAGTGAATCGGTTATATCAATTTAATTCACGGATGGATATATATCATTTCAATCCAAATAAATGTCATAGCTATATATTATTTCAACATATTTGTTAATTTATTCGAAATAATTCGATGTACAGTTTTTATATACTATAAATAATATACAGGATGATAATAGGGTATATCAAATTAAATAAACATCCAATCATCCAAAATCTCTAACAATTAGCATTCATCACAAACAATCATCCAAACAGTCAATAAATCACATCAATTAACTAATTGTCAATAATCAAAAATTTTACTTTATTTTAATTCTAATTTCCATTTAACTGTTAATTCAATATTTCTAACGTATCAATTTCTATATCAATTTCCCTGTCACTTAAATTTACCAAACAACAATCAATAATTTAAATCACTTCAAAATTTCAATTTAACTAACATCAAAATATTTTAGTCGAATGGAGCATATAAAACACTCACCTTTTATTTGAAACTGGAAATATTTAGCACCAAATAAATTTCAAACCAACTCCAAGACGCAGCTTTCGTCGATATGATTCCAACATGATTTGTTTCGTTCGAATCGAACCTCATATAGAGAAATTACGCAATAATTAATATAACAGTAATTAAAATTAATTAACTTAATAATTAACAAATAATTAACTAAATAATAACCTAACCTATCCTTCTCCTAATCATGCATAGCTTCAAGCATGAAAGAAACCCACGCATATGGACGACCACTTTACCACGCACGCCACCAACGGCCATCGAACTCTGATCAAACCCTTACTGCGCCGCCCATGCCGAGCTCCAGATCGCCGAACGTCGGCCTCCTTTGCCAGCGTCGTCGACGTCTCCAGTCCACCACGCAGCTCTCCCAACCGAAGCAGTATCTCCACCTTGCAACGCGCGCACGTGAAAACATCAACCCTAAACCCTAGCATTCACAAGTGAATGCCTGCAAACATCGACCACCACCTCATGGTCGCCGCAACCAACACGTCGCCTCAACTCTGCCTTGTCCATCCTTCAGTCAATTGTCATGCATGCGAACGAGAGCTTCGACCCAAACCCTAACCGTGACTCGCCTGCCGCATTATCTCCTACGCGCGTGAATATCACGACTTGATTTTTTTTCCTATTATGTTTTTTAAAACAATGATCAGAAAAGAGGGAAGAGAGATATATATACGATGAAGATAAGAACAACGTAGCTTGTACGAGTTGGAAAAAAATAGAAAATATATATTAATATACTACAAAATATCCAGCTTACAACGCTCAAGCTCCAAACAAAGCGTGTCGTCTGGCATTTGTAATGTTTTACCCTCTTCCCGAACGCAATAGAATTAGTTTCGAGGCCTAATTCGATCGTATTCAAAAGATAGCCTTTTAAAATCAATTTATTTTATCAAATTTCAAAATTTATTTCTACGCATTTCAAGCTCGCACAGCCAAAGGACAAGTCTGATCGCTACGAAACTTGAAATCCTACAATAATTCACTGTTACGGATCCGAAGAAACTAGTTTCGTCGAATTCTGAGATAGTGGCCAAAATGACTATTTTTGCTCGTTAATTAAAATATAAAATTTCCAGTTTCTAATTATTCACTTTTAAATCCAATTTTAAATCTTAACAATCTTCATTCATATTTAAATAAAATTAAATCTATTTCTAATACCATTTTCATTCACATTAAATCCAGAATTCAATTATTCAAATAATTTCCAATATTAAATTTAAACAATTTAATCCTTCAATAAATTACATTAGTAATCATTAAATATTTATTTCTAACAATTTTATCCAATAATCATATTAAATTCAATAATTTAAAATAGTTAAAAGATAAGGGTCATTACATTCTCCCTCACTCAAAACTTTTCATCCTCGAAAAGGGCTAAGTATATAATTTAACATTTGATATATTTTCTCAAAATAATTATTATAAAACATATGTGCCATATTTACAAAAACCATTACTACGCTCCCGCCATGCACTTCGATATCGATTTAGGGAAATTTACAAGTTAATAGCACAACAAGCTATAAAAAAAAATTAAAACTTCAAAAAAATTCTAACTCATTGATTTACGAATTTTTTTGGCAGAGTCTCCTTTGCGCTGCTCAATCAAAATTTTTTAATAGTATAATATATAACAATACCCAATATATATCAAATATACATCTCATCTCAACGATGAGACATCCCAAAGGGAAAAAATATAAAATCGCGATACGCAATCTAAGATACCTACCTTGTTATTAATAATACGAGTGGTTTCACTCGTATTAAGTAAGAAAAAGCAACCTAATGTGCAATCGAGCTTCAAAAGTGAGCATACGCCCTTCCGTACCTACTAAACACTCAATAATAGATGAGAATATATATACATATATGTATGGAAAGAGAAATCGATATATAACATAACTGTACAACAACTATGTAAGCAAACATAGCCATGTAATAAAAGAAGCATCCAAATAACCATATTCATGCAAGTTTTGTTCATAACCATACCATTATTCAATGTCAACATTTTAATTCATACACTTCCATTTCTATTAACATTCATTTCATTAACACTTTAATTGACTCAGTCTCAACTAATTTACATTGACATCTAATTTATTTGTATTCACATTATTTACTTCTTAATTGATTCACATTCACCTATTAACATTCCTTTCGTTAATCATCACTACACCATTATAAGCTATTAACAACGGGTAAAAACCGTTGTTAAGGAAAAAAGCAACGGGTAAAAACTGTCTTCAAAAGAGGAGTTGTTGAATTACGCGACGGGAAAAAATCGTTGCTTTATGTCCAAAAGGCAACGGGTAAAAACCGTTGCAAATGAAGGAAAGGCAACGGGTAGTAACCGTTGCAAACTTGAACAAAGACAACGGTTACAAACCGTTGCAAACAGAGACAAACGCAACGGGTATTAACCGTTGTTTTATTTGCAATAGGCAACGGGTGTAAACCGTTTCTTACTGTACATTAAGCAACGGTTACAAACCATTGCTTAATGGGCAAAATATCAACGGACATAAACCGTTGCTTTCTGCCAAGTAAACAACGGTTAATAACCGTTGCTTTATGACCAACGTCACACATAAAGCAACGGTTAACACCCGTTGCACATAATGTTTGCTCCTGCTCCGTAACTCACTACTGCGTTACACGCATATCTCAGTATACATACCAGAATATCAATATATATCAAAATATGCCAGAATATCAAAATATTGGTACACAAGCACTATAAACATATTGCACATATACCATGCATATAAAATTATCAAACTTATAATTACGCTCATTGTTTTGCAAACAGAATGCTGCCGTGCCGGAATATCATACTTATTACACTGCATTGTTTATTATCACTACAGTACAAAGATTTCATTAATTACACTACATTGTTTTGCAAGCTAAAAAGTCTTTCACCTGAGAAGAAAATAAAATCAAAAGGCAAAGCATTCCAGTTTTCAGATTTCAATGTTCAACCTGGTTCATGCGCAACTCGAAGATTAAATTCAGAGGCAGTTCAACTTCATAAATCTGGAAAGAATATTCCAGTTCAAAAACAAACAGCATCTACCTGATTCAAAAAGTCTGAAACAAATTAAAACAAAGTAGAACCCAAGCAAAGAGAAAATCAAATAATGCGAAGCAATTCAAAGCAAACAACGGTTAGGATAAAGCAAATTTGATCAAGCCTCAATTTCCAGATTTTGAAATCTTTTTCAGGTTCTCTTTCATCTCTGTCAAACTATCCAGGTGAGCAAACCACCCTTATAAATTCTTAAAACTTGATATATCTATTTTGCATGTGATAAGTCTTGAATGTAAATTGTGAAAGGTGCGTGCATGCTTGTATTTACGTATGCATGACTGTGTGTACGACTGTGTACAGGCAACATGCATGACTGTGTGTACGATTGTGTACTGGTAATCACTTTACATGGCGAGGAGGCTATACATGTTTTATGGGATAGGATTGAAGATATGGCAGTAAATACAAAGGTTCTGAATGTATCAGTCGAGGAAATAAGGGTTTGGAATCTTGTTCAGTTACTCCATTTTGTATATTGTGATGTAGTGATACAAATAAATATGCAGGAAACTTTGATGGATTGTAGAGTCTTGGAAAGTTGTTTGAATATTGATGTAAGTATTGGTACTGGTTGTAGTAATGTTAATATTTCTGATAAGGGTGTTGATGCCTTGTTGTGTGATATCGATAACGGCACATGATCAGAGATGTAAACATGCATAGTGATAAATCCTTTGTTTTTACTTTGAAATCTTTGAAACTACCTAAAATTCATATATATGTGACAATTAGCCAAAATTTACTGTTATCTATATGCGGATTTGGGTGTTTGCTGCTGGTAGCAGCAGTTTGCAATATGAAGGCAGTAGTGTTTGTATGTGATGGATAGTGGGTGGATGGAAGAGTGATTGAAGATGAATGATCAGTGTATGATCAGTGAATGATCAGGCAGGGACGTCAAAGGTCAGAGGTCAAAGGCAGTGGAGAGTAGGGGGATGTTTGATATGCTGATGTGTTTGTAGTGGCTATCTTGTTGAATGCATTGTGAGCAGAAAAGTAGGTTAGAAGATGATATATTGGTGTTGAACTGCAGTGTGCAACAGTGCAAGAAGGCATTGGGTATGTAGTTTGACAGAAGTGGATAGAAGATGATATGAGTGCATAAAACTGAAGTGGATATGAGGTGTTAAAATGTAGAAGGCAGTGGCAGGAGCAAGTATCAGTGATGTTGTAGTTTTGTGGTGGCTGTAGAAGAATGGTGAAGACAGGTATAAAACTGTGAAGACTAGTGATGCAACGGAGTTGTAATGGAGTTGTAATGAATGGTGGTGAACGAGTGGTTTGATGATCAGTGAAGTATGGTTGTTGTTAATGGTCAGGTGGAAATTTTGATGAGGAGGAAGGTGGTTTGAATGGCCGAGAACCGTGGTTGACAATGGATGTGGTGCGTGGCAGATGTCTGTTTGTATGATTTTGAAGAGGGTGCTGATGGTGTGAATTAGATGACAGTAGAGGCAGTGAATGGTATGAAGTTTATGCAGAGATGGTCCGAGATAGGAAGTGGACAGTTTTGCATGGTGGTTGATGGAGGAATGGGGAGTGGAATGGTTTCAGTTAGAGTGTGAAGTGGGAGGAAAGTATGAAGTTTGTATTGTATTTTGGTGGCAGGCTTGTGTTGAGGCAGGAATTTCATGTTGAACTGTGTGCAAGGGGAGGGGATATGTTGGCAGTTGTTAGCAGTTTTGGTGACAGGATGAGGAGTTTGGAGTTATGGTAGTATGGTGAAGTAGTTTGCGGGTAGTGTGGTAGAAGCACTGGCAGGTTGCTGTTGAACTGCAGAGCTCAGTTTCGAGTGAAGTTTGATGATGAAGTTCGTCGAGGCTAGAGGAGTGCAGAGATGTGACGGTGATATGGTGTGTTGGTGTTTGGGAAGGGGCAGAGTGATGAAATTAGGTGGTTGAGGACAGTGAGTCGATGTATGATCGCTGTAGAAGTTTGACAGAGGAGAGTTTGAAGTGGCTGTCAATGAAAGTGGCAAGCGGTAAGATGTATTGTTGATGGCACGGTGTGGTAACTGCACAGTTAGATGAAGAAGCAGTCAAAACTGTTGTCTTTCAAATTGATGATAACAGTTCAAATTGATGACAACAGTTCAAATTGTAAACAAGACAGACCAAGACAAAATACACATGCATTTGCATATGCAAATTTCATATACAGCAAACAAAAGAAAATCAGCAATATATGCAAAGAACAAGTCAGAAATATCAATACCTCCAACTAAAGATATCGTATCAAACCCTTTTGATGGCTCACATAACCTCCGGCTCCAACATCCCCAAAGGTCTCGGTAAATTGTCGACATATTTTGGCGGTTAGCTCATCCGGCAATAAAATTTTGTCCAACAACACTTTTTCATAGGTGGGTGATACTGGTTTTCCATGAATTACTAATGCTGTGGAATCTCGGCATATTGTGCCTGTTATATAAGCATTTCTGGAGTGAATATATGGAATCACATTTACAGAACACACGCAAGAATAAAAGTTTTAAATCTTGGAACCATTTGCCTTTAGAAATTATACATGCAATATATATCAAGCATGCAACAATTTCCACACAAAAATCAAAGTAAAACATACGTATAAAGCATGTAATTTGCAAAAATAACACACGCAGGTAACAAAGAAATAAACTTGCATGGTTCAGGGGCAGTGCATACGCAAGTACAAAAGGATTTACTTGCATGCATCGAGGACAGTGCACCAGATTTTTTTAGCATGAAAACTTATATAAACAAAAAACAAAAATCATGCTACCCAAAACCATTTCACAAACATGCAGCGATGGCCCAAGTTTCATAGCATATGAACTAGACCCAAATTTGCCTAATAATGACTTAGGTTTAATGCCAGAAGCGAATTACAGAGAAATTTTTTGGCAACCAGGAAACATATATATTAAATGCGTGAGTTTCAAATTTCTGAATTGTTTTCACCTATTGCCTTGCTTCTCTGTGCTGTGGCAGAGTAGTGTAAAGTTCAACTTGCTTTTGAATTAATGTTTTCACCCATTGCCTTGCTTCTCCGTTAATTGTTTAGTAATATGTCTCAGCAATTGTAAACGTGATAACAAACTTGTTTTATTTCTTGACTAACAGCCTCACTATTGTTCAGCTATGTTAAATGAAAAATGTAAAATGCAAGAAAATGCAGCGCACTCTCCCGTTCACGAAGTTAAGCATTCACTGACTTTGCAACATATTATTTTCTTCAAATTTTAATAAAATAGTACCTGTTGCAATTACTTCGTCGTCGAAGTTCAGGATTTCACATCTTTGGTCGATTAACGGATTGTTCGGAGTGGCAAACTGAGAAGATGCGATTTCACTGCCTACTCGATGATTATCTTGGGCTATGCTGAGAAGACGCTCCAGTTTATCATCCATATTGTCCAGCTTCATCAATTTTTGCTCCACATTTTGAAGTCGCTGCTCATATACTCCTTGGGCCTGTTTGAGCCGTTTGCATGGAATGGCAGCACTCTTAACTTGGCTAGGAGCTATATTGGTCCCAATACTTCGGCTCCTGCCCTTTACATCTTTACCAAACACTGATATAAAGACGGCTTCATCACCACCACTCGTCGTTTCCTTTACTTTTTCAATTTTTTCCTAAAAAGTAAATACATATATATATGAATAATGAAAATTTAATTTAGAGGCGTTGTTATTTGTTTAACTTACAAAGTAGGAAGATGTCGCATCTGACGTGCTGCCATCTTTTTTCTTATGCGTTTTCTCCCATACTTGAAGACGTGATACTTCTGTTCCCGGACTACTTGAATCGACCTGCATACAAAGACCTAAAATTATATTTGGAACTAATGGTATATGCAATGTGATGCACCAATTCAATGACACATACCATTTCTTGTGTAATCATAGCGTGACTCTTACGTCCCGAATGATGAGCATATTCGAGCATCGATCTATTTTGTTTGCCTCGCTTCCTTTTTTCTTTCGCCTCGGGTTTTGATTCGTTTCTTATGAACTCATCCCAATCATCTTGAGCAATTTTCGGTGGACAATTTCTCATTCTATCTTCGTCAGTGATGAAATGGTCATAATGATTCTTGCGCAAATCATTCTTGTGTCTCCTAAAAGCCTCGGACATTTTTTTCATAATAAGGTCCTTTGATAGAGGATCGAGCTCATAATATTTCTGCATAACAAAAAATGCATGTAAACCATTTTTTATTTATGTATTGAAAGCATTATAAATGAATTTAAACCATCAAAGTTCATGCAGTTTACGTTTCAAAGTATATGGATTTTTACATTTCAATAAATTTATCATACATTTCATTGTAAATTCTACTTTAACTTCAAATACCTACATTTAAAATTATCATAATTATTCACAAAATTTACCTCACTTTTCTTCTAATATTTTACTTCTCACCCTATATGTATCATTTAATTGTGCGATTTAAATTTAAACTAATTAGATAAATCTAACTAACTAATATTCGTTAATTCGTTTACTAATTTATAAAAATATCAATATGTACATCATATTCATATTAACAAAATTTAAAAAAAATGATTAATGTAAAGATACCTCCAATTGATTCCACACGTCTTCCTTGTAATTTGGCGGAACTTTTTTCCAACTTGGATATGAGATTGGCACATGATTTCTTACTAGTTTACCAATCTTCGTAGCGACCTTTGAACCATTTTTTCCAACTGGAGAACCGTAGTTGTCCATATCAACTTTCTCCCGTTTTAAAGTGGATGATTGCGAAGTTGTATTATTTGACGGTGGTGTGGCATCTTGTGACATTATGTCCTGCAAAGTTTAAACTCCTAAAATAATCCCAAGAACATTATGACGTACATTTCTTCCCCTTCCGGCCCATCCCTGTGATGCCCGATTGCTGCCGGCCACATTATTGCACGGACTTCCCTCCACAACAAGATCAAACGCCTTATATGTCTAAATAAAATTTGCTCCAAGCGATCACTGTTAAGCTGCTGTACATCTGATATATAAACCGACGTCCCCTTATTGATTTGTCTGATCCCACCAACTTCTCACCACATTACGATTTTTGTCAGTCCGACTGACAATAATCGTAATGTGATGAGAAACTGGTGGGATCAGACAAATCATAAAGGGACGTTGTTTACTATATCAGATGTACAGCAGCTTACCAGTAATCGCTTGGAGATTTTATTAAGTCATATAATGCATTTGATCTTGTTGTGGAGGGGAGTCCGTGCAATAATCTGGCTAACAGCAATCGGGCATCATAGGGATGTGCGGGAAGGGGAACATTCACTTTTATGCGGCAATGATAAAGTCTTCCTGCATCACCAGAATTTTAAACTTAAGCAATATCAAAAATACTGACTGAAATAAAGGATGCAAATACAAAAATATATTACCTTAGCATTGCTGAACTAAAGGGTGCAAATATAATATCTTGAACTGCCTGTCTACCTACAAACACAAAGAAAGAAAGAATAGTCAAGCTGATCATATGTATGTATGTGTACATGTGTGTATGTATGTGATCATATGCAAGTACCTACAACTACAAACACAAAATGAACTCTTGCAATATATCCATCCTTATTTTATTAAGGTACAATAACTGCTCTGAAATGCAAACACAAAATATAATGCATCTATTACTATCATATAACACACCATTCTACATTTTACACCATTTTAAATAAATATTTTGTTAAGGTACAATAGCTGCTTTGAAATACAAAGTTAACATATGCATTTGCTAAGATCTTCTAATTTTTCATTATCTTCAAAAGCTGATTGATAAACGATGGGAAACTCAGTGTCATCCACATTTATGGTCAACCGTTTTGGTGTATGCAAAACCACAAACCATCCACTATTTTGTAAATCTTTTGAGTAGAACACTTGACTCGCTTCCGATGCAAGAATAAATGGCTCATCATTCACGCTATCTTTATTCTTCAATTTTCCCAAGTTAACTGTGATCAAGCTTGAAACAGAATCTATTTTACAACCATTAATCTTATCTTCGACCTTTACCCAATCACAATAAAAAACTGTTTGTTTGAAGTCAATGTAATCCAACTCAATTATCTGTTGAATGACTCCGTAATAAGTTGTTTCTGCTTCCTTAAAATTTTTATCCTTCCCACTCGCTCTAAATTGTGTAATTGCTCTCATGCATACACCACTATCCTGTGTTAGCTTTCGCTCTTCATAACTCTTCGGAGAAAATAAAAACCCATTCACTTGGTACTTCATATAACTACGGGCATCAAACTTCGGCCCGTTAACTAACCGCCAAAGAGTTGAGTCAACATCGACGGTCTTCAACAACTACAACAAACACAATAAGTAAAAAAACATTGTCAAGGAGGTGTGTGGACAACTTGAAAATACGTTAAATATTTAATACATATACCTCCTCACGTAACCAAAAAGTGAACTTTTTAATAGTTTCCCCAGATGTACCCCCGCCTCGAGTTTGAGATTTGGTGCTTTGAACATAGGAGTTATACCTCCTACGAAAAAAACACAATAAATACTATATATATGAATTGATTTACAATAATAAGAATTCAGAACAAATTCATGAATTTACTTCTTCCATTCATCCAATCCGTCGTACTTATCAAGGACCCATTTACGCACTTGTGAAATTGCACTTGAGTTAACGTTATATCTTTACCATTATCTAGTGCTATTTCATCAGCAAATCATCATCCTCGTCTAAAAACGCTTCACGGGTATGTTTATGAGTGCCAGCACCTCCTTTTGGCATATACTCCATGCAGTAAAGACTAGCTTCTTGTACAATATATCCTTCTGCAATACACCCTTCAATATATCTTTTGTTGCGCACATATCCTTTATATGTTTTCATCAACCTATGAAGATGAATAATTGTAAAATGTAGACATCAATAGCTATTTAAATCGAATAATTATGTACATAACTAAAATTAGTAATTTACCGTTCAAATGGGTACATCCACCTGTATCTAACAGGACCATAAATCAATGCTTCATCGGCTAAATGAACCATAAGATGAATACTGATATCAAAAAATGCAGGCGGAAAATGTTTTTCAATAACACACATTGCTTCTACCAAACTAGCCTTTGCTTTTAGAAGATGTCCCCTGTTGATCACCTTTGAGCACAAAATGTTATAAAAGAGACTAATGCGGTGAATAGCATTCCGTAGATCCTTATGTTGCGGAAAACAATGCTGAAGCAATACCGAAAGTAAATGTTCCATTATGACGTGGTAATCATATGACTTCATATTTTTTAGTTCAGGAGGGTTGATGCTCACATTGTTATGGAAGTTCGAAGAGAATTTGCTTGGCACTTTCAAAATTTTCAAAACGGTGCAAAACCGTATCTTTTCTTCTTTTCTCAAAGTGAAAGTCCCATTTGGTACGGTTACTTTACTTGTTTCAGGATCTTCTATCACCCACAACTTTTGTTTTATACCCATGATTTTCAAATCCTTCCGTGCATTGATCCCATCTTTTGACATGTCTTTGTGGTTCATAATTGTGTTGATCAAATGTTTCGTGACATTCATCTCCGTTTGCATAACATCAATATTATGTCGGGTCAAATTTGTTTTCCAATATGGCAAATCAAAGAATTTCGACCTCCTATACCATGCAGGAACTTCTTCATCGATTGTCTTTTTCCGTTTTCGACCAATTTCCAGTATGTTTTTACCAACTTTCATTTTTATATTCGCTACCTTTTTTTCAACTTGATAACCAGTCAGTGGTTTTGGAGGACGCTTAAGTTCTTGCTCGTTGTTGAAATTTGTCTTATCGTATCGAAACTTGTGTCCGGAGGGAAGAAATCTACGATGTCCCATGTAACAAATCTTCTTACTTTCAGGGAGATAAATAGATGTAGTTTCTTCTCCACAAATAGGACATGCAAAGTAGCCGTGAGTTGTACATCCCGATAAAGTCCCAAGAGCGGGATGATCATGGATTGCCCACAACACTCTAGCTCTCATTATGAACTCAGATTTCTTAAATGAATCAAATGTAACGAATCCTTCCCATAACTGCTTTAACTCGTCTATCAAAGGTTCTAAATAAACATCAATATCCTTCCCCGGTTGTTTTGGCCCAGAAATCAACAGTGTTAACAGTGAGAACTCTCTTTTCATGCACAAAGACGGAGGAAGGTTATATGGTACTACAATTACTGGCCAACAGCTGTAAGGGTTAGTTAAAGAAGAATTCGGACAGAAACCATCTGTTGCTATTCCAAGCGTGATATTTCGTGGTTCAGTAGCAAACGAAGGATCAAAAGAATCTGTAGTTTTCCATTGAGAAGTATCACGCGGATGACGCATTATGGTTGTACCGGACTTGGCACGACCATGCCAGGTCATCGCTTCTGCTATCCATGGTACAGTATATAGTCTTCTCAATCTAGAAATTAAAGGAAAATGTCTTAAGGTCTTTCGAGGTACTGTGGTAGCTTTTCTCTCTTCGTCGAATGATGTCTTATATCTTGGTGCGTTGCAATTTGTACATGAAACTTTGTTCGCATTATCTTTCCAGTACAAGATGCAGTCATTAATGCATGCATCATAACTTATGTAATTCATCCCAACTTTCTTAATGATCTTCTTCACGTCGGGGTACTTTGACGGTAGCGTGTTACCTTCGAAGAGTAACTCCTTTATGAATTCGAGTAGGGCAGTCACACCATTCTCTGAAAAGCCGTATTGGGTCTTCAGGCTATTCAGTTTGACAATGGCATACAACTTTGTAATCTCTTTTGGACAAGAAGGATACAATGGCTCTGTTGCTGTTGCACTATCAAAAAATGATTTATCCGTAAACTCCTCACCAACATTAGCATTATCATGCAACTGACTTGTAGGTTGAAAGTGATGGAATCTATCTGCATCATCGATCAAATCCTCCATCCTAATATGTTCGGACTCATCAGTATTTGTGGCATGACTAACCGGTTGTTGTTTTGGCTTCTCCGGTATTCTTTCCCCGTGAAAACACCACACGGTATATGATTGAACAATACCATATCTAAGCAAATGAAAATGAATGTCATTTAATTTGAATGTATCTTCATTTTTGCACCGTGTGCAAGGGCACGAATACTTTTCCTTATTGCCACCGTTTTCAGCAACAAATTTAACGAAATTTCTCACACCTTCCACATATTCTGTATTTCTTCGATTAGATTGATTCATCCATTGTTTGTCTATACTAAAAGACATACTGAAAGAAAATAACAAAAGCTAATAAGAAATCATGGGTAACAATATCTTATGTCTTTCCACCAAGTTCAACTCTGATATTAACTAAACAGATGTCTATTCTTCTGATTTCACTTGAAATTTAACATTAGCATCAAACTGTTTTCGAAAAATTTACCTTTACAATGGCTCCATTTTGTAGCACCAGAGTAATGTCTATGCATTACCCCTCTCCTGATACTTGGCTTGCGCCATTAACAACAATTTTATCCACTTACTAAATATGGTCTCATATTTAGTAAAACAAAATTCATTGCATCAACTTATACCCTAGCAGTCACTACAAGCAGCTATGTCTAACTAGCATGCAGTGCAGTACAGTACAATACATTGCAATTTGTAAAATCACATATAAAACTATAACATAACAAAGTACCAACTTTTTATACAAAAGTTGCCACATTAAGTGGGCTGCACTACTTATAGTCTCAAATAGTTTACAAAACAGTGTATTTAATTTTGAACGAAATGTATCAAGTTTACAAACTAGTGTATCTCGTTAAGTGTACAGGCAAATCATATTGGGTTCTGCCTAAATGTTTGCGGGTAGACATACACACACTGCAGGAAAAAGTACATCAATGTAATATCAGTTCCTACATAATTATTAGTTTGTTAGCTTCAGCTTTCAAATTTCAATTCCTAAACGATTATTTACAGAAAACTAGTTGTTTGTAACTAAATACTAATAAGTTATTAGCTTCAGATGTTTTCAAGGTTAATGAAATCGAAAGCAGTAAAAGGGCGACTCAATTTTAGAAAATTAGACAACTCAAAACAAGAAATTCGCATACTTAATTAGCAGTGGCAGTATAGAGACTGTAGCAGGACTTCAAATCAGCAGTAGAAAATATCGCGTAGGGGGCAAGCAAGAGCCGACGATGGCTGATGGCTATAAAATAAAATAAATAAATTAATCTTTTTTACCTTAATGAAATTTATTTACCTTTTTAGCAAAAAAAAACGGAACACGACAAATTAAGCAAAAGAAATTCGCATACTTAATTAGCAGTGGCAGTATAGAGACTGTAGCAGGACTTCAAATCAGCAGTAGAAAATATCGCGTAGGAGGCAAGCAAGACGCGACGATGGCTGATGGAATAGCCGAGTATGCAGCGATGATTATTTAGAAAGCGTTGATTTTTTAAACCCTAGTTTTTTGGGTTCGAGCATCGCCGACATGGAGATTGCTATTGAGCTGTAACTTTGAAGTAAAACAGATTTTTGGTGTTTCCCGGTCCATGGGCTTGCCCCATCCCATGGGCTTGCCCCTGGGCCGGCCCTAGCTAAAAGATTTACAACGGTTACTAACCGTTGCTACTTAACGACGGTTCAAAACCGTTGTTAATTGTAACGAAGCGCGCCAAAAAGTATGGCGCGAAAGGATGAAATTCACCGCGCCCATTTGTCTCCAAAGAAGCTATGGTTAATAACCGTTCCCAATTAGCAACGATTAAAAACCGTTGCTAATTTAACCAAGACGGTTACTAACCGTTGCTAAATGGCAACGGTTATTAACCGTTGCTAAATGAGCGGATGGTTAGTGGCAAATCACAGTATTTGGTGTAGTGCATGCAATGGATTTATATTTGATTCATTTGCTTTAATTGATTTACATTCAACTAATTTGGTTTCAATCCATTTTTATTCAATCAACCAATATTCATTGCACTCACATTTGATTGATTACAATCCAATGCATTTACATTCAATCGATTAACTTTCAATTGATTAATATTTATTTTAATGACATTTATTCTATTTATCATCCAATGAATTTTCATTTATTCATATTCATTTTCTTAACATATCTCATTCAATACAATTTACTTAAGCAACCATTTCAAAATTTTACTTAAGTTTAATATAAGAAATTTATGCTATACATCTCATTTTTATTATTACTTCATAACTTAAATTTATATTTAATGCATCAACAACATTTCAAACCATATTCAATTTACTAAATTACTTCATCGGTTCATTCAATTAATTCTTTTTCTTCATTAATAATAAAAAAATTCATTTTATAACTCAAGTTCATTATTTATTTAAATCACAATTAATATCATTTTTACTTTAGTTCAGTTACTTCCATTTATTCAGATTCATATTATTAACTAAGTAAAGTAAAATTTTATTTTATAACTCAATTCATATTAATAATTTTTCTCTTTATCACAATCAATCCATTCAACTTCTCTTAGGTTAACTTCATCTTATAATTTATTTGTTAACTTATTCCATATTATTAGATAACATTCAATTTTCGTTGATTTCATTCCATTTGCCTTTAATTTATTTACATCCACTTTAAATTCAATTTAATTAATCATATTAATTCTACTTACACTCATTTATTTTTATTCAATTTCTTTCACAATTCAAATTGCATTTTATTTTATAATTCTAGTTGTATTCATTCTATTAATTCATGTACAGCCTAAGCGGAATTAATTCACTTTACTAATTCCTCTAGTTCAATTCAAATCCAACTCAATTCATTTAATCTTTATTAAGTGAAATTCTACTTCATTTAATCCTTTTCACATTTTATTTCACTCTAATTTAAAGAAAAACTTATCTTCTTATCATTCACATTTAACAAATTTAAAAAAAATTAGCTTAATATTACTCAAATCTATAAGTTATATAATTTGATTCACTTAAAATTTCATTTTATCATTTTATTTAATTCATTTCAGATACAATTCATTTCTATTTAAGCTTTCTTGAGTTAAACATTATTTAATTTACTTAATTTCATTAACTCCGTTTAAATAACATTTCTTTGGTTAATTCTTTTTTTTCATATCTTAAATTCAATTTTCTTTTATTTGCTAAACCAAAATATTCAACAATTTTAAATTTTTAGTTTTACTTTTCTGTTCAAATCTATAAGTTATAAACTTTTTTTATACTATTTTCATTTATAAGTTAAAAACTATTTCATATATTTATCAAATCATACTCAAAATATTTTTCACAACAAAACTTTTTAGTCGAAAATAGATTTCTTTTGGTAGCAATTCTCACTCAGAAACTCGAAAATGAATACTAGCGATGCTACAGTCATCCCTAGAATTTTTCCCAAAACCAAAGTGAGTTTAATGCTTTTATTTCTTCCAAAAATTCTTTCAAAATTTATTTCTAGTCAAAACACTTTCAAAAAATAATATTATTATTTTTTGAAGGCTTGAAAACAATGTTGAAAAACAAAGAGATTTATATTCTAAAATTCTATTTTTTAAAAAATCCTTTTATTTATAATATAGCTTATACAATTCCATTTCTTTATTATGAAAATATTTCATTACTTTACATTTTTATTATTTCAACAATTGTTATTGTTAGTAGATTCAATTCAATTTAATTATCAAATGCTTCATAAAATAAAATTCATTAAGTATTCGTTGTATTTTAATTCAACGAATAATCAATGATAATTAAATATTATCATCTCCTAACAACTATCATTCATTAAAAAAATATCATTTTATATAAAAAATATAATTTAGGTAAAATTATTTCATTTATCATATTTTAAAACAATATTATGTCGACTTCCTTGTTTAAGTGTTTAGAAACTCATATCGATATTATGGCATCCCACGTACCTACCATAATTTATAAACAACTCAACGGATAAGTAAACCCAATATACAAGATTTTATAACACTAAGAAGTACGCTCTCATGTATATCCACTCAAACGGACTCATTCTAGCGTATTACTACCCTATCTCTAATGAGTCAAACCCCACAAAGCTAAGGTTATCGCTAAACCAAAGCTCTGATACCAACTGTGACGACCCACATTTCGGAAGGTTTAAATTGACAATAATCCACACACGTCCGACTTAAACAATCTGGAATACAGATAATCAATGGGGTTATTAAGAAAACAAGAAAGGAAGAAGAAAACAAACACAGAATCTCACAGCAGAACGATAAATATAATAATTAAATAAACAGTTCATGAAGTTGTTTATATTATACATTTGATTATAATTTATACAGCATTTAGCAGATTTATATATACAACAAGGATAAGTAAAATAATGCAGCAGACAGCATGATGCAGGAATAATACTAGTAATAATAAACCAAATCTTCGTCTTCGTCCTCCAGAATAATCTTCAATGCGCTGAAAGACTCAGAGATGACCCAAGCGTAATGGAAAAACAAAACATTCGAGTCAGGACGTAAAAATTCTTATGTGATTCAAATCGATATCGCATATAACATAAGTGTCATGGTGTTAGAGATGTTTACGGGTTTTACTCTCCTATCCGGTGTATAACATGCATGCAATAACTCAAGGGATGTTATGGAATTTTTGATCTCTTAAGGATCCATCAAAATATTATATGTAGTAGAATACGCTACATATATAATGTCTAATCGGTAATATAAATATTTTTCTTAGCGTTATATGCTTTACAATGATCCCCCTCAACACGTTTTTAAGCATTGGCATACAGTTTACATTTGACACAACTAGTAGCATGTCGGTAGTCAGTGACGTGTCATAATATGACAACACTAAACCAAAATCGTAGGGGTCTCATATAAAGATGAAAGTACGACAAGGAACGTTAGGCAATGCTTAAGGTAGGATACTACCAATTTTCCCTTCCTGGCTGGTGATAACCCCTAACAGCCCACCGTGTCCAACATCCCAAGATCCAAGGGTGCGCACCAATCAATAACAATGTCATGGTAGTAATACGACGAAGTGTGTCCGCTAGAGGTAGCTAGCCTCATTGGCCGGTACAGCTCCTGCTTTAGTCATTTCAAATTGACACAAGTGTCAAGCCAATCATCATTGTTCACTTTCTTCAAATCCAGCAAACGACGCCAACCCAACCACTTCGGTTTGGATCATCCACCACGTACACAATTGTTAAAGTGGTTCCAATATTGATAGAGAATATGCCAATAAGAGGCTCGGTCACTTTAACAACCGAATGTCATTTTACACACCGGATGGTTCTTTTATATTTCAAAAATACTTCATATTTGATATCAAAATATCATATTGGCTTCAAAATCAAATTTATTTCGAAATCAACATTTTTGTTCAAAATATACTATTTTAATTCAAAATCATTTTCACCCTAAATCCCGATTTCAATTTCAATTCAAAATTGCTTCAAATTTCCATTTGGGTTATAACTTCAATTTAACCTAATTCGTATTTAAATCAACGGTTTAAATACAAACCTTCCAGCCTTTGGCCAGTTTGAACTTTAGAAAATAATTTGAATTTTTTTAAATAGTTTAAGGAGTTAAAATAGTTTGATATAAAGTGATTTAAATATTGAAAAGGTTTTATATAATAAAATAGTTTGAAAAAAATCAAAATACTTCGAATATTTAAAACGGATAGACTTTAAATAGTTTATATTAAAATAATTTATTTGAAAATAGTTTCAAAGTCAAACTGATTCAAATCCAAATTTTCCCATTCAAATCAATTTCAATTTCCACTTCGATTTAATCGATTCAATTTCGATTATTTTACTTTGCTCCCAATTCTACTTTGATTCCAATTCCAATTTGAATTAATTTCAATTCAATCCTAATTTAATTCCAATTTCAATTTTGACTATCCGATTTGATGGTCAAATATCAACTCAATCAAATTTAAACCATTTCAATTTATATCAGTTTGAGATCGATTTTCAAAATATCGATTTAAATCATTTAAATCAAATTTAACTTCGATGTTCGATTCAATGTTCAAATCCTTTAAAATAATTCGATTTCGAGCCAAAGTTTGAACAATCAATTTAAATTACTTTTACTTAGCAATATTCAAATTTTGAATAAAAGTCCAATCTTTTAAAACAAATCAATTTCTGAAATTCAAATCGATTATAACTTTAAAATCTCAACTTCGATTATTTAAACAATTCCTGTTTCCAAATTTAAATTCCAACATTTCAAGATCAAGTTCGAAAATCATTTGATTTCCATAAATTTGATTTTTATTTCTTTAAATCAAAATCATTTAAATAAATTTCAAATAATTTTTTTTTGACTCATTTAGTTTACCAATCCGGTGTCCATATATAATTTTCTATCCTATGGCCAAGTACATCAGTTATTTCAATTTAATTCAGGGATGGATATATATCATTTCAATCCAAATAAATGTCATAGGTATATATCATTTCAACCTATTTCTTACTTATTCGAAATAATTCGATTTACAGTTTTTATATACTGTAAATAATATACAGGATGATAACTGGATATATCAAAATAAATAAACATTCAATCATCCAAAATCTCAACCAATTAGCATTTATCATAAACAACCATCCAAATAGTCAATAAATCACATCAATTAACCAATTATCAATAATCGGAAATTTTACTAGCATTTTAATTTTAACTTCCATTTAACTGCCAATTCAATATTTCTAACATATAAATTTCTATATCAATTTCCATGTAAGTTAAATTTAGCAAACAACAACAATAATTTAAATTACTTCAGAATTTCAATTTAACTAACATAAAAATATTTTAGTCAAACTTAAGCGCATAAAACACTCACCTTTTATTTGAAAATGAAAATATTCAGCATCAAATAAATTTCAAACCAACTCCAATAACTTTCGTCGATAAGATTCCAACGTGATCTGTTTCGTCTGAATCGGGCCTCGTATGGAGAAATTATGCAATAATTAATATAATGGTTATTAAAACTATTTAACTTAATAATTAACAAATAATAACATAAATTATCCTTCTTCTAATCACGCGCAGCTCCACGCACGAAAGAAATTTATGCACGCGAACGACTACTTCACCATGCATGCCACAAATAACTACCGAACTTCGATCAAACCCTTGCCGCGCCGCTCACGCCAAGCTCTAGATCGTCGTACGTCAGCCTCCATCGTCGGTGCCACCAATGTCTCCAGTACATTGTGCAGCTCTCCCAATAGAAGCCTTATCTCCACCCAGCAACGCACGCACATGAAAACAACAACCCCAAACCCTAGCATTCACAACCGAATGCCTGCAACCATCGACCGCCACCCCATGCTCACCGCGACCAACACGTCGCCTCAACTCCACCTTGTCCATCCTTTAGTCAATTGTCATGCATGCGAACGAGTGCTTCGATCCAAACCCTTACCGCGACTCGCCTACCGCATCATCTCTTACACACGTGAATATCACGATTTGATTTTTTTTCTGTTATTTTTTTTAAAACAGCGATTAGAAAAGAGGGGAGAGGGAGAGAGATATAGGGTGAAGATAAGAACAATGTGCCTTGTACGATTTAGAAAAAAATAGAAAATTTATATTATTATATTAAAAAATATCTATCTTACAACGTCCGAAAATTCTCAAGCTCCAAACGAAGCGTGCCGCCTAGCGTTTATGATATTTTACACCCATTCCAAATGCAATGGAACTAGTTTCAAGGCCTAATTCGATCATATTCAGAACATAGCCTTTCAAAATCAATTTATTTCATCGAATTTCCAAATTTATTTCTACGCGTTTCAAGCTCGCACGGCCAAACGACAAGTCTGATCGCTGCGAAGCTTGAAATCCTACAATAATTCGCTATCATGTATCTAATGAAACTAGTTTCATCGAAATCCAAGACAGTGGCCAAAATGGCTATTTTTACTCGTTAATTAAAATATAAAATTTCCAATTTCTAATTATTCATTTTTAATCTAATTTTAAATGTTCACAATCTTCATTCATATTTAAATAAAATTTAAATCAATTGCTGATACCATTTTCATTCACATCAAATCCAGAATTCAATTATTCAAATAATTTTCAATATTAAATTTAAACAATTTAATCCACCAATAAATTACATTAATAATCATTAAATATTTATTTTTAACCATTTTTATCCAATAATCATATTAAATTCAAATTTAAAATAGTTAAAAACAAGGGTTCGTTACACCTGCCTTATTTGTTAAATTATGATTGGTTGCAAATTTTCATTTCTGTAAGTACTGTCAATTTCCATAAATAAAAATTTGAGTTACTTACAAAATACCCCTTTTCATTTTTATAAATATATAAAATATTTAGGTCTCATACCTTAAATAATTTTATATATCCATTAAAACACTTCGGAAGATTCTACAAAAATTCCTATAAATAATTTTTAATATGTTTTCCAATGTATATAAATAGCAGACCCTAAGCCAATATAATTTGGCAGTAATTAATTTTAAACCCAAATTTTCTTCACTAGAAAATTCATATAAAATCCATATTAATTCAAAAAATTATGAAAATTGAAACCCATGTCTAAATTATCATTTCTAATCTAAATCTTTATTCGCGAGGCAATTGGATGTCATATAATAAGGTTTTCGTATCATAACATATCATAAAATCTATGTGAATTAACATAAATTATCAACAATATATGAATATACATTTTATCATCGAAAATATGGAAAAACATTTGCAAGTAAATTCGGATTTCATTCTAAAAACCAAAATCATTAAAAACTTGAGATGTAGTCATTATTCATCTTAGATTTGTGATTAAAGATGCGAGATTTGTTCTTGATTAAGTGATTTGATTCTCCTCTTAAAATCCTAGCTTTTATCTTCTCTTGAGCTTGCTAATTGTGGCAAACCTTAACTTGTATTTTTGATTTGTGAATAATGAAGTGAACGTGAGCGTTGAGTGATTAAGCGTTAGGGAATAAGGATTTGCCTTATTCCTATTTTGCCGTTGTATATTTCATAACCTTATTCTTTTTTTATTCTTTAGTTCACTTTTTTAACATGGCACGGCTACCCTTTATTTGATCACAAATCTCAATCCATTAACCGTCTTACATTATTTTATTTAGTTTACCTAATTAAATATCCTAAAATGTTAAAAATATGGGGTGTTGCAGACTCCATCCTTAAAGAATTTCATCCTCGAAATTACGATAAGGTACACATCAAAATAGTCAAAGGTAAAACGTACCTTCAAACAAATCAGGATAAGCATCTCTCATCATGTTCTCATTCTTCCAAGATAGTCTCTCTCATCCTCACTCCACTGGACTTTCACTAATCTGACTATCTTGTTCTTCAACTTCTTCTCATCTCTCGCGACTACACGGACAGGCTTCCTAACTGTAGTTGAGTCTGGTTCCACTACTAAATCCTCTAACACAGTCAGTGCTATAGTAGTGCCTGGATCTCTTACACACTTTCTAAGATGAGATGCATGGAAAACATCATGGACTACTGCCCAACAACTCGGTAATTCTACTCCATACGCGAGTTTTCTAACCCTCTTAATAATAGGAAATGGTCTTAAAAATCTCGATGCTAACTTTCATGTCTTCCCGAGCCTAATAACACCTTTTATCGGTGACACTTCGACGAAAACCTAATCTCCAACAGAGAACTCTAAGCCTTTCCATCTTCTATCTGCATAGCTCTTCTGCCTAAATTGAGCTTCCTTCATTCTAGCTTGATTCAACTCAATCTTTCTACAGCTTCTCTAACCAAGTCCAGATCAAGTACTAATCTATCCCCAGTGTCTAAACAAAAAACAGGAGATTTGCATAGCCTTCCCTACAAAGCTTCAAATGGTGTCATCCCTATACTAGCCCGATAACTGTTTTATACGAAAACTCGATTAGATGTATCCCATGATCCCCCAAAATCTAGCACACAAGTTCGTAACAAATCCTCCAAGACTTTGTTAACTCTCTCCATTTGCCATCTGTCTATGGATGGTAAGAGGTACTAATCTCGAGCTTGGTACCTAAGGTATCATGTAACTCTTCCAGAACTCGCTAGTGAATAAAGAATCTCTATCACTCACCATACTACTAGGAATTTCATGCAGTTTAACTACATTCTTCATAAACAACTTCGCCAACACAGGTACCATTCTGGTCGACTTAATTGCAATGAAATAGGCACTCTTGGTCAACTTGTCCACAATGACCCATATGCTTTCATTTTCTCTATTAGATCTTGGCAACCCGTCAATGAAATCCATAGAAATAGAATCCCACTTCCATATGTCCAAAGGCTGAAGAACACCACTTGGCTTTTTATGTTCGGCTTTTACCTGCTGACAGTTCAAACACTATTTCACCCATAAGCCTAGATCCCTCTTCATTCCTTCCTAGACGAAACTTCTCATCATGTTCTACTACATCTTAGTTCCTCCTGGATGAATAGTAAACTTCGAAAGATGGAATTCCTTCAAAACCTCTTTCCTTATATGCCCCATATTTGGAACACATAATTTTCCTTTCTTTCTCAACCACCCGTTCTAGTCAAGACTGAAATCCTTCAAATCATCGCTCTATGTTCCATCTCTTAACCTTTTGATCCTTTCAGCCAACACTAGATCCTCCTTTTGTTTAAAAGTAATCTTTTCGATCATTACTGGTAGACTTCTAAACAAGATAACATAATAGAGTCTCCACTAGATCCTGCTTCTGATCTCCATTGCACTCTGCAAGTCGATAACTCTTCCAAATCTTTCCACTCTGCTATGACTGCCAACATTGCATTCTGATGCTTCCTGCTAAGTGCATCTACAGCCTTGTTGCCTTTCCCCAGTGCATACTCAATTCCAAAATCATAAGCAGCAATGAACTCTAACCATCTCTGTTGTCTCATGTTTAGCTCCTTCTAAGAGAACAAGTACTTCAACGACTTATGATTCGTAAACAACTCGAATCTCTCTTCCAAAAGGTAAAGTCCCCTCACCTTCAAAGCAAAAATAACCGCAGCTTTCAAAATCATGGGTCGTATATCTAACCTCATGTGGTCTAAACTATCTAGAAGCAAAGGCAATCACTTTACCTCTCTACATTAGCACACCTCCTACCCTAGTTCCACATGCATCCGTATACATCTCCAAATCCTAATTCCCCTCTTGAACAACCAATACAGGTGCATTAGTCAATAAGCATTTCGGCTTCTGGAATGCTTCCTCACACTTATCGGTCCAAACGAATTTTATATCCTTTCGAGTTAGCTTGGTCATTGGTGCCGCTATCCACGAAAAATCCTCAATAAACCTCTGATAGTAACCATCCAATCCCAGAAAATTTCTTATCTCAGTCCCCATTTCTGGTCTCTTCCAACTATTCATGACATCGATCTTAGCTAGATCCACTGATAACCCTTTCTTAGAAACTACATAGCCAAGAAACTTCACTTCCTTCTTCCGAAAATGACACTTTGAGAACTTCGTCTTCATCTGATGCTGCCTCAGCATTTCAAGCACTACTTTAAGATGAATTTCATGCTCTCTTTCATCCTTAGAGTACACCAAAATATCATCTATGAAAACCAATACGAACCTATCAAGGTGCTCACGGAAAATCTGGTTCATCAAATCTACAAAGAAAGCGGGAGCATTAGTTAGTCCAAATGGCATCACTAACTATTCGTACGATCCATATCTGGTTCTAAACACCATCAAAGGATTGCTATCCTCTATAACTCTAAGCTGATAGAAACTTGTTGCTAAATCCAACTGCGAAAATATCTTGGTTCCACTCAAATGATCGAACAAATCATCCATCCTAGGCAACGGATATCGATTCTTTATCGTTTTTCCATTCAACTTATGATAATCGATACATAACCTTAACGATCCATCCGGCTTCCTAGAAAACACTACCGCTACTCCCCAAGGTGAACTACTAGATCTGATGAAATTCTTGCCTCTCAAATCCACCAACTACACCTTGAGCTCCCTCAATTCGGTAGGTGTCATCCTGCTTGGTGATCTACTCACTAGTTCTGCTCCAAGCACCAAATCTTTTCGAAACTCGATGGCCCGTTTTGGTGGCAATGCTATTACGGGTTCAAAAATACCCACGAATTCTCTAGCAACAAAAACTCAATTCATCTCGTCTTCCACCATCACCACACCCAATAAAGCATTTGCATCGCAGCTAGGGTTTTTCATGGTATATCAATCAGCTCCCTACAGTCTGGGTGTCTAAGCGATATTTTTCCATCATGGTAAAATATCCTAGCATCGTACTTACCTAACCAATCCATACCAAAAATAATTTTGAACCCTACAGAATAAAACAGACGCAAACTTCAAGAAAAGGTATGACCTAACAAGTGAACTCTAGGTAGTCACATCTCATCCCAAGTGTTGCATACCCTCCTATGGGTTTGCAACCCTTAAGGAAGTAACTACGTATGAGGGTTCTAGGTTAAGCTTATCTACTAAACAACGTGATATAAAAGAATGTGATGCGCTAGTATCAAACAGAACACTAACTACCATACCAAGAATCATAAGTGTACCTTCCAACACTACTTTTCCTTTTTCCCCTACCGTGGGCTCGAGGTAGCTGGCTCCAATGCATATACTTTACCCTTTCCATCCTTAGTAGGCTCCTTGCATTGGCTCATGTAATGACCCATCTGATCGCAGTTGAAGCATTTGATATTCTTCTTCCTAGTCACCTTTTTTGCTCCCTAGAACGACATTCATTCACAAAATCCCCATTCTTGTCGCACTTAAAATAGACAACTTCTGACTTTCCCTTCTTCCCGGCTCCATCCTTCTTGGCTCCATTCTTAGGAGAAAACTTCCTTTTCTGACTCTGTCTCATTTGGACCTCCTTCGCTTTATTCTTCTCCACAAAACCAATCATTTCCTTGTGTCTTAGAGCCATCTCTATTACAGCATCACAAGGATCCCTGATATGAGGTAATGTAGCCCTGGCCAATTCAGGTTTCAATCCCATAATGAACTTCTAGTTTCTTTTAATCATGATATCCATAGTGACATAACCATATCTTGCCAACTCTTCAAACCTTGTAGTATATTCAAACACAGTCATCTCTCCCTACTTTAACTCGGCAAACTTTTTGAGCAAGGTAGACTTCGCCATCACAGACACAAATCTCTCCCCAATACCTCCTCTTAGACTCTACCCATGTCATCATTCCTTTATCCACTCCAACTATCACACTATTCCACTAATTTAAAGCTGCTACTTGATGTTGTCTCAAAGCGAGCCTTCTTTTTTGCTCATCACCGAGTCCTAAATCTGCAAAAATTCTCTTACGATGCATCAACCAGTTCTCCACTTCTATGGCATTTTCAATCCCAGTGAGTGGTTTTCCTCCAAACCTAGCATAGTCGCTACTCAAAGCAGAATAATTATTGGTTACTAGAGCTTTCTGGACTCCTCCTCCAACTACTCCAGTAGTAACCCCCACGTGCATCATATTCATGAAAAACTAAGACATGGCTCCCATGTCAACGTATGGGACTTTAGCACCAGTATTTCCAGCTCATGCCTGACCTTGGTTCCTTCTAGTATTAGGTCTAGCATTTCCATCTACAATGGTGCTTCCTCCTCTCACATTATCTCTTCAAGAATCCATATCTGCATCGAACCTTTGTATGATACAGAAGAAAAATACCTAATAGAGATAGGAGACTAGAGTTAAAGCGCATACTTATATATAGCAAATACAAGTACGTTACTATAACATTATCCCTTACCCCAATCTTATCGCTAATTCATTAGGATAATATTTTCAAAAATCATCTCTTTAGTTGAAGTATTTCATAAACCTATGCTCTGGTACTAAGTTGTCACATTCCCTATCTGGAGGCCCAAAGTTAAGCGCTACAAATGCTGTAGTCATCCATGGTATTAACTTCCGGTGACCAAATATAGTAATGTTAATGGTATCCATAATATTAGAAGCATATGAATATGAAACAAAATCACAGATTTCAAAAAAAACTATATTTTTGATTATATTTTCGAAACATGTTCCATATTCAAAGTACATAATACCATCGCTCTTCCAGGTTCAGTAAAAATATTGTTATTACATAAATACACCAAGAGTGACATATGATGATGCCTCTTTGGTTGACCAGAGTGCTATATATATATATATATATAACATAGCGGTATCGATCCAAAATAAAACAACAACTCCTAATTAGCTATCTCCACCTGCTCGTTACTGGAAACTTTATTCTCCAATCTAATAAAACCTGTAAACGTCAACCCTCGGCCTACTCAAATCAATTTTGAGCACCCGAGAGTTTAAGGGGAAAACATAAACTTCAAGTCAGACATAAAGCCTGGTGTGAATAATACTATACATCTCGGTTATTTGATATTAAGTGAGATCACACCGCTTGGCGGAATGGGTTTCTCCTCATTAGTATCCTTTTAAAACATATCTTTTTGCAAATTATAATCCTGCAACCAACACTGGTTAAACATGTAAAGCAATATCATGTATATGTACATATCAATTCTCAAATGGACTATTTTTCCATTCATTGTAATTTTGTTTGGCTAACTACTAACCTTTCGCTGACTTGGGACTACCAGAAAAACATAAAAATCAAACATCTGCTAGATACTCCTCTTCTGTATGGTTTGTCCTTCCTTACTTCTCCATATCTAACTGATCCTAATGGTTGTGCAGGCTCACCAATAACTAGTCTTTCCTTTTTAGATTCTTTTCTATGTGTAACATAATTTTAGTCTTACTTATGACAAAGCCATAAGTACCGGAATTCTGGACCTATTTTAGCTAAGGGCTACTAGCTAAAGTATAGGATGCGACCCTATACCAGTCCCATATGGTATTCTAATACCTGAATCGTTTTACTTAGGGTTATCTGCCCATAAATTTTTCCTTTAAAACCTTTTCTTTCAAATTTATTTAAATCTTTAAAAAAAATCTAAATAAGGAAATTATTATATATATTCTTTGCTTTACTCATATCACCTTGCCATTTTACATATTCATTACAAAAAAATTTATTGATGAAAATGTTTAAACTTTCGAAAGTTCCCCTTCCGAAACCTGTAAAAGTATCCCTTACAAAACCATTGAAAGTACCCCTTTCGATACAAATAAAACCTTAGGCCGAAGACCAAAACATACCTTTGGAAATCATAGCTTTCGAAACCATTCATATGTATCTTTTCGAAAGCATTGAAAAACACCTCTTTCGAAAGCTTTAAAACCTTAGACATCCTATCTTAAAACATTTAAACATTGCTCTTGAAACCATTGGAAAACCGTTCCATTTAGACCTTTCGAAAGCACTAAAACATCAAGCCTTTCGAAAGCATTTGGGTTCAATTTATAACATATAGAGACACCTTTCGAAACCATTAAAACTATCTCTTTCGAAACTAGTTGGGTAAGACCTTTTACAGAGCAAAAGGGTCATTAAAATATTTAAGTCGAAAGCATCTCTTCTGAAAGCATTCCCAAGTAAGAAGTATTTGTGTCAAAACCAACCTTCCGAAAGTATTCGAGAAGCGATTAAGTTTTAAGACAAATTGTACCTTCTGATACCATTAACATCGGAAGGTAAAAAAGTGGCAACTAGGAGTTTCCACCCCATTTGAAAGCATTTACTTAAAAAAAGGTACAACCTCGAAACCTTTCCTTTCAAAACATTTGACTCGCCCGAAAGCCAACCAAGCGAAAGCACTTCCTTCGGAAGCAAAAGCAGGCGCATTTTCAATTTAAAAAAAAGCATGCTTCGATCCCCTCGGAACTTTTGATTTCACCCAGTTGCTTTCCACCTATATCTATTTCACTACATACCAGGTATTTAATACCATGTGCATTGGTTTCAATGGAGTCGGAGGCGGAGGTAAGGAGTCGGAAGCCTGGTGCCGAAAGCATTGAAACAGGAAAAAGCATGTTGATTAGGCTTTTTAAATTAATCCTTTGTACCTAACCTGCCTTATTTTTCAAATTATGTTTGGTTGCAAATTTTTCTTTTCTAAAAGTACTACCAATTTCTAGAAATAAAAATTTGAGTTATTTACAAAATACCCCTTCTTCTTTTTATAAATATATAAAACGTTTAAGTCTCATACCTTAAATAATTTTATAAATCCATTAAAACACTTGAGAAAATTCTACAAAAATTCCTATAAATAATTTTTAATATGTTTTCCAACATATATAAATTTCAGACACTAAGCCAATGTAATTTGGCCGTAATTAATTTTAAACCCAATATAGCATTTTCTTCACTAGAAAATTCATATAAAATCCACGTCAATTCAAAAAATAATGAAAATTGAGATCCATTTCTAAATTATCATTTCTAATCTAAATCTGTATTTACGAAGTAATTGGATGTCATATAATAGGGTTTTCATATCAAAACATATCACAAAATCTATGTGAATTAGCATATATCGTCAACAACATATGGATATACATTTTATCCTCTAATACATGGAAAAACATTTGCAAATAAATTCATATTTCATTCTAAAAACCGAAAACCATTAAAAACTCGAGATGTAGTCATTATTTACCTTAGCTTTAAGATTAAAAGTTGAGATTTGTTCTTGATTAAGTGATTTGATTCTCCCTCTTGAAATCCTAGCTTTTATCTTCTCCTGAGCTAGCTAATGGTGGTCAGCCTTAACTTGTATTTTTGATTTGTGAATAATGAAGTGAACATGAGTATTGTGGGCTTAAGGGCTTAGGGTATAAGGATGTGCCTTATTCCTATTTTACCCTTGTATATTTCCTAACTTTTTATTCTCTTTTTATTCTTTAGCTTACTTGTTTAACATGGCACGGCTACCCCTTATTTAATCACAAATCTCAATCCATTAATCATCTTAGATTATTTTATTTTATTTAACTAATTAAATATCCTAAATAATTTTACTAAAGATATGGGATGTTACACGTTTTGTGCTTATTATATACTTGCTTAAGTGAAAATTTAGTTAAGACGTTGATTGGTGCGCCTGAAAATAGGCAATCGATTTTTGAGCGGTGCGGATTAGACAATATGACAACTTCTCTATAATTGGGTATGTAACTTCTGCCTCTTTAAGCCTTTACTAGTATAGTACACAGAAAGCTGAGTCTTATTTTCTTAACTTATTAAAACTGAACTTACAGTGTGCTCGAAGACTGTCATATAAAGGTACAAGTTCTCTCCTTATAGGACTATATAAGATTGGAGGTTTTTTAAGATGGTCTTGTAATTCTTTAAAGGCTTTTCGATAAAAAAATTCCTTGGTCAAATTTCTTATTTTTCTTAATCACATCAAATAAATGGAAGCACTTATTAGTGGCTTCAAAGATAAATCTGTTTAAGGCTACCACACTTCCATTTTCGCTCATTGCATCTTTACTTGTTTTTGGCTCTATCATGTCCTTAATCGCTTTGATTTGGTCAGGATTGGCCTCAATTCCTCAAGCACCGACAGTATATTATAGAAATTTCCCTAATTATATTCTGAAAGAGTGTTTTCGCAGATTCAATTTCATTTTGTACTTTCTTAATACTCCAAAACATTTCCTCAAGATCTATCAAGTGGTTAGCCTCCTCCCAGGGCTTAACTAGCAAATCATTCATATATACTTCAATGTTTCGTCCGAATTGCTCCTTAAACATTTTATTTACTAACCTTTGATACATGGCCCCTGCATTCTTCAATCTAAAAGGCATAACTTTATAGCAGTAGGTCCCTCAATCTGTTATGAAACTTGTGTTTTCTTCATCTGGTTTGAATACGGAGATTTGATTATATTCTGAGTATGCATCCATATAAAATAATAGCTTATGTCCACCTGTGGCATCAACCTATTGATATATTATAGGTAAAGGATAGCATTCTTGGGAGCATGCCTTGCTCAAATTAGTATAATCGATGCACTTTTCTCCATTCCTCATTGGACTTTTTAACTAGTACAGGATTAGCCAACTATTTGGGGGTAGAGCACTTCTCTAATAAACCCATTCTCAAGAAATCTTTTAATTTCTTCCTTTAACGCACTAGCTCGAATTTTACCTGCCTTTTGTTTTGTCGAACAGAGACGATATTTGGATCTATATTTAGATTGTGGCTCGTAATTGCTTGATCTATTTTGGCCATATCTACGTGAGTCCAGGCAAACACATCCTTGCTGGATTAGAGGAATCGAATAAGCTTTCTATTAAGATTATCCCCTAGTTCTTTTCTAATTTTTACTGTTTTGGTTGGATCAAGTGAATATAAGCTTACGTATTTTGGATCTTCAACGATTTTCATTCTTTCTTGCTCGTTTCTGCAATCTAATTCGATAATGATTTCTTTACCCTCTATTTCATCAGTTATCTGGTTTTCTTCTTTTCACTTTCTTTTTCTCTTGGAGAAGTTGAATCTTCTTAGCACATTTATAGGCTTTTTAACTATCTCTACCTGTTTATTTACCTTGAACAGTAGGCTTGAAAAGCTACCATTTAAGGGCTTCTCGGCTTTGGTTTTGTTTAATTTACTTTTCTCCAAGTCGTAACTAGAATTGCATCTCTTTTGAATTGTTCAAGCATAGCAATATACGATTCTTGGGAGCTAAACCGCTTCCCCATTACGGTTCCCTAACCATTCTTAGTTAAGAATTTCACCATTAGATGTTTAGGCAAGATAATGCATTCACTTCATCTAGATCATGCCTTTGAAGAAAGCATTATAATAGGAGGGTTAGTCCATGATTATGAAAAGTGTTTCAAAGGTTCTGGAGTATGAGAGAATCCTCATTTTCACAAAGAGCTTTATATGTCCCATTGGGGTAAATCCTTTATTATTGAACCCAAAGATGAGCTCAAAGCTTTGTTCCAACTTCCCTCTAGAATATTCTGGTCGAATGCGTGTTTGAAAATGACATTCACTGCAATCCCGGTATCTACAAAGATCATCATTACCATAGAGAGCCCAATTTAAGCAGTTATCATTATGGGCCGTTATGTGGGGGACAGACTCCTCTTAGTTCTTGTTGAGTTATTGTCAAGTTAGGCTTTGGAATTGAGATTTGCAATTCTTGAATGATGGCTCTTCCTAAATAGAGAAGATTCCATCCTTTGCTTCCCTTACATATCTGCTCTTAGCCCCTTTGCTACTTCCGATGGTGTAGGAACCTCCATAAATGACATCTATGCAATTAATTGGAGGAATAAAGTCTTGTTAGGAATCATTCTCTATAAAATTAGCAACGCTGCTTGGAGGTCTCTGACAATTCCCCTCGAGACGGGAAGACATCCAAATGTCCTTAACAAACTCCTTCAAAGATCTTGATCTGATCATATTCTAGATTATATCTACCAAGACATGACATTTGTCAGTCTTATGCTCATTTGCTCTACCAAGACATGACATTTGTCAGTCTTATGCTCATTTGCTCTACCAAGACATGACATTTGTCAGTCTTATGCTCATTTGCTTTGTGATAGGAAAAATAATCTCCCCTCTCTTGGGTTCAGGACTGTTCCTTGCTTTATAGAAGGTAGTAAAATTTCCATTATCTTTGGCAACAGAAAAAAATTTAGGAGATAGGTTTGTTCAAGTCTACATAATTGGATTTAGGGGCTTCCTCCCACTTTCCTCTTCTATTTTTGTCCCATTTTGGCTTTTTTTGGGTAATCGAAACCAAACTTTCCCCCTTCTTTCTTTGGTTGAGAATTATTTTTAGCATAGCACATTTCATCCAAGCAGATCAACTTATTAGCTTGGAAATGGAAGTCTTGTAGATCTCTACACCTATGAATGTAGAGCTCTTTCCAGAAAGGAGTCTACTCAATTAAACCCGGACGCACTGCCCTCAACTTCTCCCTTTCGGTCATATTTTCTATTTTTAGTGCTTCTGTATTAAATCTCCTTAGATATTCATCAAGTAGTTCCACTGGACTTTGCTTGACTGAATCTTTGTAGGGTCATTGCATATGCAAAACTGTGTCAAAAATTCATAAGAAAATTGTTCACAAAAGTAGATGGTCTTTTCTCGGAAGCGCCTATATCATTTAGAAGATGCTTTATGGATTTTGTAGAGAAGAGCCTACAAAGAACTGTCCCAAGCGTTATGCAAGTCCACTTAGGTCTAGAAAGCCAAAAGATGATCATCAGGATCAGTAGTTCCATCATACTTCAGCGAAGGAATTTTAATATGGGATGAGATTTGATAGACGTTATCTCCTATAGACATTATCTCCTATATAAAAGGTGCTTCCCAAAAATTATTATTAACCCTTAGGTTAAGGGACCTCTTTCCCTTAAGGCCAAACATATCCTTTACTATTCTATTGGCTATATCCTTTAGGTAGGTTTCATCATCACGGTAATCACACCTGTAGGGCTTATATTCTTTGTATGAGATCGAGCAGTTTGATTACTCAAGAGATCTTCCTACTGACCTTTCTTGTTTCTCCTTTGATGGTTCATCTTAGCCTTGTTGTCTTCTTTTGCTTGCGATTTTGGAGAATATATTTCGGGTTTCTTTCTTTCATTATGGGCGCATGGTACGTTTGCCCTTATCTTTACTTTTGAGCACTGAGGTGTCTAGGTTTCTTCCCGGAGATGAGCTTTATTGTCTTAGAAGATTTTTGACAAAGAACTTTCTCGAAAAGTTCTTGTATGACTATAAGTTGCTGTGTTAATTCTTGAATTTTAGCTTTGTTGCCTATAGCCTTTGCTGGGTTTGAAGATTGTCCGATTTTTATATTTTCCAAATTGAAGTTCGGAGTGACATTATCCTCTAAGGTCGTTTGCTATACAATTTCTCTGTTTAGAAGAATGACATTCTTGGTCCTTACTATTTTCCTAAAACAAAATTTTACTTGGTCAACTTCAAGGCAGGGAAATGGTAATACAGAGGTTCAAGCCCTCCTTCTAGCATCAAAAATATTGAACCAAAGCCCTCCTTCTAGCATCAAAAATGTTGAACCAAAGCCCTCCTTCTAGCACCAAAAATGTTGAACCAAAAGCTGGCTCAACACCCAAGATGTATGTTAAACCAATAGTTGGCTCAACACCTAAGATGCACTAGGTAATATTATTCAAAAATGTTCCAATAATGCCCATTGGTTTCAATATAGTCATGAAGTCGTTCAAGAGTTCAAGTCACATGTTTAAGGGTAAAATAGACGAGTCCCCATAAACATGCAATAGTCCTTTACCTGTACGTTAATGAGAAAAATAGATAGTTTATATATATTATAGTCTCTTGTTGATATATCAATGGACATAATAGTTAATATGCAAAGTAAACTTAATATAGACAAAGGCTTAAGTGGCCTTGTACAAATCAACAATATGCAAGTCCAAGTATAAGTCCAAGTCCAAAGATAAAGTCAAATGCAAATTCATTATTCAATAATATTCAAATATGCACATTCAAGGGAGATATGCAATGCAAAGTCAAATGTTCAAGTTCTTATTTGAAAAATAAATAGTCCAAGAGCTATAATCTGCTTTAGAAATCCTTAAATTGATTTAGGGTTTACAACTTGTTATTGAAAAGTAGGGAAATAAATGATTCGCCCCCTTCTAAGTGATGGTGGGTGTCCATTCATAGAGATGGAAAATAGATGGAATGGCTGATAAGTGTCCATTTAGCTAGATACCCTCCATCTCTTCGTATGTTAGATACTCGACATCCTTCACATCTTTGAAGGTTCAACATCCCTTACCGCTTGCAAAAGCTTAAAATTCTTTGTTAGTGTTGAAGCTCGTCATTCCTTTTGGATTCGCTATCCCTTTTGCTTGTAGAAGTTCGATATCATTTGTTGTTTGTAGATGCTTGATAGTACCCATTGTTGTCGAGGCTCAATATCCCATATTCCTCCTAGTCTGTTGTAGCTTGATATCTCTAAGCATTTACTGACTCAACTCTTCACCACCTTTCAGAAACTTGATGCCTTCTCTTTTATTGTTAAATGCTCGATACCACCTTCTACTTGTAGATGTTCGACAACACATACTGTCGTAGATGCTCGCTGTTCCTTAGAGACTCGACACCTCTTTATTCTTTGTTGGGGCTTGCTTACTACTTGGATGCTCGACATCCTTCTGTATTTAAAAACTCGGCATCTTCAACCTGACCATGGAGACTCAATACCTCACTAAAACATCACATTTGATAGTCTTTCATACTTATAGAAGAGCAATACATGAATGGTAACTCCAAGCTCTTACTCACTCGATACCTCCAGCCAATAGATGTTCGATAACATTGCTGGTTGTTGATTCTCGGTAGTTTCTTACTGACAGAAACCATATAACACCATGCTAATAGTTTATTATTTAATATCCTACCCCTACACATTGTAGCTTGTTGTTTAATCGGTATGGTCTATGTACTTGAAAGCATGGTTGATGCTGGGCAGCTATATACATATATATATATATATATATAGCTGCTATATATATATTACACTAATTTATCAACCTTTTTATGCTTATTACTTGATATCTTCCATAGCAGCCCAATAACTTAGCAGCTCGATATCACCATGCATTTATAGGTACGACACCTATTTTTTCCAATGTTTCCATATCCTCATGTTGACTTAATCGCTTCTTTTTCCCTTGATGATTTCTC